>OY997395.1:6007882-6609876 GCA_963921505.1 Phakellia ventilabrum | reverse complement strand
GTCCTAGAGGTAAGTTCAATATGGATAATGCATGTAGCTAGAATCCACAGCTGTAGTTGGTTTACGAGGAGCATGTGCAATGGAGGGTAATTGCATACTGCAGAAGCATTGCATGCAGAAGCATTGCATGTGGCTTGTGATTGTGATTTGCCTCGCATATTAACAATCTACTTACTCTTTCTCCTAAAGATGCTGAAACATGTTCTGGACGAAAACATCAGTCTCGTTCAAGATTCTACACTGGAGATTGAAGGACGGGCGTCCCCATCACCCCCACCCAACGGTGAACAACCGTTAACAGGTACAGCTGGACCCCAGGTCCGACCTCCTCGAGAGGAGCCTTCCCGACAGGAGGCTCCCCAACCAACCAGCAGATCCCTGGTCAAGTAATCACGGCATATTTAGGCTGTCATTGGCATGACTGCACTCCTCCCCCCCACAGCGTCCAGCCCTAACCCCAGAGTCGTCAGCAAGAAAGAGTCACACCCCTACTCGGCAGGTGAGCTAGGCCATAATATTAATTTAATACTGGTTAGCCACACTGTCCCGGTCGAGCCTCTTAAGACAGGCAGGGAAACCAGCCGATCCAATTCAGGGAAAGCCAAGCCTTAGCTGCTGCCAGGAAGCTCCACCCACTCCTAATTAAAGAGCCCCCTATGTGTATGTATGCACGTATGTATGTATGTATGTCTGCCTATAATGTGCAGTACATAGCCATACATACATACCTACACTCAGACAGCCGATCCCTGGTCAAGTAATCACGGCATATTAATGCTGTCATTGGCATGACTGCACTCCTCCTCCCCCCCCACAGCGTCCAGCCCTAGCCCCAGAGTCGTCAGCAAGAAAGAGTCACACCCCTACTCGGTAGGTGAGCTAAGCAATAATATTAATTTAATACTGGTAAGCCACACTGTCCCGGTCGAGCCTCTTAAGACAGGCAGGGAAACCAGCCGATCCAATTCAGGGAAAGCCAAGCCTTAGCTGCTGCCAGGAAGCTCCACCCACTCCTAATTAAAGAGCCCCCTATGTGTATGTATGCACGTATGTATGTATGTATGTCTGCCTATAATGTGCAGTACATAGCCATACATACATACCTACACTCAGACAGCCGATCCCTGGTCAAGTAATCACGGCATATTAATGCTGTCATTGGCATGACTGCACTCCTCCCTCCCCCCCCCCACAGCGTCCAGCCCTAGCCCCAGAGTCGTCAGCAAGAAAGAGTCACACCCCTACTCGGCAGGTGAGCTAGGCCATAATATTAATTTAATACTGGTCAGCCACACTGTCCCGGTCGAGCCTCTTAAGACAGGCAGGGAAACCAGCCGATCCAATTCAGGGAAAGCCAAGCCTTAGCTGCTGCCAGGAAGCTCCACCCACTCCTAATTAAAGAGCCCCGTATGTGTATGTATGCATGTATGTATGTATGTCTGCATATAATATGCAGTACATAGCCATACGTACATACACAGACAGCCGATCCCTGGTCAAGTAATCACGGCTGTCATTGGCATGACTGCACTCCTCCTCCCCCCCCCCACAGCGTCCAGCCCTAGCCCCAGAGTCGTCAGCAAGAAAGAGTCACACCCCTACTCGGCAGGTGAGCTAGGCCATAATATTAATTTAATACTGGTCAGCCACACTGTCCCGGTCGAGCCTCTTAAGACAGGCAGGGAAACCAGCCGATCCAATTCAGGGAAAGCCAAGCCTTAGCTGCTGCCAGGAAGCTCCACCCACTCCTAATTAAAGAGCCCCCTATGTGTATGTATGCACGTATGTATGTATGTATGTCTGCCTATAATGTGAAGTACATAGCCATACATACATACCTACACTCAGACAGCCGATCCCTGGTCAAGTAATCACGGCATATTAAGGCTGTCATTGGCATGACTGCACTCCTCCTCCCCCCCCCCACAGCGTCCAACCCTAGCCCCAGAGTCGTCAGCAAGAAAGAGTCACACCCCTACTCGGCAGGTGAGCTAGGCCATAATATTAATTTAATACTGGTCAGCCACACTGTCCCGGTCGAGCCTCTTAAGACAGGCAGGGAAACCAGCCGATCCAATTCAGGCCTTAGCTGCTGCCAGGAAGCTCCACCCACTCCTAATTAAAGAGCCCCCTATGTGTATGTATGCACGTATGTATGTATGTATGTCTGCCTATAATGTGAAGTACATAGCCATACATACATACCTACACTCAGACAGCCGATCCCTGGTCAAGTAATCACGGCATATTAATGCTGTCATTGGCATGACTGCACTCCTCCTCCCCCCCCCACAGCGTCCAGCCCTAGCCCCAGAGTCGTCAGCAAGAAAGAGTCACACCCCTACTCGGCAGGTGAGCTAGGCCATAATATTAATTTAATACTGGTCAGCCACACTGTCCCGGTCGAGCCTCTTAAGACAGGCAGGGAAACCAGCCGATCCAATTCAGGGAAAGCCAAGCCTTAGCTGCTGCCAGGAAGCTCCACCCACTCCTAATTAAAGAGCCCCCTATGTGTATGTATGCACGTATGTATGTATGTATACATACAAACATACATACGTGCATACATACACTCACCCCTAGCTCACCCCTACTCGGCAGGTGAGCTAGGCCATAATATTAATTTAATACTGGTAAGCCACACTGTCCCGGTCGAGCCTCTTAAGACAGGCAGGGAAACCAGCCGATCCAATTCAGGGAAAGCCAAGCCTTAGCTGCACGTATGTATGTATGTATACATACATACATACATACGTGCATACATACACTCACCCCTAGCTCACCCCTACTCGGCAGGTGAGCTAGGCCATAATATTAATTTAATACTGGTAAGCCACACTGTCCCGGTCGAGCCTCTTAAGACAGGCAGGGAAACCAGGAATCCTGGCAGGTAGGGAAACCAGGAATCCTCCTTCCCCCCACAGCGTCCAGCCCTAGCCCCAGAGTCGTCAGCAAGAAAGAGTCACACCCCTACTCGGTAGGTGAGCTAGGCCATAATATTAATTTAATACTGGTAAGCCACACTGTCCCGGTCGAGCCTCTTAAGACAGGCAGGGAAACCAGCCGATCCAATTCAGGGAAAGCCAAGCCTTAGCTGCTGCCAGGAAGCTCCACCCACTCCTAATTAAAGAGCCCCCTATGTGTATGTATGCACGTATGTATGTATGTATGTCTGCCTATAATGTGCAGTACATAGCCATACATACATACCTACACTCAGACAGCCGATCCCTGGTCAAGTAATCACGGCATATTAATGCTGTCATTGGCATGACTGCACTCCTCCTCCCCCCACAGCGTCCAGCCCTAGCCCCAGAGTCGTCAGCAAGAAAGAGTCACACCCCTACTCGGCAGGTGAGCTAGGCCATAATATTAATTTAATACTGGTAAGCCACACTGTCCCGGTCGAGCCTCTTAAGACAGGCAGGGAAACCAGCCGATCCAATTCAGGGAAAGCCAAGCCTTAGCTGCTGCCAGGAAGCTCCACCCACTCCTAATTAAAGAGCCCCCTATGTGTATGTATGCACGTATGTATGTATGTATGTCTGCCTATAATGTGCAGTACATAGCCATACATACATACCTACACTCAGACAGCCGATCCCTGGTCAAGTAATCACGGCATATTAATGCTGTCATTGGCATGACTGCACTCCTCCTCCCCCCCCCACAGCGTCCAGCCCTAGCCCCAGAGTCGTCAGCAAGAAAGAGTCACACCCCTACTCGGCAGGTGAGCTAGGCCATAATATTAATTTAATACTGGTCAGCCACACTGTCCCGGTCGAGCCTCTTAAGACAGGCAGGGAAACCAGCCGATCCAATTCAGGGAAAGCCAAGCCTTAGCTGCTGCCAGGAAGCTCCACCCACTCCTAATTAAAGAGCCCCCTATGTGTATGTATGCACGTATGTATGTATGTATGTCTGCCTATAATATGCAGTACATAGCCATACATACATATATCAGACAGCCGATCCCTGGTCAAGTAATCACGGCATATTTAGGCTGTCATTGGCATGACTGCACTCCTCCCCCCCACAGCGTCCAGCCCTAACCCCAGAGTCGTCAGCAAGAAAGAGTCACGCCCCTACTCGGCAGGTGAGCTAGGCCATAATATTAATTTAATACTGGTTAGCCACACTGTCCCGGTCGAGCCTCTTAAGACAGGCAGGGAAACCAGCCGATCCAATTCAGGGAAAGCCAAGCCTTAGCTGCTGCCAGGAAGCTCCACCCACTCCTAATTAAAGAGCCCCGTATGTGTATGTATGCACGTATGTATGTATGTCTGCCTATAATATGCAGTACCTAGCCATACATAGCACTGTGACCTAAGGCGGCCCAGTACATTTTTAATTTTGCTCTCTCTAGTCTTCTTTTGTTCATTTCAGGATGCTACCGGATTCTGATTGGAGTGGCTTCTTCATTGACTTTTGATGTGATGTGACCAGATACGACCGGATGAGGAGGGGCCGGTCCAGGGTCATGGAATGTTGGTAGTGCAAGCAAGACCAAATGCAGGCCGCACTGTCAGTGTTTTCATGGCTGTGGAATGGTCTCCTCTCGACTCATGACGTACACGATTGGAATTCATAATTAATCTATTACCTTTGCTTTATTATATTTGTTCATTGTTCATGTACTATCTTTCAGCGCTGATATATATTAAACAGGGCTGCCTTATTTAATTCTACATGTGCAAAGTTCTCGTCTTCAAGATGCTGTTCATGATCAGTGCAGGGTCACAGCCCCTGCAAGGTCTCAACCTAACCCTAACCCTAACCCTAAGGAGATCGAGCCAAGTTGGGATTCTTGGAATTGGAAATGGAGGATTTCGAGCTAAGATCGAGGCTTGGAATCGGGAATGGAGGAGTTCGAGCAAAGTTCGATGTTTGGAATCTGAAATGGAGGTGTTCGAGAAAAGTTCCGACGCTTGAAATCGGAAATTGAAGGGTTCGAGCCAAGTTCAAGGCTTGGAATCGGGAATCGAGGAGTTTGAGCCCAGTTCCGACGCTGGGAATCGGAAATGGAAGAGTTCGAGGAAAGTTCAATGCTTGGAATCGGAAATGATCGAGTTCGAGTGAAATTCCGATGCTTGGAATCGGGAATGGAAGTTAGAGGCTTGGAATCGGGAATGTAGGAGTTCAAACCAAGTTCGTTGCTTGGAATCAGAAATGAAGGAGTTCGAACCCGATTCGGAGACTTGGAAATGGGAATGGAAGAGTTCGAACTTGGAATCGGGAATGGAGGATTTCGAGCACAGTACGAGGCTTGAAATCGTAAATTAAGTAGATCGAGCCAAGTTGCGATTCTTGAAATTGGAAATGGAGGATTTCGAACAAAGTTCGAGGCTTGGAATCGGGAATCGAGAAGTTCGAGCAAAGTTCGAGCTTTGGAATCGGAAATGGAGGAGTTCGAGCCAAGTTCCGACGCTTAAAATCGGTAATTGAAGGGTTCGAGCCAAATTTGAAGCTTGGAATCGGGAATGGAGGAGTTTGAACCAAGTTCGAGGATTGGAATCGGAAATTGAGGAGTTCGAGCACAGTTTCGACGCTTGGAATCAGGAATGGAGGAGTTCGAGCCAAGTTCGATGCTTGGAATCGGAAACGGAGGAGTTCAAGTCCAGTTCTGACGCTTGAAATCGTGAATGGAAGAGTTCGAGCCAAGTTCGATGCTTAGAATCGGGAATAGAGGAGTTCGAGCCAAGTTAGAGGCTTGCAATCGGAAATGGAGGAGTTCGTGCCCAGTTCCGACGCTTGGAATCGGGAACCGAAAAGTTTGAGCCAAGTTCGAGGATTGGAAATGGAAATGGAGGAGTTCGAGCGCAGTTCCGACTCTGCGAATCGGGAATGGAAGAGTTCGAGCAAAGTTCAAGGCTTGGAATCGGAAATGACCGAGTTCGAGTCAAATTCCGAAACTTGGAATCGGGAATAGAAGTTCGAGGCTTGGAATCGGGAATGTAGGAGTTCAAACCAAGTTCTTAGCTTGGATTCGGAAATGGAGGAGTTTGAGCCCGGTTCCAAATCTTGGAATCGGGAATGGAGGAGTTCGAGCCTAGTTCGAGGCTTGGAATCGGGAATGGAGGAGTTCGAGCCAAGTACGAGGTTTGGAATCGGAAATGGAGGAGTTCGAGCCATGTTCCGACACTTGGAATCGGGAATGGAAGAGTTCGAGACAAGTTCGAGGTTTGGAATCGGAAATTGAGGAGTTCGAGCCTAGTTCCGATGCTTGGTATCGTGAATGGAAGAGTTCGAGCCAAGTTCGATGCTTAGAATCGGGAATGGAGGAGTTTGAGCCAAGTTCGAGGCTTGGAATCGGAAATTGAGGAGTTCAAGCCCAGTTCCGACGCTTGGAATCGGGAATGGAAAAGTTCGAGACAAGTTTGACGATTGGAAATGGAAATGGATGAGATCGAGCCAAGTTCCTACTCTTGGAATTGGGAATGGATGAGTTCGAGCAAAATTCGGTGCTTGGAATTGGAAATGGAGGAGTTCGAGCCGAGTTCCGACGGGAATGGAAGAGTTCGAGGAAAGTTCAATGCTTGGAATCGGAAATGATCGAGTTCGAGTGAAATTCCGATGCTTGGAATCGGGAATGGAAGTTCGAGGCTTGGAATCGGGAATGTAGGAGTTCAAACCAAGTTCGTTGCTTGGAATCGGAAATGAAGGAGTTCGAACCCGATTCCGAGACTTGGAAACGGGAATGGAAGAGTTCGAGCTTGGAATCGGGAATGGAGGATTTCGAGCCCAGTACGAGGCTTGGAATCGTAAATTGAGTAGATCGAGCCAAGTTGCGATTCTTGAAATTGGAAATGGAGGATTTCGAGCAAAGTTCAAGGCTTGGAATCGGGAATCGAGAAGTTCGAGCAAAGTTCGAGCTTTGGAATTGGAAATGGAGGAGTTCGAGCCAAGTTCCGACGCTTGAAATCGGTAATTGAAGGGTTCGAGCCAAGTTTGAAGCTTGGAATCGGGAATGGAGGAGTTTGAACAAAGTTCGAGGATTGGAATCGGAAATGGAGGAGTTCGAGCACAGTTCCGACGCTTGGAATCAGGAATGGAGGAGTTCGAGCCAAGTTCGATGCTTGGAATCGGAAACGGAGGAGTTCAAGTCCAGTTCCGACGCTTGAAATCGTGAATGGAAGAGTTCGTGCCAAGTTCGATGCTTAGAATCGGGAATAGAGGAGTTCGAGCCAAGTTTGAGGCTTGCAATCGGAAATGGAGGAGTTCGTGCCCAGTTCCGACGCTTGGAATCGGGAATGGAAAAGTTTGAGCAAAGTTCGAGGAATGGAAATGGAAATGGAGGAGTTCGAGCGTAGTTCCGACTCTGGGAATCGGGAATGGAAGAGTTCGAGCAAAGTTCAAGGCTTGGAATCGGAAATGACCGAGTTCGAGTCAAATTCCGAAGCTTGGAATTGGGAATAGAAGTTCGAGGCTTGGAATCGGGAATGTAGGAGTTCAAACCAAGTTCGTTGCTTGGAATCGGAAATGGAGTAGTTCGAGCCCGGTTCCAAATCTTGGAATCGGGAATGGAGGAATGGATTCTAAGCATCGAACTTGGCTCGAACTCTTCCATTCAATTTTCCAAGCGTCGGAACTTGGCTTGAACTCCTCCATTTCCGATTCCAAACCTCGAACTTGGCTCGAACTCTTCCATTCCCAATACCTAGTGTCGGAACTTGGCTCGAACTCCTCCAGTTCAAGCCAAGTTCCGACGCTTGGAATCGTGAAAGGAAGAGTTCGAGCCAAGTTCGATGCTTAGAATCGGTAATGGAGGAGTTCGATCAAAGTGCGAGGTATCTGGTCGCATCACATCAAAAGTCAATGAAGCAAAAGACAAGAGAAGGCAAAATTAAAAATGTGCTGAGCCGCCTTAGGCCACAGTACTCCAGTATTAATATTATCGCCTCACATGTACTCGGGGAGCGCTGGACGCTGTGGGGGGAAGTGCAGTCATGCCAATGACATCCTTATGCCGTGATTACTTGACCAAGGGGCTGAGTGTATGTATGTATGTATGTATCTATGTACTGTATGTGTGCATATATACGCACGCAGACATACATACATGCATATATACATACACATACAGGGCTCTTTAATTAGGGAGGGGTGGGTGGGTGGGTTTGGAAGCGGGAATGGAGTTCGGCTCTTCGCTCGAACTCCTCCATTTCCGATTCAAAGCGTTGGAACCTGGCTCGAACTCTTCCATTCCTGATTCCAAGCGTCGGAACTTGGCTCGAACTCCTCCATTCCCGCTTCCAATCCTCGGAACTAGCCTCGAACTCTACCATTCCCAATTACAAGTGTCGGTACTTGGCTCGAACTCCTCCATTTCCGATTTCAAACCTCGAACTTTGTTCGAACTCCTCCATTCCCAATTCCAAGCATCGAACTAGGCTCGAACTCCTCCATTTCCGATTCCAAGAGTCGGAATCGTGCTCGAACTCCTCCATTTCCGATTCCAAGCAACGAACTTGGTTTGAACTCCTACATCCCCGATTCCAAGCTTCGAACTTCCATTCCCGATTCCAAGCATTGGAATTTGACTCGAACTCTTTCATTTCCGATTCCAAGCCTTGAACTTTGCTCGAACTCTTCCATTCCCGATTCCCAGCGTTGGATATGGGCTCGAACACCTCCATTTCCGATTCCAAGCCTCGAACTTGACTCGAAATCTTTCATTCCCAATTCCAAGAGTCATAACTTGGCTCGATCTCCTTCATTTCTATTTCCAATCCTCGAACTTGGCTCGAACTTTTCTATTTATGATTCCAAGCGACGGAACTGGGCTCGAACTCCTCCATTTCCGATTCCAAGCCTCGAACTTGGCTCGAACTCCTCCATTCCCGCTTCCAAGCCTCGGAACTAGCCTCGAACTCCACCATTCCCAATTACAAGTGTCGGTACTGGGCTCGAACTCCTCCATTTCCGATTCCAAACCTCGAACTTGGCTCGAACTCCTCCATTGCCGATTCCAAGCCTCGAACTTGGCTCGAACTCCTCCATTTACGATTCCTAACCTCGTACTTGGCTCAAACTCTTCCATTTCCGATTCCAAGCGTCGGAACTTGGCTCGAACTCCTACATTTCCGATTCCAAGCCTCGAACTAGGGTGGAACACCTCCATTCCTGATTCCAAGCATCAGAATTTGAATCGAACTCCTCCATTTCCGATTCCAAGCTTCGATCTGGTCTCGAACTCCTCCATTTCCGATTCCAAGTAACGAACTTGGTTTGAACTCCTACATTCCCCATTCCAAGCCTCGAACTTCCATTCCCGATTCCAAGCATCGGAATTTGACTCGAAACCGTTCATTTCCGATTCCAAGCCTTGAACTTTGCTCGAACTCTTCCATTCCAGATTCCCAGCGTCGGAACTGGGCACGAACTCCTCCATTTCCGATTCCAAGCGTCGAACTTGGCTCGAACTCCTCCATTTCCGATTTCAAGCTTCGAACTTGACTTTCGAACTCCTCTATTTCCGATTCCAAGCAACGAACTTGGTATGAACTCCTACATTCCCGATTCCAAGCCTCGAACTTCCATTCCCGATTCCAAGCATCGGAATTTGACTCGAACTCGTTCATTTCCAATTCCAAGCCTTGAACTTTGCTCGAACTCTTCCATTCCCGATTCCCAGCGTCGGAACTAGGCTCGAACTCCTCCATTTCCAATTCCAAGCCTCGAACTTGGCTTGAACTCATCCATTCCCAATTCCAAGTGTCGGAACTTGGCTTGAACTCCCCCATTTCCGATTCCAAACCTCGAACTTGGCTCGAACACTTCCATTCCCGATTCCAAGTGACGGAAGTTGGCTCGAACTCCTCCATTTCCGATTCCAAACCTCGTACTTCGCTCAATCGCTTGCATTGCCGATTCCAAGCGTCGGAACTGGGCTCGAACACCTACATTTCCGATTCCAAGCCTCGAACTAGGGTTGAACACCTCCATTCCCGATTCCAAGCATCGGAATTTGACTCGAACTCCTCCATTTCCGATTCCAAGCTTCGAACTTGGCTCGAACTCGTCCATTTCTAATTCCAAGCATCGGAACTTGTCTCCAACTCCTCAATTTCCGATTCAAAGCCTCGAACTGAGCTCAAACTACTACATTTCCGATTCTAATCGTCTAACTTGTCTCAAACCCCTTAATTCACGATTTCAAGCCTCGAACTTGGCTCGAACTCGTCCATTCCCTATTCCAAGCGTTGGAACTTGGCTCGAACTCCTCCATTTCAGATTCCAATCATCAAACTAGTCTCGAACTCCTCCATTCCCGATTCCAAGCATCGAACTTGTATCTAACTCTTCTATTCCCGATTCCAAGCGTCGTAACTTGTGTCGAACTCCTCCATTTCCGATTCCGAGCGTCCGAATTTGGCTCAAACTCCTCCATTCCAGATTCCATGGCTCGGACAGAGCTCGAACTCCTCCATTCCCGATTCTAAGCGTCAGAACTTGGCTCGAACTCCTTCATTTCCAATTCCAAGCCTCGAACTTGGCTCGAACTCATCAATTTCCGATTCCAAACCTCGAACTTGTCTCGAACTCTTCCAATCCCGATTCCAAGCGTCGGAATTTGACTCGAACTCCTCCATTTCCAATTTCAAACATCAAACTTGGCTGGAACTCTTCCATTTCCGATTCCAAGTGTCGGAACTTTGCTCGAACTCCTCCATATCCAATTCCAAACATAGAACTTAGCTCGAACTCTTCTATTCCCGATTCCAAACATCGGAACTTAGCTCGAACTCCTCTATTTCCAATTCCAAGGATCGGAACTTGGGTCGATCTCTTCAATTTCCGATTCCAAGCCTCGAACTGGACTCAAACTCCTCCATTCCCGATTCCAAGCATCGAACTAGGCTCGAACTACTCCAATCCCGATTCCAAGATTCCGAACTTGGCTCGAACTCCTCCATTCCCGATTCCAAGCCTCGAACTAGGCTCGAACTCCTCCATTCCCGATACCAAGAGTTGGAATCGGACTCGAACTCCTCCATTTCCGATTCCAAGCAACGAACTTGGTTTGAACTCCTACATTCCCGATTCCAAGCCTCGAACTTCCAATCCCGATTCCAAGCTTCGGAATTTGACTCGAACTCGTTCATTTCCGATTCCAAGCCTTGAACTTTGCTCGAACTCTTCCAATCCCGATTCCCAGCATCGGAACTGTGCTCGAACTCTTCCATTTCCATTTCCAATCCTCAAACTTGTCTCAAACTTTTCCATTCCCGATTCGAAGCGTCGGAACTGGGCTCGAACTCCTCCATTTCCGATTCCAAGCCTCGAACTTGGCTCGAACTCCTCTATTCCCGATTCTAAGCATCTAACTTTGCTCGAACTCTTCCATTCACGATTCCAAGCGTCGGAACTGAGCTTGAACTCCTCCGTTTCCGATTCCAAGCATCGAACTTGGCTCGAACTTTTCCATTCCCGATTCCTAGTGTCGGAACTGGGTTTGAACTCCTCCATTTCCGATTCCAAGCTTCGAACTTGGCTTGAACTCCTCCATTCCCGATTCTAAGAATCGAACTTGGCTCGAACTCTTCCATTCACGATTCCAAGCGTCGGAACTTGGCTTGAACTCCTCCATTTCCGATTCAAAACCTCGAACTTGGCTCGAACTCTTCCATTCCCAATACCAAGTGTCGGAACTTGGCTCGAACTCCTCCAGTTCAAGCCAAGTTCCGACGCTTGGAATCGTGAAAGGAAGAGTTCGAGCCAAGTTCGATGCTTAGAATCGGTATTGGGAGGAGTTCGAGCTAAGTGCGAGGTTTGGAATCGGAATTGGAGGAGTTCGAGCAAAGTTCCAACGCTTGAAATCGGAAATTGAAAGGTTCGAGCCAAGTTCGCGGCTTGGAATCGGGAATCGAGGAGTTCGAGCACAGTTCCGAAGCTGGGAATCGGGAATGGAAGAGTTCGAGCAAAGTTCAAGGCTTGGAATCGGAAATGATCGAGTTTGAGTCAAATTCCGATGCTTGGAATCCGGAATGGAAGTTCGAAGCTTGGAATCGGGAATGTAGGAGTTCAAACCAAGTTCGTTGCTTGGAATCGGAAATAAAGGAGTTCGAGCCTGATTCCGAGACTTGGAATTGGAAATGGAGGAGTTCGAGCCCAGTTCGAAGCTTGGAATCGGAAATTGAGGTGATCGAGCCAAGTTGCGATTCTTGAAATTGGAAATGGAGCATTTCGAGCTAAGTTCGAGGCTTGGAATCGGGAATGGAGAAGTTCGAGCAAAGTTCAATGTTTGGAATCGGAAATGGAGGAGTAAGTGCCGAGTTCCGATGCTTGAAATAGGAAATTGAAGGGTTCGAGCAAAGTTTGAAGCTTGGAATCGGGAATGGAGGAGTTTGAACCAAGCTGAAAAGGGCAGTGTTGGTCTGTGCTCGCAATTTTGTTCTTCCGGCGCTGCTGTGTGGATAGGCTGATGTTTTCAGCGAGTTCGAACTCTTTCATCAAGTTCGCGTACAGTATGTATGTCTCTTCTCCTTCCTGGTAGCAAGGCAGTGTCTTCCCTGCCAGCTCAACTGTTGTTATTTCTGAGGCAGCCATTTACTTGATCGTCTTTGCTACAATTTGCCTCAAAAATGATGGTGGTGCCACTGCCACAGCATTTATACCCATTCAAAGTCACATGTCTGCTCTGTAGTCACACTTTGTACTGCATTTTTCTGCTAGCTAACACTCAAAGTGACACTCATTAGTAAAATATTTCATCACCTCACCTAACAACTGCTAACAACGCATAGCTTTGCTAGCTATTAAGCACTGAAAGTGCCACTAATTAATACAATACTTCAATACCACACTTCGTCTTGCACCCAGACCTTGGCTCCTCCCACTCATTCGGTGAGGGGGAGGAGACAAGTTTCTTCATTAAATGCTATTGTGCAGGTACTGCAGCTACATTCCTATCTAGAGGCCTAGAGTGGGCCAGTCCCTTACTAACCATATCCTTGGTTGTGCTATGGTGTGTAGCTAAGTAGCTGTTGTAACCTTTGTAAGGATATACCTAACCCTAAAGAAGTTCGAGTCAAATTCCGACACTTGGAATTGGGAATGGAGGAGTTCGAACCAAGTTCGAGGCTTGGAATCGGAAATGGAGAAGTTCGAGTCAAATGCCGACACTTGGAATCGGGAATGTAGGAGTTCTAACCAAGTTCGATGCTTGGAATCGGAAATGGAGGAGTTCGAGCCAAGTTCCGACGCTTGGAATCGGGAATGGAAGAGTTCGAGCCAAGTTCGAGGCTTGAAATCGGGAATGGACGAGTTCGAGCCTAGTTCGAGGCTTGGTTTCGGAAATGGAGGAGTTCGAACCAAGTTCCTACTCGTGGAATCGGGAATGGAGGAGTTTGAGCCAAGTTCGAGGCTTGGAATCTGAAATGGAGGAGTTCGAGTCAAATTCCGAAGCTTGGAATCGGGAATGGATGAGTTCGAGCCAAGTTCGAAGCTTGGAATCTGAAATGGCGGAGTTCGAGCCAAGTTCCAACTTTGGAATTGGGAATGGAGGAGTTCGAGCCAAGTTCGAGGCTTGGAATCGGAAATGGAGAAGTTCGAGTCAAATTCCGACACTTGGAATTGGGAATGGAGGAGTTCAAACCAAGTTCGAGGCTTGGAATCGGAAATAGAGAAGTTCGAGTCAAATGCCGACACTTGGGATCGGGAATGGAGGAGTTCTAACCAAGTTCGATGCTTGGAATCGGAAATGGAGGAGTTCGAGCCAAGTTCCGACGCTTGGAATCGGGAATGGAAGAGTTCGAGCCAAGTTCGAGGTTTGGAATCGGGAATGGACGAGTTCGAGCCAAGTTCGAGGCTTGCAATCGGAAATGGAGGAGTTTGAACCAAGTTCCTACTCTTGGAATCAGGAATAGAGGAGTTCGAGCCAAGTTTGGATGCTCGGAATCGGGAATGGAGGAGTTTGAGCCAAGTTCCGACTCTTGGAATCGGAAATAGAGGAGTTCGAGCCAAGTTCAGATGCTCGGAATCTTGGCTCGAACTCCTCCATTTCCGATTCCAAGCTCGAACTTGGCTCGAACTCCTCCATTCCCGATTCCAAGCGTCGGAACTTGGCTCGAACACCTCCATTTCCGAATCCGAACATGGCTCGAACTCCTCCATTCCTGATTCCAATCGTCGGAACTTGGCTCGAACTCCTCCATTCCCGATTGCAAGCGTTGGAACTTCGCTCGAACTCCTTCATTTCCGATTCCAAGCTTCGAACTTGGCTGAAACTCCTCCATTCCCAATTCTAAGCGTCGGAATTTGGTTCAAACTCCTCCATTCCCAATTCCGAGCATCCGAACTTGGCTCGAACTCCTCTATTTCCAATTCCAAGAGTCGGAACTTGGCTCAAACTCCTCCATTTCCGATTCCGAGCATCCGAACTTGGCTCAAAATCTTCTATTCCCATTCCAAGCGTCAGAACTTGGCTCAAACTCCTCCATTTCCGATTCCAAGCTCGAACTTGGCTCGAACTCCTCCATTCCTGATTCCAAGCGTCGGAACTTGGCTCGAACACCTACATTTCCGAAACTGAACATGGCTCGAACTGCTCCATTCCCGATTTCAAGCCTCGAACTTGGCTCGAACTCCTCCATTCCCAATTCTAAGCGTCGGAACTTGGTTCAAACTCCTCTATTTCCGATTCCAAGAGTCGGAACTTGGCTCGAATACCTCCATTTCCAATTCCAAGCATCGAACTTGGCTCAAAATCTTCTATTCCCCATTCCAAGCGTCAGAACTTGGCTCGAACTCCTCCATTTCCGATTCCAAGCTCGAACGGGAAAGGAGGAGTTCGAGCCAAGTTCGGACGCTTGGAAACAGAATTGAAGGAGTTCGAGCCAAGTTCCGACTTTTGGAATCGGGAATGGAGGAGTTTGAGCTAAGTTCGGATGCTTGGAACCGCGAATAGTGGAGTTCGAGACAAGTTCCAAAGCTTGGAATCGGGAAAGGAGGAGTTTGAGCCAAGTTCAGACGCTTGGAAACAGAATTGAAGGAGTTCGAGCCAAGTTCCGACTTTTGGAATCGGGAATGGAGGAGTTTGAGCTAAGTTCGGATGCTTGGACCGCGAATAGTGGAGTTTGAGACAAGTTCCAAAGCTTGGAATTGGGAATGGAGGAGTTCGAGCCAAGTTCGGATGCTTAGAATCGGAAATGGAGGAGTTCGAGACGAGATCCGACGCTTGGAATCGGAATTGGAGGAGTTCGAGCCAAGTTCGGACGCTTGGAATCGGGAATGGAGGAGATCGAGCCAAGTTCGGAAACTTGGAATCGGAATTGTAGGAGTTCGAGCCAAGTTTGGACGCTTGGATTCGGGAATGGAGGAGTTCGAGCCAAGTTCCGAGGCTTGGAATCGGAAATGGTGTAGTTCGAACGAAGTTCGGACGCTTGGAATTGGAATTGAAGGAGTTCGAGACAAGTTCCGACGCTTGGAATCAGAAATGGACGATTTCGAACCAAGTTCGGATGCTTGGAATTAAATCTAGGACAAAGACAAAAACTAATGGAAAGGGTTAGACTAAGTCAAAGACTAAGACTAATACTAAGGGTAAGGACAGACAAAGGCTAAGACACGAGAGTGCACTGGTATAATTAGATTGTACTGAGAGTGCACTTATATCGTTAGATTGCACTGAAGAGTGCACTTGTATTATTATAGAGCAATCTACTCATAAGACTAAGACAAGACTAAGACAAAGTTAAAACTACGACCAAGACTAAAACTATAACAAAGACAAAATCTAAAACTAAGACAAAGACTAAAACTAAGACAAAGACAAAAACTAAGGGTAAGGGTAAAACTAAGACAAAGACTAAGACTAAGACTAATGGTAAGGGTAGACAAAGACCAAGACACGAGAGTGCACTCGTATAATTAGATTGCACTGAGAGTGCACTTATATCGTTAGATTGCACTGAGGTGTGCACTTGTATTATTAAAGTGCAATCTAGTCATAAACTGTTTTGTAAGATTTTAAATAATCGCTTGGTAATAAGATTAGAATCGGAAAAGGCTCTTCATGAGGGGCAGGCAGGTTTTAGAGCGAAAAGAAGTTGTGTTGATAATGTCTATACTTTGAACGAAATCATACAAGGCAGAATAAGAGAAGAAAAACACACTTATGCTTTTTTCTTAGACATCCAGAAGGCTTTTGATACGGTTTGGCACGATGGTTTATGGTTTAGGTTGTGGGAATTGGGTGTTAGGGGTAGGATGTGGAGAGTTATTAAGATGTATGACATTACAGAGAGTGCTGTTTTACTGGAGGGGGAAAAATCCAAACCATTTGATATAAGCCAGGGGGTAGCACAGGGTTGTAGTCTATCGCCTATCCTATTTTCCATTTTTATTAATCAGTTACTAGATGAGGTTGAGAAAGCTGGGCTTGGTATAATCATTAAGAATGATGTTAAGGTTGGGGGACTAATGTTTGCAGATGATTTTGTTGGTTTAACTACTAATGCGGAGGATTTACAAAAGTTGATTAATGTAGTACAAGGGTTTTGTAACAAATGGAGGTTGAAATCTAACATCAAAAAGAGTGCTGTTGTGATATTTTCTAAGGTGGCTATTACAGATATGTGTGCGTGGAAGTGGGGAGATAACGTAATTCCAAGGGTTGTAAGTTACTGTTACTTGGGGATTGAATTTGCTGAGAATGGGTCATGGGATAGTCATGTACAGAAGGTAATTGATAATGGGAAGAAAAAGCTTAATCGTTTGCACCGGTTTGTAAGTAATAGGAATATCAGTACCGTTGCAAGGAGATTATTGTTAGTTTCAGTACTTCGTCCTACTTTAGAATACGGTAGTGAAGTGTGGGCTTGTAATAAACGGCAGGCAGCTTCCTTAGAATCCATTCAGCTAGGAGCAGCTAAGAAGATACTTGGCTGCTCTTCCAAAACGTGTAATGAAGCGGTAAGGGGAGATATGGGGTTAGAGTCCTTGAAAGGGAGGAGGGATAGAAGCAAACTTAAGTGGTGGTATAAAGTCAATAAGTTGGATAATGAGCGGTATCCTAGAGTACTATTAGATGCTGAGTGGGAAGTGAAACCATGTAGAGGTAGGCAGAGGAAAACTTGGATGAAAGTAATTAATGAATTGCTGCTGCAGTTAGATTTAGATAGCCAAGAGGTATTAGCTGCAGATAATATTAATTTGTTTTTAGATACGGTAGACGAAGCGTTGAGGGATAGAGAATACAAGGACTTTAATGACAGCTTGAATACTAAAGTTAAGTTGAATCTGTACAAGTCTTTCTGTAAGGAAATAGAATTCAAGAATTATTTGCAGGGGGTAGGTGATCCGGGTACAAGATTATTGTTTAAGTTTCGGTCAGGTACGAACGGTCTGAATGAAGAGTTAGGAAGACATAGGGGTAAAAATGATGATAGGCAGTGTAAATTATGCAGGGGTGAATGTGAGAGTGTGGTACATGTTCTCTGGGAGTGTCCAGCATATGACAGCATTAGAAATAATTTCATGGTTGAATTAGAAAATCTATTGGGGGGGAGGTTTGGGGAGTTTAGTACACTTGATAATTTTAATAAGGCAAGTTTATTTTAGGGTTTGAGAATTGGAACAGGGATGATTTTAAAGCATTATTAAAGCTAGTTAAGAGCTTTGTATTACTGATATGGGAGACTAGGAAGAAGGAATTGTATGGTGATCAGGATTGTGTGGTCTCTGGTTGTTCTTGCTCTTGTCCTCTGACTGGAGGTCTTACAAGCTCCGCCTGCGTCTGTGGGTGTGTGGTCAATGGAGTAAGCGCTACGGCAGCAACATGAGTATATTATTATTATTACTAGTCATTAGACTAAGACAAAGACTAAGACAAAGACTAAAACTACGACCAAGACTAAAACTAAGACAAAGACAAAATCTAATAGTTAGGGAAAGACTAAGACATAGACTGAAACTAAGACAAAGACAAAATCTAATAGTGAAGGTAAGACTAAGAGAAAGTCTAAGACTAAGACTAAGGGTAAGGGCAGACTAAGACACGAGAGTGCACTGGTACAACTAGAGTGCACTGAGAGTGCACTTATATCGTTAGATTGCACTGAAGAGTGCACTTGTATTATTAAAGTGCAATCTACTCATAAGACTAAGACAAAGACTAAGACAAAGACTAAAACCATGACCAAGACTAAAACTATAACAAAGACAAAATCAAATAGTAAGAGAAAGACTAAGACAAAGACTAAAACTAAGACAAAGACAAAAACTAATAGTAAAGGTAAGACTAAGACAAAGTCTAAGACTACGACTAAGGGTAAGGGTAGATTAAGACTAAGACACGAGAGTGCACTGGTATAATTAGATTGCAATGAGTGTGCACTTATATCGTTAGAGTGCACTGAAGAGTGCACTTGAATTATTAAAGTGCAATCTAGACATTAGACTAAGACAAAGACAAAGACAAAGACTAAAACTATGACCAAGACTAAAACTAAGACAAAGACAAATGTAAAAGAAAGGGAAAGAATAAGAACAAAGACTAAAGCTAAGACAAAGACTAAGATTAAAGCTAAGGGTAAGGGTAAGCTAAGACTAAGACACGAAAGTGCACTGGAATAATTAGATTGCACTGAGAGTGCACTTATATCGTTGGAGTGCACTGAAGAGTGCATTTGTATTAATAAAGTGCAATCTAGTCATTACACCACGACAAAGACTAAGACAAAGACTAAAATTACTACCAAGACTAAAACTAAGACAAAGTCTACATCTAATAGTAAGGGAAAGACTAAGACAAAGACTAAAATTAAGACAAAGACAAAAACTAATTGTAAGGGTAATACTAAGACTAAGACTAAGGCTAAGGGTAGACTAAGACTAAGACACGAGAGTGCACTGGTATAATTAGAGTGCACTCGAGAGTGCAATTATATCATCAGAATGCATTGAAGAGTGCACTTGTCTTATAAAAGAGGAATCTAGTCATTAGACTAAGTTCAGATGCTTGGAAACGGGAATGGAGGAGTTCGAGCCAAGTTCCGACGATTTGAACCTGAAATGGAGGAGTTCAATCCGAGTTCCGACGTTTTGAATCTGAAATGGAGGAGTTCGAGCCATGTTCCGACGCTTGGAATCGGGAATGGAGGAGTTTGAGCCAAGTTTGGACGGTTGGAATCGGAATTGGAGGCGTTCGAGCCATATTACGACGCTTGGAATCGGGAATGGAGGAGTTCGAGCCAAGTTCGGAAGCTTGGAATCGGAAATGGTGGAGTTCGAGCCCAGTTCTGACGCTTGGAATCGGTAACGGAGGAGTTCGAGCCAAGTTCGGACGCTTGGAATCGGAAAAGGAGGAGTTCGAACTAAGTTCCGATACCTGGAATCGGAAATGGTAGAGTTCGATACAATTTCCGAATTTTGGAATCGGTAATGGAGGAGTTCGAGCCAAGTTACGACGCTTGGAATCGGGAATGGAGGAGTTCGAGCATAGTTCCAACTCTTGGAATCGGGAATGGAGGAGTTTGAGCCAAGTTCCGACGCTTAAAATCGGGAATGGACGAGTTTGAGACAAGTTCCGACGCTTGGAATCGGGAAAGGATGAGTTCGAGACAAGTTCCGACGCTTGAAGTGGGAAATGGAGGAGTTCCAGCCAAGTTCGGACTCTTGGAATCGGGAATGGAGAAGTTCGAGCCAAGTTCCGACCCTTGGAATCGGGAATGGAGGAGTTCCAAGACAAGTTCCGACGCTTGGAATCGGGAATGGAGGAGTTCGAGCCAATTTCCGAGGCTTGGAATCGGAAATGGAGGAGTTCAAACCAAGTTCCAATGCCTGGAATCGGAAATGGTAGAGTT
This sequence comes from Phakellia ventilabrum, assembly GCA_963921505.1. NCBI lineage: Eukaryota > Metazoa > Porifera > Demospongiae > Axinellida > Axinellidae > Phakellia > Phakellia ventilabrum. Next base: position 6,590,071 of record OY997395.1, on the reverse strand, counting down.
CGAGACAAGTTCCCAATCTTGGAATCGGGAATGGAGGAGTTCGAGCCAAGTTCGGACGCTTGGAATTGGAAATGGAGGAGTTCGAGCCAAGTTCAGACGCTTGGAATCGGGAATGGAGTTCGAGCCTAGTTCGAACGCTTGGAATCGGAAATGGAGGAGTTCGAACCAAGTTCAGACGCTTGGAATTGGGAATGGAGGAGTTCGAGTCAGGTTCGGAAGCTTGGAATTGGAAATGGAGGAGTTCGAGCCAAGTTCGGACCCTTGGAATCGGAAATGGAGGAGTTCGAGCGAAGCTCAGACGCTTGGAATCGGGAATGGAGGAGTTCGAGCCAAGTTCGGCCGCTTGGAATCGGAATTGGAGGAGTTTGAGCCAAGATCCGACGCTTGGAATCGAGAATGGAGGAGTTCGAACCAAGTTCGGACCCTTGGAATCAGGAACAGTGGAATTCGAGACAAGTTCCGAAGCTTGGAATCGGAAATGGTGGAGTTCGAGCCATGTTCCGACACTTGGAATCGGGAATGGAGGAGTTGGAGCCATGTTCGGACGCTTCAAATCGGAAATGGAGGAGTTCGAACCAAGTTCCGAGGCCTGGAATCGGAAATGGTAGAGTTCGAGACAAGTTCCAAACCTTGTAATCAGGAATGGAGGAGTTCGAGCCAAATTCGGACGCTTGGAATAGGAATTGGAGGCATTCGAGCCATATTCCGACGCTTGGAATCGGGAATGGAGGAGTTCGAGCCAAGTTCCGACGCTTGGAATCGGGATTGGGTGTTCCAAGCCAAGTTCGGACGCTTGGAATCACGATTGGATGAGTTCCAAGCCACGTTCGGACGCTTGCAATTGGGATTGGAGGAGTTCCAAGCCAAGTTCCGACACTTGGAATCGTGAATGTACGAGTTCGAACCCAAGTTCCGAAGCTTGGAATCTGGAATGGAGGAGTTCGAGTCAAGTTCCGACGCTTGAAATTGGGATTGGAGGAACTCGAGCCAAAGTTGGGACGCTTGGAATCAGGATTGCAGGAGTTCGGGCCCAAGTTGAGACGCTTGGAATCGGGATTGGAGGAGTTCGAGCCCAAGTTCGGACGCTTGGAATCGGGATTGGAGGAGTTCGAGCCCAAGTTCCAACGGATTGGAGGAGTTCGAGCCCAAGTTCCGATGCTAGGAATCTGAATTGGAGGAGTTCAAGCCCAATTTCCGACGCTTGGAATCGGGATTGGAGGAGTTCGAGCCCAAGTTGGGACGCTTGGAATCGGGATTGGAGGAGTTCGGGCCCAAGTTGGGACGCTTGGAATCGGGATTGGAGGTCGAGCCCAAGTTCGGACGCTTGAAATCGGGATTGGAGGAGTTCGAGCCCAAGTTGCGACAATTGGAATTGGGATTGGAGGAGTTCGAGCCCCAGTTCAGACGCTTGGAATCGGGATTGGAGGAGTTTTAAGCCAAGTTCGGACGCTTGGAATCGAGATTGGAGGAGTTCGAACCCAGTTCCGACGCTTGGAATTGGGATTGGAGGAGTTCCAGCCCAAGTTCCGACGCTTGGAATCGGGATTGGAGGAGTTCGAGCCCAAGTTCGTAGGCTTTAATAATGTTAATACTGGGGGCCCAACTCTAGTAGCAACACAGTCCCCGGTCAAGCCTCTAAAGACAGACAGATAGGCAGACAGGGAAGCCAGCCGATCCAATTAAGGGAAAGCCAACTCTTAGCTGCTGCTTGGGCTCCAACCACCCACCCACCCCTCCCTAATTAAAGAGCCCTGTATGTGTATGTATATATGCATGTATGTATGTCTGCGTATATATGCACACATACAGTACATAGATACATACATACATACACTCAGCCCCCTGGTCAAGTAATCACGGCATAAGGCTGTCATTGGCATGACTGCACTTCCCCCCCCCCCCCAACAGCGTCCAGCGCTCCCCCGAGTACATGTGAGGCAATAATATTAATACTGGAGCACTGTGACCTAAGGCGGCCCAGCACATTTTTAATTTTGCCCTCTCTTGTCTTCTTTTGTTCATTTCAGGATGCTACCGGATTCTGATTTGAGTGGCTTCTTCATTGACTTTTGATGTGATGTGACCAGATACGACCGGATGAGGAGGGGCCGGTCCAGGGTCATGGAATGTTGGTAGTGCAATCAAGGCCAAATGCAGGCCGCGCTGTCAGTGTTTTCATGGCTGTGGAATGGTCTCCTCTCGACTCATGACGGACACGATTCATAACTATTACCTTTGCTTTATTATATTTGCTCATTGTTCATGTACTATCTTTCAGTGCTGATATAACTTAATATATATTAAACAGGCTGCCCTACATGTGCAAAGTTCTCGTCATTATTTCTTCAAGATGCTGTTCATGATCAGTGCAGGGTCACAGCCCCTGCAAGGTCTCACCCTAACCCCACCCCCAACCCAACCCCCACGTACTGCTGGTTGGGAAAACACCTCCTGAAAGTAAAGAGCTTTGCTCCTATAACCCCAACCAGAGAACAATAGCCTCCAGCCATCAACAAACAATGCCAATGCACGTACAAGCTAACTAACTAAACATGCATAATTAAGGTTTCTGCGAGGGCGGCACGAGACTTCTCCACTCTGCATTACATCATAGATATTATAAACCAGACATTCCTATTCAAGTTCAACTGTTTCATGAACTAGTAAGGGGGCGTTCACAAACAGGTTTTAGTCACGCTTAACGTTTATCTGATATTAAGTGGGGAGGGGGTAAGGGTCTGTGACGTTAAGATCGATACTTGTGTGACAAACGTTTCTTTTATATAGTTTTGTACAGTAAATTGCATTAATATTAGGGTGATGTTAATACAATGAACATAATTAAATACGACTGTTTTGGCACCTTCTCGACAGACCCTGCAGCAGAACGTCGCCTTTGGTTGTGATGTTAAGAGGGAGGGGGGTTTGAGCTTAGCGTTGCAATGACGTTAAGTGTGACATTAACCTGTTTGTGAAAGCCCCCTAAGCCTCAAACATACTTTTATGAATCCTACTAGCATGATTATCTGCCTGTATATAATTTTACCTTTATTTAAGCTTTCTTATGTACCTTTAGCTTGCAGTCAATCGCCCTCCATTTTGCTGTCAAAGAATGGGAAGTCTTCTCTCTGTCGGACTCTGATTCTGCAAACACTACCGTGCACGTGTCCAGTAATATCGCAGCATTGGGGTTAAAAATTTGTGCTCGCAAAATTTCTAAGTCGAAACCTCGTCCAAAAAAAAATTCGCCCGGTCCAGGATCCAGTACCGCGTACCGATGACTTCATCATCAGAAGGTGTGGCACCGGCACACGTGATGCCGTCAATCCCCTGCATGCTAGCTATCGCCATGTCGAAATCTCGAGGAAAGAAACAAAAGAAGAAAGGCAGGAAGGAGGTGAGTGCGCCCAGGTTGTGCAAAGTGCTTGTTAACTCACGGATCTTGCCTTAGCCCCAGCTGACTACCAAGCCAGCCTTCAGTCCTGCTAGTCCTGCAACCTCGCCTCAAGGTGAGCCATTGAACTGGGTATGGTGAAGCAGGGGTTTGACGGCTAGTCCCTTTGCCTTTTCCTTCAGATGAGCTGTGGGAGGGTGGGACAGACTGGTATCTGGAGGAAAGCAAAGATGGAGCAAGCAAACTCTATGCCTTGAAAGTCCAGTTTCTGGGCCCCTTCCTGTTTGGACAGCAGACACTTTGTGTTAAGGTAGGTCACTTCCATGGACTTTGTAATTACAGCTTTATCTCTGTGTCAAGACCTTGACGAGGTCTTTTCAGTGGCTAATTATTAGTGTTACAAGCCAGCCCTCATCCACTGGCTTGCAAGACTATTGACTGCACTGATTTTTGGTCTTTAACCATTTACCTGGCTAGTAAACTGCAATAATGTTCAAGTCAAGTATTTTCCACCAGGTGCCATAGTAATGGTAGGTGAGAGATCCCATAGGCAATTTATAATGTAGGGGATATAATGCCTCCTCCACGCCCACTGATAAGGTGCATTAGCTAAGCAGGTGTGGTTAGCTAGCCCTTCCACTATCCACCCCAGGCGTTTCAGGCTGCCACTGAACACCAGCTGCTTCCAGCAGAGACGTAAGTGTTCTGGAACGGTGTGTATATATGGTGGTAGTTGAGCTTTGCACCACTTCAGGGGGTTATGGCCCATGTTTTTTGAGAGAAAACAATGGCAACAGGTGCAAGTCATTGTCAAAGTCATCAACACCACAGTCAGGCTTTGTGTAAGTGACGTTACTGCAGTCACTTTCTGGGGTCCTGTGAGGGTATTTTAATTAATGCCAATGTCAACTCTGCGCTTTGACTGTCCAGGAAACCAACCAGTCCTTCAGAGGGTACACAGTGGATGCCAAGAAGGGTATGATTCCTCAGGTATGACCCAAGAAAGTCCCAGCACAACTGCAGCCGGTCTTTTGTATGGGTCAACTGTATTCACGTGCACATTTGTGTTGAGAGATAGTGTATCTGCTCTTATCCTCCAGGATGATAATTCATTGGCAGAATTGGTACAGCTTCACAGGTTAGGTGCCCATGGTCTTTAAGAAAGGATCTTCGCCATTGTTGCAATTCCTTTATCCACTCAGTGATGGTCTAATTGACACCCCACTTCGGGAGGTGGAGATGGTTTTCACAGTTGTCAGGATCCAAGGTGAGCCCCGGGCTCTCTTTGTTCTGCCATGGACATTACTATGCTCCTACTGCTCGGTGCAGTGGCGCACTTTGCAGTGGCCTTGGGTAGCTGTCGCCCTGGTGAGGCTTTTCTTCAGACTCTGGCAGATAAGGAACAACTGGTAGGACCTATCAAGGAGAGGGGTAATGCCAACTTTAAGGAGCTACGCTACCGTGCCGCCATTGCTGACTACTCTAGAGCTATCAAGTTATGGTCAGTGAAGAGTATAAAGTTTGGAGGGGATCTCTATCAGAGAAATGAAGCTTTGTGCCTTTTGTGTTCTAGTCCCTACAGTCCCATCCTCTTCTGCAACAGAGCTTTGTGCTATCTCAGAAACGGTGATTTATGGTGCGTTGTATAAGTTATTTCTTGTGAACTAGTGTGCTAGTGTGTCTGTACCTGTAGGTGTGCCTGTGTTGATAGCTACCGAGCCCTAGTGCTGCGGCCAGTCTGGGAGAAGGCCTACTTCCGCTGTGCAGAGGCCTGGGCTAAGATGGGGGAGGTGTCTGAGGCCTTGGCCATCAACCAAGCAGGGCTACGGGCCTGCAGCGATCATTCAGATCTGGAAAAACAGCTTAGAGAGCTCCAGGGTATTGTCTCTGGAAGGTGAGCTCTCTATAACTGTAATTACATCTGCATCCGGACTCCATGGCCTCATAACCTCATACACAGGCCTCATACCTACAGACCTTCATAACCTCATACACAGGCCTCATACCTACAGACCTTCATAACCTCATGCCCAGTCCTCATACCTACAGACTTCATAACCTCATGCCCAGCCTTGTACCCAGGCCTTCATCCTCTCATACATGTACCAGGTCTCATACCCATGCAGGCCTCCTCATAACTTGTGCTTGCTTGTACATTGTAGGGGGCTGGGTCCATTTGGTAAAAACTTCCAGCTGGGTATGATACCATATACATGCAGGTAGGCACTGGCACCATGCACATATACCTAGGTACTGGTGCCATACACATGTAGGTACGTACTGGTACCAGGTAGGTACTGCCCCTGTGATGCATACAGGCGGATTTGCTTTTGTGAGGGAAGGTCTAGTTCTGGGGACGAGACTATTAATTTGGATACTGCTCTTCAAGCCCCTCCTCCCCAGCTGGTAGTTCTGTGCCTCTTACAGTCACCATAGCCTGGCCAGCCTCGTGCAGTGGAATAGTGACGCTAGCACTTGCAATTAATTCCCCTTGACTACATCTTGTGATCCATTAAAAGTATTCATGCGCTCCTGTGCTGCATTGGTCATGTGACTAGTAGTAGTCCTTAGATAATTATGCCAGTGTGCTTTCGGCAAGTATGGCAGTTTCCAAGGGAGAGAGAATGCCTCCCCACTCTAAATAAAGCCCTGCAGCTGGCTGAAAGTACAGAACTTTTCTAATATCGCATCACAGAATACTGTGTAGTGGGAAAATTTGGCAAGCATTAAATTTGGCGAAATGGCTGAAAATCAGTTGTTATAATTGTGACTACATTTTTGGACAATGATTATAGCATAATAGTGGCATAGATTTCCCACTTTGGATGCTCACAGATAGCTTGTGATAATGCTAGTGATGTCGTAGGATCAGAATTTAATGTCATGTGACTGCTAGTGCTTTATATCCTCAGTGGCCCACCTCTGGAGCCTAGGAAAGCAGATCTTGGAAAGACAGCCAGCCCACCCTCACCAACTAAGGACTATAAAGCTGAAAATCAAGGCCGAGGCAATGGCCCTCCCAGCAGAGAGCGATCTATGGCTGGTAACAAGGACTCTAGGAGTTCGGTGGACTCAGGCGGGGGCAGAAGCAAGGAGAAGCGAGGAAAGAAGACTTCTGACTCCACTCGCAACACTGGCACTGTGCCTACAGCCAAGAAGCAACCTGCTGAGGCAGCAGCTCAGCTCCAACCACCTAAGAAAACTGTTTCCTCCCTCCAACCTCCCGTGGTCACAGCTCCCTCACAACTGCCATCACAACCACCTACAAAGACCGTAGCTACGCCCAAGGAGACTGTGCCTGCCACACCCTATACCAAGTTTGAGCCCCTGTCTGTCCCAGTTGTAAGCTGGGAGATCTCCACTCAACAGCTGCTGCAGCACTGTCAGGAAGTGCAACTCCAGTTCCTTACTCCAGCTATCTACACCCAGCACAGTAGTGCATGGGAGAGCCTGGAGCCACCTCCCAGGCCCACCCCTCAACCCACGACCATCCCAGAGACCATTAGGGAACCCATGCTGTCAGCCCAGTTTGATGAGATTTGGTGCCCCATCCTAGCTGACTCCAAGGAGTCTGGCTCCATCATCCCCCCACTGTTCCACTACCTACCCCCTCAGCAACAGAACAACTAGCCACAGCTGCCTTGAGCAGTACAGTACTGAATCTTTGCACACTAAATAACAAATTGCTAGACGTTTGGTGTATATGTAGCTCCACTGCACATATACCACTGCTATCCACTGCAGCACATAAACCACTGCTATGTAAGTGTAACTGGCAGCCTCTAGATATCTTTGCTGTTTTGCACATTTCATTACACAGTGAGTATAATGGTATAATAATCACTGGCAGAACACAAACCATTACAACAACAGTGGGAATAATCATCTGAGCTTGGTGTAGCCCTGAAAGACCACAGCTGTGTCGGAGCCCTTCAGCAGTAGTCTCTCTCCAGTGGGGAGGTCTACAGCCAGGGACTTAAAGTGGAGACTGGAGCCACGCCAGGCCTCTCTCTGTACATCCATGCTCACCATGGCACTGGAAGTTTCCCCATTCACTTGGAACATCAGCTGCAGAGACCCTGTATGTATGTGTGTGGCAATGAAGAACGTCACAGGTATGCAAGGGGATTCCCCTCTCTACCACTCACGGGTCTGGTAGTGCAGGCGCCATGTCTGGTGAGACCACTGCAGTCCTCCAGAGTGAGAGTATGCTCGGAACAGCCCAGGCTGTAGCTGAGAGCCCACCAGTGCACGCACCTCTCTATTGGCCCTGAGCATGGGCAGTACACGTCTGAACACTCTGTCTGGGGTGGGGTATAGCCGAGGCCGACACAGCTGCACACCCCCAACCAGGACCAGTGCGGAGGAAAACCCAGTAGCAAACACTGCCTGAGGGGACCAGTGCTCTGGGAATACAGTAGTCAATTACAACTCATACATATCATGCCAGTCTACATACATGTATTAAAGCTCACCAGGCTTTGGCTGTTTGTGCTCTTGTACCCTTCGTATGGCTCGCCGCCCAGCCATTATCACCCAAACCAACACTGAGGAAGTAAACATACACCAAGTATGATGCTGTAGGCAACTTGGCTGTCCTAATATCATATACGGTCCCTATAATGCATTCGGTTAGCTTCCCAGGCCCAACATCACCCTTTCCTACAATGGCACAGATTTTCAGCAAGCAACAAACGAGACTAGGGAGTGCAGGCCTTGGAGTGAGGCTAACATTTGATGGGGCTTACTAAAATAATGTTCATGGTGGCACAAAAAAAGGTACCAGACAGAAAAGACAGTAGGATGGTAAACTACTGCCCCTGCCTTATTTGCACATGTACTAGTGTTTGAGTCAAAACACTCTGGCTGCTCAATAGTATGTATATCTAACCCTGAACTGTCCCCCACCCTTCCCATTTTACTCCACCATTGCACAGGAATCCGAGGGCCTGGGGAGGGTTGGGGAAGGCTAGTGGCTGTCTCTACTAATTTCCTTACTAAACAAGGATACCATATTCATTCTAATTACAGCAAAAGGTCTTTAATTATGATTTTCAGCTATGGCGCGGTAATTAGAACAAATACAGAAGTGGTGGTAGTCTCGTGAGCCAGCCACTTCCATATTCCACACCACCGATACTCTCACACAGCAGCAACCCTGAAAGTGATCGGCACTGCAGAATAAAAGGGGGCAGGACTGGCCTCACTTCTTGGGGAAGTTAGTAACCCCCCCCCATGAAGTGTTTATAGCCACACCCTTCAATTCATGGAATTATCTTACCCCCTGTCCCAGCCACCAACACCCACACTGAGCGACCTCGCAAGACCCCGGCTAGGTAGCCGGACACCTGTCGCACTGGAATCCGCGGCACACTCATAGCCACCAGTACCTAGCTATACACTTTACGCTAGAAGCATTTCCTCGCGTGAATAAACTATGCGCGTATGCTGTAGCGCTTCAAAACGCGCATTAAATAACTGAACACGAATGGCTTTGCCTTGCCATTCCTTTTTGCTCCTTACTTCCTCTTTTACCGACACCTAGCTAGCTATACCTTATCTTCTCCAAATCCGCCTTGGGTGATGGTGACAATAACGCAGAGGGTACTGCACACCAGTGAAGCTGCGGCTTAAAATGCAGCTAGATATGAACATAATAGCATCCGAACATATACTTGAGCGCTTCAGCACACAGGTTCCTGGTCAAGACAGACCACAATATTATAACATTACTATAATAATAATGATGGCAAGATTAGACGGTTAAAATTGCTGGTACAAACATGTAAAAAAAAAAAGAAGATACACAGTCATATTCATTAAAACATGAAGACAGTTCAGTCATCCACACACACACACACACACACACACACACACAGTACAGTGCAGTCCTCCTATACAGCCGTCTACATAGTAGTATCCAGGACGTTGTTCATGCCCCCAAAAGAGTCCTCCACAGTGGGCTGAGCATAGAGGAGCAGAAGGTGAAGGAACAGTACACATGGATCATAAGATATCATTAACTCCACCTTCAAGCTGTCAAACATCCACTGGCCATCCACAAGAAACTTGTACTGGTAGCAGCCATCCTCTGGCACCTCCAGTGTACACTCAAACACACCTTCACCACTGCACAGGAATACACAGGAATACACATTTATACACACACGTCACCCTACCCATGGCACAGTCTTCACTAGATCGAGTACTCCAGGACAGCAAGCACAGAATTCTCTCCCCTAACCATCAAACCAGAAGCAGCCCTCCATAGAGTCTATAGCCTCGTTCCCAGGCTCTACTCTCACGCGCAGAAAAGTAAGAAGGAGGGGAGCCTGGTTGATTTTATCATGTAAGCGTACTCGTCTGAAGTCATATGGTAGCTGGTTTTGCTTGGAATGTGCAAAGCAGTCCACTTCAAAGCCCCACACCCAGGTGCTTTTTTGTACTATACGACAACAGACCAGTAAAGAGTTGAGGAAAGAGTTGAAAAGAGCGACTGAAGACTTGATGCGGAATGGCTTCCAATAATTTAATCTGGGTGAGTCAAAAGCTAAAGGCCTAAAATCAGCATGGTTCAACGTTCAAATAGCCAAAGAGCTGGTCAAAGTTTTCACCCATAGTCACAGTTATGACTATCGAGTCAGTGGGAATGGCCCCACCCCCTGGGACAGGAATTCCCTCGCACATTGGACATACTATGCCTCTAAAACAATCATCTTCCCCTACCTCTTCCCACCCTGACCCTCACCTCTTTCCACCCTGACCCTCACCTCTGTTCTAGGCTCACAGACTGCCAATTGGAGAAGCTACCAGCCACACCCACATCTTTGGCTGATCCCGCCCACTGAAAGGTGACAGGAACCGGTCGCTGCCACTTGGCGTGCCCGAGTAGCACCAACTGCTCTGCCACTTCAATATCCTAGGATGGGACAGAAGGTTGCAGTTGAGGGAGGCACAGAGAGTTAGGGAGACACTCCACCTTACCTTATCAGTGGTGGTGTCAACGATCTTAATGGCAGGTGTTTCTCCCTCATAATCACACACCTTTACCATCACTACCTTCCACGTACCACACAGTGTTAGCTGCTCTAGTTCCTGCACTGCCTCCTCACTCCACTCTCCCCCTGCTAGCACATAGGCACACATTACAAAAGGCACAGATACAATGTCACACTAGGAAGCCTAGCCTCATACCCTGGCTTTCATAGCTATGGAGAAAACTCCCCCCAATTTTTCTCCATGGCTGGGAGATAAACCCTGGGTGGGAAACCATGGGTATGAGGGCAAGGAAGCCTACCTTTAGGTACAACCTCATTAAGCTGGCACCTGACAGCCTGAATAGGAAGGTCCCCATACTGAGGCCTGCAGAACAGCAGTAAGCAGGGTAACAGGATCCAAAACATAAATGTAGCTCCACCCACAGTAGTCGCTTCAGCTTGGCAAGCTCCACTCTGCCAGTATCTCCAAAGTCTACATACAGTAAATGTGCCACACCATCCAGAGCATCTACTGCCATCACCCTGGCCCGGTACCAGCTCTCGTCATGCTCAAAGGGGGCCACCACTATTGCTCCAACAGAGACATCAGAGGCACGGTCATCCTGTATGGACAGCTGAGAAGAAACAGAGTAAGGGTCATTAGGGGTTGTCATGGGCAGTAGACAGGAAGTGGTGACATCACGGAAAAGAATTCACCCTTACCTTGGAATAATCGTCAGTCATGTCTGCCACCAGCGCGTCCAGGTTGGCTGGGTCACTGCCCTCCAGCGGCTGTACCCACACACAACCAGTGGGCTCCACAGAGGAAACAAAGGCCTTAAAGTAGTCGGAAGTCTCAGGCAGGCTGTTTGGAGGAAGCACCTGTTCTGCTTCTGAACGCCATTGCCTGCGAGGTCCGTGCCTCCTGCGAGAGAGTTCACTCTGCTGGATGGCTTCCCGCAGGAAGGCTACAGCACGTTCAATCTCTTCAGGGCTCCCACTGACTGTGCAGGTCCTCTCTGTAGTCTGTTCACCGCCTCTGCTCACCACCAGTCGGGCCCCAGACTGACGCTGCAATGACCGGATGTTGGCTCCCTGCGACAAGACACCAGTCTGTCACACAAACTGCTGAACCATACTTAGACATAGATAACATCATTGTTGTACCGCACATCCCATCTGACTGTTGTTATAACCCAGCTACTATACACTATGTCAGCAACATCAGAGGGAGAACAATGCTCGTAGTAGAGGGAAATCAAACCGCACCTGTCTACCGATGATTCGCCCGACTGCATGCTGTGGTACGACCACTGTCACACTGCCAGCCTCCCTCTCACTCATGCGCTCCTCAACTGTCCTCTTGATACACTCTTCAGCAGCATGCACACTCTCAGGCTTCCCACTGATCACCACCACCTGCACCCAGGGGAGGCAGGAAAGCATTTGACGTGAGACACCGGGAAGAGTGGATGTGGGCCACCCAGGAAAGAGTGGAACATTGGGAGGAGGGGAGGCGTATCCTAGCACTCTGCCACGCCTACCTTATCATCACTGTCATGCTTGTCCTTAAACCTGATCCTGGCCCCACTCTGGTCCTCCACCTGCCGCACACGTACACCATGCCGACCAATCACAAAGCCAACCACCTGCGGAGGAGCAGTCGCATATCAGCGTTTTAACGGTATGTTAAAATTGAGGAACACCATAGTCTTTAAAGAGGCGCTACAGCGCCCTGTTCTACAACAATCATGTTGTATAGTGGGCTAAGTGGCTACTATATAATATCTGAATAATTCACCGTAGCTGTTCTTGCAATTGTAATTTGCACTAAATTTTTAAAAATGAAAATATGTAGTCGAGAAGTACACTGACCATACAGTAAGGTGAGATAATAAATAAATAGGTCGATAAATAAATAAATTACGACACAATAACAGTCAACCACAAACCGCAAGTGGCAGAGAAACTATGAATTTAGTTGTGTAGTTACATGTACCTGCTCAGGGATGGGGAATTCTACGTTGACGCTCTGCTGCAGCCTGCGGGCCTGTCCGTCAGTACCATCATCCCTCTCTCTACCGCCCAGCTGCAGCCACCGTCGAACCCAGCCCCACAACCCGGCCAGCACCACCACCACGGTGGTGGGCAACAGCAACAGCAGCCCCAGCGTGCTCCAGTTAGAGGACTTCCCCATGGCTAGCTACATGCAGCTATTGGCTGCAACAAAAGGAAAAACAATTCGGAGTTTATACAGCGCTTCGCTGTGCAGTACTAAATATTACGAGCAGAACACGTGCAGCAAGTATGCACGAGATGTACGAACAATACGCGGTGGCTTTGATGTGCATGTGTAGCCATCATGTTACACCAAACACTCTTTCCAGAAATAACGGGCATTATACAGTAATAGCCGTCAGCTGTCCTCAAGAGTGCTGATGAAGTCCTGCACAAACTTCATGTCCTGAGCTCCAACAAACTGCCCTTTAACCTCTCCTCCGCTAATGCCAAGGACAGCCGGCACAGCCGTCACCTGCAGCAGAATACAACAGGATATTTTCCATTACAACTAGAGTCATACAGCAATGTTGTGCCCTATAGAAAATCCCTGATTTCTGAACTCCCTGTGCTCTGGGAACAAGACTAGCTCCACTTTGAGTCCACAAACATTTGGTTTGTGCAGCCACGTGCACTAGACAAAAAAGTGTAGGGGCAGGCTGGAGACAAGTGTAGGGGCAGGCTGGAGACAAGTGTAGGGGCAGGCTGGAGACAAGGCTAATGCACACGTATGGTAAAACATTCTCTGGTGAAACAGTATTGCTTTTTTTCTGTAAGTACTATTACACTACACAGAAATTCTGATGCTCTCTTCAAGTTGGTGCAACAGTATAACTACTTGTTCTAGCTCTTCTGCTGCTTTCTGCTAACTCTTTCCATGTTCAGTAAATAACTCCTCATTTCTATGTTTCATTTCATACCATATGCTAGCTCACCCCATTCCATGTTAGCTCACCCCGTACTGCATTGCCAGCTCTGGTAACTGGTCAATGTCCACCTTGGCCAGCTCCACCCTCCCCTCTCTCCCCCGTATCACCTCCTCCAATACCGGTCCCAGTGTCCAGCATGGTCCACACCACCTGCACACACACACACACATACACACAGGCAACGTAATGTATGCATGAGGAACTACTAGCTAACTCTATACATCTTTTTTGTGAGTGGTCAGACCTTGTTCCACTCGGCAGTGTTTCATGCTAATGACACTATGGTTTCATTATTAGATTGGTGGCTTGGATGACATGAAAAAATTTGCTCCCTTCTAGGAGAAATAAAGACCATGCACATGTACAAGCCTGAGAACAAAGATCAGTGGATCAGACAATTGTGTATAGTACGTAGTCCATCATGAATTGTGTATAGTACGTAGTCCATCATGAATTGTGTATAGTACGTAGTCCATCATGAATTGTGTATAGTACGTAGTCCATCATGAATTGTGTATAGTACGTAGTCCATCATGAAATAGCATAGCAAAATTATAGGCACTCACTCTGCATGGAAGTCTACAACAACTGGCCTGGGAGCCTTGAGCACCTTCTGCTTGAAGTCAGCCTCATCCAGCACCTCAATCACTCTCCTACAAGCAGAGGCGGACAGCCAACGGCTAACACCTCGAAAAGCAACAGACTGTGAGCGGGGGGTGAAGGGAGTGGAATTCTAACACCAGAGTTAGGAAGTTTGCCATATTATTATGTGAAATTAATTTCACAATGCCTAGCATTGACAGTATAATTCTTACCTCCAATCTCAGAAGTACGGATGCCATGATCACCGTCTTACGTCATAACGTGTAACTTCCTACCTGTAAACACGTGCTTGCGGTCGAATATGGAATGCATTCAGGAAACTGCTTTTAAACCCCCTGCAAAGCCCTACAGCACATGATACGAGCACAGCAGCATTGTTTTAATAGTGTGTGTGGCGCCGCGTTCTATACCTACCCTTGCTTGTTACTCGACCGAGCTGACAGCAGGGTCATGGTGTGAGCGCAAGAAGGGTCCGCAGTTGGTGTTCCGAGTGTTGTGTTAGTCTTTGTTTTGGTGTTTGTTTGTGTCGCCTTTGTCAAGCTTGTGGCTCATCGCCCGGTGTAATAAACATGGAGCTGGCTCCCCCTGACTTCAACACTGGCGGCCCGGTAGAGCCCCCCAGACCCGAGAAAGACCTGGATGCCATTAAATTGTTCGTGGGGCAAGTTCCCAAATCGTTTGAGGAGAAGGACCTGCGGCCCTATCTCGACCATTTTGGGCCTATTTACGAGCTGACCATTCTTCGCGACAAGATCAGCCATGCACACAAAGGTACGCTTTAATACGTGGCTGGGATTGGGTGACGCTTAACTAGAGTGTGAGTGTGTTTGCAGCAAGCTGCAAGGTGATCAAAGCCTTGTAGATATACAGCAGAGGCTGTTGCCTGGGGCTATAATTAGTGCCTCAGCCATTTAATGACGTAATTGTCATTAGTTGTAACTATCATGATCACTGCATGACCTGGCTGAGCACAGCAGCACATGGGTGTGCCTGCAACACAATGGAAATCAGGAGGCATGTATTCCCGACATCTAATTGCCATCCCCTTCTGTCCCTTTTTTACTCTGTCCAATTTTTATTACTATATACAGTAGCGTACTGCAAGCTCACAGATAAGTTCAGGCTTTATTCCATCCAAAAGAGCATGACAGCTGCATGTGCTCCCCAATACCTCTGGGCTACCATCTAACAAGCCACTGTTAAAACTCCGCAATGTCTGAGAGCGTGTTACAGAAGAACAACGGGAAGCCACAAATGTGGCATAAAGCGAGGGTGGGCATCAGTCTTACGAATGCCAGGTATGACATCAGATGCACATCCTCTGTTCTCCTCTCAGGTTGTGCGTTCGTCACCTACTGCAGCAAGCACAGTGCTGAGCTGGCTCAACAGGAGCTCCACGACAAGACAGTCCTACCTGGGGTGAGTCGTCTGTTGTGTCTGCGATGGGCTCTGCTCCAGGACAAGCAGTGGCCAGTGCCAATACAGTGTCTGGAGCTTTGTCTGACAGACAGCTTTGTGTGTTTGTCTCACATTGTCTGACGCACAATACTGCATTTCTCCACCTACACACACTTGCTCGCACTCGCACACACACACACACACACACGTGTACCACAGATGACCCGACCACTACAGGTGAAGCCGGCTGGCACTGACGCCAGATCAGGTACAACTCCTAACACAAGTGATGGTAGGGATTTATTTACCATTTTTGTTATGATTTTAAATCCCCAATTAGTTGGTAAAAGTATACTTGGGATGGCTGTGGCTCTTAGGGAGAGATTGCATTGGACTTTGGGGCACTGCCTGTAGATGCACTAAGTACCACATGCTGGTGCCAGATGTCTTCCACAAGCCGTAACATTAGTGACCGTAGATGTAGCTATGGTGCATGTGTGAGGGTGTGCCATGCGTGTGTTAAGGGTGCTCTGCCTGCCCCCAGAAGAGCTGCGCAAGGTGTTTGTGGGGATGCTGTCGAAAGTGGCCAATGAGGACGACGTACGACTCATGTTTGAGCCATATGGCAGCGTGGAGGAGGTGACGGTGCTCAGGGACAAAGACGGCATGAGCAAGGGCTGTGCCTTCATCAAGTTCTCCAACCGCCAGCAGGCACAGGCTGCCATCAACAAGATGCATGGCAGCCAAGTAATGCCGGTGAGTTAGGGGGGAGCAGAAAGGGGGGGGGGGGGTGCAACACTACAACATTCATGGCAGGTTCACTATAAAGCTGTTGAAGAATGACAAATGCCCTTCCTCTACCCCTGCAGGGAGCGTCCAGCCCCTTGGTGGTGAAGTATGCTGACACAGAGAAAGAGAGGCAGGCCCGCAGAATGCAAAAGGCCATGCAGCAGTTTGCTCAGCTCAACATAAGCCCACTGGCACTCATGCCAGGATATCCCAACTACACCCTCTATGCCCAGGTACTCCTCCCTTCCCTCCCACCCTCCTCTGCTAACCCATGCAGACATCATTCCTCCCCGTTCCTCCTCCTCCTCAGCTCCTCCAACAGCAGGCGGCAGTGGCTGGCCTGGGCTCACAGCCCTCCCCTACCTACACCCAGACTCCTGC
The DNA here is from genome assembly GCA_963921505.1 of Phakellia ventilabrum. Classification (NCBI taxonomy): domain Eukaryota; kingdom Metazoa; phylum Porifera; class Demospongiae; order Axinellida; family Axinellidae; genus Phakellia; species Phakellia ventilabrum. Next base: position 6,573,542 of record OY997395.1, on the reverse strand, counting down.
CCTCGGCATGGGGATGGGGATGGGGATGGGGATGGGGATGGGAATGGGGATCAGCGGGCTCCTCTCCCCAACCTCACCCACCCATGGGGCCTCTCCCCTCAGCCCCGGCTCCAGTGGCACAGGGTTCACCTCTCCCGGGCTTACCGGTATCCCCACACCTCTCCCCACCCCTCTGTCATCACTCTCCAACGGCCTCCCCACCCTCTCCCCCAACGGCCTGGCCTCGTCCACTGAACCTCTCCACTCCCCCCTGCACAGGTACCACCTCTCTCCATCACTTCTGCTACCCCTAGATAAGGATGTATGTTGTGCATTTATTCAAGACAAATAATTGCCTGCCCAAAGCCACAGTTTCCCCCTCTGCTGCAGGCAAGGCAGTGTGCAAGCATAACTACATGTACCTGCTGTTTAGTTTCAGTCCCATGCTGTAGACATGGCTACCAAGTGCTTAGTCTCATTCCCATGTTGTAGACCTGACCACCCAGTACTTAATCTCATTCCCATGCGGCTACCCAGTGCTTAGCTTTCTTCCCCGATTATGAGCGAGGCTACGTCCTTCCCAGACTGCGGGCATGGTGCATGTTTCTCCCTCACTGCAGCCCTATCCACGGCTACTCCGGACTCCAGCAGTACGGCACAGCGTACCCCTACAGCAGTGTCTTTGGGGTCCAGCAACCACCGCCTCCCCAAAAGGAAGGGCCCGAGGGCTGCAACCTCTTCATCTACCACCTTCCTCAAGACTTTGGGGACGCAGACCTCTACCATCTCTTTGTGCAGTTTGGCACTATCATCTCTGCCAAGGTCTACATTGACAAGATCACTCAGCAGAGCAAGTGCTTCGGTGAGGATGTCAACTTCTTTAGAAGTTGCAAGTATATTACTATAATCTTGCATCATCCTCCCCGGCCCATATAACACACGCGTCACAGGGTTTGTAAGCTATGACAACCCCACATCTGCCCAGGCTGCGATCCAATCCATGAATGGCTACAGTGTGGGACCTAAGAAGCTGAAAGTGCAGCTGAAGAGACCCCGAGAACCAAGACTAGCATTCTAGTGACCACCCAAGGTACAGGATTAGGGATTGTTAGGCCATGCTTAGCATCATTCTCAGGCTGTCCACAAGAGCTTGAGAATGAGCTACTCCTTTCTGTCTCTCTGTGTTCCAACTGCAGGTATGTGTGTGTAGCTGTGTTGTTTCTGGAGCTCCTGTCGTGTGTGGTGCATCACTGGGCCTGTTCTTCTCTCCTCCCGGCATGATCAGTCTTTGTGTTTCACTGCACTTCTTGCACTAAACTATAGTTCTGGCCATTCTCTGTAAATACAAGTCACTTAATTTGATTGCAAACGTTTTTACTATCGATTTGTGCACACTTTCATGTCCGCTCAGAGTTTTATGATGTACAGAGTATTTCTATTTTGAACAGAGCCAGCACTGCCCTGTATTTTCTGTAGATCAGCCCACGCGCTGTAATCACTTGTTCTTTGGCTCAGACGTACTTGTATTTGCACTGTGTAATTATTGCGTTGTGATGTAGTGTACACTGTTGTTATTGCATTTCATAGGCGTGGTTTCCTTGTCCGGTTCTGAGCATGCGCATACGCTTGTGCTAGCGCCTCTTAGCACGGACTGCATTGGAATGCACTACCAAAAGTATGCGTGTTTTCTGACACTTAAGTCACACTACTAGTCACTAGTTCTGCAAGTTCGTGCGAAAGCCACCATTCTCGAGCAGCTAACAGCCATTTCTTCTCAAAGCATGAGTGAGTTGCGTCTACGGTTATTTTATTGCCCACTTTATAAGAACCACAATACTAGTGTAGTGGGCGTATATGAATATTCGCATGACCACATCATACACTACAGCGGCTGGTGCGTTTCCCCTCCCTCGAGACGATGACGACGGACTGCCAGCGTGGGCCTGGGGTCTTATCGGGTCATCCATCGGCATCACAGTGCTGTGGCTGCTGGCTATTATTATACTGGTGGGTCTTACAGCGAATAACTAACCACTGCTTACTAGAGATTTTTGCATAAATTAGACTATTAGTATTGTATGCTGTATTCTCCTTGTTCCCGGTTGTAGATCTTGTATGAGGTCTGTGGCCGCAGTCGTCATGAGCAGAGTAGCAAACCACCTCAACGTGTGTTTGCTAGGGAGAGCCCCAGACGCTCACCCCAGTTCACACCGCCCCCACCAGTCGCCGCCCCCCAGCGGCGCTCCCCCTCCGTTCACTCCGGAGAGGAAGTTGAGCTTGATGGTAAGTGTCCTTCTCACACAGTCACTCCTCAGCCCTCGCCCTGACACTCACCCAGACACCACATTAACCTTTTCCCCTCCATCCTCCAGACCTTACCCGCAAGCAGCTGGAGGTACCCAGTTTGGACCAGTTTGAGGAGCCGGAGAAAGAGTTCACGCTAAAGGCTGAGAGTGACACTAGCAGTACCTCATCCGAAGAATCCACTGACAAGGTCAGACCAGCTGTGGCTCAGACTTACCATGGATTTCAGCTGCTCTCTCTCCCCCGTAGGACGAGGAAAAGCCTGCAGTTGAGAGCCACTCTGTGAGGACCAAGCCAGTGCAAACCTCGCTGGATGATGATTCTCCGAGCTCTTCCCAGCGTTCATCTCCTCAGGGATCCCTCGCAGGCATGGTGAGTCAGCAGAGGCCAGTCCTTGGCACTGGAGGTGCCAGTTACTGCTGTCTCCTCTATGGAATGCTGTGTATTACTTCCAGGGACAGCGTAGGCTGGTACCAAACTAGTATGGTTGCACTAGTATGGTTGCACTACCTGCATTCCTAGAATGGCTTGTTAGCTTCCTCTAACTGACTGTATTGTGTACACCTGCCACTCTTGGCTGTGTCCCTCAGGTTCTCAGCCGACCAGTGACAGTGAGACAGCTAGGAGCCACTATTAGAGAACCAGGATACATTGAGTCAGAGTTCAGGGTAAGACCGCACCCCCTACTGCCATTCTTCTCAAACGTTCGCAGCTGGGTGACCATGCTATGAGTGACTGCTTTCTCTTCAGAAACTGCCCAGCCCAGTGGTAAGCTCTGATGACGTTCCCCCTGGAGCTGAGCGCAAGAACAGATACAGCAACGTGGTGCCCAGTAAGTTTCCACTCTGTAACGTGAAGCAAAGGAAGCCCTGCATGTATGTAACTGTACACCTACTACAGTATGTGAATGCCATAGCAAATGCCAAGTAATGGCTGGCTGTAATTGTCTTTGGTATCCTAAAGATGTTATGCTCTCCAACACGGCATCAAATACTACAACTTTCCCTCAGCACCCAAGACACGAGTGCCACTCAAGCTGCAGTTTGGGAGACCCAACTCTGACTATATCAATGGCAACTATGTCAGGGTGAGTAGCCCACTGTCTGCGGCCCATCGGCATGATGCTGGAACCGGTTGCCCTGGCATCTGCCCTCCTCATCTCTGTACCCCCTCTTCCCTGCAGGGCTACAAGAACAACCCCCGCCAGTACATTGCCACCCAGGGACCCATGGACAACACTATCGAAGACTTCTGGAGGATGTGCTGGGAGAACAGTGTGGAAGTCATTGTCATGGCAACCAACTTCCAGGAGAGAGGCATTGTAAGTGGGCACTTTACAGTGTATATAACGTGCTGGTCAGGTTTATGGATAGTTTGTGAGCTTGGCCAACTGGGGAGGGGCCACTCTCAGTTGCCTGTCATCCCAGTCTGTCCCTTTCTCAGGACAAGTGTGCCCGCTACTGGCCTGCCCAGGGCAGTGAGGAGTACGGCAACATTGAGGTGACGCTGGTGCAGCAGACAGCCCACCAGACCCACTCTGCCTCTACCCTGCACGTTCGGGACCTGGGAGTGGAGAACTCGGAGGTACGCACCGTGCGTCACTACCGACTGACCTGCTGGCCACACCAAGGAGTGCCCAAGAGCTCCAAGCAGGTTACCGACTTTCTGAGGTGAAAAACATGAGAAGAGTGGCGTGACATTTGGTGTGTCGGGCAAGAGCTGACTAAGCTTATCTCTCTGTAGGGAGGTCAAGATGGCTGATAGTGCTGGGCCCTCTGTGGTCCACTGTTCAGCTGGAATTGGCCGTACTGGCTGCCTGATTGCCATTGACGTTGGCATCCAGGGCATCCTCCAGGGAGACCCTAAGATTGACATTCTCAGGGTCGTGAGCACTATGAGGCAGGACCGGGCAGGCATGGTACAGACCCGAGACCAGTACCGCTTCATTCACCAGGTCAGGTTCCAAGGCCATTAGCACTTTGGGGGCTAATCCTGTGCTAAGATCAGCAACTAACACCTGAAATCTCTATCTCCCTCAGGCTTTGTATGATGTGGCTAGAGAAGTGGGGCCTCAGCAGTAGCTCAGTTGGAACCACTTGTGTGTCAACAATTATTATTAGAGAAGGAAGTATCAGATTCTGAAATTCATTTAATGTGGTGTTGTCATGACTGCAGTACATGTAGTGAACAGCTGTGCAACGTGTAGTATATAGACATTCATTGGGTTCAAAATGATTGTGTTCTAGTTCTCCATAATGCCCTGAGATGAAATTTTGAAGCTCTTTGACACCTGCATTTCTCCTAGCTCTGCTCCTTCCAGCTCCTGAGATAAGAGGACAAAGTTCCGTGGCTCAGGCTGCTTGCCCTGACTTTCCTGGAAGGCCATTGTAACGGTGTCAGAGTCTCTCTCTCTGGCATCTCCTTCTGGTGGTTTGGGTGTGGGCGTTAGTCGCCAAGATGCCTTGCCTGTTCCTCCTCGGACAAACGTCCTGGAATGGGGAGAGGTCACTTTCTCCGATGAGTCCTTGGACTGAGGGGAGGTGGGGGCTATGGGGAAGGCACACAGTATCAATTATTGCTACAATCCACAGTAGCTGGCACCAGAATGTAAACAAGCTTTGGAAATGCCAACAGCCAGCCAAGATGTGTTTGGAGGTCAGGGAATAAACACCAATAGACAGCTATAGACAAATGTGTGTCCGTCCATTGCCAGGCTACAACCCGTTTCCCAATGGAGAGGTCTCAGGTAGGGACAGTACAGCTAGCCAGGCATTTCTACCTGTACCTCATGTCAGTGTGCCAATGTAACACCAAATAAAGCAACATTACATCATGTAGGTATGGCTTAAGCTACCAACCTGAGTCCTTGGCCTCCGTCCTCCCCACCCCACCCCCTGCAGTCGGTGGCTCCTCCCAGAAATGTCATCAGAATCCATTTTAAACTTCATCTCTTGTATCTCTGACTTGCCTGTGGGATCCTCTAGCACTGTCAGGATGGGTTCTTCCGATTGCCGCCGCTTGCCCTTTAGCTGGTGTGTGGGTGGGGATAGAAACTTGGCTGCCAGGCAGATCTATGGCCAGAAAATTCTGGATTATGCAAGGCCTAGGTCAATCACATACGGCATTGTGTATTAGTGCAGCAGCTCACCAATGGCTGTGCTTCTTGGCAGCAGGAACTACAGCAGCAACACACCCGGGCACACCATGTCTACAAAGGAAGAAAAGGCGCGTACACCGTACCAGAGAGCGACCTAGATCTGACATACCCAAGCTACAACTTTTATTATATCATCTTTAGACTGGTAGCATGCATTTGGTTCACCGCCTATGCTATAAATTCGAGGATTAGAACTTACACAGCACCGGTTCCCCATGTCGATCGGTAAACGTATAGCAGGACTCTACAGCCCAGGGCGTTTCCAGGATACCTTGGAGCAGACTAAACTATGCGCTAATTATCGCACGGTAAATTCTTTGTCGATGGTCAGCGTTAACTTGTACGTGTAATCATTTCTGCAGAATTCCTGCTCCTCCCCCTCCAGTGCCCTTAGGGCTTCCTGGTTGGGTGACTGAATTATTTTTGCATGCCTGCATGTATAATGAAGGATACACACAATATACTCATTGATAAAAACATGCCATTGATAAAAACATAATATATTATTTGCATAAAACATAATTATATTATTTGCATTGATGATAGCCTCATACCCAGAAAAAAAAAAAAAAATGACATGAAAATGGACACCTTGTAATCAGACATGAATGTAATCAGACATGAAAAAAAAATGACATGGTGTGGGTACGAGGCTAATGTGAACACTGTAGTGCAGTATACAAAATGCTGTTTGGCAATCTACTAGCTATGCTTGTTCCCTCGGCTCTTGCCAATGGGACTATGGATGGGGCTAGGTACCAGTTTCCAGGATGCACGGCCTGAGGCACTTCGAACCATTGTCTCATCAGAGGAAGTACTTCGGCGTGAGCCTGGAGTGGGTGTGGCATCAGCAGGTGGGAGGTCACTCTCCACTTCCTCAGGATGCGGTGGTGAGCCAGCCTCGGAGGATGCCTCCGACTCCCAGTCTGTACCAGCCTCTGACGAGGCCTCTGACTGAGCCACAAACTTATACTCCATCTCCTGTACTTCTGTGGCCTTCTGTTGCTCTCCCTTCTTGTCCAACTTGGGGCGAGGACAGAGAGCATTATAATAAGGGGAGGCTGCATTATACAATGTTACCTAGCTCAAAGTAGCCTGGAGCCTGAGGGAGAGGTGCACAGCAACCCACCCTGAGCTATCCTCTAGCTTGGGACCAGAATTTCAAATGTAAGGTAGGAGTTAGGCCTTAAAGTGGGCAATTTGTTCCTTACTAAAGAATATGATTATGGAATGTCAAGTTCCAAGAACAAGGAATAAATCACCCACTTTGAAGCCTAACTCCTACCTTGTAATCAGACACACCACTACACTGTATTGCCCTCATGCACTGACTACATAACGTGGCACTGTAAACTGGTATCCAAAATAGAGGTATTACCATGGCTATGTCCCCTCCCCCAAACACACACCCTAACCCTAACCAGCTGAAATAGCTGCTTCCCGCCCTGGTATGTGATTGGGCCATGACCTCATAATTATCATTGGAGGGTTAACAGCTATAGCTACAAGTATAGCTACAGAGAAAAGTAGCTTGCTAACAGTTTTTCTGCAGTGGTATATGGATTCCTTATACTGAGGGCTTGGATTGGGTTGAATATAGCCCTGCCAGGTATATACCTCCAAGGTATGCATATGGTAATCGCCACTGCAATAAACTGCACATTATACAGACCCTGCATGGGTAATACCAGGAGCTTCTGCAGGTAAACATCATGGAGACACAGGTACGTAATTGGATATGGTGTCTCGTTACTACAGAGTGTACATGTAAGTATATACCGTTGTAGCCATATAGTATAGCTAGCATAGATAATAGCTAGTCAACAGAAGAATGTACATCAAGTGCAAAATTGAGCAGCAGTTCCTGAAACAGAAGACCCCCCAGTACATGACAGGAAAGGCAATCAACATAGCTCAGTACCATGGGGCACTGAGTTGGGTTCCACCACAGCCACTCATGATCAATGAAGAAAGTGATTATGAGTAGCTGTATCACAGGACACAGGAGCCCTTCTCGGCGCTCTCCTGATATACAACACCACAGGTGTAAGTGAGCTCTCCTTGTCGGACAATATTAAGCCACCATCCATGACTCACCAGAGGCTCCTTGGCCTGTTCCTTCTTGCGACAACCCTGGCAGCAGAAACAACAGCATAGCAGGTTCAGCTGTAGAAGGATGGAAGGCGAGCTCTGTGATTGACTACAGACATAGCTATAGCCACACACTTCCTTCTCTTTTTGGACCATGCATGAGGCCCCATATACCCCTTCTCCAATAGCTAACCATACGCGCAATTATGTAATTGCTGACTGCACTGTACACCTCAGCACTAGCACTCACACAGCAGCGGCCGCAATTCATCTCAACTCCACAGTCGGTATACAGATAGGACTGGAACAGACTCTGGCGAACCAACTGCCCGGAAGTACTGAGCTGTACGGCGATACAGGGCCGCTAGACTATTTATAGCGACGCTACCGCCACGAATCACTGAGCATTGCAATGTGGTTTCCTGGTAATAACCATAAGTTGGCATTCCTGCACCTGTACGGCATTCCTGTACCTGTACGGTACGGTGTGACACAAAGTAATTGTGGGGGGGGGGGGGCAGCTACATGTATTCGAATGTGGGGCGCGGGGGCGCGATCGCAAACTGTTTTGCGACAGCATAAACCGTAGATACAGTAGTATCTATTCACAGTCCTTGCCTCATGCAGACAGTTTATCAGTACGATATTCTTCTCCGTGCATGAAGGATGCATCTTCATCCAACCACACTACGCACGCCACCACTGAACCTCAAATTTCACGCCGATTGCGCCCCCGCGTGCCATTATTATTGTATAGGGTCGACCTAACGTAGTCTCGCGTGCCAGCCCGGCCCCCTGCACGCGAGACTAGACCTAATCAGGCTAATGCTAAGCCTCTCTAATTTCTTGTCCTCCGTTAATGTGTGTCAAGCTGCTCTCCAGTATGATACTCACCGTAGTGGTACAAGAAACAGTGAAACAGTATCACTGCATGGAATACCAATTGAAGGATGCTTATGTACTCTGTTGCTAAGAATGTAACAATTATACTACAAATCTCCAGTCAGAACTGTAGGTATTTGTAAGAGTTAATGTAAGGCTTGATGTTCAGCCTACATACGAATGATTGCCTTATTGATCTCAGGATTCTGGCAATTCTCAGGATGCTGGGCCTTTCTCTTTTTCTTCTGGCTGGGTACCAATCTCCAGGATGCTCGTCCAGATACACCTCGAATAAATGTCTGTTCTTGATCCGAAGCTCCCTCCTTTCTTCCGAGTCCCTCCTCCTCCTGCCCCTCCCCCTTTTGTCTCCCTCCTAGGTCCTCTCCTTGTTCTGGATGGCCTGTGTTGCAGAGGAAACTATTTCACAATTGCTAATTTGACAGGATCTGAGAAACACTATTTATATCCTCATGGATTTCTATACATTTTCGTACCTTCAAACGCTTATAATTCTATCTAGAAACGTCTTTCTGCACTGTAAAGTTTATTCCAGAGCTTAGCGTTCTTGTGGTATACTTTCTGCTGCAACACTAACCCTTTTCCAGAGCTGTGTTGTTCAAACTCACCACTAGCCAGTGATGCAACATCTGACTCCCATTCTGATACGTCAGACACAGTATCAAGTGGCTTAACAAGTCGATACTCCATCTCCTGCATCTCTTGAGTACTAGTTGCAATTGGGGACACAGGGCCCACACTTGCTACATCCTGGCCAGGATTTATTCCGGGCACAGGATTGTGAGCTTGAGGTGCTTCAAATTCCAATTTATCTGGTAACTTCAATGAAGTTGAGGAGTCCTTTCCCATGCTAGCCTCAACTGGTAGCTCTGGTGATGTCTCAGCCTCTGGCTAATGCCAAGAAACAGCATCAATGGCAGTCTCATTACCAGGATATGCAAGCTATATATATATACATGCACAGTACTCACTCACTTTTGGAGGGCAACAGCAGAACCAGTGCCAAACCTGCATGTATTATGGCACATTCAAAACCACTATAGCTGATGTACATATGTCATGCAATTTGGGCCTCACCCCGTCAACTACAGGTTTGTACACCACAGTCAACCTATCTCCGTCCACTACCTCACCGAGTTCCGTAACGTCCACAAATGCTCTCCACTTGCTTGACCACCGCTGGAGTAGATACCGCCCGGATCCGTCCAAGCCAGCTAGTTCTACCGTGCGTCGTGCGCCAATTTTTCTCAATTCTTCATTTACTGAATTTATAAGAAACGTGTTTTCATTAACTCTCAGTTGGCGTCGCGATCCCTCATATTCCAGGAGGACCTCCATGACTTAGCACCGCTATATCTATAGGAATATCGCATTACAATGGCGACTATATTATAAAACAGTGCATTTCTAACATTTTTTAAACAGTCACTGATAGTCAGGCCACTTTTCTGTGGCTGCCTTTAACAATACTTGCTAATAATACTTGCAAACAGTTGCTAGGCCATGTTAGGCAATTCAAGTGGTAGTCTGGTTTCTGGTCCGCTTGTAAAGCATACTATCAATGCAGTAAATGGACACAAGGAATGAACAATACTATTCAAGCTACAATTGTTGCATTCTGCACCAGTGGAGTGGCATGGGTGCCATCACAGTATGGCTGCGATCCTGTCTGCTTGCAGCCACAAAGAAAGGCTTCTGCTATCTCTTCCTCAACCTTGAACTTGACAGGAGTAAGTCCGGTACCCTTGTGGCTGCTATCACAGAACGGCTACAGGACCAAGGAAAAGCAGCCTGTAGACCCAAGATCACACCCTCTTTCGATTCCCATCATGCAATGAACAGAGTTATTAACTGTCTCCTGCAAATACAGAAAATTGTTTCTGAAACTGCAAGTAATTATTTAGCGCGGTTGTATTAAACAAGGCTGTAAATACATTGCACCTGGCGTCAAAGTAGGTGTGATGACCACACCCACCTGTCTGGCATGGAAGCGCATAGTGGCTAGTTTGTGATGAAATGCTCTATAGTATGGGACCAAGAGCGAATGTTCCCCACCCCCATACTACTGCCACTTGTATGGAAATTGCATGAGGCTTTAATAATACACAACCCCAGCATCAGTGTACCTGTTTCTTGCTGCGGCCACAACGACACCAGAAGTAGGTTTTGCCTGGCACGAGCCCCACTTCAAATGGTTCTTTTGCTGCAATTACACCAGAGTCAGTGGAGGACAGCCGCTGCAGTGCATGCATTGATGTGAGGGGGGCATTTCTTTATTACCTACAGCTAGTTAATAAACATAATTTTACAGGCTTATGCATAGAGTACGACATGGGTCACACCACGTGAGCAGAGAGGTCTAGCTTTTTCGGGAGCATGGCAACGTGGAATCATAGATAATATATACTCCGCGGAGTATATATTATCTATGGTGGAATGCAAGCCAGATCATATCTCAGCTTTTCCTAATCAAAGTCAGTGGCTTTCCTGCCTGCAACACTGAAGTGCTTTATCTGGCTGGAATGATGGGCGGAGCTTCCAGGATACAGAATTTGCCAAATTAAACATTCAGCTTACTAGCATATTCCTCAGCACCCTGGCTGTCCCTACTCGTTGTACCAACAGACGCAAAGCCATAGCTGTTTAGCTCAATCTGGACACATAAAAAATATATGGCCTCGGCCACTGCGGAACAGCGAAAATAATTATTGGGCCACGGCGGACTAGACGACTGCGGCTGTAAAAATGGCGGACGGAGGCAAGCCGAGAGTGCTAGTATTAGGAGGTGAGTTGTTCACTGCACGCGCTCGTGATGAGGTCTATCGCTATAAAGCGATGTTAAACCAGACCAGCTGGTCAGGCAACTGCTTGTGGGCGGTGAAGTGTGTGTTTACTCTAAATGCCCTGATGACTGTGATGTGCGTGTGTTTGGGCTAGTGCTGAGCCTGAAGCAGACTACTGTAGTGCTAGTCTCGGGTTCCTGCACCACAAAAGGGGCCTGTTCATGCTGCTTGGCGATCAGGTAAATTACCTGAGGTGAGACGACATTGTATTATGGCAGTACTCAGTCGACTATGCCCACCCCAGCATGGCAACAGGGAAAGTGGTCTCACGACTTCAGGTTAGGGTATGACTCGAATGTCATTTGTACATATAGGCCTGCACATGGTCTCATTCCCTGTGTGCATTTTAGGGCTAAAGCACATAATACGTGCTCTGTGACAAGTCATGCTGAAGGCCACGTTGGAGTACTTAACCTGCTGCCCGGGCCTCCTGCATCCAAATTTTATCTCATAGCCCTGGAGAAAAAAAACAATGAGGGAGGCCTGGGTACATGTACGAGGTTAAGAGTACCAGAGAATGGCGGTGGTTTTGAGTTCCATTGCTCTCACCTTGACATTATTTGCCCTGTGTCCACTGAAGCTCCACCCCCTCCTCTGCAGGTGTGGGGTTCGTGGGCCGCCACCTGGTGACTATGTTGGTCAAGGACCAGCTGGCGTCCAAGATAAGAGTGGCCGACAAGATGCCTCCGGCTACTGGCTGGCTGAATGATGAGCAGAAGGTAAGTTATATATGGAAAGGGTTCGAGTACTTGTACTGTTGGAGCTGAAGCAAGTTTTGGAGAGGGAAGGAAGGCAATACATGTAGGTGGATAGGACGCACAGTAGTTTGGAGCCGTAGTAGAAGCTGTATTGATTCATCTTAGACTTACATGCACAACCAGTGCAGGATAGTGTGGAGCCCCCATTTCTCTCTCTCCCCAGGCCATCTTTGCACAGGTGGACTTCAAACAGGCCAACCTGTCCAGTCCTGCCAGTTGTGAGCGAGTGTTTCACGACGACGAGGGGCCCTTTGACCTAGTGGTCAACCTGGCTGCAGAAACCAAGTATGGTCAGACAGTTGAGGTAAGGGTGTGTGGTAGGATGGGGTGTGGCCTATGTTGGTCTGGGGCAGCACTGTAAAAGCTATGGGCTGTTCCCTTGAGTCCCTGTCACCTCTTCTCTCAGGTGTATAAGGAACGTGTGTTGGATATTTCTGTGAATTGTGCAAAAGAGGCGGCAAAGGCAGGAGTGAAGAGGTTCATTGAAGTCTCCACTGCACAGGTCTACAACTGTGACAAGGTGGGCATTAACTGGGAGGGTGGTTAATGACTGGGAGGGTGGGCACTAACTCAGTTTCACCAAAATGTCCACACATGACACGAGAGACTCGGGTCGAAACGTGATCCTCACATGACTACGTTAGATCAATAATTACATACCGACCCCTACCCCTAGCTGTTAAAGCACTGATTATACACGCAGCTATATTGTAGCTAGCTTAGTCATCCGTTTTATCAGCCTAGGCCTTGAACATGATCGCTTTTGAGTATCAAGTTTTGGATGGTAGGCTGCCCGTAACAAAACTCATAGCTAAATAACTGTTAATAATTGCAAATTTCCCGTTGCTTGCGTACTTCCTGTTTGGATATTTTGGTGAAACTGTAACTGGGAAGGTGTATACTAACTATGAGAGTGGGCGCTAACTGGGAGGGTAGTAAACAATTGGGAGAATGGTTCAGTGTTGCCCCCCTCCCCCAAAGGGTATGAGCATTGAGGACAGCAAGCTGGATCCCTGGACACTGCTGGCCAAGTACAAGTTAAAGGCAGAGGTAGCCATGAAGGACATCCCTGGACTCAACTACATCATCTTGAGACCAGCCATTGTGTATGGCGTAGGGGACAAACAGGGACTCAGTGAGTGAAGGGGACGAGGGGAGGGGTGCAGAGAGGAGTGGGGAGGGGCACAGGGAGGGAGCTAGGTAGTGATGGGCGGGGGGAGAGTTGTGAAGGGGTACATCTTTGCCTCCCCACAGCTCCTAGGCTGGTAACAGCTGCTTGCTACAGAGAGCTCAATGAGAAAATGAAGGTACGGTTTGCAGTGGAAGTGTTGCTACACTGGTCTCACTAAGGCCCCAACTGTCTTACAGATGCTATGGACAGAGAAGCTACAGATGGGCACAGTGCATGTGAGGGACGTATGCAGAGCGGTGTGGCACCTTCGGGAAGTAGGAGAGCCTGGGGCCGTGTTCAATCTGGCAGACAAAGGCGGATCAAGTCAGTCTCAATTCCAGATCACTGGGTTGTGGCAGCATGGGAATGATACTTAATGAGTGTTCTTGTGCAGCCCAGGGTACAATAGCCTCACTGGTATCAGAAATCTTTGAAATCGAGCATGCCTACTTTGGCACCGTACTGTCCAACCTTGCCAAGGTGAGACTATTCCCGCTGACCTTTTAGCCTAGTCCCACCCCCTCCTAACCCCACCCCCCTCCCCACTGCAGCTACACATGGCCAGTGCTACAGAAGAATCCAATGAGAAGCACTTGGCCCCCTGGTCGGCAGCCTGCAACAGAGATGGCGTTACCAACACTCCTCTCAGCCCCTATGTTGGTAGGCCAGCCATCCAGTGTGTTTCCTAGCAAAACATGAGAGGGGACAGCTTACAGTTGTTTGAAGACCTAGCCAGAGGTTGTGCATTTGTTGTGGACTTGTGGTATTGAACTTACACCCCTGTGTTATCACCCTCCCCCTCCCTCCCCCTCCCTCCCATCTCCTCTCCCTTTCTCCCTCAGACCAAGAGCTTCTCTACAACAAACATCTTCACATTGACGGCAGCAAGGTGGAGAGCACGGGGTTCAGTTACGAAGTGCCAAGGGTCACAGTGGAGCTCCTTCGAGAGGTCAGAGAGCTAGCACATCCCCAGCCTCCTCCCTGCCTGACTCCATGCTGGCTCCTCCTTCCTGTAGGTGGTGGACGACTACCTGGCGTGTGGGCTGTTTCCCCCTTCACTTGTGCCTGCAAAGAAGTAGAAGTTACTATAAGTAACAGAATACATTATTGCCTGCAAGGACTGCAGCTTTCTATCCCTGGCTTATTAAATCAAGAGTGGTCAAGACTGGGTTGATATTTCGCACACTGGTACACCAGCTCTTTTCTATTTTTTGTTCACCATGACTTGTATAGGAAGTATGTTTAATAGTCTTGCTGGCCAGACTGTGAGAAGTGGTCTGGTGATAGTCCTGTGGGCAGGACTGACTCTGGTCAACCTCTTTTTATCTGCAGACTTCAAAGGCCACTTATCCAATCAGCTCAGACTGAAGCTGCACATTCCTAATGCCTGCACATGTGTCATCAACTGGTCACCACCAGACATTTCTCCTGTCTAGCCACCCTTCTAGAGGTCTGAGCAGGAGACTAGGTCTGGCTACATTCTGGGTGGCCCTAAAACAAGGAACCGGAAATGGAGACATAGGAAATGAGAAATGTGCTTTGGCAGCAGGGGAAATTATGATAATACTTTAGTGCACTTGTGGCTCAAAATAGGGATATGTTAAGAATTTTATAGGAGAGCTTATTAGAGGTTCAGATGAAATATGGATGATCAGTCATGATCATGGGCGGGTGTGTGAACAGTTAATAACAGAAAAGACATAATAAATTATGACAGTAGAACTCCAGGCAGGCAAGGCAATGCAGAAGAAGGCAAAGCAAAATGAAAAGCAATAGCAAATTAACTATTGTATTAATGACCGTGCGTACCTTCGCAGCTATATTATCATGTTAATACGTATGGGCAGGAGCCTGGGTAATCACATTATTTGAGTGCGATTTGGGAATAATTGCATGAGCAATAGGTAAGGTAATTGTACAAGCGAAACAAGTGCAATTTTGCCTATTGCAAATGGCACGAGAATCGATGTGATTCCACATTAATGGCTGGTCCACAGGACCAGGGACTCATTCACAAGCATACACAACACAAACAAGAAATAATACAAACTACAGCACTAGTCATCCCAGAATCTATTTTAAAAAATAGGAAAAAAATTATAGAATTTATTTTGTGGCATTTCTACAATGAGAAACGACATGGAGAGAAAAAAAGAGAGAAAAAAAGAAGTTTGGAGAAAGAAAAAAAATTGAGAAGAAAAAAAGCCTAGGGAGCCTCCCATCCCTCCTGGAGTGTCAGACACCCGGAGCGCTGGATAGGCGATGGCTGGGAATCACAGGAGGCCTTGTAACGTACCCAGTCATCCTTTTAGTTTCGGAGTTCCCGAAGGAAAGTTACCGACGTATTGGCTATAGGCTTAGAAAGTCAAGAATCAGATTGTACGCGTGCACCTCGAACACGCGACCCGATTAATGGGGAGGCCACGCTCCGACCCCAGTCTGTAACCGAACGCGCCACCTTGACTTCCCGTCAGGCGTGTGAAAATTTTAGCCCATAACGGTGATGTGCGTTAAATGGAATTGTTCCTAGAATGAGCACGATATGTCGTCGGATGGCTAGAGCGTCCCGCTATAGTACAAGCACTGGGGATAAAGGTTAGGTAGCTACGGATAGCGCTAGTTGTAACTATGAGCCTGACCCATACAGGCGACATAGCTACACACATTCTACTTGTCACTTATGGCTCCAAAGAGGGACGAGCTAGTCAGGCTGTATCTAGCTAGCTTTCTAGCTAGTACATACCTCTATGGTATAATTTGCGTGATAGTGAGAGGGTGAAGATGTAGGGCATAATGTGAGGAGTTTACAGTATGTGGAGGAGAAGACAGTTGATCAGGAGGATTGAGGGGATGGACGGAGATGAGATTAGGAGATTGGATGAAAGTGGAAATAAGGCATACTGTTGGGCATAGATAGTAGAGTATTGTACAGTCCCTGTGCCATGCCCTTAGCCTGTTTTAAATTTTTTTTCCTCATAATCCTTGGGTGTTCTCAGATCCAGTAGCTTATGAGAGCCTATTGGAAGTGAGGTACAGTTTTGTACCTCTACCATCTTAAGGCAGGGGGCTGAGACCAAATTTTCCACTTAGATCAGTCCTATGGTGATTACAGTGTGCCCATCAACTCTTATTTTTGATGGGCTAAGTACACAATATGAGTTACAGAGGGAGATATTGTGACCATTTTCGCACTTTCACTGGTCCTTCTAGATGGGGAGAAAGCATAGGCTGAAGTACCAGAAAGGGTACTACCTACCCAAACAGCCCCACAGCCTAACAGTATCAATCCCCCTGGAACATGTGTACCTGAAGGAAGAGGTAGAATCAGACCCAAGCAGTCTCATCATTTCCATTCCCCTGATGCAGTACGTTGAAGCGCCGGTGGACTCACTCGCATCCCTTATGCAGAGAGTTCGCACAAGTGGATTTACCTTCCCCCCAGGATGGGTTCATATAGCTAGTGTATCCACTGAGCTCATTGTTTGCCAGATGGAAGCTGATGGGAAAGAGCCAGTGGCAGTCCTCACGCTCTGCATTGCTGATGACCTCCGTTGGACCCTGACAGTATTGGGTAGAGAGGTAACGGCACCAGAAGTCTTCCCTTGCCAAGACCATGTGAACAGTGTTGCTACACTCACTACCATCCTGGGTGCTTTGCTGGAGTACCAGGTCTGCAAGGGTAACCCTGAGCAAGCATACGTTGATCTGTGCAAAGTCCGGCATGGCAAATTCCTCAATCGTACAGGTACGTACATTCACAGAACTGCATGCTTAAACTGTACCTATAGTTAAGAATACTGCAGTGGAGACAGCACACAAAAGCCTGTAAGCCCGTAATGAGAACTATTCGTTTTTCATCCAACAGGTACAGCCATTGTTGCTACCCTTGAAAGCACCCCTGTGCCCACTGTAAGGCATGTGGACTGCCTGATGCTGGTTCCTCGTCCTGGTGGGTCCTGCTATGTGTGTGAGAGGTACAGGGACACTCTCTATGCCCTAGCGTACAAGCTGAAGAAGCACGTACCCAGTGCACACCTAGAAATGCCCACTAGCCATGTCAACGTCCGACACCTGACTTCCCCCCAGAAAGTTAAGTGCAGCGAATGCGTATGCAGAAGAAAGTGGTACGAGCTGCCAAGTCACGAGTCGCTTATCTAGAAAAAAGAAGTGACACAGCAAAATGGTGTAGAAGTCAACAAAGAGCTTCATAGTGACCTAGTTACTATTGCTCAGGAAAATCAGCAGAGAGTCCATGACACCCACTCAGAAGGATCCTTCCAGCAACTGTTCTGGAAGCAGCAACTGCAGGCAGCAACCTCTTCGAAAGGAATGCGCTGGCACCCAACCATTCAGAAATTCAGAATGATGAAGACCTGTTCTGGTGGGACACATTGTGTGCTATCACTGATGTTGATAACGATACCAGCGCAGCACTATTGCCAATGATTGTTGGACATTACAGCACAATTCGTGGGTTTGCTTTTGCCGCAGGGTTTTTAAGCAAGGCAACAAAAAGAATCTCCAGCGATCCAAGAGTCTCAGAAACAAACTGCAGACTACATCCACTTCTTAATTATTTTGTCATTGTCATTGTGCTTGTTGTCTATCCTGTATTATCATAGGTAGTACTATCTATGGTATGCTACTATCTGATAGTTGATACAGAAGCCATACTTGTCCTAACCCGGATGGGAAGTGTTAATAAGACATAGATGAGGAGGTGATGGACAGGATTGTTGGGTATTGCTGGAGTTACTGGATTGGTGGAAGAGATGGAAAGAATCATGGATTGGGTGCACGTAGCTCCAAGGACCTGGAACCCAGTCCCCCCTGTATGCCCCCCCCCCCCCCCCTCCTTATCACACATGCATGGCACAATCACTGTATAACTGCTGTATAATTTATGCTATTTGTATTGGCTATTGTACTGTATGTCTCATACATGATGGCCTGTCACGACATGAAAGAAGTTAATAACCATCAAGCAACACGACACTCTGTCAGTGTCGCAGTTCACTGTTCAGTTAGCCCCGTCCCCAGGCTACTGTGGCCTGGGGACGAGGCTACTGTTCCGTGTGAGATTGGGTGTTTTGATGCTGATAATAACTTGTTTTCCCAGGCCATTTCCTGTTTCTCCATTTCCTATTTCCATTCCTCCATTTCCCGTTCCTAATGCACGTAGATGATGACTGCGTGGGTGGGACTGCTAGCCCTGTGGGCAGCCTCCCTGCCAGGTGGAGTGTATGGCCAGCAGGAAGGCGGTGAGCTACTTATATGGAGAGCATGTCTGGTGTCTTAGACTGTCAGCAAGCCTCTGATATCTCCTTGATTTACAGTGTCAATTGGGTTGATCCTGGGGGTGTCTTTGGACTCCTAGTTGGCATCTGCCTACCCATTGGGATTATCTGCTGCGTCTTCTGCTTGGCCCAGTCCCCACGTGGTGACTCATTCCACAGAACACATGTTCAAGCACAACCAGGTGAACAGCCATTGCTAATTGCATTCCCAGCCCAAGGTCACCAGTACAATATACTACCAGCTCAAGAGAGTTTATAAGACACTCTTTTAAGAGAAAACTGACAGTGGGTAGAGAGTAAAGTCAGAGAGCTACCTCAGGTCTCCACTCCCAGCTGTTTTTCTTATGTAGATGATCTACCTAGGCCAGGGGACAGAGTACAAGACAGACAAGCCTTCCCCTAGCACTGGTATAATAATATGGTACCACGGGAAGCTCCAGCAAAGTGGTCAGGCCACAAGGTAACTGCTTATAAGCTCCATGTACAGCACAGAAAGTTTTTACCTCGATTCAAGGGTAACCGCACTCCCATGCGGGTGAGCAGAGAGAGTGGGTAATAGATTTCTTTCTCTCTTCATGCAGTACAGGACAAACTACCCACTGTACATATACATATGTGTGGTGCTAATCTCCAAATACAATAGGAATTGCTGTTATATATGCACTCCCCCCCCCCCACACACACACACAGTAATAGGTGTTTATCCACTGCAACAGGTAAATATGAATGTGAGAAGCCAGGGTCCATGTGAGAGTAGGGTCATATTCCCACACGCTGGCACCTCCTACCCTCCCCAGCTACCACAAGGTGAGCAGCACTAAGCACTGTTAACTGCAACACTGGGGTTACCATTACAACACCCCCACACCTTAGCTGCCTACCCTGCAGAGCCAACTAATCCAACACTCACCAAAGAACAGCCACCATCATATGCAGAAGCTCTAGCTTATCCTGCACCACCCGAGTCCCACCCCTCAGCACCACCTGGAACGGCTGGGCCCTACCCCCCACCACCTGGAACGGCTGAGTCCTACCCCCCACCACCTGGAACGGCTGAGTCCTACCCCCCACCCCCTGGAACGGCTGAGCCCTACCCCCCACCGGGCACCCCATTACCAGCGGAACCTCCCACTGTCGACTAACCCCCCCCCACCAAGTACCCCCAAAATGAGCTCCCTACCCTGAGAAAGGATCCAGGCTACGTAACTGGCAGTTTGGAGTTGTGAAGTCCGCATGACATTTTGGCTCTGCACTCACAATGTAGTATTGTACCTGGGTCTCCTCACAAATTTTTTTATAGCTATGACAAAAAAAAACTTTTTTCCATGGCTGCTGTGAGGGGAGTCAGGCCACTACCTGAAGTTGTACTGATCTCATCTTGTGACTTCCTGCATATAAAGCTTAGTGTTGACATAACATACATCATGTGACGACAATTATGTCCTAATAAACAATATCATAATATGCTTTCCTCACAACTGTATATAAAATGGCTACAGATACGAAAGGCTATGTCTCAGACAAATCCCCTATTCTCCGACGAACTCTATCGATCGCCTCCTGGGACACCTGTTTTCTGTTGTAGACCAAACCCAGAGCTGCACAGATGTCTATGAACGATGTCGTTATGTTGATGTACGGTCCCCATTCACTGGTGGAGTAGTCATAAGGAAACGTGTGGTGATAGTTGTGGAATCCCTCGCCAATGGCTGCAAAGCTGACAAACCTGTTGTCACTGGGGTTGGCATGTATGTCATACCTGCGGCTACCCCACAGGTGAGCGGCACTGTTCACCAGCCAGGTGGAGTTTAGTGTGAGCACGTAGCGCAGCACAGCCACCAAGAAGCCAGTCACAGGGTGCACACCCCAGAAATACCAGGGGATGAAGACAGGCAGAAATAGAGTCAAGACAAAAGAGAGCGGCAGGTAGTACCGATACTGGAACATCACCACTGGGTCACGCTTTAGGTCCGATATGTCCACTGTTTTTCCTTTGATGAGGACATCTGGGTGCTTACGCATCAGCAGCCAGCCCACATGAGCAAAGAAGAAGCCTCTCTTAGCATTATGAGGGTCTGCATCTGTCTCCGAGAACTTGTGGTGCACACGGTGGTCCCGAGCCCATTCCAGGATGTGGTTCTGGAATGAGACGCAGTTGAATAGCATGAGCAGCACCTGTAGGGGCATTCTGGCCTTGTAGGTTTTGTGTGCCCACAGTCGGTGGGCGCCCGCCGTGACTCCCAGACCACCCATGGCACTGTACACTATAAAAAAGAACCAGTTCTTCCAGCCAGTACTTGCCCCTGCCACCAGCCCCGCCACTGCCAGGATGTGAAGCGCCAACATGATAATGACATTATACCACACGATTGGAGCCTGGAAGCCAAAGGGTCCCTTCTGACTGTATCGGGCGATTTTTTCCCGTAGCTTTGGGTCTAGGTCATCGTCAGGAGACTGCACAGCCTGTGTTGCCTGCAGCGACTGCACTTCACCCTTGCCACTCCCAGGGGCCATGGCCGCTCTGCAGGGGGAGCAATGCAATGCCTGACAGAGAATACCAGTGCTCACTGCACTGCAGAATGGGTGTGACGTTATGGGGGGGAGGGATATTACTATGATGTTATTTTGAGCAACAGGCTCAGAGCATAAAGCGTTCCTTATAGAGCAACACTTACACAGTACATTTTCAAGATTGGGAAGTTGATTTTACTAAATTTTGAACCAACAGGAATTTAGACAAAGTAGTACAAAATGAAGCCCAATACTTCCTGAGTACAAAATGAAGCCCAATACTTCCTGAGTACAAAATGAAGCCCAATACTTCCTGAGTACAAAATGAAGCCCAATACTTCCTGAGTACAAAACTAGATTTAACCGGTATATGGCTTGTAAAGTTTACGGTAGTGTGAGGAGAAAGCATAGCGTAAAAGTCATGAATTCGAGGTAATATTTCCAGTTATAAACATTGCGAAATTCATAACACTGAAGGGACTACCAACCCTTAACACAAGACTATGCAGCTAAAATGAACCTACAAATTTATCTGTCGAAATTGTATAAGTACCGTCCTGGGAGTTTATTAAAACTACAAATCAAGTTGCTTTAGCCTCGTTTACACGCAGTAAACCGGTTTGAAATGTGCATTAGTACTGTCCACATTTTATTTTTATCTCTCCAGCCAGTTTATCTAAGCTGTCAGTCTTTTGTATTATACCCTGGTGTACTCCTCGAATTAAACCCTAGGTTTCCAAACCTAATTAGTGTGTTTACACATAACCAGTTTAGTGTTAGTGTTAAACGGGTTTCTAATACAAGCTCAACTGACCCAAAATGTCCTGATGCACTTGAAAATAAAAAATACGCAATTAATCACACTGACTGACTGACTCCAGCACTGACTGACTGACTCCAGCACGGAAGAAACATGGCCACCTCCCTGATCAACAAATGTAGTATAGCAAAAAAAACATGCAGTAGCTTGACTTGCGAACATTACTTGATTTTGCTGCTTCTCCAAGCACCCAATCAGGTGGCATTAGTGACTGAAACCTGATAATGTATTATCTATGAACTTGCCCAAAAATGTAGTTACAATATTAAACCATTACGAATATTCACACACAGATTATAATTTTATTCTTAACAGTCACATGCACCAGCACTAGAACAGTCACATGCACCAGCACTAGAACAGTCACATGCACCAGCACTAGAAGTCACATGCACCAGCACTAGAACAGTCACATGCACCAGCACTAGAACAGTCACATGCACCAGCACTAGAAGTCACATGCACCAGCACTAGAAATCAAAAGAGCATCTGTTACGGCCGCAGCTAGGTAGCTTAACAAACATACTGTACATCTGTTCCCTGAAATGATGGGTCGGTAAAATAATGACCGCCGCAAAGATTCTACATATTCCAGTAATAGAAGTTCCCTACTAGAGAATTGAAGTGGTTCTTTTACGGGGAGATACGCTGGAGCCGTGCAACAAATTGTTTCACGGCTCCAGCGAGTCTCTTAATTTTATTAGCATTTCAAACAACTAACAGCGACTCACAGACGTCTCTCTGCTGTATGGCTTCTTAGCAGTAGTACTTGCAGTCCTCTGGGGCGCTAAGCTCTCTCCAACTGGGCCGCGACTAAGTAGCGAGTAGCCCAGAACGCTGCGCTTTATAATACAGCAGTGCACGCGGAACCGGAAAGGTCATTTTCTTTTACATCAGGTGACACGTATACACAGGATCAGCTCGGGCGCCTACAGCGTGCAACAATTAGAATAATAGTCCATAGTCCATAGTCCACGGCCACGCGTTCAGCATTGACCCTTTCTAATTTTCTGCTAGTCTCTCAAAATTTCGGATACGCTCATTTTTACTTTGGGTTGGATCACTGGTGTCAATGGCGGAGTCAGATAAAGGACTGAAAGTGAGCCCCCCTATTCACCGACTGGGCTCGGCTGGGAAGTGGGTGCGAGCTCAGCTGCAGGCCGGTATACTCAGCGGTACTCCTGTCCTGGTGCGGATCCAGAACCTGAGATTGCCTTGGCTCAACCGCATCATGCAGGTGAGGGCTGGGCTCCAGTATTGTACATAATTACACAAGGCTAAGACTTTGTGTAGCCATTTGGGAATACCAGGATGTATTTGGTATCCATTTCATGGAGTCTTCCCTCTCCCGACCTCCATTGAGTCTGCTGTTCCCTTTCCTCATCCTTCGTGTAGTCTAATGTTCCCTCTTTCGTCCTCCGTAGAGTCTACCATCCCTCTCTCGTCCTCCATAGAGTCTACCATCCCTCTCTCGTCCTCCATAGAGTCTACCATCCCTCTCTCGTCCTCCATAGAGTCTACCATCCCTCTCTCGTCCTCCATAGAGTCTACCATCCCTCTCTCGTCCTCCATAGAGTCTACCATCCCTCTCTCGTCCTCCATAGAGTCTACCATCCCTCTCTCGTCCTCCGTAGAGTCTACCATTCCTCTCCCATCTTCCATAGAGTCTACCATTCCCTCTCCCCATCCTCCATGGAGATACCCTCTCCCGTCCTCCATGGAGTCTATCATCCCTCTCTCATCCTCTGTAGAGTCTACCATCTCTCTCCCATCTTCCACAGAGTCTACTGTTCCCTCTCCCCATCCTCTGCAGGTGATCAGTTTCCTTGGAGAGGAAGAGTTCTACACTCCGCTGGTTGCTTTCATTGTCTGGGTGGTGGATGCACGACTGGGGCGGCTGCTAGCACTGCTCATGGCACTCGCCTTCTACCTCACAGGGGCCTGCAAGAACCTCTTGTGCCTGCCCCGCCCCCCTGCTCCCCCTATTATTCCCCTCCAGCGCTGTAACGACTGGAGTCTCCCCAGCCATCATGCCGTCCTCAGTGTCAATGTACCGTGGTACATCTGGTTCTCCTTCATCCACTCCAACACTACCCTGGGCCCGGCCACACTGGCCTTTCTGTTCACTGCCATCGGCCTGTGGTCATTCCTGGTCATGTTCAGTCGGGTGTACCTGGGGGTGCACAGCCCTGCAGACATCTTGACGGGGGGCGTGATGGGCTGCCTGTTGCTGGCATTGTGGCTACTGGTGGACACTACCGTGGACTCATACCTGGCTTCCTCCCCCAGCAGCTCCCTGGTGCTGCTCTCAGTGGTTGTGCTCTTGCTGGGGATACACCCTGACCCTGCCCCAACCACCATCATCTTCACTGAGACCACCTGCATGATGGGTGTGGCCACGGGCTTTGCCATCGGCCGTTGCCACACCCCCTCCGGGATCCTATATGCAGTGCTAGAGAAGAGGCATGCGTACAGTTCTCTTCTGACTTTGGTAGGAAGCTCTGTTGCTCGGCTAGCCTTGGGCTTACTCTGTCTGGTGCTAGCCAAGACCCTAGCAGCCTCGGTCATCAGGGTCGTACTGGGAGGCCTCGGACAGCTGGCAGGCATACCCACCATCTGTGTGAAGAGGAGGTCAAAGGTCACCAGCGAGAAGGTGCACTACTCTCCACAGTTCACAACAGAGGAGGAAGTGAGTTCCTTAACACTCAGCCACTTTTGCTCCAGCTCCAGCAGAGGTCAGGGGTCAGCCACTCTAGTCCTCAGGGAAGACAAAAGCTGTACTCAGCTGGCAGGTCTGGCTCGACCCTTAGCTAGGTCTGACTCAACTCTCAGCTGACTCAACCCTGAGTCTGCAGAGCTGAAGTACAGACCCAGTGCTCTAGTGACCGACCCCTGACCTCTGCCGACCTGTCCCCTAGCCTCATTCCCAGGCTTCATTGACGTAGGAAGTTAGTCTCGTGCCCAGACATTCACACACACCCCAGCGAAAGAACATCTGCTGTTCTAAGCAAAATTTCTTTTCACAGACTCCATATTTGCTGAAAATAAATCTCGTATAATAATTGGTCACTATATACAGTATATTTTAAATTTTGATTATCTAACCAATAGTATTGAGATCTATCGAACTAACATCATAGCAACTTTATGGAAGGATTAAAAGCTGTAATCTGATTGGACCCTTTGTAATACCAAAGCGGAAAGGTGTCAGTGACAAGAAATTTCATTTAGGATACCACATGTTCTTTCACCAGGACGGCATGAACGTCTGGGCACGGGACTAATAGGAAGTGTGGGTGGAGTTAGTCTGGGAATGAGGCTAGGTGAGTCTGGGAACGGGCCTAGCCTCCCTGCGGTCACCAACTTCTCTCACCCTTGTAGCCAAGCTCTCCAAAGAGCAGTGAGAGGGGGGCGTGGCATTGGTCACCTGACTCACCCCTCAACCTGGATGTCCCTGTCAAATTCCTCTCTCACACAACCATGGGGCTTGTTGCCGTGGCAATAGCACCATACCTCTTTCACTGTATTGGCATCTAGCAGCTCCTCTGACAGCCTAGGCAGGTACAGTCATGTGGACCCCTCAATCACATGTAGCAGCTAACATGTTAACTGGTCATTATATGCTCATTACTTTTGGAGGCTAATTTCAGTCTCATTCTCGGACTATAGTCCACAGCTTTTATTGCATGCTGTGCAAGAGGAGACTGGAATGCTTGAGGCTAAGCACTCACACAAAATATAGATCACCACCCTCCCTGTTCATTGGTGTTACAAATTATTGGTAGTTCTTAGTGTACAGCATTACACAGTATATAAGTGAGCCGATGAACGGTGTACTCTGCAGTGTTCGTCGTGAGATTGCCCGGACAGTATAAGAATGGTATGAGATGTGTGTGTATGTATGTTGTGTGTGTGTGGAACGTGGCCTTGGGCACTTGAAACTAGAACTGCTGAGGGTGGTGGTGGGTGACCAGAGTCCCCCCAGTGGGGTCAAAGAGATGGGCAGGGATCTGGGGGGCAGGGGTGGTTGGAGCTGTGGGCAGAGGGAGGAGGAGCAATTGGTAAAGTGTATGTACCATCTTGAAACACAGCCTTTGGACGGGACACACAGAATAGTGCAAAAGTAGCACACCCTGCATGGACTGACCGGCCATCCCCTCCTGTATTTGTGTTTCTGACGGCATGGAGTGGAGCACGTTGTCCAGGAGCTGAAGGGCACGATGGAGGGTGATCTCCACCCAGCACGGCGTCTCCTTGATGCTCTGTCGGCGGTAATCTGGGCCCCACCCCTTCACAAAGCTCAGTCGCAGGATGCACAACCGGCGAAGGTCATCCACTCCAATGCCCTTTGCCAGGTTGGGCTCAATGCGAATGTTGGGGTTCGTTAGATTACCTGGAGGGAGAATGGGTGTGGATTGTCACCTCCCCTGCAACAGCCAGTGCGAGCCACGGTGTCAGGCACTCACCCCTCACGGCTGCTGTCTGTGCAGCCACTGCAGCACATGCCTCAGCTGCCTGCTTCTGCATCTCATCGTAGCAGTGATGGAGGTCAAACACCTATAGGAGGAACCAGACTAGCACTCACTCAGACACACACACAGACGCACACACGCGCACACACACCTTGATGTAAGCCTTGGGGTATATCTTGTGCACAGCGTCACCAGGAGCCCTGCCAGCTTGGTAGTCTAAGAAGTAGCTCTGAACAAAGACGCTGTGCTCACTCATGCAACGGATCCACACCTCCCCCTCATTCTTCTCATCCAGGATGATGCCTACACATGTGACATGGTAAGGAGGCTAGTACTACACAAATTATAGATCATGGCTCAGCAATCACATGTCTGGTGACATGATTCTACACAATTAGTATTGCTGTCAATAGGTTATAGATCATGGCTCAGCAATCACATGTCTGGGGTCATGATTCTACACAATTAGTATTGCTGTCAATAGGTTGTGGCAGGAGCCGCAGGAAAGCCCCTAGTAGCTCTTCACAAACATCATGGACTTCTAGTACACATGGTACACATGGGTACCAGACTACTGTAGTAGTGAGTGTTGTTTTAGTTAATCAAAAGTATTAGTTAAAACAAATTTAGTAGAGGTCAAAACAGATTTAATTACCATACTAAAACTGAAAGTTTCCCGAGGAATAAACTATAACCAAACTAATTTTAAACTTAATAAAACTGTACACATGGGTACCTGTATACATGGGTACCAGATCACAGTACACATGGGTACCTGTATACATGGGTACCAGATCACAGTACACATGGACCATTCATTATGGGCTGGCTGCTGAAGTAGCCCAAGCCAACAAGACAATGCCCACCTTTCCCAATGTGCAGCCTGGCTCTATCAGAGGCTTCTGTGCGGTGGACGTTGGACAGTCGTCCCAGGCAGAAACGGTCCCCTCCCGAGGGATCCACATAGCCATCAACAGTGACAGAGGGAAGGGAGGAGGGGACCTTGAAGATCTCTCCAACTTGAGTGTCCATCTCAAAGTAGGCTATAGTACACCAGAAGTCAGGAGCTGTGTGTGTGTGTGTGTGGAGAATATGGCTAAATATCCTGGTCGCATGTAGAGTCTAATACCCTACTAGTCACTTACTGGGGAGCTTGGGTAGTGGAGGGAAGGAGTGGGTGGGGCATGGAGGGGGTGGGGCCAGGTTGGGAGGCATCGCAGGGAAGTTGCCAAAGGCTGCTATGTACAGAATATGATAGCGAATGAATTATAAACCATGTGCAGAGGACTGCTATTTCTAGTAATACTGCCAGCAAAAACCACCACCACATAGCTAGCCAGGAGCCTGGTAATGAAGCTAATAGATAATCAATTATGTGCTGGTTCGGTGCTACCACAATGCATACCACCTTCCTATAGCTTGTCTTTCAAACTGATACACAGCAGTAACACATGCCACGATCCACACACAGTAGAAAGCCACACCCCCTACCACACCTACTGGTACTCAACACCTACCATATCCCTGTTGCTGCATAGCTTCGCCTGGGCCCCCCATGTGAGGTGGCACAGGGTTGTAGGGGGCTACAGATCCCATGGTGGGGGGCCAGACCACAGCCCCGCCCCCGTGCTGTGGATGGGAGTGGGGAGGGGGAGGGGGAGGGGACATGCCAAACCCTGCCAGGCCTCCTAGAGGAGGGGAAGGGCAAGAACAGAGGCACAACTCATGTGAGGGAACAATTTGTGATGACATCACTTCCTACTATAAATAATTTATCTTGCCTGGAGCTACACAAACATTTTTGGATGGGACAGTTCATTTCACTGTCTGCTAGGGTCAGTTAGGCAGTGAACCAAAAAAGCATGGCCTAATTACTTGTGGCAGAATTAGGTGTCTAGTATTCAGTGCTCAGTGCAGTCCCCTACAAGAGGATGTGTATAGTGGTTGCCTGGCAACCACATGTCTAGACGTTACTGGCTTACTGGTGTGGCTTCTGTAGTGGATGAATTGTGTGGGATGGCTATCTTCATAGCCACATCCCAGAGAGGGAATGCCTTGGGACTAGACTGCAAGGAAGCTACGACTGCGCTACAGTCCACTGCTTCGAGGAGCCAGGCATACCTACTGCACAGTACTAGTTTATCATCCATCACGATGAGTGATGTCAGCACACGAAGAGAGTGCAGAATACTGGGCCAGCAAGACACTGAAGTGCAGCTAGACCCTAGACAGGGGAAGCCTTCCAGCTGGATGTGACTAGAACTGTCTGCTCTAACTGGGTTAGTCCTAGTGACAAACAGCACACAATACCTCATTGTCTGGCAAGGCTACTGTCTGGGCCTCCAGGAAATGGTCTCTAGGGCAGAGCCACTTCCTCCCAGCACAAATAAGGATTGTTATTACTAGGGGTATGAAATAGTGCAAATCTGTGAGGATGGAGAAGCTACAAAGAATTGGCCGTCAGGAGGGTAAGGTCTCTCTGTCTACAATACATATGCGAGGGTGAGTTATGGCTGACACAAGGCAGCAGAGATAGGCTGCGCTGAAACTCACATAATCCAGCTATCCATAGCCAGCACTATATCTTTCCTTTACATACCTTGGAGCAGCAGTAAACCTCCCTTGATAAAAACACATATGATAGGCTCATCTAGATTACTTTCTGTGTGCCACAAATTAAGACGACATTCCTTTAAGCATGCCTTGCCCCCACCCGCTTATAAAGGCTAGCCCAGAAGTCTGAGCCAATAGGTTGTGATTATTGCCCTCACTGTGCTGAGCAATTACCACCATGCCTCCCTCACCTTGCTGAGAGATGGCCACCATGGGCGGGGCTGACTGCTGGGTGTCCATGAACTCATGCTGTTGCTGTTGCTGCTGCTGCTGCTGCTGTAGGACCCCGCTCCCACCCAGGAACCCACTGTTGTCGCCTGAGGGCAAGAGAGACAGGACCAGCTCAACAGGGGGACACACACTGCAGAAATTTAGAACACTTCCCCAGGGGAGGAGCCACAGAACTGCAGAATTTAGCTACAAATTACGTAGAGACAGACTGGTATATTCTAATACTGGCCCAGGAATGTCTAAGGAATGCTATTGCATTCTGAGACTGATACCACTTCAAAGCATAGCAGGACAAATTCAATTTAGAGCGAATTTCTGGAAGCCTTGTGCCTAAAGCAGCCAAAGAGCCTGAGGTGGGCTTCTTTTGGAATCAAAAAACATCAGTCAGCTTGTCAACAAAGTAAGAAAACAGCTGATGACGTGTACCATACAGCCTAACTCGACAAAAAACGTTAGCTCACCCCTCACTCCCACATGCACCCTCTCCAGCCCCCCATAACCCCCACCCCATCTCACTCCTCACCCTGCATATGCGGAGGACTTTCCTGTAGACACTCCACTCTGACATCCTTGTTCCCCTCCAGGACCATGGGTGGGGCTGCTGTAGGGGGCGGGGCTAGAGTCAGCCACACGTTCTAACCCACCAGGCATGTGCACTGGTCTGCCAGTACACAAAGTAGTACAGTTGGTGCTACCTAGCTGGATGAAATGAACAGCAATGCACTTACTAATATGGTGGACAACATTGGTACCCATAATGTCCGAAGAACTAGGGCCTGCGTGTGTGTGTGTGTGTGTGTGTGTGCAGATACAAAGAATGTGTGTGCATGTGGATTTGCAGAAGTATGTACATATGTAAGTGTGTGTGTGTACATGTATGAGTGTGTTAGCCTCGTCCCCAGGCTTTCCGCTCGAAAAATCGTAAAACAGAGGAGAACCTGGTATCTTTTCTCACATGATTCTTTTCACGTGATGCGTAGGCGGGGACCCCTTAAAAGACGGCTGCGTTCCTCTACCTGTTGCCAGCAACACTACTCCAGCACTCAGTCTGTGGCACCAACGGGACCTAAAGATCAGCTACAAGAAGTATTGATTCACTGCCTGTCTTCAGTGCCAGAGAACTGCGACTGGGCTCGCCTACGCACAATTAAGTCTTCTACTTTTGACGTCATTGATGTGAGAAAAGATACCAGACCCTCCGCTGTGTTGGGGAGGGCCTGGGGACAAGGATAAGATACCAGACCCTCCGCTGTGTTGGGGAGGGCCTGGGGACAAAGCTGAGGGTGTGTGCGTATGTAAAGATGTGTGTAAATAGTTATGACACTGCATCCAAACTACAGTGGAACAACAGACAAAGCTAATGGGTGTTAGCACACAGGAAGCTACAAGCAGCCCACAGGAAAACTACAGGGACTGCCCTCAGGCTACTGTTCAAGTGCTAGAGTGTATGGCCACTCTGAGCACTGTAACAAGGTGGATAGGCAGCCCAGACCAAACACAGCAACCACATGCCACAAAGTGGAGAGCCTTCCCAGACAATAACAGGTAGCCCTATGAGATGAGTGGGCAGGTGGAGGCACTGCCTATTGTCTGATTGGGTTAGGCCAGACCAAGCAGCCCTCAACCCACCACCCACAGTAAACACTGGAGGCAGCTGGAAATGAACCTTAAAAGGAAGGGGCTTCCCTCTCACTAGCCTATTCCATCAGAATAATCACAGTCAGATAACAAGTGGGTGGGCAATCATATCTTGTGAGTGAGCACTCAATCATCTTTAAGGGAGTGGTGCTTCCATGCAGACAGACAGACAGACACACAGAGGTATCTTTTTACTATTCTTCAATACGTCTTTAATGGGCCTAGATGGCTCCATGCATACTGCTGTCCTCGTAAAAACTGCTTTAGCTTCCTCTCTGAAAACATAGGATGCAAACTAAGCACCTCTTGGCCTTCCCAGCCAGCAAGGAAGACAACAAGCAGACTCACCCTGTGA
The DNA here is from genome assembly GCA_963921505.1 of Phakellia ventilabrum. Lineage (NCBI taxonomy): Eukaryota > Metazoa > Porifera > Demospongiae > Axinellida > Axinellidae > Phakellia > Phakellia ventilabrum. Next base: position 6,542,402 of record OY997395.1, on the reverse strand, counting down.
CACCACTCTCTCATAGTGGTAGGGGTTGACACATACGCTATCACACTTGAGGTCGAAGGCATACTGGCAGAACTTGGCATGACGGAGCTCGTTTTTGTGCAAGTCTGGCCACCTCCATATCCTGGCGTAAATCACATGGGGAAACCCCTTCCTGCCAGCAACCTGTAGTGAATGGAGAAGGCTGAGTAATCAGCTGCCTACTTCCAAGAATTAATTACCACATGTACTGAGAAAACAAGTGTGACATTGTGGGTTACCTGTGGTGTGTTCAGATCAGTGAACTGTACAGTGAACTGTACAGTGGGGGCACAAAGAATGCTTCACAAGGTTATGACCTCATAGACAACAAACAGGGCAGGGCTTGTTGGGCCCACAACCAGCCCCACCTGCACAGAGCCCTGCACACCACAGACCCCTGTACATACAGACACACCCCCCTCTTTTACCCCTGCACGCTGCAGAACTCATCTACCCCCCTCTTTGTACAATGCAGGTCCCATCTGCCCCCTGCACACTGCACACTTCATCTTCATCATACACTGCCCACCTGCCCCCTTGCACCCATGCCCCCCCCCCCCCCTGCACAATACAGGTCTAATCTGCCACCCTGCACAACTCCATCTGCCGCCTGCACACTTCATCTCACCCCCTCCGTGTACATTGCAGGTACTACATGTATCTGGCCCCCCTCCTGCACAAGGCAGGCCCCATCTGCCCCCCCCCTGCACAAGGCAGGCCCCATCTGCCCCCCCCTGCACAAGGCAGGCCCCATCTGCCCCCCCTGCACAAGGCAGGCCCCATCTGCCCACCCTGCACACAGCTCCTGCCCAGTAACAGGGCAGGTCACCTCAGCCCATTGGAGTAGCTGCTACGCTCTTCACACGCACACCACTAAACTCACCTGCAAGCGTCCGTCAAGTGTGCGCTGAATAGTAACACACTTTGATGGTCTTGCTCCACCAGTGGTGATGGCAGTCACGAGGGACTCCAGCTCATCTCTCTTATCCTTCAGTTTTTTCACCAAGGATTCTATGGCCCTCTTGGCAAACTGTTCCGACTCTCCACCTTGTCTGTGGCACATTAAGGAGTGAACAATGCTGGTACACGTGTCAATGCTGGCCGAGTTTGGACTCATCTGGGGTGGGGGTGTGGCCACTGGGACCTGCCCCATACCCATGCCCCCCATGCTCATGGGTGGCATGTTGACGGCAGCAAAGTCTGGCATCTGGGGCCCTGGGCCGATGTGCATCGGCACAGCCATGGCAGGAATGGCACAGAGGAACAGTCAGCTAGAGGGGGAGGGGGCAAGACGCTAGCACATGGACAGTAGTTACAATTCTGATGATCCTTGCTTGATGTCCATCACACACCACACTAGGTGTGGCTGGGAGGCAACCCAGAGAACAGTTACCCATAACATTAACCACTGGTCATCCCACCCAGCCCAGCCTATTAAACCAGCCTAACCCACTTAGCAGGGATGTTTGGTCTCCCAGTGAGCTCAGAGCACACACACAATATCAAGGGAGGTTGCCAAAGCATAATTCTGGGAAGAAGACCATCTGACCATCAGCTAGTCCACCCACGACACAACCAATCCAGTGGCCTCTCTGCGCCAAACGCAGCCAACTACTAGTCTCGCGGGCCAGACTCATGCGCGCAGAGCCGCTCTGCGTGTGTGAGTCTGGCCCGCGAGACTAGCTAACTACTCACTCTCAGGGCCGTACACATTCCCTCAGGCTGGGAACTGCAGTAGCAAAAGTACTTGTGCACAATCTCGACATTGATCCATAATTAGGGCAAACTACAAACACGCCTCAAAATAGACAAAGTAAAATTTATGATAATTGGTAGCTATGCATGCTATGCACAAAGGCTCCCCGTATACTCGGCTATTCGGCCCCCTCCTTTGCCCCTCCCGTAGACTTACTTAGCTGAGCAAGATACCCACCGAAGAAACAGCTTCTGTCGCGCCAGACTGTACGCACTGCAAGAACCCTGACAAGAGTCCGACTGGTTCAGCAGACGGCTCACGCTAGCACACAACAATGTCAATGCATTAATGAAAGGCAATTGTGGTGATGTCATTGGTACAATGAAATATACGGAAATCCGTAATACGTTGGGCGCGGAAGAGGTGTGTCTCCATCGACTAATAGTGGTGTTAAAGAAGGGGTAGAAGGTCGGACAGAGGCGTTGGTTGGCTGGGTGGCCCTCTCACGTAGACAATGACCCACAACCAGGAGAGAACAGCATGGTGGAAGGAGGGATTGATTGGTAGGCTGGTAGCGATCGACCTAGCCTCGTCCCCAGGCCACACACCCCCACGAAACAGTTCGTGGGTGGGGGTGTGGCCTGGGGACGAGGCTACGATCGACCTAATTACTCCTGTTTGGGTGATACTAGGATCTAATTTCTTTAATATATCGAACATGGAGGGGTAGCCTCGTACCCAGGCCTCCCTTCACAGCTTTTTCACAGCCATGGCAATATTCCACAGCTGCAAAAATCTGACTGCAGCTTGAGTAAATATTGATGAAGTTTGGCCTATCAAGAACTATATATTCGCATGTAGCCAGACGAGTTTGGGCCATCCATTCTATTCACCTATGTTGAGAGAGTAACGTCTGCGGCTGCTTTGGCATGAGGTGCTTCTCTGTAGTGCTAAAAAGTGTTTTGGGTTTAATCTGATTGGCGTCACCTATGGGAGGAGAATGGGCTCTGATCAACTTAAGTGTTGCAGTGCTGTATGAGCGCTAGCTGCAGTAGTGTTGAAAAATAGTGAAGTGTACATGTGCACACATAATGCAATACACAGCAACACGCACTGCTGTCAAATGTAAATGCTACAGAAATATTTTTAACGCACACATGACCTGTATGACATTATTCACTGCTGCAAATCCAAAATGTGTGTTCATACTACTTTAGGAGCACACTGCCCACAAACAAGATGGCTACCTGCCCATTCTATACAGTGTGCATGCTCAGATTGCAGTTGCGTACTCCATATTGCTTCCATGAGTCCCTTACTTCTTTTCCCTGCTGCAGGGTTGGGAGTCGGTGTGCTGTATGGGACCACCAGTGTGTGTGTGGGCCACCCGTTTGACACCATCAAGACCAAAATGCAGGCCCAACCAGGTTTTGAGGGCAGGAGCATGATCCGCACCTTCACCAAGACCGTCCAGGAGCAAGGCGTGAGAGGGCTGTATCGGGGCTGCCTGCCGCCACTCTTTGGATCAGGGATCTTCCGTTCCACCCAGTTTGCAGTCTTTGAGGCAGTGTACACTTTCATCGACCAGCCCCTGGGCAGGTACGAGCTGCCTCTCACTGGAGGACTGCAGGTTCGAGTGGTGGCAGCAGGTGTGACAGCGGCTACTGCCAGGGCCCTGATTGAGACCCCACTAGAGTACGCCAAGGTACGAAGACAGACGCAGCAGAACTGGCAGTTTCGCCACCTGTACAGAGGGTTTGGAGTGACCTGGTTCCGGACCCAGGGACTCATGAACACATACTTCATTCTGGTGGACTCGGGCAGGAGGCACATTCCGGAGCTGTTCTCCACACCTCTGATTGGCCCCTTCCTGACTTCCGGTGTAGCAGCCACTCTGGGATGGTGGGTCGTCTGGCCACTGGAGTATATGAAGTCCCAGGTACAGGGAAGCTACGGCACCGATGAGTCTGTCATCAGGAGAATGAGGCGGGTGGTGAGGGACAGAGGGGGGTTCTTTGCACTCTACCGAGGTATTGGTCCAGGGACGATTCGCAGCTTCATTGCCAATGGTACCAGTATGATTGTGATGCAGTGGGCTCAGAGAAAGGTTTCAGAATTAGGACTGAGAGGCTAGCAAGTCATTCCATCCTCAGCAGATCAGTTGGAAAATTGCATTTTGTATAATATTATACTAGCTTCAGGTATGAATTATTTTTCTATAGTATGTCGGTCATTACATGAAAGCTGTTCCGTACTGGCCTTCCCACCCCGGCCAGTGTAATATCAATCGCAAGAAAAAACTAAGGTGCAAATGCTAGTTTTATTAAAGTTCATTCAGTCACAGATGCACTTTGATTTTCGAAAGAAAATTGTTTGTCTGTATTAAGCCACTTCTGTTTATGTAAATTGAAGGGGTCAGAACCATAGTGGACTAACCAAAACTCATAGTTACAACTAGCGCTATCTGTAGCTACCTAACCTTTATCCCCAGTGCTTGTACTAACTTATAGAAATACCACAAACAGGCATGCACATCTATCAATACTATGCCAAGTCATTAGGAAATACACACTCGCAGTATAAGCCCTTGTAGTGGGTTCGATGAGCTCATGATACGTTTATCCTTGACCCCTTCAATTGGAAGTACTCAGAAACTGAGTGGTCTAGAGCTAACCTAGCCTCGTCCCCAGGCCACACACCCCCCACGAAAGAGTGCTCTTTCGTGGGGGGGTGTGGCCTGGGGACGAGGCTAGAGCTAACCTACAATTAACATTGGATTTACCTCGAGAGTACGTACTCTGTGCTGCATGCATCTGACAAGCAATTGCAGTAATACAATCCACAGACACAGCTATATTCAGGGTATTTGGTCAATTAAAGAATTTGGATGGAGCTACAGATAAAGGAAGGATGATGGAACAGGCAGTTAATGAGCTCTAGAAATCAAAAGAGCAGTAGAACAAGTGATCGGTGACACATATGGAGTAGGACATTGATAAATAACCACATGCCATCAGGCTGCTGCCTGCAAGACTTAGAAACGTTTTCATAAAGTAGAAACATAAAATAGAAAGAGTATATATGAGGCTAATAGTGATGATATCATGATGTCAATGGGATCACTAAGTTTCAAATGAAGATGGTGGATGGGTTGGAAAAGCAGAAGTTGTTTCAATGTATACAATTTCTGGACCAGTTTGAAAGACAGGTTGAGACAGTCGGCTAGCCAGCAACCCCCCGACACCTTGGGGGTCGTCAAGGTAACAGAATGTAGCCACTGGGGTCGGGGAACGTTTGATCCCTCCCTTGCCCCTCCCTTTGCCCCGCCCCCTTCTGGACTTCTTAGAAGGGGACTTCCCATTCAGCCAAACCTCTTCCCCCACCACTTCCTCGTGGCCTAAGGGTAGCTCCAGCTCCGATACCTCCCCCACCATCCCCAGGGGGTCAAAGAGAGTGGAGTCTGACCGGTCTAAGTCTGGATCCGAATCTAATAGGCTTGGTTCAGGAAAGGAACCAAGGTAGGCGGGGCTAGGTTGGGTGGGGCTCAACTGGGTGGGGCTCAACTGGGTGGAGCCAAGATGGGAGGGGCCAAAGTGGGTGGTGGGCAGGACAAAGTCTATGTGATCTCTCACGGTACCTGATGGGTCTACTGCCGACTCCACTGTTGGATCCATCGCTGCACTCCCAGCGCTAACCTCCGCAAGGCCAGGCGGCTGGCTGTAGCTGTGCTCCAGGGCTGTGTAGTCCATGTGCACTGGACCTGGCAATGGGCTCGGCAGGATAGGGGGGGAGCCATCCAGCTGACATGAGCACTGGCTGTTCTTCTTTGCCTTAGCCTTTTTGGGCATGCGAATGTGGTCACATGACTTGGTGTATGAGAGTAGCCTGGAGCCTTTGGGATCTGCGGAGGACTGGGGGGAGGCCAGCACAGAGAACCGCGGCAAGACAACCTCATTGCTCCCATTCTGGTACACCACACCATTACGCAGCTTCCAGCCCTTCAGCCACACCCCAGATGCCTTGAAGTTAGCCAGCCCCAATTGCTGGGCACACTCCAGAGCTTTAGCCTGTAATAGGGGAGGGAGGAGAGGGGTTAACTGGGAAAGGGAAGGAATGTAATGGGCAAGGCCAGTCCCAGGTAGAAAACAATTATTCTGTTGCATATTTTGATCTGCGTTTAAAGTGCTGTAACTCTGAACTTCTGGTTAGGGTGGGGCCTCATACCAGTAGTTGCTACAGATATTGTAGCACCTCCACAGCAACTACCTGTTGCCTATCAGCCCCACCCTTACCACAAGTGCAGTGCTTCGAAGGCAGCAACATAATAATATGCAACAGCCTCCCCTTGTACTTAGGCCTCCCTGACCCAGGCCTCCCTGACCCAGGCCTCCCTGACCCAGGCCTCCCTGACCCAGGCCTCCCCTCGGAATTGTTTCTAGCTGTGCAAAAAATCATGCGACAGTTTTTCCAATGGCTGCAAAAAAACAAGCCTGCAGTATTGCTAGTAAAGGCACCAGTCTGGGGTGGACTCTTAAGTAGGCTAGTAAAGGCACCAGTCTGGGGTGGACTCTTAAGTAGGCTAGTAAAGGCACCAGTCTGGGGTGGACTCTTAAGTAGGCTAGTAAAGGCACCAGTCTGGGGTGGACTCTTAAGTAGGCTAGTAAAGGCACCAGTCTGGGGTGGACTCTTAAGTAGGCTAGTAAAGGCACCAGTCTGGGGTGGACTCTTAAGTAGGCTAGTAAAGGCACCAGTCTGGGGTGGACTCTTAAGTAGGCTAGTAAAGGCACCAGTCTGGGGTGGACTCTTAAGTAGGCTAGTAAAGGCACCAGTCTGGGGTGGACTCTTAAGTAGGCTAGTAAAGGCACCAGTCTGGGGTGGACTCTTAAGTAGGCTAGTAAAGGCACCAGTCTGGGGTGGACTCTTAAGTAGGCTAGTAAAGGCACCAGTCTGGGGTGGACTCTTAAGTAGGCTAGTAAAGGCACCAGTCTGGGGTGGACTCTTAAGTAGGCTAGTAAAGGCACCAGACTGGGGTGGACTCTTAAGTAGGCTAGTAAAGGCACCAGTCTGGGGTGGACTCTTAAGTAGGCTAGTAAAGGCACCAGACTGGGGTGGACTCTTAAGTAGGCTAGTAAAGGCAGGGGTGGACTCTTAAGTAGGCTAGTAAAGGCACCAGTCTGGGGTCGACTCTTAAGTAGGCTAGTAAAGGCACCAGTCTGGGGTGGACTCTTAAGTAGGCTAGTAAAGGCACCAGTCTGGGGTGGACTCTTAAGTAGGCTAGTAAAGGCACCAGTCTGGGGTGGACTCTTAAGTAGGCTAGTAAAGGCACCAGTCTGGGGTGGACTCTTAAGTAGGCTAGTAAAGGCACCAGTCTGGGGTGGACTCTTAAGTAGGCTAGTAAAGGCACCAGACTGGGGTGGACTCTTAAGTAGGCTAGTAAAGGCACCAGTCTGGGGTGGACTCTTAAGTAGGCTAGTAAAGGCACCAGACTGGGGTGGACTCTTAAGTAGGCTAGTAAAGGCAGGGGTGGACTCTTAAGTAGGCTAGTAAAGGCACCAGTCTGGGGTCGACTCTTAAGTAGGCTAGTAAAGGCACCAGTCTGGGGTGGACTCTTAAGTAGGCTAGTAAAGGCACCAGTCTGGGGTGGACTCTTAAGTAGGCTCCACTTAGAAGAGGTGGACACTTAAAGCACCTGTGACATAGATTGGGAGTGCTAAAGGGGTGGTAGTGGATGTGATGTGATGATGATAACAATCATGATAAGCCATTAATGGCTCCCCCACACCTTGCAGCCATTAGTAGTAAGTGGTGGGTAGTGACTGCAGGTCTCAGTCCAATACCCACCTGCAGGTCTCACTCCTGTACCCACCTGTAGGTCTCGGTCCAATACCCTGGCTCCACATCTGCGAGACTGCAGCTGAAACTCCAACACCTGTTGGTCCATACGTTCAGAGATAAGAGACCTGCCTGTTGTACATGTGTATGGGGGAGGGCATCATGACATGACATTGAATACTGGGTTGCCATAGATCACAGACTATGTCATGCAAGTCCTGCTGACTAGGGAGACAGACTTTATTGACAGGACACACACCAGAAAGTCACTCCTGTCCCAGCAGAACCACCCTTTTACTTTGGGCCCACCCCTGTGGTAAGAGGGATGGCACCCACCTCCTTTGAATACAGAGTTTCTTTCCCACTGGAGGGAGGGTTAGGGCGCTGGTGAAACACTGCAGCCACTTTACAGTCTCATCTCATGTCAAAGCTCATATACTGTGACCAGTACAGGCACACACAATGTATCATGCAAGGCTGGAGCTATCATCATGCAAGGCTGGAGCTATCATCATGCAAGGCTGGAGCTATCATCATGCAAGGCTGGAGCTATCATCATGCAAGGCTGGAGCTATCATCATGCAAGGCTGGAGCTATCATCATGCAAGGCTGGAGCTATCATCATGCAAGGCTGGAGCTATCATCATGCAAGGCTGGAGCTATCATCATGCAAGGCTGGAGCTATCATCATGCAAGGCTGGAGCTATCATCATGCAAGGCTGGAGCTATCATCATGCAAAGCTATCATCATGCAAGGCTGGAGCTATCATCATGCAAGGCTGGAGCTATCATCATGCAAGGCTGGAGCTATCATCATGCAAGGCTGGAGCTATCATCATGCAAGGCTGGAGCTATCATCATGCAAGGCTGGAGCTATCATCATGCAAGGCTGGAGCTATCATCATGCAAAGCTGGAGCTATCATCATGCAAGGCTGGAGCTATCATCATGCAAAGCTGGAGCTATCATCATGCAAGGCTGGAGCTATCATCATGCAAGGCTGGAGCTATCATCATGCAAGGCTGGAGCTATCATCATGCAAGGCTGGAGCTATCATCATGCAAAGCTGGAGCTATCATCATGCAAGGCTGGAGCTATCATCATGCAAGGCTGGAGCTACCAATATCATAGGCTGCACTTATTAATGTCTCCCTTGAAGATGCAGCTACACATAAGCCACAAGGCCATCATCCTGGCACTACCACAGCCCTCACCCACAAGGCCATCATCCCAGCACTACCACAGCCCTAACCCACAAGGCCATGGCACTACCACAGCCCTCACCCACAAGGCCATCATCCCGGCGCTACCACAAGGCCATCATCCGGGCGCTACCACAGCCCTCACCCACAAGGCCATCATCCCAGCACTACCACAGCCCTCACCTCGGCGCATCTTCTTCCGTTGGGGTCCAAGGGTGGTCAGTGCCGAGATGAGGCTTGCTTTCTGTCCTACCCATGTCCGGATGATCTTGCGGTCCAGACCAAACTGGCGGGCGGCAGACCGGTAGCTCTGTTGATTTGACTCCACCCACTCAACCACACCCAGCTTGAACTCCAGTGTGTATGCTCGTTTGGGCACTACCGTCATGGCAACGGAATCTGCTGTACGGGGGTAAAATGTTCGCACATCATGCCTACCACGACCATCTACCTGTGGCCTTTCCAGAGATGTCAGTGTTTTTAGCCAACAGCTGTAATTTACACACGCAAGTAGGGTATACAAAACACTACAGGGCATGCAAGGCTATACAATATCTGAGAGGGGGAACACATAGCATCTGAAATACAGTGACTGCATGGCCATGCAACTCACCAGCTACTCAACAAACAGCTCTCAGTCCTTGGACATGCAGCAAGCCAGGCCAGCTCCTGGCTCGGCAACTGAACTGCAAAGTGCATTTACACATAATTAATTTGGGTCTAATTGATTTCAACATTTTTTACAAACGTATATTTAGAAAAAGTCCACATCACCTGGCCAATCGGATTCCAGTGCACTAGTATTATAGCTCCATGCTCTAGCTATAGGTCACTCATGTTGACTCCACTAAGATCACACGGCTAGTGTCTGCAGTCAATGCATACAGTCAAAGCGACTGCAGTCAATAGTAGGTCAAATTGGCGCAGCGAACAGGCAATGCCCTTTATTTAATATCATGTGATGATATTTCCAATAAACAGCCACAATCATTCTATGAAACTCAACAGTCATACAAAACCTACAATCCTAGCCTACAGTCAACTCTGTCCTAGACCTTGTGGGCCGGTAGCACCTGCCCAGTGCAGGTTCCAAAGCCCACCTTATACCCCGCCCCTTGGCAATAGCCACTCAGCACCACCGTGTCGTAGTCCTGTGGGGAGAGAGCATTGCATGACCATGGGTGATTATGACTGATCGAGGGTGCAAGTAGCATTTTGTTTGGAGAGCATCACTGTGTGTTTCACGATATGATGGCTGCTGCTTTGCTGGATATTTGCCAATTCCAACGTTCCAAGCACAGAGTCCTGATGAACATTCGACACGGGAACTGGCTCTTACCTGAATGAACTTGCGAGTCTCTCCATTGGGCAGGGGGACCGGCTTTGTCCCTTTCCATGACAGTTCCAGCATGCTCCCATAGGAGTCAGGGGTCTGGGGGAGGAGCATGGGACACCAACTCAGTCCCAGACCAACCCCAGCGGTTATCGTTTGCAGCACAAACCAGGGAAGGGGCGGAGCCTGGGAATGAGACTAACACTAAGAATACAGGATGAATATACTGGTGCCTGTTCCATTCCCATCCTATTTCCATCCCATTCCAGTCCCACCTTGCCACTGATGGTCCCTGAGGCCAGGAGGTCCCCAGGGCGAAGGTTGCAGCCAGTGACAGTGTGGTGAGCTACCTGCTGCTTTATGGTCCAGTACATTGACTGCAGGGGGAAGGGGGGGAGGAGGGGAGGGGAGGGGGGAGGAAACGGAGAGGGGAAGGGGGGAGGAGGGGAGGGGAGGGGGGAGGAGACGGAGAGGGGAAGTGCCATCTCTAAGGGCTAAGGGGCATCCAAAGTACAGCGGTCAGAGGTGACTAACTTGGAAGTTGCCCCGAGCAATGGTTGCTGGCTCAGGCATATCCTTGGCTGGAGGTGTGAGGCGATGGGAAGCTAGATCTGGGGAGTCCAGTCACAAGACAGAAAGAGACCTCACCTTGGAGTGCCACCTCCAGATGAATGTCAAAGGAGAAGGGGTCATCATGACGGAGGTAGGGCAGGGGAAGAGGGTCCGTCTGTGGGAGGGAGAGGGGGGGAGGAACAGGTGCCTCTCAATAATACTATAGTACACAATTACAATCGGCCGGGACCATTCACTGAATGCTTTGTTCAGTTAGTTGTGTAAGCTATTGAAGTTCTACTATCATAGCCTCACACGGGCTTTTATCTTACAATATGAATTTATCTCCATGGTGCAAGGAAAACACTGGCTTGGCTGCAGGCTATTGCCACTACACTCCCTTTCCATCCCTTCTCTCCTCCAGTGGGTGCCTACCTGCTGGGGGTTGGGCCGAGCGAAAGGTGCGAGTGCCTCCATGGTAACTACCCAGGGGGAGATGGTGGTGCCAAGGTTCTTGGCCAGGAAGGGTCCCAGCGGAACATATTCCCATTTCTGTGAGGGACAGGAAGAGAGGTGATGAGGTGGGGCACAGCCATCGCCAGACCATGGCAACCACCTTCTGGGATTCAGCACTAAACTACACCCACTGGCCAACCTGGATGTCTCTAGCACTCCAGTCATTCATCAGCACCATGCCAAAGATGTGGTCCTGAGCCTGAGTGACCGGAATGGGCTGTCCCTGCTCGTTACCAGGGCCGATGAAGTACGCCTGGGGCATAAATGACCAGCACAAAATGATAGCAGCAAGCCTACCAGCGGCAGTAAGCTACTAGTCTCATTTCATGGCTCCTCCCTTCATGTGTGAGACGAGAGGAAGCAAATAGACGAACATGCCATGGCTACGAAATACAAGAAGACGTGGGAAGGCCTGGGACTGAGACTAGGGAGGCCTAGGAATGAGGCTATAATATAGTGACTTACCATCTCCAGTTCAATGTCCATAAGTTTGCATGGTCCAAATACTGGGGGCTTATTGGGGTCAGGGAGTGTCTGTCCGTTAGGCCGACGGATTGGTGTGCCGGAGACAACAATGGAGGAGGCACGGCCATGGTACCCAACTGGGAGGTGGAGCCTGGGGGGAGGGGCTTGTGTTTATGACCAGTCTAGCAGGGACAAGACAGGCGTATTACCAGTTTGGCATGAGAGCATTCTCTGGCCCTCTGAACATAGTTCCCACATTTGTAGCATGTTCTCGAGAGGAGTAGAAGTCAGTGTAGTCACCTGTGTGAGTGTGTGTGCATGTATTTGTATGTGTGAGAGAGGTGTGGTTACAGATTATTGCCGAGCGCAGCGAGGCCAATAATCGCGACCTATGGGCTCAACAATCTCAGCTAGCGTCTATATATATATATATATATATATATTTCCATATGGGAGATGTCTGTCACGCTTGGGGGGCCCCGGGGCAGCAACACGTGTTCAAAATGGCGTCTCTGGTAGTTACATGGATGCCGTCTTCGAACTTGTGGCGCCCGAAGACTCAGACGTTTGGACAAATCTACCACATCCTTTTACCAGGGAAGGCTTACTACAGCTCCCAGGTTAGTAGAGTTTATGTACACTCTGTATAAGTAGAGATATGAGCGCTGGAGACAGACGGCACGATCGAGCGATACGAACGTGAGTTCAAGCACTACAGCCCCTATCTCTGCTCTCCCGTGGCATCCATGGCTGATCCCTGGAAAATGTAGGTAGCGACATCATTCTCCTGGATGTCAGTCGCTTTCTCGTAGCTGCTCTAGCATTCCCTGTTAAGCTCTTATTCTCGCGACTGGCTGACTCGCGAAAATAATCGGTTCGTGTGCATCCGGGGTCTACCCAGCCCCAGTACGCACCCCGTGTGCATCCGGGGGGCTACCCCGCCCCAGTACGCACCCCGTGTGACGATGTCAGCAAACTACAACGAAACCCCACAACTGTTTGCATGTGACCACAAGCCTCTCCCCTCCATACAGTGCATGTCTACATCTAATAGTGAACGCGAGGCATAGTGCGCTTGCGTATACCTAGTAATGAAGATATTGCTCACACAGTCACATCTGACTCATTAGACACACACTCCGTACCAATCTGTGCCGGTAGGTGCATGATGACACTGCTCTGGAGGATCAGGCACCTGTGAGGGGTGAAAAGTTGAGGTGGTGAAGGGTGAGGGCGATCGAGGAATGAGGGTGAGGGCTGGGTGTGAGATGAGGGGTGAGGGGTGAGGGTAAGGGGTTAACAGTGAAGAATGTAAGGTAGCTGCAGCTGCTAACTCACTTTTGTCTCAGCTCTGTGTTATCACGCAGAAAGGGCTGTTGCATACATACATTGTGTGTGTATGAAATCAGGAGTTACAGTACATTACCAGTTGAGTGCTGCACCAAATACTGCAAAAGGAGTCTCATACCCAGGTTCCAGTGCAAGCCTACATGGGCTACACAGCCTGGGTATGAGACTCTCATGAAGTACCGGGTATACCTCGTCCTTAGAGAGCAGCCTCTGGATCTCCTTCCTGGCCAAGCTCCACACTTCACGCCCCAGGGCCATCAATGCATTCAGCGTGCTCTCGCCAAACGCCTATAACATCAATAAACAGCAAATTTTGTTATCTAACTATGCAGGCCAACTTTTAGCCCTACTGGTTTTTCTGATAGACTGAAACGTAGGCTAACTATTGTTTTTGTTTGCAATCCGAAGATTTGCATGTACAGGCGACCATCCGTTGGCTCCATGCACATTACCTGTATTCAACATGTACATAGCATGCATGTGACTACCCACCGACTGAAGTGCAAGTGTTGGTCCAGTGAAGTAGACAGGAGCCACCACGGACATGTCCAGGACCCACTCCCCAATGGCCACACCGATGCGATGCCTGGGCTGGAGAGAGATAGAGCCACTCCACTTGTGCAACTTCCACTGGCACTGCACCACTCTACCATAGAGATGTCCACTCCCTTCCCAGCTTACGTTGTCTGTGGTCGAGAACACGCCATAGGGCAGGTTCTGGATGGGAAAGTGGCTGTCGGGAGCGACTTCGATGAACGACATCTTGCGGCACGCTTTTGCAAGGGGATTGACCTCTGAACCCTACCCACATAGTGGGCGGGGCTCCAATATCGTCTGGAGTGATGGCGTTCCGGTCGGTGGCGTTGCTCTGGTTCCCCTTGTCTTCCCTGCTCATGCTATGGGACGCTCTGTTTCTCCTCCTGCGGCCCCACAGCCTGCCTGGAGGGGAGCTCCACTACCTCTGGCGCCCCTACTCCCTCTACCTCTGGGTGGACCAGAGGTACACTGACATGGGGGACACCTTCGGGTATGCCCAGGCCTGGCTGACCCTAGTGGAGGTAGCCCTCAACACAGCGATGTTCATGTTGGTGAGTGCTGGGACCAACGCCAAGAGCACACATGTAGTACTTAGCCTTGTACTCACCCAGGCCAGGTCAACTCCTCGATGACTACGAGATAGAAATTTGCCATTACTTTTGCTTGTCCGCTCACAGCTCTTGAAACGAAGCAGTGCGGCTTTGCTACTGGGTCTGTTTGTCTCCACGGCAACCCTATGGAAGGCCCTGCTGCACATGATCCAGCACTTGTGGCTGTGCCGGGGGACCCATCTGGTGGCCCACCTGACCTGGGGGCCCTACCTCCTACTCTTCATCCTACCCAACACAGCCTGGCTAGTCCTCCCCGGCTACCTGGCCTGGGGCTACAGCCACTCACTCATGGCCATACTCAGAACACATACGGACAAAGTGGGCTAGTACTGTGTCCAACCAATCAACTGCACAACTCTCCTACTGAGGTTCATGTGTATACCCCATTGGGTAGTTCAACAAATGTTTTTAATTGGCTACAGATAGTAATTTCTGGGACAGGATGGGACAGGACGATTCTAAAAAATACACATACGTATTTACTGGGACAACGACTGACACTCCAGGAGGGATGGAAGGCTGCTTTTTTCTCTCGTTTTTTTTTTTCCATTTTTTTTTCTCCATCTTTTTATTTTTTTCCTCTCAATTTGCTATTGCCTTTTCTCTTTGCTTTGCCTTGTTTTTAGTCTTCTGCATTGCCTGGCCTACTTGGAGTTCAAACAACCTATTGCAATATTATGTCTTTTCTGATTTGCTGTAAAAAAACGACGTCATATTCACTGAATTTAGTCAACAATACAACTGCACACTCTGGGCAGGCTTGTACATGTACTGTATTGTGTACATTAGTGATTGTATGTTTCATGGTCAATGTTCAGCACAGAAACAAGATGTAGATGGCTCTGATTAACATCACAGCAATGGTCCTCTCCAAGATCCAGAACCAGATCCCCTGTACAGTTGCCTTATATGGCTATGTTGGTCTGGCTACAGCGACTGCCTCTGGTACGGTGCCCGACACAGAGGGCAGAGGTGGGGTCCGGCCTCACAGTACTCCTCCAGAGCCCTCACACATGCCAGGTGGAACAGGTGGCCACAGGAGAGGACGGCCAGAGGGCGGGGCTGGAAAGGGGCGAGGCACACTGGGCAGTCAGAGTGGAGTTGGTCCAGTGCCTTAGCTCTAAGCTCCTCCCAGGGGGCAGGGCTTAGGGAGAGCTGGAGCTCCAGCAGTCTATATATGAATATAAAGCAACCACTAAGATGCCACCGCTACTGCCACATACTCAACTCTTAAACATCCATAATGGTACATACTTTTCACTATTTTATGTGCCCATGGCAATCAAAAAGTTAAATCGAAGTTGGATCCCTTGCCTCCTACCTCCTCACCTATAATGCAGTCTACTCCCTCACCTAATTGCATCCCGGGCACTGGCCACAGCCTGATCGGCCTGAGCAAGGACTGACGCTGCCCCTGCGGCACAGGAGTCACATGACTTCACCAGGCGTTCCGTGATGGCCGAGAGTCGTTCCTGGTAGAACTTCTTCCGCAGTTGTGGGTCAGAGGGAGGGAGCCTTTGCCGCAGCTCCTGATACCATCTGCGAACCACATAGCCCCTCCACACCGCCTGGATCCTGAGGGGGTGGAGTCAGCTTACACTCCAGTTTACAAAGAACTAAGCACAAGTAGGGTATGCTTATTAGGGCTCTGATGGCAGATGCAAGCCCCAGTGGCCCTGACCTTGTGGCAGCAGTGTTCCTGGCAAGCTCCACCCCCTCAAAGATGACCCTAGTCTGGTAGTCTCTCCTGCGACAGAGAGGACAGGTCTTGCGCCCCGAGTGCCTCTCAAAGGAGCGCAGACAGGTCAGGTGGAACACATGTGAGCAGGAGAGCAGAACCTGGAGGGCGAGGGGGAGGGAAGGGTATATGGGCCAGAGGTCTATCTGCAGCGAACCAGTGTATGGTGATGGAGAGATCAGCTAGCCAGGAGGCTGGAATAGCTGCATGTTTTCAGTGATGAAAGCTATATACAAGGACAAGGCTAATAGTGTGGCAGCATAGTCATCCTGACAACATTAGTACTGTCTACTATACTGTATACATGGCTACTACCCTCTCAAGTGGACTCTACTTAAATTAGTGACTGGCCTTTGATGCACTTTGATCTTTCAGTATACAAACATAGCTGCCAGGTGGCAGTAGCTTTGATCTCCCAGAGGAGGGAAACATGCACAAAAAAAAATTGTGTTGGGAGAAGTACATATGGGTAGTAGTAGAGCTTTCAGTTCAGTTGATGGTACAATGCACAGTACCAAATACACACACACTAGTCAGTGGCTAGGAAGTTGACTATTACCAGTGAACAGCAATGACTCAGTGTGTTTACACACATGCTACCAGAGGGGAAAGTTCAGGAGCTCCTCAATGTAAGCAGAATATGTTATGTAGCTTCTACAAAGGCAGAGCTTATGAACGTGTACGTGTTTTCAGCGAATACAATAGTTTGGTGACCTAAAATTAGACCGGTGCTGGTTCTAACCTGCACTCAGTCTGGTGCTGATTCTGACCAGCACTCAGCTTCTAACCTGCTCTCTGACTCCAAAGTGATCCTGGCAGATAGGGCAGGGGAGAGCAGAGTCTTGCCGAGCATTGGATGAAGCCTTCACTCCTACCCATTCCTCAGCAGTCAATAGAGGGGGTGGGGTTTCCACTAGGCCCAGCCGCTGGGCTAGGGTGGGACGTGGAGGAGCAGGGTCCAAGACATACTCTATTTGATGCCCCACAGGCCAGGTCTTTCTGTCAGAGTGTTGGCTCTGGCGGGCTCCATGCGTTCCATGGCTCTTCGAGCTAGCAGTACCCCTAGTGTTGTGGTGTCTAAGGTACCCTGGGCATGAAGCAACATTCTGGGTCACATGGTTGGCATGTGACTGGTGGATGGGAGGCAGGAAGCTTTCCGAGTCCCGAACTACAGTCCTCCCAATACGGCCACTGGAGCTCCCATCTTGTAGGGGCTGCAGTTGTGTGGAGCCTAAGGCAAGGAAATGAGACAATAACTTTGGTCCTTCAGGTGTACTTATGGCTCAAAATAGGGATGGTAAGAAATTTATAGGCGAGCTTATAACAGGTTCAGATGGTTATAAGATCCCAAGACAGTCCCAAAGGAAACAGGCTCCGGAATTATAAAAGTTTGGGTCTCTCCCCCTCCCCCTTCCCCACCCCACACCTCTTGTCTTGACGGGAGTCTTGCCACACCTCCAACAGCCTGGAGGGGCGCGGTTTCTCCATAGTGAGGGAGTGTAGTCTACAAGGGAGAGTTGGCGTGAGAGATGGTCTTGAAGAGCCACAGCAGCCAGAGTGGAGCTGGGGGGTGGGGCCTGGGAGAACAAATGTGCAACAAGTATAAGGGTACAGTACGGAATGCAGTGCTATGCCTTTCGCCTGCCAGGCTCTCCCTAAAATGTTCTCAGGGAGAGCCTGGGGACGAGACTGATATGCTACTCGCATTCCACTCCACCTTTACTGCTTGTATCAATCTGACCAGATAGTCCGGCAATGCAGAGTGTGTTTTTGGGACTGCCCTGGTAATCACCCCTTTCACTCCCAAAATTGCTGACTCAGGAAATTTGGTAACCATGGGTACTTTTGTCTATCCCTAATTTTGATTGTGTCTCAAACACTTATCCAACGAGATTTACGTATAGCAAACTACCTTTTTGGGCCTCTTCTCCGCTTTCTTGAAGCTACGTCGCATTATGACGCATGTTTCAGTTAACATGTCACCATGGATACTTAATTAGTAATAAGTATCCTTGATGTCACATGAACACTAATGCCACGCCCATGCACTCGGTACATCGCGACATCGCTAGACGCGCTGGGGGCGAGAAGGATTTCCGTTTGCTATAAGAAAGGGGAGCCGCTAGGTCTGTCTCTTAATAGTTTGCCAGAACGATCACCTAGCTACCACACGTAAGATTTAGGCGACTTCGAACCGTGTGTATAAAAGATCCATAGAGAAGTGGATATGGAAGACAACGCGAGTAACCATCCATCCCTGTGTCGTATGGGCTGTGGTTTCTTCGGGAGTGCCGCTACCGAAGACATGTGTTCCAAATGCTTTAGGGACTATCAGAGAAGAAAAACACAACAGCAGCAGCAACAAAACTCACCAGTCCCACCAGTCAGCTCAAGACGGACCAGTGAAGGTTGGTGTGAATTTCGCCGTCCCATGGCGCCAAACTGTGAAGGATGGGTTAGCGATGTTTCTGTGAAATTGTGGTGAAGGGGTGATGGCAATTGAGCTGTGCCTACGTACTCAGTTAAAGGATTTAGAGTTGAATAGGCCATTGTTTACGATGACAAGTCGACTTAGCTATACCGGAGTGGTTGCTTTAGCGCTAGGTACTTACTAGTTGTTCTCAGTGTGAGGTAGGTACTGGTGTGTATAATTCCTGCGTAAGTTTGTGTAATGGTGATTCTATCAAGTAACTGCATGCTAAACCTCTAGCCCACTTTCACCACCAGTAGAAAATGAAAGTGCAGAAGTTTGCTGTGGGACTTTTTAGATATTCAGTTTAGTTTAGTGTGTGCTCTAGACAGTACTTTCCTAAAAACAGCTTTCAATGGCCATATAGTCACCTGGGGGTGTTGTTTACTTGTGGCTAGCTGGAATGTGCCGTGGCTTGAGGAATTCTCATTGGGTCATTCCAGAAGCCTAGATTATACAAAGGAAAGGTACATTCACATGTATCCTGGCACCACTCAGAAGGAAATTGCTGTGAAGGCAGCAGTATCAGGGAAGTCATGTGGGGGCAGCTAACATGGTGCTGACATAAAGTTATGGGAGTCTTGTGACTCTTTCGTGAGAGGAGTGCAGGAAGGGCTAACTAAACATGGCTTTGACTAGTAACAAAGACCTTCAACCTTAGAGTGTTTTCTGTATACCTTCCCTGGGGCTTAGGCCCTCTAAGAGGCTGAACACTTGACATAGAGGCTGAACACTTTGACATTGGCAGTCTAGACTCACTGGCTGTGTAGACTATCTGTATATTGTGTGGGAGATATGCTGATAGTCTTGAAAAGGTGAATACATGCCCACCTCTTTGCTAAGAGTACTGGTCACTGTCTGATCTCAGAGTAACACTGTGTAGTTTCATTCCTGCATCATGGTTACAATATCTAGGAAGTGTGACCATGTATTGTTACTAAATATAGAACAAAGCACCCTAAAACCCCATATTCAGTCATATACTGCCATAGCTAGTGATTATTCATGACTGTAGTAGTGCTGGTATGGGCTGTCTTGTGGCAAAGCGTGACTTGCTTCACTTCACAAGTGTAGTAGGGATGTTGGCTGATCTGTGTGTGTTGTGCATACCATTGGTTTGGGGTTTCATATATGGCCTACCAAGCCTATATATGTTGTCTCTAGCACTCTTTGTATATGGCTTTGTGAGAGATTACGTAACCCTTTGGAGGCTCAGTTTGGCCTGACCCCACAGATAAACTTTGGCACAAGTTCAGTTTAGTTTACTTGTACCTTGCTTTCTGAGGTCACATCTCAGGTAGGTAGTGGACAACAGCACCAGAGATAGCTCACTGCCTTCGGAGAAACAAAAGGATACTGCACTGCCACCTTGAAGCCGGTGTACCTACTACTTTTGTGCCACAGAGCTCTAGGAGGCACAGCTGGAATGAGTAGCAACTACTACCTCTACTACAGATAATGCCCAAGATTACTATTAGTGGAGGCACACTGTGTACACATGTATCAGGTCGGAATGCATGCCAAGAATAGCACTTACTCTGACCCACACTCATTGAGTGCAGTGGGCAGAAACACTGAGGCAACCCCCACTACTTCCTAGCTAATTAAGCCTGGTCGCTGCTGTTGTTGAGTTATGTGGTGTTTGGTTACGACCTCGATGGGAAAGCATAAAAGGATATGGAATGATGTAATTGTGTGTGCCTGTATGAAGTGCCATTGTAATGAATGCCCTGGGTCTATGACTGGCGAAACTGTGTTGGGTAAAGATCATTTAACAAAGGCAACTGGTTAATGGGCAAACAGCCAGTGTCAGGGGCAGCTATGGTTTGAGCTGACTGGGCGGACTGGGTGTCCACTCGTCACTAAATACTGTTAACATGTTAGAATGGACCTGCTACTGCCATGTAGCTAACGTCTATGGTTTCTCCCTGTGTAGCTTATGTGGGTGCAGTGGGAACCAGTGAGATCCATGCCACACCTCTGTCAGACCTGCCGGGCCCCGTCTCCACTTCCGAAGAGGGCCCACCCAAGACACCTAAAAAGAACCGCTGCTTTGTGTGTAGGAAGAAAGTTGGACTAACAGGTGAGTGTGTGTGACAGGGAACGCTACGATAGCATGGCTCAAGTGGCTGGCTTAGGTCAATTGGTAATTTCCTGACCTGAGTGTTGAGTCAAGAGGAAGGGAGATATTTCCTGGAAACCAGGAAGATAGGAAGTCCTGTCTCTAGGAAGTAATCACCCAGCTGGCCCCTTGCCAGAATTGCCTCCTTGGAGAAGCCCTACCAGCCCCCTCTCCCCCAGTACTCCTCCTTGGTGGGTAACAGTAGCCCCTACTGTGTGTGTGGCTAGGATTGTGTCCAGCACACCTGTCTCTATTGTCTTGCTGATAGAGTGGACATTGCTTTGTGTAGTGATGTTGTAGGGCTTGAAATATGATTACACTGGATAAGCAGCTAATTGGAAAAATTACTAGAAGCCTGGTCCTTCCAATAAGTGCCCACTACACTGTATAGTTGCCTACAGCCACTTACTGTGTTGTGTGTGTGTGTGTGTGTGTGGACAAGGGGTGGGCTGGGCCAGTGCTACTGTTTGTGTGTGTGTGTGTGTGTGGACAAGGGGTGGGCTGGGCCAGTGCTACTGTTTGTGTGTGTGTGTGTGTGTGGACAAGGGGTGGGCTGGGCCAGTGCTACTGTTTGTGTGTGTGTGTGTGTGTGGACAAGGGGTGGGCTGGGCCAGTGCTACTGTTTCTGTGTGTGTGTGTGTGTGTGTGTGTGTGTGTGTGTGGACAAGGGGTGGGCTGGGCCAGTGCTACTGTTTCTGTGTGTGTGTGTGGACAAGGGGTGGGCTGGGCCAGTGCTACTGTTTGTCTGTGTGTGTGTGGACAAGGGGTGGGCTGGGCCAGTGCTACTGTGTGTGTGTGTATGTATGGCATGGGCCAGTGGGGCTGCCTGTTTGTGTGTGTATGGACAAGGGGGGGCAGGTGGGGAGGACAGCTATAGTATACTGTTATTTCTAAGTGATAGTACTTTCTCACAACGTTCTTTTTACAAACCTGTTACCGTTCTGTCCACTGTAGGATTTGAGTGCAGATGTGGGAACTTATTTTGTGGACTGCATCGCTATGTGGACCAGCATAATTGTAACTTTGACTATAAAACACTTGGGCGAGAAGAACTTGAGAAAAAACATCCCAAAGTTGTGGCAGCCAAAATCCAGAAACTTTAACACCCACTCCCTCATCTAATTTAATTACTCTGCATGCTGTGTTCCAGGTTCAGTGGATTTTATGCTAACGCTTCACACTACACACACACCAGTTCATGTGTATGCCTACCAGTGTGTACAGAGTTATATCCCAGCATACACACTTGTTATCCTGTTACTACTACAAAGCATTTTATGAAAATTTTAGACACTTCATGAGATATACAATTTTAATGCTGAATAGAGCCTGTGGGGGGGATGGGGTACAGTACGAGGTCTTATGTCTGTGGCTCCTGCGTTGCATCAGCATAATATCAAGGACTCAGAACTAGCCTTGTGTGCAGGTTTCCTCGCCCAGATTTTAACTCTCAGCCATGGAGAAATGCGGTAGCAAGATTGGATTTTTCCATAGTTGTGATGAACGGCTCAGAACCATAGTGGACTAACCCCCAAAATCAAGCACCAGAAATTGAAAGAACACCGGGGGGGGGGGGGGGGGGGTGCATACCCCTATGAGCAAATGACCAACTGAATTTTTAGCAGCTCAGAAAGCACATATCAAGTTAGGGGGACAAGTTCAGTTAGACGTTCTGATTCTGACAACGAGCCCTGATTCATTACGGGTTTATAAGACAACAGTGACACGAGTGAGAGTTGTACGCTCATTCTAGGAACAATTCCATTTAACGCACACCACCTACGGGTTTATAAGGCGAAATTTTTCACACATCTGACGGGAAGTCAAGGTGGCGCGTTCGGTTACAGACTAGACTGGGGTCGGAACGTGGCCTAGCGCCTCCCCATTAATCGGGTCGCGTGTTCGAGGCGCACGCGTGCAATCTGATTCTTGGCTTTCTAAGCCTATAGCCAATACGTCGGTAACTTCCTTCGGGACTCCGAAACTAAAAGGATGACTGGGTACGTTACAAGACCTCCTGTGATTCCCAGCCATCGCCTATCCAGCGCTCCGGGTGTCTGACACTCCAGGAGGGATGGGAGGCTCCCTAGGCTTTTGTTGTTTTTTTTTCCAATTTTTTTTTCACTCCCTTTTCTTTTTCTCTCTCCAAGTTAAGTTGATTCTCTTTAATAAATATATAGAAATACCACGAAATTAATTTTACAAATTTAATTTAAATTTTTTATAATTTATTATAGATTCTGTATTCTCAATGTTTTTGGTATAGTTCATATTATGTTCATCTATAATTTCATGATGGCATTAAGTGCTACAGCAGCAACATATGTATGAGGTTATAACAGAACTGCACCACATAATATCAGTACAGATCTACACACAGCAAGTGGTCAGTACACTACAGAACAGCTGCACAATTCATCATGCTATGGTTCAACAAAAATTAAAAATGCACTCCCCCAAATCAGGGCGTTAGAAAATAGTGTGTTCGACTTTTGTCTTATGTACAAGCGATGTATACAAATCAGTGGCCTACAGAGCTACCATAAGTATCACACCTCTACAGCAGTAATAGTAACAAAACTGAAAGATTTCTAAAACTGGCTTGGACCCCCTGCTTAGGAATGGTGACCCCTCTCCCTGCGGATCTTGAACAGCTGCTCCTTGGCCTTCTCCAGCTCACGCATTTTCTTTGCAATCGCCTCCTGAATCTCCAGTTCCTGTCTGAAACCAGTCATCACCTTACCCTTCACCTGGTGTGTGTGTGTGTGACAGAGAGTCAGCTCGCTATGCCTGCATTCTGTACACGAACATCATGGCATGAACGTGGTGATAACATCACATTCTGCACTGATATCATGGGTTAGATATTCTGTGTGTATTGCTGTGTATATTCTGTGTATATCGCTGACTGTGTTCAACACTCCCACTTTGTGTTTTCAATACAAATACCCATATATAGTCACAGGCTGCTCAAAATGGATGGTGCATGTGAGGTCTAGGGTGTGGCTTTGCCAGCTGCCTAATATAGCTGACATCTTAGACAGCGAACTTCATCATGACATAATACACATAAGCATGACAACCCCTCAGGCAAACTGTCTAGCACAGTACACCTACTGTACATGTCATCTCACTTTGAAGTAAGGCTAAGATTCACTACTAGGCTAGTGCAATACACCGCCTTGCACGGCTGTACATGTACACAAACACGTATGTGATAGGTGGTTGAAAAGCTACAAAGAAACTAAACTAGCATTGAGGAAGTACATACAGACGGGCTCTAAGCTGGATCAGAATATAGCTGGCCTTGAGGAGAATGACTTCTCTATAACATCAATCAGCTACAGCTATTACGGATCAGTGACTCTTCTGGGAGAGTTACTCTTCACGTGCCACAAGTTCAAAGACGGCATCCATGTAACTGCCAGCGAAACCATTTTAAACATGCTCCTTGCCCCACTGCCCCTCCGAGGCCAGGGGAGTGTGACCCACAGAATTAGAGTATATGCCCATATGTCACAAGGCATGACAGCTGACCTTTGGTCCGACCGTGAACTCCTCGTCGTCCCTAGCAGAAACCTCCTGGGTTGCCTTCACCAGCGTCTCTGTTGCCTTCTTCACAGCAGCACCTGCCATCTGAGGGGAGAGGGGAGGGGGAGGGAGAGGGAAGTGTAGTCAGCTCAAGGGACACTACTCATATGATTGCTGACACCGACCTGCAGCCTGCGGTTGTTCTCACTGCGGGCATCAGCCTTGACCTGGCAGGCAATGAGGAGCTGGGCAGTAGAGGCAGCCACAGCCTTGGCCGCTGCTATTAGCTTCTCCTCTTGAGCATGGCCTTGCACCACCATGTTGGCTGACTCGCACAGGTTGCTGGTTGCCGCAGCAACTAGTTTGGCCTGAAAGAGGGAGAGGCAGCAAGGATCTTAACATTAGGGCAACCAGAATAGAGATTGGGAATGAAACTGGTACATGGGCTCCAGCCCAGATTCTGGTATAACTACATTTTCTCATTAGGTGAAACCACACCCACTCACCGCTGACACAAGTCCCTCGGACCACTGGCTGTCCTCGGAGTGGGGGGAAGAGCTTAGCTTGCCCTGAGCGACCAGTTCACGCTGGGCAGCTGTGGCTGACTTCACCAGAGCCGACGTAGCAGAAGCAATGTTCTTAGCAGCCTCCAATATCTGCTCCTCAAAGTTTAAGCTCTCGTCTGCAGACTGGAGGGAAGAGGGAGGGGAGGAGGGAGGAGGGAGGGGAGGGGGAGGAGGGAGGAAAGGGGGGAGAGTAGATATGAAGTCCCATACCTCACCTGAAATGTTTCACTGAGTGCACACACCGCTTTCTTCCTTGGCTGCAGTTCTGAGAGCTTCTTAGCAGCTGCCTCAATGGAGGCCGCAGCTTGCAGCAGCTCCGTCTCTGCAATGACATTGGGGTCCTTCACATCCACCCAGTCCGCACCTGCCAAGTTAGAGAGGAGGTTAGCGCTAAGGATGGGGTGGAGAAGGGCGAGGCTTAGCTACAGCCATTTCTATGGTATCTGTCTCTTGACTCTAAATAGAGCCCACCAACAACTACTTTCTCCCAGATTTAATCATGCGCGGTGGGGAGATTAATGGTTATACATCCCTTAACAAACATTGAGTACCCGTGCTGACCTTTGAGCACCTCCGCAGCCTGCACAACCTCGCCCACACACGTGGCCACCTCCTTCGAGAAAGCTCCCAGCTTCTGCTTCTTGTCATAGGTCGGCTTCAACACAATCTGATGGACCAGCTCCAGCAAGGCCTTGAAGGCTGCCGCACACTCCCGACCAGCTGCCAGTGCCCTAAGGTGAGCAAGGAGCAGTCACTGCTGAGAGGCCAGGTCTTCAGGTACACCATCATCTACCACAGTCATCCACTCATTTAGTCTCGTGCCCAGACCTTATTCGACTGTCAGATGGGGATTTCTTGACATAGCCAGTCTTGTGAGTGGGCAGTTATTACATGCCTTTGGGAAATCACTTCCAAGAGCGTAACTATGGGCTGGCATACAGTGTAAAATACTCACATAGCCACTACCCAACAGCACAAGGCAATTCGTTACAGAAGCTCAGTCAAATGAAGATCTGTGGACACTACCATTTTCAATTTAAAAGAGTTTGGCTTGTATTCTAATTAGAGCCCTCTACTCTTCTAAATGTTGCCAACCTGGCCATATCGTCATCACTTTCAGATTTGTGTGCAGCTGACTTGCAAGTATACAGCAGCTCCCGGACAGCCCTGCGACCAAGGTTGGCACACGCAGAGACATCAGCTTGGCGACAGGAGTTGCCAGCAGAAACAGCCTGGGGGAGGCAGAGAGGAACAGGTTTAGAACGATGGACCGGACAGCTACTGGTTCACCCAAACAACTGCAATCTCCTCCAGTTGGGGGCAGAGGCTAGGAAATAGTACCTTAACACTCCACAGTAGGATGCAGAGTTTTAAAGAGACATCTTTATATTAAAAGGAAAACATTTTCAGGATTTTGAATTCTCTGAGGTTGATTGAATTTCTTTGGCCAAGACTCTAAAGGCGGGGAATGTGTCCTGTAAAGGCCCAGGACATGGCCTAGAAACAAGTTTGGAAGGTTAGCTCATTTTGCCCTGTATTCTGAAGCCCTGATATGTTATTCAGGCTCCTGGACACAGCCAGGTCAGCACACTGAACTCCTGGACACAGCCAGGTCAGCACACTGAACTTCTTGGTTCAGTACAGGAGCGTCCTCTCTCCACCCAGTACACAGTCTCATTCCCAGACGCTCATGTGGTCAGGGAACATGGCTAGAGCCCACAGGTGCTGGACCCACCTTGGCGGAGGCCAGAGTGAGGGCCTTGGTGCTGCGGATGAGGTCTTCTGGAGAGGCATTTTGCTTGGGAGGGTTGGGAGAGTCGTATTCCTTGAGGTCTGCTTCGATGTTGCTGATGGTGTTCTCCAAGGAGCGCACACCCCGGCCAGCTTCGTCCTCGACGTTCTTCACGGTCTTCAGCAAGCTGGACACTTTGCTCACCATTAACTGGGGCGGGAGGTGGTCGAAAGGGGGGAGGGGGAGGGGGAGGAAGGGGGTTATGGCAGTTCTCTGTGCTACAGAGGTGAGGGTACTAGGGTAGTACCTTGGCAGACGTCTTGAGCTCCTCCATAGCAGGGTCTCCTACACTCTTGCCTGAAGCAGTACGAGTGGAGCCGATGAGGTCCCCCAGGGCACTGGCCACGTCCTTCACTGCCGTCAGCAGCAGCAGCTGTGCCTCCATGTCCTCTGAGGTCAGGGAGGCGGCCCCCAGCTTCACATGGTCAGACTCGGTGGTGATGGTCTTCACTGCTTTGTGAGCGGCCTCTGCTAGCTGCTCCTGTGAGCCACCTGCACTACTAACCAGTTTCTTAGTATCTTCCACCAGCAGTTTGGCCGTCTCCAGGATGTTCACCCTGAGGGCAAGGGGCACAAGAGGACAGCAAAACTACCAACTAATCATCATATGGCTTCCAGAAAACCAGCTCCTCATTTTTGTTTTAGATTTACAGGAGCTAGTGTATTCGCCTCTTAAACCATACCAACTTTTGATACATGTACACACTGAGAAGTGTAAGTGGTGTGCGTGTGTGAGAGAGAGTTTTAGCCGCTGATATTAGGCATAAAACACTGAGTACACGACATGCCCTAAGGCACAGAGGAGGATGTACCTGTGCTCAGAAAATGTGCCCTGCTTGCCCTCCGGATTGAGGGCACCTGCGGTACAGAACATGGCCGTGGTTTCCAGATCCCCCACGATCCCCAGGATGGTAGCAATGGCCTCGTTGCAGGCCTGGGTACCAACTGCACCAGCCTGGATGGCGGACACCACATGCGAGATCTGGACAAGAGGGAAGGCAACAGATAATAGAGAGGTGGACATTACTACAGCTCAGCTCACAAGGTCACACACAAGGTCACAAGGTCACACATGCTGATTATCAACGACTTGACATGTAGCACACACACACACACACTACCTGCAAAATGCTACACCATTACCTTCTCTGTGATGCTCTTGGCACGGCCGCTGAGATCTTTCTTGGAGCTCTGGTCATCGGGGCTGCCCTGAACATTGGCTGCAGCGTACACAATATCAATGCTAGCTTCGCCAAGATCATGCACCGATGACTGCAGTCGGTCAGCAATCTGGAGAGGAGAGAAGGAAAGTTACAACCTCAGAAAGCCATCATGTCCAAACTGCGGTTGTAAAAGTAACCAGTTGCTACCCTCATTCACTGGCAACAGATAGCCTCATACCCAGGCCTCGCAAACCCCAACTTTTTTATTCCAGAATAGTCGGGCATAAGCTCCAGGCAAGCGGTTTTATGGCTAACTTGTTACTGTTGTTCAATTGAATCAGAAAGGTGTATCCGTGTCAGTAACACATACACGTGCAGACATTCTACAACTGCTCCTGTTAGAGGTGATGGATTCACACACAATCGAGATGAGATTTGACAAGGGCCTGAGCCCTACCCCTCCCTCTGCAGGCTCAATGAGCCCCACCCCCTCCTATACAAGTCCACCCTATACCTCAGAAGACTCGATAGTGGCAAGGGCCCCTCGGGCGCTGTCCACCAGCTGTGAGTAGGCAGTGGTGAGCTCTCGGCTCACACCGGCTAGCTCGTCAGGGGCAGAGCTGGACTTCATCACCATTTCCTGTAGGGAGAGTCAGACACTTGTGCCAGTAGAATCACAGCAACAGTAAAGGAACTGCTGGTACAGATACAATGGAAGACTGGCATCATTAATTAGAACACACCAAATAGAATTGTTGCCCCTGTCAATCAAATTATTTGTAGCAGTTGACTTGGGAAACCTAGTTGGTATCGTTACCAAGATACACAGTAGATTTCCCATAACTTGTATTACAATGGGTATTCAAGTGATCGCTGGGGAAGACCTCTACTCCACCGACAGTTCTTTTGGTGTGCTCTAATTAGATATAATGCAAGTCTGCCAGTTAGAGGTGGCTACTCTAATTCATGCCCATTCACTGACCTGTGCATGCTTAGCAACAGCCTTGCATTGCTGGAAGGTGTCTGCCTGATAGTCAGCAAACGTCAGGTCAACGGACTCAAGATGAGTCTCAATGCGGGCAATGGCCTTGTTAATCTCGTCAACCATGCCTGGGGGGGGGGGGACAATCAAAGTCTTTGGACTCCACAGACCACCTCATCAAGGTGCATATACAGAGCGCGTACAGGTTGTGTATTGCGAGTATTGTAGTGCACAGGTAGTGTGTAGGTCATCTACACAGAGTATACAGGTAGTTGTACGGCAGCCCTTACCACTGATGAGTCCTGCTTCTCCTCCAGCCTTCTCCAGCGTGAGAGTGAGGTCGTTCACGGCCTGCTGCACCATGTGAGCCGCTTCATCGACCTTATCGTGAGACCTGGTGGACTTGGGATTGCCACCGGACTCCTTGGAGGCGTACATCATCTGGGGGAGAAACAAGGAGAAAGGTAACCGATGATTTTGGGATCCACCAATATGCAAGGGCTTAAATTATGTTGTGTATACCTTAATTATGGCAAAGGTGGTGATTGTGAGAGAGGTAGAGAGATGGGCAATGGTGGTGGTTGTGAGAGTGGTAGAGAGATGGGCAATGGTGGTGGTTGTGAGAGTGGTAGAGAGATGGGCAATGGTGGTGGTTGTGAGAGTGGTAGAGAGATGGGCAAAGGTGAGGAATGTGTGAGTGGTAGAGAGATGGGCAATGGTGGTGGTTGTGAGAGTGGTAGAGAGATGGGCAATGGTGGTGGTTGTGAGAGTGGTAGAGAGATGGGCAATGGTGGTGGTTGTGAGAGTGGTAGAGAGATGGGCAAAGGTGAGGAATGTGTGAGTGGTAGAGAGATGGGCAATGGTGGTGGTTGTGAGAGTGGTAGAGAGATGGGCAATGGTGGTGGTTGTGAGAGTGGTAGAGAGATGGGCAATGGTGGTGGTTGTGAGAGTGGTAGAGAGATGGGCAATGGTGAGGAATGTGTGAGTGGTAGAGAGATGATGTATGTAGAGCAGTAGTGGTGAGTGTTAGAGATGAAGGGCACTAGTGGTGATGACCAACACACCTGTAGGGCCGACTCAGTGAGTGTCTTTGTCTCTTCCAGTAGACTGGCCTGTAGCTGCGAGCTGGAGGTCTTGGAAGCAGCACCAATGGCAGCCCCAGCCAAGCTGGGAAACAGGTTGGCTATGGCGGTCACCTGATGGCCCAGTTTCTCAGCCTCCCCCTTGGCAGCCGTTGCCAGGGGTTTCACGTTGTCCCCAACATCCGCCACACCCTGTAGCAGCTGTTCCTGGAAGCCCTAGAAGATAGAGCCGGTCACAGGCCACATGATATCACAAGATAGTCATGTGACAGTCGTGTGACTAACCTGCAGTGTAGAGGATGCGTTTGGCTGCAGTTGCTGGGACATAGCTGCAAGAATGGCTTGGTCAAGCTGGTTGATGGTAGAGTTGAGGAGGTCGATGGAAGAATCACACTCCTTCTGCCCAGGACATTTCTCCCTGAGAGGGGGTGGGGGGAGGGAGGGTTTTGATTCTTACTGAATCGCTTACATATACTTTGTGCAAAGTAACCCTGAAATGTAATTGGTCAGCCATAAGGCTCGGTCAAATATAGCCTGTGGTCAGCAGTATCACATGACCTCCAGGCAAGTCACGTGACACACACCTGATGGACATGATAAGAGACTTGATGGCATCAGTGACAGCCTTGGAGTGGGAAGCCAGTAGCTGCCAGGTGGGTGGGTCCTTGGGATTGATGGCCAGGCCTTTAGCCGAGGTCAGGAGGCTACTGGAGGACTTGATCACATTACGACCAGCCTGTGGCAAGGGTAATGGGGGGAGGGAGAGAGGTCAGAGTGAAAGTAAGGCTGTAAGAAAGTTACACCATATCAAATAGTACAACATGCCATTCCGTAACCCCTGTCTGCCTACCCACCCACCTGGATGATGGGTTCCTGGGCAACCCTCGCCTGGGCACTGATTCTGGCAGGAGTGGAGGCGAACTGCGGGGAGGAGGCGAATGTTGTGAGGGCCTCCACTGCCTCCACCAGGGGCTTGGTCGTCTGTGCACAGCCCTGTCGGTTCTCATCAGTCAGGTCTCCTGCCAGTGCCTGAGGGGAGGGGAGGGGAGGGGAGGGGAGAGGAGGGGAGGGGAGGGGAGGGGAGATGATGTATGACTATGCCAATTACCTCAAGTGCCCACAGACTCTTGCTCCAAGGAATCATAGCCAAACTACAACCACCAACCGACGTACCCTGCATGCCCTGAGGTCTGACCTTGATGTTCTTGACAAGGTTGGCTGTGCTATTGGCGACCTCCTTGGCAGCTTGCACAAAGTGTCTCTTGGCCACTGGGTTGCTGGTCTTGCTGGAGGCCTGCTTGCAGGCATTGCAAAGTACACTGGTGTGCTTGGCTATCACCGTAGCAGCTGCCAGGACCTGGGGGAGTGGCCACACTAGTTGTCATGGTTACATGACACCGTAATACACAAGAGCTGAGGCTTGGCTCCCAGCCTCCCACAATGTTACATGTGCTTTAATTGGAAAAGCGGCCCCACCTGTTGCTGTGACGATGCAGGGTTGAGCAGGTTCTGGCAGGCCATGGAAATAGCCTGGCTGGCTCTGGCAAACTGGGCCTGGTCCACGAGCCCTGGAGTAGCTGCAGTGCTACTGGGATCAGCAATGCCCACCAGGTAAGCTGCCTGGGCAGCTGCCTCTGTTAGCAGGCATACCGCCTAGGGATGTGGGAGGAAATAAGAACAAAGGGTAGCATATCTACAGAGTCTGGTCCGAAGCTAGCTCAGTGAGTTTGGGAATGAGACTAACCATAGAGGTGTTCTCCACTGCCTTGCCAAACTCATCGATCTCTCCCTTCTTAGCATGAGTGGTAATGAGTGCCCCGGCCTCCCCCAGCACCTGAGAAACAGGATAAGAGAGAAGTGGTACATGCCAGGAAATGATCGGCGAGGGGAGCTTCGTACGAAGGAAAATGGCATATAGTTAAGCTAATTTGGCAAGGTGAACGTTCTTACGACCACAAAAAATGCCAACACCATTGAGCAAAAACTTCGCAGTAAAGTACACTAATCAAAACTGCAACAGAGACACATCCTAATGGAGTTCTAGCCCCGCCTATTGGCATGGCTGGCCCCACCCACCTTGGACCTATCAATGACGATGTCCAGGCAGTCAAAGTAGGAGAGATCACTGACTGGCTCATTGGAGTTCTCCAGCAGAGGAGCCATAGCCTGGGGGTGACATCATCATGATGTAATGAAAACACACAAAATGACTGATGTAACACCAGCTCCGCCCACCTCAATGTTCCTGAGGGCGTTGTCACACTCTTTCTGCCCGGGGCCAGAAGTAGAGCAGAGGTTAAGGAGCATGTTGATGGCATCCGTCACTGCTCTGGCTGCAGCCGCCAGCTGATTCATGACATTGGGAGCGTTGGGGTCAGCCGACAGGGCCTTGGCCGCCAGCAGCAGCTTGCTGGATGAGACAGAGATGGTTCGCAGGTAGCTCAACATCTCGTTACGACTTTCACGGTCCTGGGTGAGGTGGGGGGGGGGGGGGGGGGTTTAGAATCTTGGTACACTAACACACGACCAGCTGCTTGTGAGGCAGAAGCCCCCCCAGACATACAAGGGCCTCACCTTGGATGCTCCTGCCAGAGTCAGGCCAGCGGTGAGCAGCTCGTTGTACCTCTGGGCAAACTTGGAGGTGGCCTCCGCCTGCTGCTCTGGTGTTCCCCTTGCGGCCCCCACCACCTCACTCCCAGCGACATTGAGAGCAGCGGCCGACGCACTGAGGTTGTTCTGCAGGGTCTGGTAGGTGGCTCCACCGGAGTCTGGAAAGTTCTCTGACTGCAGTGCCAGGCTGGCCTGGGCAATGGCCTTGATGGCTTGGTCAAACTCGATCTGCCCAGGGAGGCAGTTCACCACCTGGGAGAACAGGAGAAGTGTCAGTTTCTCCATCCACAGATACAAAGTACGCTTGGAGAGCCCTAACAAGGTACTCATCCTCCCCCCCCTTCCTGTCCTGCCAACTCACTCACCTGGTTGAGAGCCTGGGAGACGGCCTTGGCGGCCTGAGCCAGCCGTAGCTGTTTATTGGGGGCAGTGGGGTCCTCCACCGCTGCCTTGGCCTCTCTGATGAGGGCCACACTCTGATCCATCACCTGAGGGGGAGGAGGGGGCGGGGCCTCATGAGGTGGGTAGCAACCGACTGATCATGCGTGTACTTCATAAGCCTTCCCCAAAGTTTACATATTCATCTTCCTAGCAGATGTAGGTGTGCTCTATTTGGAGTCATGACAACCTTAGCTTGTCCCATTTACCTGCTGTGCAGTGGAGAGGATGTACTTCTGGGTCTGCTGGTTCTTGGTGCCAGCTGCCACACCTCTCACAGCCCCTGCCAGTACCCTCAGGGCATTGGCGGTGTCCCTAGCAGCAATGCCAGTGTAGTTCTCATTGCCTGAGGGGAAGATACAGCTAGCTCTGTCAGCCCAAACCACTCTGACCTTCACTATTACAGTTATGACTTTCTGCTTTAGTATCTTCTTGCTGTTCTCCATAATTACATCCATTTTCCCTACTTCCACTCTTAACCTGTGTTTCTTCAAACCATTAAGGTGAGCCTTAAAATGCACAGCAGGACAGCTCCTAAGTCATTCAACACAGTTGGGGGTCACCACTCTGTACCTACCACTCTGTACCTACCCTGGTTGGCAGCAGTGAGCAGCTGGGCCAACAGTTGGGGGTCACCACTCTGTACCTACCCTGGTTGGCAGCAGTTAGCAGCTGAGCCAACAGTTGGGGGTCACCACTCTGTAGCCACCCTGGTTGGCAGCTGGGCCAACATGTGGGAGTCACCACTCTGTAGCTACCCTGGTTGGCAGCAGTTAGCAGCTGAGCCAACAGTTGGGGGTCACCACTCTGTACCTACCCTGGTTGGCAGCTGGGCCAACACGTGGGAGTCACCACTCTGTAGCTACCCTGGTTGGCAGCAGTTAGCAGCTGAGCCAACAGGTGGGAGTCACCACTCTGTACCTACCCTGGTTGGCAGCCGTGAGCAGCTGGGCCATGGAGGAACCAACGGTCTTGGAGGTGGCTCCTAGCTCGAGGGCACAGTTCTCAACTGTCTCCCCTGGGAGAGGCAACAGCCTCCCTTGAGCTGCCTCCTTCTTGGCCTCCGCCAGGTCATGGGACAGTCCTCGGATGGTGTCAATGGCACTGTCTATCTCCAGAGACCCACACACCTCAGCTGCCTAAGAAGACAAGGAAGGAACAAGCAGTCAACCAACAGACAGGTGGAGCTAGTTGGGAAGAGGCTGGCAGGCGGGCGAGGAGGAAGGTCATAGTCTAGACTCCGCCCACCTTTGAAGATGCGTTCCGGAGCTCTGCAAGGGCAGAGGCTGTTGCCTTAGCAAAGGTGCCGAGCTGGAGAGCAGCTGCCTGGTCTCCCACAGTAGGTACTGCTGCCTTGGCAGCAGCTACCATCTTGCCAGCAGGCTAGAGGGAGGTGGTAAAGAGAATAGCAGCTGAAACTGGAGCTGGCTGGCTTATCACCAGAGATAGAGATGAATTGTAGCTAGCATTAAATTAATGCCCACCATTTTCGGGAAGCAGCTAGTAGCTACATGTATACATGCTGTGGCTCTGAAGGATACACCCAATACAAAACAACATATTCAGCAGTACCAGAGGGACTGACCCTAAACACCTACTTGACATCACTAATACATCATCTATGACATCATCATTACATCACACACTCACAGGGATCATGGCCTGCGAGGAATTGATGAGCCCCAGCTGGGCACTTGGGCTGTCAGGGTTAGCCATGCTGAACCGCACGGACTGGACGAGGGCAGAGATCTGTTCTGCCACGGCCTTGCAGTGGTTGATCAGCTGGGACTGGCTGGCATCGTTCCTGAGGGGGAGGGGGCAGGCAGTGAGGGGGAGGGGGAGGGGGGCAGTGAGGGAGGGGGGGGGGGGAGGTGGGACAGGCATGGCTGCTGCTGGTGTGGTTCATGCAACAGTTTAATGTCTAAAAACTAGCAGGTTTCTAATAGCAGTTTCTCAGCAGGCCAGGCACAGCTATGGTGGTAGTTCATTGTGGCATGCCTATACACATTGACCAATGAGCTGTAGAGAACTCCAGGAACACCCTTTCTTCCTGACACCCCTCACTTCGCTTGAGTGCTGCTACTGTACAAGGTCAGACAACCAGTCAAACATGTCCATGAGTCATCTTGAACACACACTCTACTGCTTCAGATGATAGCCGCTATCATAACTCATTACTCCACCACCAGGCTCCGTCAGTCACGGCTCACCTGTTGGATGCTCCAGCTCCCTGGGCGGCAGCAATGCACTGCGTTGCCACGGCAGCCGTCTGCTTGGCAGCAACTTCCAGTTTCTTCATGGCCTTCTTCTTGAGGGCATTGGAGGCAGCAGCATTAGTGACAGCCCTGGAAGGGAGAGGGGGGGACACTGACTCTCCTGGCTACACCTGTGCACAGGCCTTGTGATCGTCCCATGACTCTCATGTGACTAGGTGACACTCATGTGATCGTCCCATGACTCTCATGTGACTAGGTGACACGCATGTGATCCCTCTCCTCACCTGAGGTACTCAGCTGCCTTCCGTAGTGCCTCTTGTGCCTGTGGATCATGGGGGTTACGAGCAGCCCCCTTGGCGGCCTCCACCATCTTAGAGGTGGCGTCAGCAAGGGCCTTGGCTGCATCTAGCAGCCGGCGTCGGGCATCTGGGTCAGTCTCAGCCTCAGCCTCCAGCTTGATGGCATTGACGAGAGAAGAGGTGGCCTCTGCCAGGATCCTGGCCTGCCGGACCATCTCCTGAGCATTGCCCATTGAGCTGTCGGGGGAAAGCAGGGAGGGGAGGGGAGTGAGGAGGAGGGAGAGAGGGTGAGAAGGGGAGGGGGAGGGGGAGGGAGGAGAGGGGAGACGAGGGGAGAGAGGGGAGGGGTAGAGAAGAGGGATACTACATTACAACACCTTATTAAATGTTATATTGTATATCACATACAGCATTTTCCGTGTTCGTCTTTTTCATGTTAAAGACATGGCTCAGTGTTTATAGTCTTTTCCAGGTCTCACACTAGCTAGAGTTTACAGAGTTACCAGTACCAGTTTGACTACAAATACCACAAATGTAATCACAAATCCGTTCAATGTACTTCCC
Source organism: Phakellia ventilabrum (assembly GCA_963921505.1). Classification (NCBI taxonomy): domain Eukaryota; kingdom Metazoa; phylum Porifera; class Demospongiae; order Axinellida; family Axinellidae; genus Phakellia; species Phakellia ventilabrum. The sequence continues at coordinate 6,506,718 of OY997395.1, read as the reverse complement.
CCTTCAGCTGAACAGTAATCCCTCACCTAAACAGCTTCTCAGTAGCAGCCAGGATCGCCTCCACAGCCTCGTCGTACTGCCCGCCTCCTCCGATGTTCACGCCCTCCTTGATCCCCTGGATGAGAAAGTTGAGGGCCTCTGTCACTGCAGTAGCCGCGGCACCAAGGTCTCTCAGGGCATCATCATCTCCACAAGCAGCCTAGAGGGGGGAGACGAGATTCTTATCAAGTCAGGCACACAGACACTACTAATCAAGCCGACCGGCCGAACATAACTTTCATCAGTAAGAAATTATCGCAATTGAAGCCCACCACACTGCCATGGAAATGTATTCCAATTGGTACCCACCTGTGCAGCCAGTACGATCTTCTCCACAGCGGCGGCCACCATCTTGCAGGCCTCAATAAGCTGTTCCTGGCAAAGTGGAGAGTCAATGCACGGAGCCAAGACCTTCGTGCAAGCAATGAGAGCCTGCGTAGCCAGTGCTGTCTGCTTGGCCGCCACGATCACTTGGTTCTGCAGGGCTTGATCATCACACTTAGCAGCCACATTCCTAGGGAGAAATGAAGGGCCTCAGTCACTCTTTACATGCAAAGACCATGCAAACTAGACTGCCATATCAGTAACCCTCTCAACAGGCCCTCACCTGGCATTGGTAACGAGAGCTGCAGTAGAGCTAGCAACAGCCTTCGCCATAGCAACCAGGGCATCTTGAGTCTTGGGGTCGACTTCAGCGTCCCCTGACAGCAGCAGCAGCTGTGCTCCAGTCGTCCCCATCGCACCGGCTGCTGCCAGGAGCTGCTGCCGGTTCTACAGGTGTGGAGAGCGGGGAGAAGTCATCATAACAGCTGGAGTGGTAAGTGCAAGGGCTCAAGCTCAAAGAGCTTAATTGGGAGGTCCTTATACCACTACCAAACAGTTTAGCTACTGTGCAGTGCCTTTACACCCCCATCACACTCAGCAACCAAAAAAGGTGGTCCTGGCATTAATTTGGTGGTCACTGTCAGCATATACTAGATCCTGAAACCTAATTTGTATCCTCCTTTCCAGCCCACAAGCAAGGTGCACTGTTGAATTAACAGTGGAAGAGGATGCACACCACTTCACCTAATTGCCCACACCATGCTCACGCTACACAGCCCATAACCTGGATCACACTATAAGTCTGTACCTCCAAATGCTCTGGCTCTGCACAGTTGAGTAGACCAGCAGTTGCTGCAGCGAGAGCCCTGGCTGCCCTTAGCAGTTCATCTCCAGTGGGTTCGGAGGGTATGAGGGCAGCCAGGAGCCGTACTGCCTTGGCCAGCTCTGTCAGGTTGGTGGCACTGGAGAAATGGAGGGGAGGGGGGAGTGGAGGGAGGAGTGGAGGGAGGAGTGGAGGGGGCATGGAGGGGAGGGGGGAGTGGAGGGAGGAGTGGAGGGGGGAGTGGAGGGGGAGTGGAGGGAGGAGGGGAGGGAGGAGGGGAGGGGGGTGGAGGGAGGAGTGGAGGGAGGAGTGGAGGGGACATGGAGGAGAGGGGCATGGAGGGGAGAAGGGGGAGGACAGGGTACGGAGTTTAAGGTTGTACAAGAATTAATATTATCATGCACAGCTACTGCTACCATTATGCCCATATTTGGAAGTACATGCAGGCCTCCGTCATTGTGCAGCCAGTTAGCAAGAAACTACAAAAACAAGACCCCTGTAATCTCATCTGTGATGAAGCCCACAATGATAACTGTTTTTCTTTCATATTCTCAGGGTCACTAGATTCTCCCTCCCTCCCTCCCTCCCTCCCCGCCTCAACACCACGTGCTGTTCTCCTCTGCCCTCACATGGTGGTGACGGCAGAGCCCACGGCAGTATAGTTGGTCTCAGTGGGGTCGCCGCCAGTGAGTGTGACGATGGAGGCAGTGGCTGCTAGCATGGCTGCAAGGGCGGAGCTCACATTCTGGCGAGAGACATCCAGCGTGGTCTGCTTCCACTTCAGTGAGGCCTGTAGTATATGAAATATCACACAACTAGGGCACACAGTCAACTATAAGACTTATCCCAAGAGCACAGTGTACCAGACAGGGTCAGACAGCTGGGGTCAGACACTCCTTGGTCAGAGTGCCAATAAGAAACTAGCCTCATTCCCAGGCTCCACTCCCCAGCTTCAAAGCTGGAGAATGTAGTCTGAGAATGAGATCTTGCACTGGGTCCAAGCTCATCTTAGATCCATCCCTCCCTACATCCACCATGAGGTCACTACTACCATCCCACTATAGCTAAGTATGACTTTCACTCACACTGTCGGTGCCCAGCGGGGGAAGCACAGCCCGAGAGGCCAGGTCTCCCTGGACGGCGTTGGCAACTGCAGCACCTTCCTCGCAATGGGCCCTTAGGGATTCCTGCACAGCCAGTAGCTGGGGGTTGATTGCCTCCTGGTGTGTGTGTGTGTGTGTGTACAGTTTCAATACTAATATGCAATGGAATCAGCAGTATCAGTACAGGCTCCCCACCAGTGCTGGGGAAGGTCTGGAGCAAGGCTACTGTATCAGTACAGGCTCCCCACCAGTGCTGGGGGAGGTCTGGAGCAAGGCTACAGTATCAGTGACTATATCCCAATACCAGTGGAATATCCCTGTATAGCTACATCTTCATCACGCTATATCCCGCTGAGCTACAGCTTCCTCCTCCTTCACTCACCGATGGTGGCTGGTGTTTGATGCCAGGGGCTCCCATCATTTCTCCATGTTGAGCCATCTCCCCGTGGCTCATGCGAGCACCCTCGTCGGAGCCAGCCTGCTGTGGCACGCCCAGACCAGCCAACCCCTCCTCTTCTGCATAGCCATGACCTCCACGGGTGAACGTGGTCACAGAAGCCCTATGTGTTGAGGGAGGAGAGGGAGGGGGGTGGGGTTACTATCAGAAGAAATGATGCAATGATGATGTAATGCTATTACCACTGAAGACATACATATATTGACATGATACACACAAAGGCAGGCCCATGTACATGCGCTGGATATTGCAATGATGTAATAGTGACATCATCCTCGGGGCTCACTTCTTGGGGTCAACTTCGAAGTCCACGATGACAGGCTCGTCTTCGTCATCAGGGACTTCCACATGGCGTGGCTTCTTCTTCTGCATGATGATGTCAATGTAGCCAGCGATGAGCTGAGAGATGGTCTCGCCCTCCGTAGTCTGAACCGAGTAGAAGGACTCGGAGTAGTCCCCAAAGTCCTTGGAGGGGGGAGAAGGGAGGGGGTGGAGCAAGACTGACTCAAAGGTTTATCCTTGTACGATTGAAGGTGATGCCTCAGTTATGGGAAGATATTCAGAGAAATTTTATGGAAAGTAAAATAGCCCAAAAAGCTGTGACTGTCACATGGAACAGAAGCACGGATAACTCATTATACACCAAATTGAACTCTGAACCCTGTAGGATATCTAAACCACTTGTGCCAGCACAATGAAACCGAATCCGCCTACCTACAGCTTAAGGACATGATTTTATACCACTGTGTCATCATAAGAGTGCCCAATACACACACACTCCCTCCCTCCCACCCTTTTCCCTCCTTACCAAGGTGAAGGAGTTCGGCGAGGCAGCCCAGCGCCGGACGGTGGTGAGGGGCCATGTCTTGAGCACCTCCTTGGTGGTCTCATCCACTCTCATGATGCTCTCTCGGGTGATCCCCAGGAGGCGTGGCACCAGCTTGTTGCGGCCACGCATCTTCTCCTGGAAGGAGAGAGGAGACAGCTGGCTAGAGCCTGAGACCACACCCCCTCCACATGAGACCACACCCCCTTCACATCCCTCACTAACATGCCTCAATGTTGACACATGCTTGCCGGGCTGCAGCTATAAAGCCATGGTCACAAGGAAGTGATAATGACACTACTACCAAAAACAGAAGCTGTGTTTTGTCAACACAGCTATGGCATCCAAACAATGGCCTGGACCAACAATGCCTCACTAACCAGTGCACCTCCTACTGTCTACTGGGGGGGTGGACAAACATACTGGTGCTTTATCGCAGCAGTCCAGCCTGAATAATCAGGTGTCACCATGCAGTTACTGGCAGCCGGGAGCAGGGGTCACTAGGTACAACCATCCACTGTATTATAGATGTATGCCTGCAGACAAGCAGCACTTTTGCAACATCTGGTTACCAGAGCACCAACAGTGTAAATTAGCCAATCAAATCGCAGAACCCTTTGAACACTCTTCGCTGATGACCCACTACTGACACTGTAAATGGGATGCTACAATGATGTAATCAGTCAGCACTAGTGTCTGGAACAGCTGCCGAGGGAAGGACTCACCTTGACCAGGAAGAAGGTGACGCCATACGTCCTGAGTGAGCGGCAGAGCTGAATGTAGCGGAACTTGGCGTTGATCTCGCTGAGGTTGTGCAGCTTGCGGTGCTCTGCGAAGATGAATCTCTCCAGGCCCTTAAACTTGGTGTACTCGCGAGGCAGGAACTCCTCCAGCGTGATGAAGCCAGGTTTGTGCTTCGCCTCATTGTGATTGCCATACTGCACCTGGCACTGCAGGGCCGCAAATTGGATGGCTTCCTCACGGGTGCAGGGATGAGTGCCGTCAATGATGGCGTCACGTGACTAGGGGGAGGGGAGGCAAAACAGCATCTCAAATAGACATATGCCATAGTCTCCACACAGTCGTATGTATGTATGTATGTACGTATGTATGTATGTATGCATGTATGTATGTATGTATGTGTGTATGTATGTACAGTGAAATCTGTCTAATAAGGTCACACTAGGGGTCAGATATATTAGGCCTCATTACAGATGTGGCTAGCTGTAATACAAGTGATTTTACACCTCATACAAGATTAAATGACCACATTACAAATGTTAAGGCACATTTTACTTGATGTTAGCTATGACTTCTGGTTTGCTTAGTAGTGGCTACAATGGATGCATGCAGGTAGCTGTCACTTGTAAAGGAAGCCAATAGCTAGCTGTCACGTTGGTATTTCAATTAATGACACAATACACAGATGACTGCTTTACCAAACAGAAAATGTGGTACATATGCCTGCAGGAATGTACATATCACATACACAATTGTATGTATGTAGGTATGCATGTATGTATGTAGGTATGCATGTACGTATGTACATATGTTTGCATGCCTGTGAGCTAATGTGCTGGTTAGTGAGTTGCAATGCCCACCTGTACAAAGAGCAGGTTGAGCTGCACAGGGTCGTTACGGTCCACATTCTGGTCAGAGAAAAAGAATTTCTTACGAAGGGTGAGGACAGCCGTCTCCTCAATACCCTGTTCTCGCAACGACTTGTCTGGGTTTAGCCAGTTCACTGGGAGGGAAGGAGTGGGGGTGAGGGGTGGGGGGGGGGGGGTGGAGTGATGGGAGGCAGTGGACATCATACTGAAATATGTTACTCCAGCTACACTAGCCTCATTCCCAAACCATATATGGGAACAAGACTATAGCTACCCCAATACACTGTGTAGAAGATGTCAGTGCTCCACTATACATCATGCAACGTCCGAGGAAGTAAAGAATCAGTTAGGCCCATGGGCAAGGGAGGGGGGTGGAGGGGGGGAGGGGCACTGCCTCCAGTAGCTCAGTGGAGCATCTGGCTAGTGTTATGGCCCTACTTTCCCCCCATCCAGATAAATTTCAAGCGATAATCAATGGCTATAATTTCTGACCATGACTTGCAAAGAAGAACTCTCCTGCGGAGGAAGTGTTCAATTTCCTGGCCTTAAGGAAATGTGCCCTGAATTATAGAATTTCCTTTGCATTTTGTGGTATGTTCCTCCAGGTATGTCCCTCCTGGTATGTCCCTCCTGGTGTTTCCCTCGGCATTTCCTTAGGTGAAGGAGCTCCCATACACACAGGCGAGCTGTTGCCTTGGCGACCAAGGTTGGGACCTGATCCTCCACCCAAACGTTGTGGCTACAGCTGAAAGCTAGCTGCCACCTGTACAGCTGGATACACACCCTTGAAATATTGAAACTGCCATAAAAGGTAAAGTTGTGGTTCCTGAAGCCATAGCACTGCTTTGCTTTGCCTCATCTCAATATGCGGAATTGATGGAGGAATGCTACACACAGGCCTTGCATGGCTTCAGGATGCCAGCGTCAGAACCTAAACAGGCAGGGCTCTATAGGCCCCACAGTCATCTGCCATTCCTGGGCAATGTGTTGATGGAAAACTGAAGCCAAGGTGATGTAGGACGAAATTACCAAACTGTGCCAGTGGGCAGTATGTTTGCTGAACGTAATTTGATTCATTAGCGGACCTCTCTTCCAGTGAGGTTGAGACAATGCAGCTAACACCCACAACACCTACCATATACAGCAGGAGGCACCACGGTTCAACCCTCCCGAGAAAAAAAGGGAATGGTCTGGTGACTATAGCACACACTGCCTGGCCTTCAGTGATGGTCATTGCAGGTAACCATGTGGAGGATGGCACTGGTTTGGTCCTCTGTTTGAAGCTCTGCAGTTACCTCACTGATTACTCCATCAACGCTCCTTATTCACTCGGTGCCAGTACAATCATTCATCAGTAATAGCACTCCGCAACAATCATTGCATTCTGATTAGTCTTCCCACATGATATGCTACACATGTACAAAGGGCTGTGTGCTATTGCCACCAGACCGTTACCATGTGGGCAGACAGGGGGAGGTCTGGGAATAAGAGAAGGGCACTCTTACATTCATCATCTGTGTGTAGCTTCTTCTTGAGTGTGTCCAGTTTCTTCTGGTCTCTGGCGTGGTGCTGCTGGCGTCTGCTGACTATGTCCACGATCTCCTCCTCTGATGTAAAGGCAAACTCCTCAGGGTTCGAAAGACCTGGGGGGCAAGAAATTGGGTATTTTAGAAAGAAAACTCCTCAGGGTTCGAAGGACCTGGGGGGCAAGAAATAGGGTCTTTCAGAAGACAATTCCTGGGAACGAGGCTGAGACTAACGAGGCTCCTCTCTACAGCTTCTGACTACCAAGAACTGATACACCAGGTAGACACACACACACACACACACACACACACACACACACACACACACACACACGAGTGTCCTCTGCTTGCACTTACCAATCCTGGCGCAGACCTGTTTGGTCAGCTCGGCCACGGTCTGGCTGTCGTCCACTAACAGTGTCTTCACAGTGCCGTCCAGCGTACGGACTCTCAGAGGCCGTTGTTTCTTGCGGTACTCCAGAATATCCTGGAGGCGTGGTAAGAGGGCAGGGCTAGCAGGGAATCAAGCCCCTCCTACTGTAGTAGGCTGCTTGGACAGGACGCCAGCTCCCCTTGCCAGTACCTCACACTTACCCCAGACTTGAGGTGGTAGTACTCAAGTGTCCTGCCTTGCTCCAGCCAGCGACCCTTTGTGGGATCCTCATCCGGTTTGAATAAGCCATACTCGTTAGCTGCAGGGAGATGTATGTGTGTGTGTGTGTGTGCATGTGTGTGTGTACATTTGTGTGTATGTGTGTACAGAGCGCAAGTTGTGCAAGAGTGAGAGCAGTCAACCAAATAACACTTCCTCGTCAGTTTTCAAGCACATCTGCTATTCTGGTAAACAGGAACACCTTGGCCTGACAGTCCCATTCCCAGGAACACCCCGGCCCACAGAGGTCTGGCTTACATAGATAGGCAGAAGCTACGGCTGTTTCGGTCTCTGGCTGCAGAACAGTCTGGGAATGAGGCAGAATCTACACCCACCTATATAGGAGGTTCAGCTTCCCAGAGGGCTACCTGAATTCACGATGGCGGTGCATACCACAGTCATGTTTAGCTTACCCATTCCGTGAATACACTGGCAACTCAATGGAGGAACACTATGAATATGGATGAGAGATGGGCAGGGAAAATGAGGGAGGGGTTGCACTAAAAAACAGACTTTAGGGAAGCCTATGGCTATGTTGAGTAAAGGTACGGCCTACATATGGACATCACCCAACCACCCAGCCTGTTGGGGGGGGGGGGGACTTTACTCTGGCCAGACAAACCACCAGCTCGAGAGTAGTAGGCACTCCCTCTAATTACATTCTTTAGAACAGGCATCTGCCCCCACACATTATCAACAGATGCCCTAGCAGATAGCCCAACTGGGTTCAGAGTGCAGCCTCAGCTCTACTACTAGTGAGTCCACACTTAGACCAGACTCCATACTTAGACCGGAGTCCATGAGAATGGCATTACATAATCAGGTCAAAGACGCTAGGGCAAGTAAGCGGGCCAGCCAACACACGCTCTGCTGTGTCTACTGTCGTATGGAACACTGTAGGGCCTGGCATCTGCTAATGATTGGGTGTGGGCTGATGTGTTTACCTTCGCCAATCCACTAAAAGCTACCGGTTTGCAGCTACACATAATCGCTATATAGTAGCAGAGTACACACAAGACTCCATGGCCAGCAAGACATGACCTGCATTCCAGGCAACCAGCCAGAACAATGCTCTAGTTACTTCACACTGAAATGTCCAAAAATGCAGTTTATCCTAATACAGAATACAGTCACAAACATCATCATTCCAGGTTGGCTACGTTCTACGTCCCTGTAGTTACCATGGTGACAAGATGCAAAGCTAAGCCAAGAAACCAACTAGCATCACTGCATCACTCCCAGAGGTAAGCCAACAGTGGTCCTACCGACAAGATGTCTCCCTAGTACATAACTTGGACAACTTAGTGAACATGAATACAGGTGTGTATGCGTGTATGTGTGTGTGCATGTGTGAGCTTACGCTGTCCCTGCGCTGCATCAGATACTCTCTCTCGGATGAGCCGACAAGCATCGTAGACGATCATCGATTCCTCGAACTGCCAAGAAAAGTCACATGACAATCAATAGAGGTCCAACACAAGGCAGACGGTCTAACACCCTCTTTTCACAGTTGGCTTTAGATCATACCCAAACTACAAACCCTCTGGACATAAATAGCCAACAGCCAATAAACTACCCAGTGGGTTGAAGTAAATCAGCAATTCAGAGACGAGATTAGCTTTATAGGCTGGTCATGTCAGTTCGTAATCAGGAGCGGGTCCCAGTGAGGAACCACACTCCTTGGATACTTCATAGCAGGATGCTTTCAGCGGTGGCGCTGCTATGGGAAATCCCCCAGTACCCCTCCCCCCTCCCGCTGAGCCGCCCAAAAGGGATTAATATAGGGCTTCCAAATATAGTACTTAAGCGGCACAGTTATCGGTTTCTCTTGCATTGAAGCCACCCCTCCAGCCTCGTTAGAGGCCGTACGGGCTACCCCACGTACTTGCATCGTCTTGATGTTGTTGCTTTTGACGATGTGGATCTTGAGCGATATGGTCGACATCTTGCCTCCCTGCTCTCTCGCTCACACTCTGCATAAAATAAGGAACGAAGCGGAGTTACTCTTGCAGCGTTATCTAATCGTACAAAATAATAACTATAAACAACAGATCTGTCTCTACAGGAAGACAATTTTGAGAACTGCTCTCCATATTTGGGAAAGTACCCACTGCTTTATCTAAAGCCCACCCATCGCAGCCGCGCTCTGCTACCCACCTGACTCGGAAGTATAGCAACCAGGTTCCTAGTGCGTCACGAACAGAAATAGTTGGCTGGATAAGCACAAACACTGAAACAGTGAACTCCACTCCAGACAAAAATCGAGATTAAACTCGCTACTGCGCATGCGCTAAAACTTGGGTGGAGCTCACGTACAGAAAAGTAAAGTCTATTTGGTGCCCAGCATACAGAAGCAAGCAACATGCACAAAGCAAGGCAAGGATCGTAGCGATCGTAGCGACACACATCATACGGCTCAGCTAATTTCACTACCGCCCAGTCTGTAATGTAATCTTGCAAGCCAGATCACACAACCATGGATATCCCTGACAATATAATTTGTCTGGCTTGCAAGAGTCTCGCGAGGGTCTGGCGTGTGAGAGTATGGATCAAATGCCTCCATGAGTGATTCATTTTACTTCAGTAGTAATAATGTTATGTGTCACGATCATCAATTGAGTAGTACCCTCGTCCCAGGCCTCCGCCCAGCTTTTAATTTATCACTTGGTCTGGGAATGAGTATAATATAATGGCATGATAATTTTACATGATCATTTTTGTGCTGTACATATTTTGATGTTCAAATTTCTTTTCTGATATGCTGCAGCTCCAGCAATCCGCTCCTAATTTATTAATGTAATGGCAGCTAATGTATCCATGGCAGCAGACCCCACCCACTACATGCGTGAGACACTACAGTTTGTGGCCCGGCACCGGTGGGTCTGGGATGTGCAAATGACCAAGTTCTTTGCTCTAAGGTGGTGGGAGCACTTTCCCAAGGAGGTGGGCCACTGGTGTATTCGTTTCAGCAGGAGCGCATAATGACGTGTAATTTCACATAGCAACAGTGAAATTTCACATAGCAACAGTGAAATATCAAGAAGAGTGAAATATCAAAATAATTTCAAATAGGAGTTTACCATTAGCTCTACAATAGCTATGAGATTAGTGCTGTAATGTCTGTGTTTAACTTTACACCTGAAAAGCTAGTTATCATTACCCGCCTGTTCTGATTCAGTACTGGACTCTCCCATGCCTTGCTACTATAATTTGCTTGTGTCATCAAGACGAGTGGTGTTTGCCGTTAGCAAGTACCCCACTCACTTCTTGCTTGATCATGGCCTATTTCCAGTATATGCAGCATTCAGGTGGGGTGGTAGCTAGGTTACTAGTGGCATTCAGCTCTTGAACCACGCAGTAGGCCTCAAGTGTCCTCCCCCTGTATTATCCCGCGGGAGGAAAGCCAACAGCTCAGTGACTATATCATGGAGGTAATTGTGGGTTGTATTAGTGCATTAATATTTCTATGTGTGCTGCCATGTGAGACTTCAAAGGCAGTAAATGTATACCTGCCAAGTTACAGAGCACGAACACAGCATGCTGGAGTTACAACACAACCACCCACACCTGCATATGCACATGTCCAACATGTGTTTCCAGACCGATTAGGGTAGCTATAGTCATGAACTTCAAACGCTGGTTTTACTACTGAGCGGAGTTGCTGCAATACCTGGGACGCCATTCTGAACACTGCTACCTGGCTGCAGCATTTGGTCGGCGTGATCAGAACAGTCCCCACGAGCTCCTTCCACTGCCTCCTGCTCCTCCTTCACTCCACCCTCTGATACGAGCAGGGCACAGCATGTGTCCAAGCAGCCAAAGCCGACTGCAGCCAGGCAACCGTTCCTCTGCCCATCAGCTAAGTCTTCCCTAAAACTATTGTGTCTCCATGAGCCATCTCCCTCACTGTTCTGCCGCTTCAAACTCAGCTGCCTGTCACTGAACTGCCTGGAGCTGCCCCTTCGGAACTTGGTCAACTCGTGAGGAGGCTGCAGCTGCTTTAGGCCACACGTGAAGCATCTGGTTAGCAGATCTCTGAGCTCAAAGATGAAGCAGGCCTCCAGGAGTGGGTGTATAACAGAATGTGAGATGTAGGTTAGGTAAACAAAGGCTATCACCTCGGCAGGCACTCTGTCAAAGTCTACAGCCATGGCTGTGATTGCCAGACCAATGGCCGGGAGCCAGGTTATAAAATTGGACAGAAACAGTGCCCCGAACACTCTCAACAATTGAATTTGATGCTGATTGTGTTTCTTGTAGACCCTGCGTCTCATAGACCTTCGATGTTGCTCTTTCTCAGCAGCTGTCAGGGTCTTCCTCACTCTAAACATTTGAGCAAAGTGACGCCGCACGAGGCACACCAGCCAGACATTGGTGACTATTAGGACTACGACTGGGACCGAAGCCTCCAGTAGAACCAACAAGATGTAGTAGACGTTCTTGGTTAAAGCAGTCTCCCCAAAGAAGGACATGAAGCAGTTGCCGACACTGGTGGCAAACTTGATCTCCCCGAAGCCAAACAGTGGTGGCACTGACAAGGCAATGCAGAGCAGCCAAACAACCAACAGAGCAACCACAACACGCCTGGCTGTCATCACCTTCCTGTAGCGAAACGGAATGAAGACAAATAGTAGCCTGTCCAGGGACAAGAGAGCAAGATTGTGGAGCGAGACACTGGAGAGGACTGTGAACGTTATCCCAGTTTGGCAGACTTTGCATCTGACATAGTCGCTCTCTCCGAACACATACTCCCGTGCAATCCCCGAAGTGATTGTGAATGGCATGACAGTGATACTGACCAGCAGGTCTGTGACGGCTAGGTTGAAGAGGAGTATGTGGGCTGGCTGGTGGAGCAGGCCACACCACAGCATGCTCACTAGAATGAAGGCGTTGGAGGTGAAGGACACCAGGAGGAACAGGATCATCACAGCTGCAATCCCTGGAGCTCCGTCTTCAATGGACTCCTGCATCCTCCACTGCTGCAGGGTGACAGAGTTTCGGCTCAAGTCTTTATTGAGACAGCTGAACTCATCAGAGAAATTCATTTTCAGTTAATGAGTCTCAGTGCTGACACTGGGTACTTTCCTGGGTGGGATAATACAAAACCATGATTAGATCAGCTGATTGTACTGTAGTAGCTTTGCATATAATCCTGTCCAGAGTTCAGTGTAATGTCTCTGGACATGTTGCAAAACACAGTATTGGCATGAGATAAACACTACCTACAACAGCTTACAGCTGCCACATTTCTCTGGTGCTGCAGGTACTAGCAGTATACTGCTGCAGGTATATAGCTACATGTATTACTGCAGGTAGCTACATGTATTACTGCAGGTAGCTACATGTAGTGCTGCAGGTAGCTGCATGTAGTGCTGCAGGTAGCTGCATGTAGTGCTGCAGGTAGCTACATGTAGTGCTGCAGGTAGCTACATGTATAGTGCTGCATGCAGGTAGCTGCATGCAGTGCCGCTAGTATCTACTAGTACATACAGTGCTGTAATTTTGTAAATCATATGGCAATCTGTCTTCAGCACTGAACTTATCCAAACGCGTACCATACAGTTCTTACTCTGTAAGTTGATATGCTTGCCAGTATTTATGAACGGTCCGCTGTACCGCTACACGTGGCAGCTAGCTATTAAAATCTACACTGCACTGGATGAAATGGCTAGCATGCCATTAACTGTTCTGAATATTTATTTAACATGCAGCTAGCTGTATCGATACAAGTTACCTCGATAGCTCTGCCTGCTCCCCCAACTCTCAGCAAAGAAACTGCCGGCTTTTCCTGTATAAGTTAGTTTTTGATTAGCCCCACCCACCATATATTCTTGCAGCAGGCGGTTAATACTATAACGACAAGAATGAACTTTATCAGCACATGATTCTGTATGTACATGTATGCTTTTTGTTTCCACTTGAATTGTAAACTGATAACAACAGACTACTCTGTGTAGAAGAATACAGGTCACACATGGTAATTCCACATACGACTGCACATGTATGGCAAGAAAATTTCACAGGACTACTTTTTTGCAGACTGGTGCTGCAAACTTTCTCAAGGATCAGCAATCAGAAAGCCACCCACTCTCAAACTTTTGTAACTAGCAGTTGGGATATGCTGCTGCTTACTTTTATTTGTGATACGTGGACACCTCTTTGTCAGTATGCAGCTGTTCACTATCGCACGTCTAACATTGCCTCACTAGAGGACAGCAATACGTATATTAAGGCATTAAAGGTCTTGTAGCCTTGCTAGATATACAACAAAAACTGAAAAAATTGTATTCAGAATTTGTCATCATACAGTATGCACAAATGTTTCCAAACGGCAACTTGGTATAACTATTTCAACATCTCACTGTCGTACATGCACACACACACACACACACCCTCTGATTGGTACATCCCACAGTGGAGGGAACCACTATTACATTTATCGCACGAAGACCTCAGCCAGTTGCCTCTTGGGATCACAAAGGTTCAAAGGTTGAGTGTTGCTCGTGTCCATACCTACCTTCTGTATTGATTAATAGGTGGTGGGTGAATAATTAGAGGGCACAAATAATTGCAATTGAGTATTGGCTTGCTAGCAATGAAGGCCTCAGTTGTCTCTCCCCAGAGTACTTGGCCAGCCAGTCTTCAACACTTTGTCCAGGAGAGTCATCGACTTGTGCTAAAGCGCACACCCTCTGAAGCCGTGGGAATGGGGGCAGTGCTGACAGAGGGGAGGGGCATGACCCCCAAGAAACGGCACGAGGTATGCCAGCCATATTATTTGATTACTAAAGTAAATGTTGTAGGCCAGTTGGCTACATTCTGCTGACCTACAGGCCATGCCATTGCCTGCCCTGTCCTGTTGTAGGAAATATCCCGACCTTTAAACCATTTTCTGTCCTATACTTCAGGTTAGCCGACTTGCAGCTGTAGTTCGTGATGTGTGTGAGCGAAGTCAGTGCCAGGTGGTACTGGACATTGGATCTGGACTGGTAGGTTGGTCTGGAGATTTGCCTATATAAGCCTTACCACACTCCCACCACATTACACCCCCACACTACCCCCACACCACACCCCCACACCACACACCCCTATAGGGCTATCTTGGGGGGTGTCTGTCACAGCAGTGTGGGTTGAAGGTGGTGGGGGTGGAGTGTGAGGGGGTGAGGGTTGCAGCTGCTGGGAGGAGGACCGAGGGCAATGAGAGACGTAAGAAGGAGGCGTGGCATTCGGAAGGTAAGCCTCTCTTCTAGGGACATGCACATTATGTGTGCATTTTCTTTGGCAGGCAAAGCATGCATGCACACTGGGTTAACACTACCATCACCTATACACCACTTCACGCTCCATGGACACACTAAATTCATTTGTACTGCATTGGGCAGAGTTGCTACTGCTGGTACCAGACCCACCCACACAGTACAGCACAGATAGCATAGTACAATGGGTAATCAGAATACAAAACATAATAGCTAGTGTTAAGGATAAAGCATATTTGGAGCACACTGTGCATGTGACTACTCTCTTCTGCTATAAGAAAACTGAGAAACAACTTATTAAAGTTCTTGCTGTGTGTACAGATCTCAAGACAAGGAGTGCTGCTACCAAGTCATATGACAGCCAGCTGACCCACCAAGGGCAATCACATGATAGTCAGCTGAGCCAACATGGAGAATTATTCGCCTCTAATCTAACTCACTGTGAGGAATCACATGATACTCACCTGACCTACCATGAAAAATTATCTGACAGTCACCTAACCGAGTCACATGACAGTCACCTAGCCGACCATGGAGAGTCACATGACAGTCACCTAACTGACAGTGAAGAGTCACATGACAGTCACCTAACTGACAGTGGAGAGCCACATGACAGTCAGATGAAAGAATTCCAAGAAAATCAACTTACTAAACTTCTAGGAAGAGATTTACAGTCCCCATTCCATGTAACCATTCAGCTAACTGTGGATGATACCCATGCTACACAACAGAAGCTAGTAGCACTGCTTGAACATTTACAAGGTATAAACCTGTCCTGGTCTCATTCCCAGTTTCCACTAATGGCTGGGAATGAGACTATTTGATGAAGCAACAGCTTGGAACCTGGAGCAGAAGAGGACTCGTTAAAAAGCCTTCTATCATACACACACGCACACACACACACACACATACACACACACACACACACACACACACTCAGGAGGTAGTAAGAGCCCAGTGGGGGTTTGTATGGTTGGCCTGCACTGCTGTGGTGACCTCACCCCCGTGATGCTCCGCCTATTCCCCACCCTCCCCCACCCCGCCCTCTGCTCCATGGTTGTTATTGGTTGCTGCTACCACAAGATGAACACAAGTCCCCTGAAGGGCAATATTTCCAGGGGGTCTGCGTTTCACCACTTTCCCCTGAGCTCCCTGCTGAAGGGGTTGCTGGCCAAACAGGCAACAGACCTTCCTGAGTTTGTAGTGAACGTGTTCTTCATGAGACTGGCAGCACAAGAGACGAGGGAAAGGTTAGGGGGGAGGGGGAGGGGGAGGTGGGGAGAAGGGGAGGTTAAGTGTGAAAGCTACAGGCATGGATTTACTGCGTATCTGCTGTAATCCTGATCATCAGGCATGCATTACTGCCATATAGCAAGGCAGTAGCCATATTCCAAGACCTCCTTTTGCTTCTGACCAGCTGGTAGTGAGTCTGCTCTCCACTCACACACATCACCTCTCTCCCTCAAGGCCTCCCCTCCCCCTTGCCCCTCCCCTCCTTCCCCCCTCCCCCTTGCCCCTCCCCTCCTTCCCCCCTCCCCCTTGCCCCTCCCCTCCTCCCCCCTCCCCTTGCCCCTCCCCTCCCCTCCTTCCCCCCCTCCCCCTTGCCCCTCCCCCAGATGGTTCAGACAGAGTCCCTCCAACCGCCGATCCCATGAGAGACAGGTCGCGTACAGGGGCATACTGGAAGCTGTGGCTGGAGGTGAGGGCAACCTAGCGAAATCCCCAGGGGGTTACATGATTGATCAGAGGCAGGGGGGGGGGGACATTGCGTACATAGTAAGAGCCCGGGGGATTATATCAGTAAACTGACTTTGATTCCATTTTCCCTTTAGATAGAGCTCTCCCACGTAAGCCCCTCAGGGCACTGCAGTACCACACCCCCTTTGAGGAGTATGCTACAGCTGCGGCACAAAGCATTAATGGTAAATCACCACACACCCACCACCCACACACAATGAGTGCTATGGCTCACTGGCCCCCACAGACCCCACACTGAGAAGGCAGCTGCTCGACTACCACTCCACTCACCACCAGTACATGGCATACATCGAACCCTTCACAGTAAGTTGCCTACGGGAAGCTCCAATTGGAGCACATCAACTCAGCCAGCTCGGAGTATGACTCATTGATCTCTGTCTAGTGTAAGCAGTAGTATACCGGCAGCCTGCATATCGTCTCATTACACAGTGACCTGATATGTAAACACTATAATGGAGTAGATGTTTTTGAGTGTGTGGGAGGGGAGCCTGGGAACGAGACTAATAATGGACACTCATCTGTAGTGTAATTGACTCATGTCCCATTCCAGTTCCATAAGCATCTAACCGACTGGTATTTAGGATGTTTACATGTTCGGGTTTAGTAGCCTTCACATTGTCCTTACTATTCAAGGAATCCAACTCCGACTTCCTCTCAGTCATTAGTGCTAAGTTACCTCATCACTCAACTGCTGAATGGGCTGGTTCCCAGAACAAGCTGTAGTGACCACACACATAAACACACACACTACTCCAGGCACTGCAGGTGTGCCTTCAGGGCGTGTTAGAGAGCCTGGTGCTGGTTGACAGGTGTGCCTATGTGAGGGAATGTGGTAAAGAAGTGGAGCTTGTGCCAGTGTTTGAGGAGGCGGTATCACCAAGGAACATGGCCATCGTGGGTAGCAGGTGACTGGTTACCATGGAAATGGCCAAGGTCTGCTAATGACATGACTGTACTTTGGCCTCTGTATCACCATGACAACATGTGCAACCCTTGTATATTATACATTTTAATGCTTCGCTATATGATTTTGAGGTAACTGACCAAGGCATGCCTGACTAGCTGCCAGACATCCGCTGTCATTCCTGTGCTGTATGGGCACCAATTGGGAAACTTTATACTACAAGAACTAGTTTCCTGTACAATGTCCTCAAAGCAAAGGACTTGCTACTATAATTCCCCTCTCTGGTCCTGCTCTATAGCCACAAGTCTGTCTCGTTGGAATGCCGTACATACATTTATTGGGGACCACACCAATCATTGCATCACACTAGAGCATGGACTGGGGACCACACCGATCATTGCATCACACTAGAGCATGGACTGGGGACCACACCAATCATTGCATCACACTAGAGCGTGGACTGGGGACTAGGGTACTCTAACTGGTTTCTACTGTGAATTGATTATTAAATTGTATCAAGCTCAGAGGACATTAATTTCAATACACACACAATCTGCAGCTAGGGTCACTTGGCAGGTCGAGCCTCCAGTAGTCGTTCGTGTTCCATTTTCTTCTCAAATTCTTTTCTCCGCTGAACGTCTTTCATGACTCGCAGCTCCTTCAGCTTGTTGGACCGTTGCTGCATGGTGTGAGTGGGGGTGGGGGAGGGGGATGTGTGTGTACGGTGGGGGAGGGGGATGTGTGCATAGGGTGGGGGGAGGGGGATGTGTGTGTACGGTGGGGGGAGGGGGATGTGTGTGTAGGTTATGTGAGTATTATCAGTAGTTACTGTACCACAGTGGGTGTGGCCTACCCTATGCTTGTTCCAATAACCACATTTGTAGTTCTCTCCCCTTCTTCCTCCCTCCTCCCATACTGTCTCCCTCGATCTATTTCCTTCCCTCCCCTCCCCTCCCCTTCCCTCTCTTCCCCTCTCCTCCCCTCACCTGCAATCGCTTGACCCTGCGACCAAGGTTCTGCATGTGGCGAGTGATGGTCACAACCTTCTGCCTGTACTGTGGCACCTTCTGAAGCTATGGGGGGTGGAGTGTGTGTGTGTGTGTGTATTTATGAGGTCTTGCACTTATAACCTCTTAATTTGATGAGTAGCACTGGTTCATTCAGCTGTAGCTACAAAGACTTCCACACCCAAGATAAGCTGTGTCTGCACAAAATTTAATTTTAAATTGACATACATCAAACACATTCACCACTGACTGTGGTGTTTAGACAAAATTGTGACCTTCCTGGGCATGTAGAGTGCTACACAATAAGAAAGAATGCTTATGTGGGACAGCTAGGTTATACATGCAGCAAGACTAAGGGAGGGGGGAGGGATGTTTGGACTTGAATGTTAGTAATTTTTCAACACCAAGTAGCTATGTGCTCAATGATTGCTTTCATGATGGTAATTGCAGGTATGCCTGGCAGCCAATTGAGGACCCAGAGAGTAGTTGTGAGAGAGCCTGCAAGTGTAGTGTAGTACTGGAGTCAACCATGACCACCTTCAGCATCTGGAGTCAGCTAGTATGCGGAGTTGACCACCTGGAGTTAGTTAACTACCCTCAGTACCGAGAGAGTTGACCAGCTGATAATTACCAACAGCTACAGTTTTACACTGGCTAGAGAATTATCACAGCGTTAAAATATATAGCACCCTAATAGGCAGTGTAGTAGTTCAGTATGGGTCTCCTGGAACTGGTACTATCATTGAATGGTGTACATGGGTCCAATCCTTAGCACCAACTGAATGGTATACACGGGTCCAATCCTTAGCACCCACTGAATGGTATACACGGGTCCAATCCTTGGCTCACTGAATGGTGCACATACATGGGTCCAATCCTTAGCACTCACACAGACAGTTGTACTCTGCGGTAATGTATGTTGTCTGTAGTTGCTAACGAGGTGTACTAGAGGTGGAATGGGGTGGAATGCCAGGAATGAGGGCTTTGAAAAGCAGGGCTGGGAGTCTCAGAGCTGTGTTATGTCTGCGGCAGACAAGGGCAGTGAGGCTGAAATTACATAGTCCGCTTTCTCAAGGGAAAACGTGCACCAAACACTCACCACGCAGCAGGACACACATGGAATGTTTTCAGCCACAAGTAGTTAATGTGTCACAGCTTGTAACCTATGTACACTGTATCTGCTCTACTCCATATCTGATAGTAGGCCAGGTCAAAGGCAGGCATACCCTCCCCCCCACTTTGGCATGCCTTTCATGTGGGCAGGCAACCAACCCATCAGGTAAACCACGCTCCCACTGGGCTACTACAATAGCAGTGAGTGGAGGGCCACAGGCTTTGAAGAGGAAGTTTTTGGAGGAGTTACATTGACCTACTCACAAGCAGATATTACCTTCAGCCCTCATGCTGTTCTATTACTCCCGGAGCTTCATTTGCTGCCAGGATAGCCTGTTCACTAGCCGTTCCCAGTTTGCATCGCCTAATACATTTGAGACAGTCCTGAGGAATGGTGGCCCTCATCCATCAATGGTGGGCATAGACTGACACTTTTAGGGCTACACTGAAATGTCAGAACTCCCAGGAATGTAACCTTTGTGTTGCCTCACACAGCCATGCTGGCCTCACCCTTGTTTCTGACCCCAGCCCTAAGAACAGAGCCTCGCCCGGTTCTGACCCCACCCCTAAACCCGGTTTCTGACCCTAGCTCCAAGAGCAGAGCCTCGCCGCAGTTTCTGACCCCGGTTTCTGACCCCAGCCCTAACAGCATAGCCTCGCCCCAGTTTCTGACCCCAGCCCTAAGAGCAGAGCCACCATGAGTGGCTGACAGATTAGTCCGTTTCTGGGCTTATGTGTCTTCAAAGGTTTGCTAGGCTGGGCTGGTGGGGTCAGGTCATTGCTAGGCTGGGCTGGTGGGGTCAGGTCATTGCTAGGCCATTGTCAGCTGAGTGGTTTGTGTGAATACATGCAAACACCCACAGAGAAACAGAAGAGCAGTAATTGAGCAATGGCTTGTGCACGCTAACACCCTGATCTAGCCTAACCTGTCCTGCCAAGCATTGCCATGGTCACT
Source organism: Phakellia ventilabrum (assembly GCA_963921505.1). NCBI lineage: Eukaryota > Metazoa > Porifera > Demospongiae > Axinellida > Axinellidae > Phakellia > Phakellia ventilabrum. The sequence continues at coordinate 6,486,365 of OY997395.1, read as the reverse complement.
AATTGACTACAGTGGAATCTATGTCTTGGTGCATAGTTGTTCTGCAATTATCAGCAAATGAAATAACTTTTGATGCCCATGCACAAGGATGAACGCTAATGGCCGGTAATCACGACAGCGGTGTCGCCCCACTGCCATTCGCCAAAGAATGCACACGGGACAACAGAAGCCATAGCAGTTCACTCAGGCATGCACCGTTTGGCGTACTCAACCGTTCGCCACATTCCTCCGGGAATTGCCGCTGGACCCCCCTACACAAACCTCAATCCTCACGACAGTTTAGTAACGCCACAGCCCATGTAGAACAAGAAATTCCACTGATAGTGGGCTTCCAATTTCCAAATATGGGAATAATCCAGGCTTCATTAATTTTAGGAGAGCCACCAGCTATGGGATGGCAGCCATGATAGGATATGCAAACACCAGCCTCATGTGGCCTGGGAATGAGCCAATAAGGCCTGGGAATGAGAAGATGTGGCCTGGGAATGGGTCCAGCCCTCCCACCATGTAGCTGAAGGTGGTCCTGTTCATCAGTTAGAGGACGTGCTCACCGTGGCTTGGATCTCACTGGACTTGGCAGTGTCCTCCAGCTGAGCCCTCTTGTCGTGAATGGACTGCAGCATCTCCTCTTGGTTGGTACTGTGTGTGTGTGTGTGTGTGTGTGTGTGTGTGTGTGTGTGTGTGTGATGGAGGGACTCACAATCAGGTTGCCAACGTTAACAGCCTGTGTATCTGCTGCACTGTATATACATGTACATGGGCTAAGTTTTGGCCAGAAACCATAATTACTAGCCTCATTCCCAAACTCCACCACATTGCCTACAATGTCTGGGATCGAGGCAACAAGAAGCCTAGCTGCTTTCCAGACTCCACTCCACACAGTCTTACGCTATATGAGTACTGGGAAGCAGTCACTTAATGGAATGGAACATGGGAATGAGGAGAGCTGGCATGGTGAGCTCAGTGCTGGTTGTCTTCCTATTGAACAGGGAGGAAGCCAAGTGGCTTCGTGCTGGTCATGAGGTCCTTTGACAAATGACATGTGATTACAGAGCCAATAGTTGGTGACTGTCACAGTTGTTAACATACACAATTCAGCTGCACAATACAAACATGCAGGTCACAGATGGTAAAACAACCTCTTCAAGGAAAATTCCCTGCCCCAGACTATATGTAGCATAGAATATGCTACAGGATAGGAGAGAAGATTATCTTACGTGAGTTCCTGCAGGCTCTGTTGAACTCTGACCATCTCTGGCTCCAGGACAGCCAGGAACCCTGCCACTAGGCTGTCCACCGTCTCAGGCAAGAACACGTCCAAGGGCTCAATCGGGGTGGGCTTGTCTGCACTGGAATGGACAGGGGCCTGGAGGGAGGGGCTGGGAAGAGGGTTGGCCATGGAGTGCTGTGTGTGTGTGTGTGTGTGTAAATGGACATTGCGACTACAGCAGACACAGTGATATACACACAACCATCACACAGCACAGGATATTGCAAATTGGGTACATATAGTTACAAGCAAAAACTGTACCATCTAACAGAAGAATGCTGATAGCCTCAATGCCTGGGCAGTAACCGGAAACGACGCTAAATATTTCACCGCAAACACGCCAAGAATCCCGCAATGGCTATGAGCTGTAGCCGGCATACCGTGGCCGAAGGCGGGCAATCCTACGCCATTTCTACAGAGATATAAAGCAGAACGTCACGGGAGTGTACCATGATCGGAGAAAGTGCTCAGTGAGCGTCGCCGTGGGAGAAAGCCGTCGGGTGTTTGCGCTGGGAATTCCAGTTCTAGATGTCCCTTGAGAATCATTGGAAAGCGGCGCCGGAGAAGCACTTTAGTACTCCACGTTAGAGCTTCTTGAGGAGGCTTGGCATCTGATGAATCGTTGGGGAAAGAAAGAGAAGAAATAGCGTCAACCAAACGACTTCAGCGACCTACCATTGCCCAGATTCATGCATTTTTTGGCGGAAAATCGTGCAAGTTGCGGGAGGTAGTTTTATATAATTATGGCAGGATGCTTGTGTCCATTCTGCAGTGTTCAGTACATATTAGCGATGGCAGGATGCTTGAGTTTAACATTTAAAAAAAAAAATTCCTCAGTTCCCAGCTGTTCAGTTTTCTCACTGGTATGGTTCTTTTGTGTGCATGGAAGCTTTCTTTGTTAAGCATAGCTGCTATGGCTTCTATCTAGAATAGTGGCCTGAAAGCATGGAACATATAAGTCATCACCTATGTTGTAGGAGTTGATTTGCAGCCAAATTCCTTTAACTAGGTGTGGCCGTGGAAAGGCACCGTATTTGCTTTTGTTTCTAAGACTCTTTTAACAGGCCGCTGAGCACTAGCACAGTGGTTGCTGAGCACAGTGGTTGCTGAGCACAGTGGTTGCGCTGGAATGCCATGGGAACTGCACAGATCAGATTGTTATTAATCACCCCCCCTCCTCTTCACATTCCTGGAATAGTTGGTGGGAGTAGTGGCCTATTTCCCCTCAGCACATGCCCACACACCCTGACACTGATCTGGGGGAGGGAGGGATGACTGTCATCCATACTCCGTATCTGGTCTGCTGCATAAACTTCCACCAATTTCCTAGAAAGTTGAGGTAATCTCAATAGCAAACTCATAAATCCACTGGGTAGGATTCCCACAATTGCACATTCATACAGAGTTCCTTATTACCTAGTTGCCACAGTTTGCAACTCCCACAGATCTTATGCAAATATCTTGGTGTTTGTGTGCCTTGCATGGAGAGGGAAATGGGATAGACTCTGTAAACAGAACCACTACTGCACTACTGCATAGCAGCTGACCAATAACCATGGGGTGTAGCTTCAGGTGGGGGCTACTAAATATGGCCAAACATGTGGCAGCAAAAAGAATGAGGTGCCTGGGCCATGGCTTCTACATAATAACATTAGTGGAGTGCACACTTCTTGCAATATCTCAGGCATGTGAGCAATGCTATAAGCCTAGGACTTCACTTTTAGGCATTTGTGGGAGTTCAGTTGAGGCGGAAAGCTCTGTTGTGTTTCGAGAAGGTATGTGGATGTGGTGTCTTGGAGGTCCTTGGATAGTCTTGGGGAAACTACTCTGGAGTCCACTTTCACCAACACAATCAGTGCTAGCAGCTCCCTGAAACCATAAAGTTTACATCCCCAAGGAATGTGCCAGCCCACACAATAAGTACCTCTAGTGCCATTATTGCTAATCCTTCCTATGCTGGTCTGAGGCCTCTATCTCTTGAGCTCCTACCACAGATGAAGCGCTCCCTGCTGTGATATTCTCTCTGTTGCTCTGAGCACACAGGGTATGGGTGGTGAGAAAGGCTAGCCAATAGCCAGCACTACCTGTGCACCTGTGTGCCCACGGTAATGGGGAAGCCCCTGCAATCACCAAGTCTATGGATCCCAAGAGCAGCCAACTATTCCCATGTACTGTACTGTAAGTATGTGTGTCGAGTTGTCAAAAACAAGAGCTTTCAAATTTCTTAGCAGCACATTTTTTAGGAGCAGTATAGTAACTGTCTTTTGATGTTATAAAGGTGCTAAATAATATAATCCAAATTTTAAAACTTAGAGATATGCATCGGTGAAGTATGTCCACTTTCCATAGAGAATGTACTAGGGAGTACCCCCCCCCCCTCCCTGTACATTCTCTGTGGTAAGATGGAATAAGTTATGTACTGCTTTCAAATTCGAGGTATGATTCAAGCTAAGCAGAGATTATGGTTCGGGGGACAATCCAACAAAATTTCCGTAATTAGTGAGTCATTGTGATGACATCACACTGGAGGTATCACTCTAACATGTACAGAGCTCATACATGCCAGATCTATCGTTTATTGCATGTGAACCAGGATTTTCCTGATGGCAAGGAATTGTTTCAGCTTGTGGATTGTGCGGGTTGAATGGGATGGTTGATGGGCTGGAACTGAACACCAGTAGGCAAGCAAGAACTGAGTACTTAAACATCCCTCCTTTGCTGTTGAAACCACTTCTTGCTAATGTCTGTTGTCATTTCGTCAAACCCTCTGACTTGCTACACTACAAGCATAGCTAAAACTGGCAGCACAAGATCCAGACCTGTACATGGCAAAAAAAGGAGCCTTGTTTCCAGGCCCCCGTGTTTTTCATAAGCCCCCAATGATATTCAGTTACACTTGTAAAAAAAAGTGGGGCCCTGGGAACAAGCCTAGCAAGAAGGTTCTCTTCTCCAGGACTCAACTGTGGCACGTCTGAGAACGTTCTCTTACCAACATATGAACGACTGACAGCATGCAGTCAGCAGTGAAGTGGAAGACATTTAGACTGACCATAACTTTGTATATGGATGTCACTGTGATATGATTGTATTACCAGTTGCTGAGTAAATCTTTGCCTGTGAAGGACTGAACTATGACTAGGTACTCTTGCGTTCTGCGAACTAGTGTCATTTACTCATGCATATTTTAGGCTGCATTGGGCCACATGCAGTAGTCCTTTTGTCGCTATTTCAAATGTTTATTTTTGTTCTTATGGACAGAGAGATTCTCTACTTTTTTTGGCCCAGTTAGTGGCATTGTCTTTTTTATAATCAAATTTTATTGAGCTAACGGTTGAGTCGCTCACATTGCCCAAATGATGTAACTTGATGAGCAGAGGTCACTTGTTTGTGTACATGTACAGTGCATGAAACATATGGCTATTGTGTTTGATACTAAATAGCCTCAGACTCCACTCCCCAGCTTTGCTGGAGTATGGGAAGGTTCTCCCAGATGGTTAGTAGTGTCCATCTTCAATTCAAACAGCTAATGTCACAAATCATTGGTTACTGCATACCGTACACGTCACACATGTGCGAAACTGTCCAGGTTACATGTACTTATTAGTCTCGTTTCTAGGCTATCTCCGCTCCATTTTAAGCGTCACATGCTCAAATCGTACTACTACCACTTTCTGTTTGTGGGTGGGGCTGATATTTCTCACATTGTTAAATTCAGAAAGTTTACATGCCTCACACAAGTTAACATTGTTGTCACATGATACATGTATTTAACCCTCGGCTTAGATAGCCTGGAACGAGGCTAGCTACTGATAGCCTTGGAATTATTAACACACCACAGCCCGACTAATGAAAATGGGAGCAATATTTAAATTTCTGCTCATGATCCTGCAGTTCACGAGGCTGTACAAGCAGGAAATGGTGTTAGGCCCTCTCTGCCCCTCCCACAAACCGGAAGCGGAGATAGGAAATTTGAGCATGTGATACTTAAAATGGAGTACATACTTGCTAGTTGCTGGCTGCATGGCAAAAAAATGGTGAGTTTCTGTGAATCTGAAGGCTTTTCAAGAAGACTAAAGGCTTGCGAAAGGCCCACCATTAAACACACATGGCCTGGTCAACAGCCTGAAAGAGACTACAGCTAGTATGTAGTCCAAACAGCAGAAATTTTGATGAAGTTTTTGATAAGGTTATTACCCTTTCAACTACTTTTCCCAGGTAGCAGAAATACTTGTGCAAATGACAGAACAGCGCAATGGGCTTGTCTAATCAATTAATGTTACTTTTTACCAAATGCATGTGCTATAGTACATACCACATAGCCTACAGGCTACAGAAACTTGTCCTAAACCTCTGGCTGTGTACATTACACTTTGTACATACATGTAACAAACACCTCACAGCAGTGAGAACAGCAGGCCTGCCCACACAGTGCTGCTAGTTAGTTTAATGCCAAGGTATAGATCACCCTCTCCTAGCCTCAAGCAATTATCAAGTTTTAAATAAGCTTATCTACTCCATTTAAATATGCAATTTCAGACATAAGTGTGACTATACAACATATATATATAGGTAAACACACCTTCAAGACTGTTGACTGTGTTGCAGCATCTATGATTGATCATTTCCAAAGAAAGCCCACCTTGAAAATACATTACGTCATTCCCAGATTAAAGATGAAGTCGAGGGTACGGGTGTATGTGTCGATTCTGTTTGTGGCGGTGCTGGTGGCATTGCTGAGAGCTGGTGAGGCTGTACTTTGGTGATAAGTCTAAAACGAGACTACTGCAGTTATCACTATTTTATTGGTATCCTTTAGCTGACGATCAACCTGATGGTTTAAAGCTGAAGTTTCTAAGTGAACCAATCACTTTAGATGAGGACAATGGAGTTCAACACGTAGTCGTTGAAGTCACCGTACCTAAAGAAAGTATCCAGCCATTTAACATTACTGCAAAGTCTGGTGATGGGACTACTGGCAGCAAGGCAATAGGTACAACACCTGGATTCGGCTAAGCCGTTTAGCAAATTAACACCTACACGTCACACACACACAGGCGAGAGACACACCCCCTGGTTGGCAAAAGAGCTGTACATACAGGAATAGTTATTACATGTTCAGTGGTTGAAGCTGTCGAAATGAGCGATTACTTTGAGAGTTTGGGAGAAGCAGGGCAAGCCAGATATTTGGAAATCAATAGAATCCAAGCCCTTCCGGCTCCCCTTGTTGATTTCTGCAGCCAAAAGCGCAACAGCTCACCACCATCTTCTCCTTTGTACTTTAGTCTGTACTTTGCAAGGCTTTTTTTTGCCAACCAGGGGATGTGTCTGTCACCCACGAAGTATGACTCGCACCTGCGTGCTAAATGCCCGTAGCACCTGCGCACTACTTTTTTTTACCAATTATCAAATGGTCCATTCACATGACACAGTTGTGACATTATGAATGAATGAATATGTAGTCATGCTACAAGAGCAGCAGGCCAAGTCTGAGAGGGCCGAGATGATGACAATATCATCTGTGAGGCAACTATTCTTATAGCGCTGAGACCCCACGTTTGTATACGGGTAATGCTACAGGAATGCAAGCATATTCCAGTGGGTATGGCACTTCAATGAGCACACATACACCTGTACATGTAGACGTCACAACAGATGTGAAAAGTCACTGCTTTTGTTGCTGCTTCATAATGAATGCCAAAGCATCCCGCTGTAACAGTACAGCCATTGGACAGTCGTACATTTCACTTCCTGCCGGCTCAGCCCCCTTACATTATACAGTAGTTTAATTAACTACACATTTAGCACATGAAATAGAAGTCTTTTGTGTACATGAAGAATATGATCTGACCACACAAATACGTCATAAATCCCCTTTATGTATAATATGGAAAGTGTTGATCTTGTCAGACAGTCATTCACATACATATGCCCTCTCTCCTGCACACCTCTAGTGGGAGAAGACTATGAAGAAATTGACAGAAACTTAACTGTGACAGACAAGTGCATAGACGAAGACCGTGTATGTTTAATTCGAGTGCCAGTCAGACTGTTTGACAATCTCTATACAGAAGCTGATAAAACATTCACCCTCACTGTGACGTTTGAACCGAAAGGAGTGGAAACTCATTCTGAAATCACTATCAAGGATGACGATGGCCGTATGTCACACCATATTATGTGTAATATTGTACCCTGGCCTCCACCCGTAAGTGGGTGGAGGCCAGGGAGTGAGGATAATATTGTGACGCTGTGGGGGCAAGCCTTGGTGAGAATGGTGAATGTGAAGGGGACAGTATTGTTTGATATTTAATACATGTAGATTGCTAGCCGCAGCGAGGCCAATAATCGCGACATACATGTACGGTGTCTCTGGATGGATGCTGTCTTCAAAACTTGTGGCACATGGAGAGTCAGAGGTTTGAACACATTTATTTCATACTTTACCAAGGAAGGCTTACTACAGCTCCCTGGTTAGTAGAGTTTGTGTAGCATCTGTATAAGTAGAGATATAAGCTCTGGAGACAGATGGCACAATCAAGTGATGTGAACATGAGTTGCAAGCAGCACACCCCATCTCTCCACTCTCTCAAAGTAGTCATGGCTGGACCTTGAAAATATGTTGCAGATAGAGACGTCAGTCTCTCAAAGACCAGTCGCTTTTATGTAGCTTCTCCGGGAGCATTAGTTCTGGATTTAGTTAACTGTTATTCTTGTGACAGGCTGGGTCGCTGAAATAACTATATGTATGTACATGTATTACATGCATTACCACAGAGGCATATTGTGCTTGCGTGTCCCTAGTAATAAACGTATGTAGCTATGTCTGGTTCATCACTACTGCCTATTCTACCTCTGTTCTGTTCTGTTCTACGATCTAGGCACCTAGCATTGCCTTTTGCATTGCAACCAATACTCTCCTACTGTGCGTATCTCTGTAGCCCTTTTTTATTGCTCATTGTGACATTGTCACTGAGACTGACACTGTCTCTGCACTGTGTGATTTCGATCACTGCTGTTGTCTTGTACATGATATCAAACTCCCAGCTTTAACTTCCGGCTTCAGCAGATCCTGACAGCAGTTATGTGGGGTTTTCCTCAATCAATACCTGATGGAGCCCTCAAATATTATACATCAGAATTTCATGAGTAATTAGCAACAAAAGTTTATTTGCTGTTGATTTTGTAGTACAAAACATCTGCTTCCAACACAAATGCATGAACTGCTATCAGTATGTTAGTCACATATGACTTGCTGCTTGGACATTATCGTTCTCAAAGCTCAGAATAAGACCACACCCACCCATTATATATGATGCACAAATTACATATAAACTGCCTACCTACATATACATGTAACTATAACTATTCCAGGAGAAAGTGTGTGGGTGTTGCCAAATATAACAAATATATCTTTCTCTTTTATGCAGCTATACACATTGATTTCGAAGAGCCTGCATACACTGCCGTTGTGAATCAGCCTACGAAGTTTGTCGTGGTAAAAACAGGCAGGTTTCATTCTAATATCTCAGTCAATGTGATGTCTACCTGTGAACCGACACTTGTTGGGACAGTTGTATTTGGAGAAGGTGACATTCCAACAGATAAGAACACTTTTGAGTTTAATCCTGGAAGTGATGAAACAACGTGTCAGTTGAGCCTTGATATAATGGCGCCTCCAGCAGTTACAAATCTCATTGATTTTGAAAATACAGTTGACGTCACTGTCTCCCTAGATTACGTTAAGATGTTCCATATGCTACAGAACCAGATGGCTAAGATGAAGGAAGAACTAGAGGAGAAACTTCAGACTGATGAGGAAAAATTAACAACACTAGAGGAGAAACTGCAGACTGATGAGGAAAAACTAACAACACTAGAGGAGAAACTGAAGACTGATGAGGAAAACTCAAAGACTGATCAGAGTTTAGGTACGTTCCCTGAGGCGCCATTCACTGCACCCTGGGGCCAAAACATGACATCAGTACTTTAATCTTTTTTTGTGTGTGTGTGTGTGTGTGTGTGTGTGTGTGTGTGTATGCGTGTGTGTGTGTGTCATGGACGTGACGTTGTCTAATCACAAGAAACTACAATTATGCAAGAAGACTGTGGTGTCATCTAAATGAGTGAAAACTCTACTGCCCAGAACGTTCAGACAGACGCCTAGTTCATTTATATTTATGACCTGAACAGATAGCACAAAGAAAAGAAATGCTGTAATGTGATAGTCAGGTCTCTTATTACCCATTTATTCTCAACATTGTAGATGGCAACTGGAGTACTAGTACAAGAACAAATACAGGGTCTGGGTCACTTACTGTACAACGTGAGTGCACATACATGTATTGCATATAATAATTATTATAGTTATGTGTTTGCATAACTTTTTAAGGTTTGATATCATGTAGCTCAAACTACATGTATGTTTATGTCATGGGTGAACAGTGCTGCTTCAACTGCTGCTCCATCAGCTCTTTTAGCCAATAAAACATAGTGGGCATATGTCACTAACTTTCCTAAGGAGTCAATAAGCAGCCCATTGGAGCCGACCAGGAAAATAAAAAGAAACACTCTGGAAAGATGGCTACATTATATATAGACCTGCTGTAGTGATAAATCAAGACTAATTCTGTCTACACTAATAGACCTTTATCCGTTATGATGTAACTACATGTATACATTATATCCACCTACACCCGCTTCTCTGCACGCTCACTTACTTTTTGTCAGCAGCATGGAATTTTGATATTGATTTTATCGCACAATTACTTGATCGAATAGCAGTACGGCTGGATTTGAATAGCTTTTTGTAAAGGCAACATATAAACAGCACAAGATAGGTAGCTCTTTGCTCAGCCATGCCATGGGGAGGCATAGCTCATTCTCAAATATGTGATACCTAGAGGCCAATCTTCATACGTACTTTTGGTAGTAGGGTTCAATGCATGTGCATTTCTTCCCGCAATTATGCACACCCAGGCTGTGCTTAAATCTCTAAACTTGGCAGTGTATAGAGTACATTGTGTATTACTCATAATAAATACTTTGACACACTTCTTGCTATGCAACAGTGTGTCCTGATCCAGCTGTCCTTGTGAATGGTACCGTGACACTCACTGGAAATCCAACCAGTGACACTGCTACCTACGCCTGTAACCCGGGCTTTGAGCTGATTGGAAATTCAACCACAACATGCACAGCTGCTGTGGATGGGAACTCTGCAACATTTTCCCCAGCACCACCAGTGTGCAGGCGTGAGTAGTGCATGGTTGTAACTAGAACAGTCTAAAGTGGCTATATCATTCCTACTAATCGAACACTGCCAAGTGTAGAGTATAGCGGGCGAGTAGAAGCATTGAATCGCGACTTGGGCGAGGGGAGACGTGTCGTGAGCCAGCCTGTAGTGAAAATAAAATAACAACTAACCCGGAAGCATGCATACCAATGCTGCTGGAGAAGCTACGAAAAAGCAACTGGTCTTTGGTAGATTGCAGTCTCTTTCTATAATATATTTTTAAGGATCAGCCATGCCTGCTGCGAGAAACTCACATGCGCATTGCTCGATTGTGCTGTCCATTAGTTAATAGCGCTCATATCTCTATTTATACAAAGGGTACACAAACTCTACTGACCTAGGAGCTGTAGTAGCTATGTCTTCTGGTAAAACTGTGGTAGACATGTCCAGATCTCTGACTATTCATGCATCACAAGTTTGAAGATGGCATTAATATGTAACTGCCAGAGATGTGATTGAGTGAGCATGCATAGTATAGCGGTCCCTACTCGCAAGATTTTTATTGCAAGATTAAAATAAAAATGGCCGCTCCCGTCCGCGCAGGTACATGTACAAACCCGTCTGTCCAGTACTCCTAGTTGCAGAACTTCTCACTCATTTGTATGTTATAATATTGTGCAAACATCCTTACAGAATAGGTATTTCAACAATAGACCTCAAGTGCTTCATGCTAAAATGTGCAGGTGTGGGTATTGCATGAATATAGCTACATGTCTTCTCAGTTGTGTCAGCCATACTGAGACAGAGTCACAGAAGAGCCACATGCATGGGACGGGTTTCTAAATGCTAAACCACGCCCATAGTTCGATGAACTTTAGTTTGAATAGCCAATAAGAACGTTACACTTAAAAAGTACAATATTGATACACTTCTTACTATGCAGCCATGTGTCCTGACCCGGCTACTATTGTTAATGGTAACGTGACAAAGACTGGAAATTCAGTTAATGACACTGCTACCTACAAATGTGGTCGGGGCTTCAAGCCATTAGGAAGTGAGACCACGACATGTACACAAGAGAAAGGGAATTACTCTGCATCATTTTTACCAGGCCCACCAGTGTGCAAGGGTGAGTAGTGCATGAATATTACTAAAACAGTCTGGAATGGCTAATTGTCATTTTGTCAATCATTGGTGCGAGTTTGAGCAAGCCCCACATAGTCCTGACATGCATGGACTTGGTACTACAGCATACATGTGAGTATATAATTGTCCGTGACTGTCCTGCTGTGCATGGGGAATATAGGGAAGACAGATAATAGGGTTCAAAGAAGTTAAATCTCAAACTCAAAAGACTTACTGATATTTACATGTAGCGATGAATCATTTCTGAGGAATGAAAAGTTAACGTCAGATAAGCTCGTCCTTTAGAGCAGTGACTAGCAAATCCGCCCTACTTACACCCACATCTCTTTCACATTGCAATACATATTATCATCATTTGTGTTTATGAACTTCTAATATTGTTTAATGAAATAAACAGCCTGAGGAGAGAAGCAAAGCAGCATATGACAAGATGACATCATATTACCTAGCAAATAAAAATCTTCCCACAGCTCTTAAAACGTACTGTAGATATAAATTCAGTATCTGTGTTGCATAAGAGCAATTTTTTTCAAAAAACACCCCTACCTTTTGTCTATAGCATCTACTTGACTGAGTCTAACCTGAATTGATAGCATGGAGACATGTGATGTGACACAGTAAACATGATCAGTCTGCTATCTTCACATATATATTCTAATTATCCAAAACTCCATCGCTGTTTTAAGACAAATCTTAATCAAAATCTGTAATATCTAATTTGTGTGTGCTATATTCACTTTCATTTCTTCGATTACTCCCTCTAGTCACTCCTCCCACAGTTACTATAGACTCATCACCTCCCACTGCCAAACTAGAAGGGCCATTTATCTTCACCTGCACTGTCACTCTATCAGAGAAAGACTCAGGAAAACCTGACATTACGTGGACAGGCCCAAATACGCTTGACGCACTATCAGGAATCATTGTGGGAAATATCACCAAAATCACTGACGTTGTTTATACCCGCATACTGAATTTCACAGCTGTAAAGTCATCCCATAAGGGTAATTACAGCTGCACAGGGAATTCGAGTGCAGGGAACGAGACGAAGACTGAGCCACTTCCTATACCAGGTGAGTACACATGTTACATACATGTATTTTCAGCACGGGTGAACACAGAGATACATGTAGGCTGTGCTGCTTTAAACTACTCAACTCAGCATGCACATACTGCATTTATTTAAGTTAGTGACAGTAACTTGAGGAATTTCATCTCTGCAGGGAACAAGACGGGTACGTCACAAGGTGAGTACACACGTTACATACATGTGTTTTCAGCACAGGCTTGAAACCACTGAACTCAGCATGCATGTGCTAAGTAGTGACAGCAACTTGAGGATTTTATCCATGCTTCATCAGCTCTTTCAGCTAATAAAACACAGTGGACGTATTATGTCACTAACTTAGTCGATTAAGCAGCCCACTGGAGCTGACCAACAATCCTAATTTATGTATCAAGAGCGCATTAAAAACTAGTGATTTTAAAAGAGTGTGCATGCAAAAATACATGAGCTAATGCATATCTTGCTCTTCTACTTTAGAGTCTGCAGGCTCAAATAGCTATGTGTGGGTAGTTGTGGCGTTCATTGCCATCCTCCTCGCGATAGCAGCTGCTTATGTCATCTACCACCAGAGGACAAAGGTCAGCCAGTAAATATGCAGTCAGTGTTGCCGTGGTAACATTGTACCCTGTCCCCAGTTTTTTTGCCATGACTACAAGATAAAATCTGGGCGTGGGAGGCCTGGGTACAAGTTTAGTGTCATGGCAACCCGATCCCCCCATAATGATAGGACCACCCCAATTTCCATGTGTGTTCATTTCTGACGGAAAGCACTAATGAACTCAACACTGGCTTCTGGCCACTGGACGCCATCACTGACTCACTGAGCAGGCTAGAAACAACCCGGGAAAGGATCATTAACTTCAGAAGAAGTGTGTCAAGCCAGTGAATCCAGTCAGGAGGCAGAAACTCATTTGTAGATGTTAGTTACGTGACGCCATAAGAGGTGTTTGCATTTCTTCAGAACGTCATGTACTCTTCATCTGGGCTGCTCTCTGGATTACAAGCAGTGGATGGTCATACATTGACTTTAGAGCTCTCACTGTAGCCCAACACTGTCCTCCCTGTCACATATACAATGTATGTGGTTGCTGTCATAGCAGTCCTTCTCTCTCTCTCTCCTCAGATCAAGTCCTGCCTGGCTGATGGGGAGAAGGGAGGAGCAAAGGGCAGGAAGAGCAGGTACAAGAAGCTGCCGACCAGCATCCATGATGCTCTCCACCAAGACTAGCACACTTTGAACAGCTGTATAACTGTACCTGCCACCCCTAACACCCTATTACATTTGCTAGTAGTGAACTCTGAACTTTTGCTGCCACACACACACTGCAGGTACCACTCATTTTGCTCAAATTCCAATTGACTATTGTACTTCATGATTAATTGTACATTTCACCCATTGATTACATTTGGTGAGCAAGCTATTTCAAATGGCCTCGTTTCTGGCTGCAGGCTCCCTGGAGTGTGGGGAGTAGAGTGTTATCCGGGTAAACACATCATTAGTATGGGTAATCACATGGATTTGAGTGTGGTTTGTAGGCTGCCTATTGCAAAAGCAATTATTCCCAAATAGCACAAGAATCCATGTTAATCATATATCATTACAGTTCCTATAGTTACAGCCTTTGTTGAACTAAAAAAGTGTGAGATTATGGAAATAATCGCACTCTTATCTATAAAGTTGTCATTAAAGCGATAATCGCAGATCTAGATGCGTGGTTTCATGTTCAATGACATCACATCCGGTGGGTATCAATTAGAGCATTTGATGCACTTTTGCACGCTTGATGAAAGCGGAAAAGATCTGAGCTAAGTTTTGTTGTCAGCTTATAGCATTTAGCAGCTGAGAGCTTTGCCGATTGCTAAAGAACCTAGGGAGCGAAGTCGGGGCGAAATGGCCAAGTTTGCAGCCAATTTCTGGGTGAGTCGATGCGTATCATGCCTGGATAAACAAAGCCAACTCATGCACCAGGAAGAGTGGTGTTCCATGGCAGTCTGAACCTAGGCTGATCCGCTAACAGTACTAATATTAGTAGAGATGCGTGGTGCAACTATTTATATAATGTTTAAGAACTTTTACAACAGCACCTGAACAAAATATGGATAATTTGTGGATTTGGTACATCAGACCATAGATTAGCTATAATCTATGGTGAGGCACATTAATAAGCTAGCTGATAGCTATGGAGATAAAGCCATCAGAGCTGTTGGATTGCAACTGCCCTTCTAAAGTCTAGATAATAGATGACCTCACTATGAGGTAATGGATCCTCTGGGATTGCCTAAATGAGAAGCA
This sequence comes from Phakellia ventilabrum, assembly GCA_963921505.1. NCBI lineage: Eukaryota > Metazoa > Porifera > Demospongiae > Axinellida > Axinellidae > Phakellia > Phakellia ventilabrum. The sequence goes on along the minus strand of OY997395.1, from coordinate 6,471,358 downwards.
CCTTGTGACTTTGAACTTTGTTCATACATTATCACTGTTCATGCCCCCAAGCCCCAGCTGTGTGCAAACAGAAGCTTCATTATGCAGGTTTACAACAAGTAGCCGTACATGTCCCATTGCCATGGCAACATGCAGTGTCTAAGTGTGTTGCACACATGTATACGCAGCTCCTAGCTATAGGTGGTGGGAAGTGACTACGAGATATAAACCCTTCTCTAAATCACCCATTAAACAGTTTGAGGATTAGAACCCTGGGAGGGCAGTCTTATGTATAAATGAAACAACTGGGTCAGCTAGGAGTTGACAAAGGACCGCAACAGCTGTCTGTGGTCGTAATAGCACACTCTCTACAGTGTGCATGTTTACAAAGGAGCCCCGTTCTGAGGCTCCACTATCCAGCGTGTTTTTCCACATGCAAAAGGAATACTGGAGCCTGGGAATGAAGCTACCCAGCCCAGGAACAATACCAGAAGTACTTGGGATACTCAAATGGGTGTGTAGACCTGAGGGATGTTGTATTGCTGAAATCCAGCTTGGAGTATATACATGTATGACTGCTGACCCTGTATCAGTAACTGCTGATGAGTCATCACTTTAATTACCCTATTCTCCCCCTCCCTTTCCTCCCTTCCCCCCTCCCTCCTCTCCCCTCCCTCCCTCCCTTCCCTCCCTTTCCCCTCTCCTCCTCGCTCTGGCCTCGTCCCAACAGGGAAGTGATTTCTGCAGCACAGCCGGGTTTGACAGCCTGGTCAAGCGGCTGAAAGAGGGCAAGAAGATGTGCCAAGATTTTGAAGACTTTCTTGAGAGGAGGTCAGTTCTCGCACGGTGCTTGCTACACCAGAAGTCAGCAAAGGTCACCTCTAATGAGTGGCTGTGGGACAACAAAGGGTAGACCTTTATCCATTGGGGGAGAAGTAGGCAATAAATGGAGAAAATACAAGAGAACATATGTTTTGATGTATTTTCTTGCATGAAAACATAAGAACATGCTTGTTTCCTTGTGATTTCTTGTCTTTTGAGCACCCCCTTTACATCATAACCATAAATGTCCATTGGCTCTTACATGTTTTGTAGCTTAGACTCATTTGAATGCTCTGTCTTGCATGAATTATGTATGGCTAGGGACCAGCAGAGGTCTAGAGTCACCGCTTGAGCGATCGGTCACTGTTAGTAATGACCACCAAAGAGTGTAGTTAGAGCCACCTGTGCTGACCCTTGTAGAGCCACCTGTGCTGACCCTTGTAGAGCTAGCTGAGAACTACAGCTGCCCTACTACATGTCCTTCTCAATGCTCGTTTCCAATCATCATTTTCCATCCTCGATGCCACGTCTCTCATCTGAGAAGGTGCTATAATGTTATGAGAACATGGGAACGAGGCTACTGGTAGAACATGGGAATGAGGCTGTTGGTAGAACATGGGAATGAGGCTGCTGTTAGAACATGGGAATGTGGCTGCTGTTAGAACATGGGAATGAGGCTGCTGTTAGAACATGGGAATGAGGCTGTTGGTAGAACACTACAGGGCACACCCATACAATGTACCAAGACAACTGTGTTGCTGTTACTACTGAGGAGCAGCTGTCCAGCCCTGGGGTCACCATGTGATGGGAAGGACTCTGCCTATCATCATCGCCAGGGAGTGCTTGCTTTTCCTTTATATATGCAAGAATAAGTAAACATTGCGACTCACTCAGAACTGTTGTTGTTTCACTTCCAAGTGGTGCATACAACGATTTCCTTCAGCTTGCAACTGATGGTTTATTGCTCTGACAGAGTTTTGGCAGGTGGTTTCCCTGTCGGAGCCAACTGTATGTGCATGTAGGACAACCAGAACCAGAGGGCAAGAAAACTGCCCGAGGGTCAGAGGTCAAGGAAACAGCCTGAGGGGCATAGTTTCGATATTACATGTAGCTGCCTTGAAAACCACTTACATGTGGCAGACCATGAGTACTCTTAGAAGGAGGCTACATGTACATGCTTGCGGTCTCCGTCATCAAACTCTGTAATTAAATTATACACATGGACATGTGCACACATGCACACACACATGCACACACACACACACACACACAGAGCCAAGATTGAGAAGGAGTATGGAGAAAATTTGGTGAAGCTGGCAAGGATTCCTGCCGGGAAAGATGAGATTGGGTAGGCTGTCCCTACAACCCCAAACTCCACAGCCACCCTGCTGAGCCCAGTCCCCTCCATTTTGTTGCTCCTAGTCTCATATCCAGTCCCCTCCATTTGTTGCTCCTAGTCTCATACCCAGTCCCCTCCATTTGTTGCTCCTAGTCTCATACCCAGTCCCCTCCATTTGTTGCTCCTAGTCTCATATCCAGTCCCCTCCATTTGTTGCTCCTAGTCTCATACCCAGTCCCCTCCATTTGTTGCTCCTAGTCTCATACCCAGTCCCCTCCATTTGTTGCTCCTAGTCTCATACCCAGTCCATAAGTCACTAAACTGATGTAGCAAATATGCCCAAAGCCACACACCCTCAAGGCATTATTTCATAATTGGGCAGTGGATAAGCAGTTTCCGTGACGATTACATCTCTTGTCCTTTCCACTCCTCACAGCTCCCTTCGCAGGTCCTGGGACCAGCTGAAGACAGGTGAGCAGAGAGTCGTGTGTGCCAGTGCCAAAGCTTATTCTGAAGCAAATGCGGCAGTCCCGCGTATCCCAGTTCGTTGCGTATTTTGTTTGTGTCACTGCTTTCAAAGTACTGTATCTCTGAAAGGGCAGGGCTGATGCACACTGCATAGAAGCTTCACATAATGTCCTGCAGTGTGTATGAGCCCCACCCCTTAATGAAAGTTCAGAGATACTGCGCTTTAAACACAGTAACGTGACGGAAATACGCAACGTAATAATGTTCGTTTTCTGCCCGGGACCCTACGTTGATAGTACTGTGAGTGGTGTCTGAGGATGGTCAGACCTGACCACTGCAGACCAGGAACTTTGACCTCATAACGAATACTACCGTAAGAACAGTCACTGCCATGGACTGGCTCTTGCAGTAGACACAAAGTTCTGTCAGTGATAGGTACTTCGTAATGGCTTCCCCTGGCATCCCTCCAGTAATGGTAGCCTAGCAACTGATTGGGAAATTATCAGTCAGGTGCCACCATAGCCGGGTACTGTACTCAAGTGGCAGCTTATTGTAATAGTGAGAAATAAGCAGGGCATCCCACACATACCTGACACATTCAATGTACATGCCACATGACTTTACATGTACATGTAGGAGGTACATGTCAGCATATACATGTACCATGTGTGTGCATAGTAGCTAACTACATGTAGCTATCCGGGTGGACCAATACTCCTCCCTTCCCCTCTCTCTCTCTCTCTCTCCTCTCCCCTCGTCTCCTCCCCCTCCCCTTCCAACAGAGACAGAGAGCATTGGCAAGCTGCACATGGGGCTGGCCCAGAAGTTGATGGATGAACTGCACCACTCCCTCAGGGAGTTTCGTGATCAGCAGCGGGACAAGAGGAAGAGGGTGTGTCTGTTTGTATGAGTGCATGTGTGTGTCAGTGTGCCAATAGTCAGTCATTAGTGATTTTGCCAAACTGCCATTTATGGTGGTTATTTAGCAACTCACATACATGTAACCAGAAATTGCACAGTATCAGTTATCATGTCATGTGGCACTTGTGGGAACTAGCACAAGATCAGATGTGCACATCTGTAGTGGAGTACATATTCCAACTAGCTTTCTGTTCTGGTTTTAATACCACAGCAGACTGATGAATACTGAGTTTTGTGTATACAGCATGTTTAAGGGTGATGAATATGGGTAACATCTGGAATTACTGGAAAGTACCACTAGCCAGTTTAGTGGCTGTACATGCAATATATATAAAGCTTGCCTGCTGCTCCTCTGCTCAGGAGCTCCAGTAGCTCAGTGGTAAGAGCTAGCTACCAGAACTTCAAACCCCAGCTGGGCTCCAGTTTTTTTCCGGAGTTTCTTTATTTTCTCCCCTCTCTCCCCTCTTGCCCTCCCCCCCCTCTTGCCCTCCCCCTCTTCCCTCTCTCCCCTCTTGCCCTCCCCCTCTTCCCTCTCTCCCCTCTCTCCCCTCTTGCCCTCCCCCTCTTCCCTCCCTCCCCTCTTGCCCTTCCCTCTCTCCCCTCTTACCCTCCCCCTCTTCCCTCTCTCCCCTCTTGCCCCCTCCCTCCCCTCTTCCCTCTCTCCCCTCTCTCCCCTCTTGCCCTCCCCCACTTCCCCCTCTCCCCTCTTGCCCTCCCCCTCCCTCCACCCTTGGCAGAGTGAGGACACAGTGAAGAGGTCGGCCGCCCACAAGAAGGCCTGCTTTGAGAAGAACAACAGGGTAGGTAGGAAGGGCGGGGATGGTCTCATGACCAGATTACAACTTAGGGTTAGGGTAACCTACTGTACAATCCCATTTTCTACCTTTCTTCCTCTCTCTTCCCACCCTCCCTCCCTCTCCTTTCCCACCCATCCTCCCTCCCTCCCTCCCTCTCCCTTCGCAGCTGAAGGCAACATACGAGAACAAGTGCCGGGATGCAGACAAAGCAGAGGAGAACCACAACCGACTGCAGACCATACCCACCACCAAAGCCAAGGACATACAAAGTGTACGTCAGCTAAGCCACAGAGCATGAGTCTCACTTCTCACCTATAGCCTCTACTAGTCTAGTCTCAGCTGATCTCCCTCCATGTCATGTGAGAATCACACTTCCTACCTAGTCTCTCCTCTCATGTCATGTGAGGATCACACTTCCTATCTAGTCTCTCCTCCCATGTCATGTGAGGATCACACTTCGCCCATGTGGGAAGGAACATTTGGTGCTGACAAGCCTCGTTTCCCCTGCCTTTCTGTGCAGGCTCAGAAAAGCATGGAGACGAAGCGTTCTGCGGCCAACACTGCTGACCAGACCTACAAGGAGTCGGTCAAGAACTTGGAGGAGGGCAGGCAACTGTGGGAGAGGGAGATGGAGATCCTCTGCACGGTGGGCTTCTTTTAAAACTAACCTCTACTGTGTGGTGGGCATCTTTTAGAAGTACAATTAGCCTCTGCATATGGCAGGTATGATAATTTGCGTTTGCTGATACTGTAACTGGAAGTGCTCTATGATGTTTTGAGTCAGCACTTTCCTTGTACATCTTATGCACAGCCTAATTTGCTTTGGATGTTTGTTGACAAGTGCCTAGATCAATCTTGTTCACCTTTCTCTGTATACATGTAGGGACTACAACTACATGCACATGCACATGTACATGTAGGTATATGTGCATGAATGTGTGTATACAGTAACTTTCATGGAGGGCAATAAGGACAAATATTGGTGCACACGGTCACTCTGCTGTACTTTTTAGTATCCATGCTACATGTACATGTATATCGAGTTATTACAACCACCCTACATTCACATATGTATGTACATGTATGTATGTCATACGACCCTCTGGTACATGTATAGAATACATGGCCGTTTAGTATGAGTTTTCAAAGAGTGATAATTTCTTTCCTCAGCAATTCCAGGAGCTAGAGGAGCAGCGTATGGCGTTCCTGCGACACAAGATGTGGACCTACTGCAACCTCATCTCTCAGACCACCGTCAGCGAGGATGAGGTGGGTGGGGCTGTTGCCTTGGTAACACAACACTTGGCTCTAGGCCTGGCCCAATTATTCCTCCCATAGTGCTATTCCTAATTCCCAAGCTTTGTCCCTATTATGCCCTCAAACAGTGCCTATTGTGTTCAATTATGAGTACATGTATCCACTGTAGCTGCAGTCATTTTTAACTTTCTCTTAGTATTAGTGAACAGGAAATATTAAAATTTCGAAAGTAGCCTCAAAACCTAAAACGTCATTTTTATATCACACAAAGTTCATTGCCACCACAAAATGTTTGTTGCATTCGTGTATGGTGTCAGCAACCAGCCAACATTTGAGCAGGCTAGCTTTGTACGCTGGGTACAAGGCTACAGTGGATACATGTACTAGCTTTGTACGCTGGGTACAAGGCTACAGTGGATACATGTACTAGCTTTGTACGCTGGGTACAAGGCTACAGTGGATACATGTACTAGCTTTGTACGCTGGGTACAAGGCTACAGTGGATACATGTACTACATGTAGCTTTGTACGCTGGGTACAAGGCTACAGTGGATACATGTACTACATGTAGCTTTGTACGCTGGGTACAAGGCTACAGTGGATACATGTACTACATGTAGCTTTGTACGCTGGGTACAAGGCTACAGTGGATACATGTACTACATGTAGCTTTGTACGCTGGGTACAAGGCTACAGTGGATACATGTACTAGCTTTGTACGCTGGGTACAAGGACTCCTCACTGTGACATCTATTTGAAAGTAGATACATGTCCAAACTACATGTATGCCTCTCTCTTAGGCATGCGAAAATGTTCGCAAGGTACTGGAAGACTGCGACGTGGATGCTGACATTGACCTCTTTGTATTTGAGAGAAAGACGGGCGGTGAGCGTCCAGCCTCCATCCCCTACGAAAACTACTACCACCCAACACTGGGCCAGGGGGAACCCAGCGGCCCTCAGGTGGTGCGAAGTATCCCCTCCCCTCCTCAAAAGGAGCTCCCTCCCATCCCACCTGAGGAGTTGCCTCCTCCATCATCGGACCGGGCTCCACCATCATCGGACCAGGGGGTCATCTTTGACTGTGAGCCAACTACACATGAGCTCTGAGTACCTACACTTAATTTAGCTGACTGTCAAACATGTTGTATATATAGTACCGCACATGTGGAGTTTAGTAGGGAAAGGGGGTGGCATTTGGAATTTTAGTAGGGGGAGGGGGAGGGGCATTTGTCAGGTACGCTTCATGGGGGGAGAGGTATCTGGTAGCTGTACCAGTACTATACGAGCCCCTAATGACTCAAGTATGGAGTACATGAGAGAGTCCATGAGGGCCTTGAACCATGCTTTGTGGATATATGTGCACTAATACAGTGCCATAGTGGTCGCTCAAGGTTTACACCCTTGGGAGAAACGCAATCTGTATGGGTTGCTTTACACTATACTATACAGCGTTATCACTTTTGGGAGACAGTAGTAATTAATGCCTTATCACCAAGGCTACTCGTGGTAGAGTTCTAAGGAATGCTTATCGTGACCCATTTTGGAACTCTGCTGACTTTCTCCACCCCTCACTCACGCACACACTCTGCAGCGGTCTACTCCTCCATTGCTGAGACGGCAGCGATGGACCTACCCGAGGGCTACTACGCCAGTCCCAAGTCCATGCAGGACGAGATGGTCATTGCCCTCTACGATTACGAGGCCCAAGGTGATCAAGAGCTGAACCTCAAAGAAGGTGACTGTGGTAGTTCAATAAGAGACGCTTATTGCTAGGTACATCACAAATAGTCGTGCATGGGATTTTGGTACACAGACTCAGGTCACCTCATGACTGTCTCGTAGGAGCTTAATATCACATGATCTGTTAACTCCTTTTTTCATTGGCGAGCTGCAGGCTACATACATGTAGATTGGTGAGAGTCGACGCTGTTACAAGTATGTACATGTAGCCTCATACCCTTTCCCAGATTTTATCTCACAGCTGTGGAGAAAAGTCCACAGCTGTGAGATATATGAGCCTAACAAGTAGGCATCTGTGAACTATTAAATTATGAATTTTAACTACTGCTCTCGGGCCCTTGTTCTTTCATTTGGGGCCACAGGTTGCCAAGGCTAGAGTCTGCTGTTTTACAACTCCCTCCCTCTCTCAGGTGCAATAGTCAAGCTGGTGGCCAAGGAAGACAATGTGTGGTGGTGTGGAGAACTGGACAACCATGTTGGCATGTTCCCAGCTGGCTACGTGGAGCCATATACTGGCCCTCCCACATGAACATACTCCTACCGCCTATAGTAGCTTGCAGTTAGAGCTGTTACTCTTCATCACCAGAATCAACACTTCCTTGGTTTGTGTTTTGTAGGTAATGTACCATAACTGTGGTGTTTTTTATTATAGTAGGTAGCTGTTATAATAGCCTCTATATAGCTATTAAGATACACTTAAGATTATTTGATGTTCATTACGCCACCACAGTCATTTGGTGGCTGTAGTCGCAGCTGTTTTGTCATTCACTGTCAAATTTAAATGTTTCGTTTTTGTACATTGTGGATTATAGGTTATTGTTTCTTGTGTGTTTAGCTAGAAAATTACTGTACTGACACCATCACCTTCTAAACTTAGTTTTGTTCTTGTGTTGCTAGATAGCAAGCTAGGTCAGGCAGGTGTTAAAGCATGAGGGTCAGGCAGGTGTTAAAGCATGAGGAAAACTTTCATCTATATACATGTTACAAAATTTAAATATGCAAAGGTCAGAGAGAACAGCTCCGTTAGAACCAGGAAAGTGTCTAATTAAAGCCTCAGAAACAACAGTTTTGTATAAAAGTAAGCCACTTCCACTGGTATCTCCCTTCCATTCTCTGCTTCAATCACTGGTCTGCAGGGAAGAGGAGAGGAACACTAACATCATGCGGCACTAACTAAATCAGTCGACTCCAAGCAACCACTCTTCTATAGATGCTCGATTACATTGGCTATAGGCAATGTGATCCTTTTGCTTCATCTGCAGGGAAGAGAAGTACACTAAGTTACAGGCAAAGCTATAGTGTCTGATTTGCTTAAAAGATAACCGTAAAAAATTGTAGCGGATGGTCCACCTCTTCCCATCCTCCTATTTTAGCTAAATGCTCAAACTAGAGAATACTACTCAGTTAGTTTTGCCTCATCCTCCTATTTTAGCTAAATGCTCAAATTAGCTAAATGCTCAAACTAGAGAATACTACTCAGTTAGTTTTGCCTAAAAGATATTAACCTGAATTCCTAACAAACTTTGTAGCGGATGGTCCACCTCTTCCTCCCTCTTTCCATCCTCCTATTTGAAAAATTTGATAAATGCTCAAACTACAGTTAGAGGCTCTGAGAATACACCTATAAATGCTCAGTTAGAATCTAAAAGGCTCATGCAGTACTAATAAAACAGTTTTGCCTAAAGAGAATGGAAGCCACCACCAACCCCTTGCCTCCATTCTCCTTTGCATGCAAATTAAGCTTCACCTGCAGGGAAGAGAAGAGAGATGTTAAGTATGGTTACACTAAGTTACATATTAGCTATAGGCAAAGCTACAGTGTCGGATTTGCCTACTTAAACTCCTAAAAAAAACTTTGTAGCGGATGGTCCACCTCTTCCTCCCTCTTTCCATCCTCCTATTTAAAAAATTTGATAAATACTCAAACTACAGTTAGAGGCTCTGAGAATACACCTATAAATGCTCAGTTAGAATCTAAGAGTTTTGCCTAAAGAGAATGGAAGCCACCTCCAACCCCTTGCTTCCATTCTCCTTTGCATGCTTAACTTGCAGGGAAGAAAAGAGAGATGTTAAGTATTGTTACACTAAGGTACACATTAGCTATAGGCAAAGCTACAGTGTCTGATTTGCCTACCTAAACTCCTAAAAAAAACTTTTTAGTGGATGGTCCACCTCTTCCTCCCTCTGTCCATCCTCCTATTTGAAAATTAGCTAAATGCTCAAACTACAATTAGCTACAGCTCAGTCATAGTTTTGCCTAAAGAGAACGGAAATCACCTCCAACCCCTTGCTTCCATTCTCCTTTGCATGCAAAGCTTCACCTGTTCAAGCCCCCCCCCCCCCCCCCCTCCCCTTTTGAGGCTACAGGTAATGCACACAGGCTCTGCTACAGCTGGTTGGGGCAGGGTTTGGAGAGATAAAACCTCACTTCAGTGTGTCATACGCTGTGTGGATCGAGCGACTGTTGTCAGTGTTGTCTGTCTTCCTGGATCCCACCGCTTCAGGCACCTCCCTCTCTGGCCAGCCAGCTTTGGGAAGGCAATGCACACACGCCCCCTCCCCATGCACCCCTAAACCTACGGGCTTGTCCTAAAGCTGAATGGGTGGGGCCATTACTTCCTAGGGCAGGTCCTAAGGCTCAGGTCCTACTAGTGGGAGGGGCCCATTTGGCCTAAACTATATGGGTGGGGCTGCTACTTAATTAGGGCCACCTGTTTTAGTTAGCTAATTTTTGGTTACTTAGTTGTAGCTACAGCGAATTTAATGTTTCTAGCTACTTTTTTGATTTATCTATTTGTAGCTACTTTTTTGAGGTTTTTTTGTTTCGTTGTATAGCTGTTTTTGATTTATGTTTGTTAAATGGAGCTACCTATATTGGGTACGGGTTACAAAAACAAATAATTAAGAAAGCCGGCCGGCAAATGAGAAAAAGATACATGAAGCAATGCAAACCAAGAGGACAGATGACACAGACAATGGCGGCATGACACACACAGCGAGTGACGAACTGACATAGAGGTTTTTACCACCAACCCTTTAGCTTATACTGCAGTAAGTTGAAGTTGAGCCAACCTGCCTAGTAGTTGTTACTGAGGCTACTAAAGCACGCACTATAGAAATAGGCTTAAGCATCTACTACCCAGCTACTTAAATTAAGCTACAGCATGCACCCACATGCACCTTAAGCTACAGCATGCACATGCACCTTACGTTAAAGCATGCACATGCACCTTACGTTAAAGCATGCACATGCACCTTATGTTAAAGCATGCACATGCAAACTTATGTTAAAAGCATGCAACTACTTTCATGACTTTTCTCCACCGTCAGAGACGCCAGGGTCAGTCACTCCAGTGGTCAGCTCCAGTCATCCCCTGGAGAGTAGACACCATTGGTCACACTCAAGAGTCAGCTACATGTTTGTTTCTTACACAGTTAGCTAGCTACTCTCCTACAGAGACAGCTGGTTGACTCCTAGAAACCTCGTATAGATGCACATAAGGATAGCCACAATTGGAGCTCTTGTAATAATGCTACTGTAGTGTATGCCTTGTGCACAGTGAATCTACTGACTATAAATCTTACAGTCATGGCTGCCATGGCTGTCTAGGTCACCTCCAGTCACCATCAGACATCCAGTCATCGCCGCCAGTCACCTTTAGAAAGAAGCAGGTCTCAGCTTAGTCACCATCCAGAGGCCATCAGCCACACTCGGCATTACCCTCAGAGAGAGCTGCTCAGCAGTCATCCCCGGAGATCTAAATGGAGCACCATAATAATAATAAAAGTCTGAGTAAATCAACATGTATAGTTATGTATAGAGATGAACAGTAAGCACAGGTTAGTAGCTACAATACTACAGTAGGCATATTACCTTTATCTGTTGAAATCCTCAGAGAGGTCTTGCCACCGTCAGAGATCGTCTTGCCACCAGTGGGGTAGCCGCCCTGAGGATCGTCTTGCCACCGTCAGAGGTCATCTTGCCACCAGTGGGGTAGCCGCCCTGAGGATCGTCTTGCCACCAGTGGGGTTGCCACCTGGATAAACCAACATGTATAATTATCTATGCCTACAGAGATGCACAGTAAGCAAAGACAAGTAGTTGTATAGTTATGCTGCACAGTAAGCACAGGTTAGTAGCTACAATACTACAGTAGGCATTACCTGTTGAAATCCTCAGAGAGGTCTTGCCACCGTCAGAGATCGTCTTGCCACCAGTGTAGCTGCCCTGAGGATCGTCTTGCCACCGTCAGAGGTCGTCTTGCCACCAGTGGGGTAGCCACCCTGAGGATCGTCTTGCCACCAGTGGGGTAGCCACCTGGATAAACCAACATGTATAATAATCCATGCCTACAGAGATGCACAGTAAGCAAAGACAAGTAGTTGGATAGTTGGCCGTCCGGGTCGTCTTGCCACGATTGGGTGGTTGGCCCTCTAGGTCATCTTGCCACCTGGATAAACCAACATGTATAATAATTACCTATGCATATAGAGATGCACAGTAATCAAAGATAAATAGCTACTTTGACATCATACTTTAGTTAGGACAGTGACTACAGTAAACATTACCTTCTAAGCTCACATCCTCAGAGAAGTTAGGTCAGCATCAGGTACTCAGTCACCGTCTGTCACCCTCTGTCATCCGGATGAACAAACATGTACAATTGCATACAAGAGATGCAGCTGTTATTGACATCATACTTTAGTCAGGGTAGTCACTACAGTAGGTATTACCTATCATCTCACATCCTCGGAGAGAAGTTAGGTAGTAAGCAGCCCTGCAGAGTCATCTTGCCACCTGGATGAACCAACATGTACGATTATCTATGCATACAGTGATGCACAGTAAGCAAAAATAAGTAGCTAGCTGCTGTCGACAGCTTTGCTTAGGGCAGTCGCTGCAACAGGCATTACCTTCTATCAGCTCATCTTCGAAGAAATCAGTACAACGTAAGGTAGTTGCCATAAGTCGTCTTGCCACCAGTGTGTGTCACCCTTGGGGGAGTCTTGTCACGATCAGGTAGCCTGCCACCGCCAGTCCTGGGATCTATCTACCTGAAAGGAGACTTGTTACATTTAGAAGCGTGCATAAACAGAAAAATACAACATTGGACATGTAGCTACATTTACTCCACGTTAAGTTTCTAAGCTTATCACAATTTGTTATCTGACCAAGAACCTCACTAACCAACCAACCAGCTAGCCAGCCAGCAGAGCAACCAAGCAACCAAGCGGCCAAACACACCCACCACAACCTCATTGTACCTGACCTTTACACAACCTCCTACACACCAACAACCTTCAATCAGACCTCATTAATTTGTACCTCTAACCATATTACCATGACCTAGTATACACCAAGCACATTGTTTATACTTGTAACCATGGATAATAGAGCTTAATAAGAGCTCTATTATCCATGTTGTAACTTACACCAACCTCCATCTATACAACCTGATTACTGTACGCGTACTTATTTGCGCGGGAGACAAATTTTTGCGATCGAACGTACCGCAAAATTTAATACGAGGTACGACTATAGCGCCACAAACCGCGAATTTTAAATTCCGCTAACATTTTTGGCCGCTCGAATTTCGCAAAAAATTAGTTCCGCGCAATTAAGTACGTATACACCACCAAGAACATTGTATACACCTGTACCTTTGTACCAACCTTCAACACAACCTCAACCCAACAATCTCAACAACCATCACACCATCACAACCTTCAACCACAACCTCAACACAACCGCGCAACACCTCCAACCTCACAAATTATACAGTATAATGTAACTAAATGCACATTTAATATAGCAAACTTCTTGGAAGCCATTGGCTCTGCTCCAACTGAAGGCAGAATTCAGACTCCAGACGTAGAGCTGCAGCCCTGCCATCTTGTCTTCTGGCACACAGAGACATCAGGTCGGGGACTGGAGGAACAACAACATCCATGGATGTAAAAAGACTCCGTGCATACATTTAAAATTCAAATCTTGACAAATAGTAAGATATAATAAGCTCATTCAAATATACTTACTGCGGCCGGAGTCTGCTGCATCGCGGGACTCGACGTCGGTCTTCCGCACTGAGTAGCCACATCTAGAAGAGAGAGAAAGTTAAATTTAAATGCAGCTGTTACGATAAAAATACCAGTTCAAACACTCACCGTAGCTAGCTAGCTTGCAACTCGGTCGGAACACGGTGTACTTGAAGACGGCTGGTGTGTAGAGAGCTCCCGGAGTACAGTTGAAATGGGTAAGACTATCGAGCGGTAGCTAGCTACCGAAGTAGGCTATAGCCTGATCTTGACAACTTTTCTTGTAGCAAACTTCTCGACTGAACTCACTGAAACAAGAGTTATTGGCCGAGTTGGCTCTATTTATATTCCACGTGGCGGACTTAATTCCCGCGCATTTTTTCAAGCGCGCGCAGTTCTCACAGAACGAGACTATGTGTCGCCAATCTCGCCACGTCACTGCGCGCGCCTAGCCTGGGGGCTGGCCGGCCGGCCGCGGCCGCGCCCGCGTGGGCGCCGGGGGTCGGGCCAGACCACGCTCACGTGGTCTGGCCAGACCTTGGCTCCACCCCCTCGCCTAACAGCAAGCTGCAACCGCAGACATGGGCAAAAATGGAGGGTTCCAAATCAGGAATAGGTAGACATACAACATCATGCATACCGTCAATTTTTCCCCCTTGTAAAAGCGAACAGGTATAGCTATGTACAGTCAAAATTGAGAAAATAATAGAAAAACAGTAAAAAGAATAAGAGAGCTGGATGAAATCGAGAGGATCTGGCTCCTCTGATGGACATGATGGAGGCTCTCAGTAGAGCAAAGTTCAGGCGGCAGCGAACCCAGTCCATGGTCTTGCTGTAGGAAGTGCCCCGCTTCTCGCTCAGTAAGGAAGCCAGTCTCCTGTAGAAGGTGGTAGCGGCCCTACCCATCCCTCCTGTTGTCGAGAAAACCAGTGGTGTTCTCCACTTCCCGTACCCGTTGCTCGTACTGCCTCTTCTTCTCCTGTTCGTGTCTTCTGTACACGGATGGTAAGGAGACCTGTCGATTCGATCGAGCGCATGGGTTAAACACCCTCACATTTTTGGATATCACTGTAGCTGGTGACGAGGCTACAGTCAACACACAAGACACCTACACAGGCTTATGAAGTTATCTGCACTCTACCACCGTATTAATTTTACGCCATTTGGTGGCTTTAGTTACGGCTGTTAGAGCTCATCAGTTGTATGTCAGTTTTATTCTTATGTATGTTTAGTAGATTACTGTGCTGATGTCACTGTACATATACATGTACAGATTTTTTTTTAATTTCTCTCTTGAATTGATAGCAAGCTAGCCCACAGGGCGTTAGAAAACCTTTATCTGTATGTACATGTTGCAAAACATACGCATACATCTTTCAGCATTGCTTGACTTAAAATATTATAGCCTCATCTCAGTGCTGACATTGTGATGGAAAATTCAAAGAAAAAGGAACTTGCACGAATCACAAAATAGAAATTTGACTGCAAAAACAAACAATGTGAGGCAACATGGATTGGTACCACAAATTTAAAGTCCTCATTCCAAGACATAGATGTCAGGATTCCACGTCGCCATGGATACCATTTGAAATCAGCTCAATAGCTGTTGCTTGCATCTCCACATCAGCAAAACTAGCTGTCCCATTTCCATAACTGAGTGACCCATTCCCATGTCTCAACCCAGTTGCAAAGCTCTGCAATGACCGAGGTGAGTCACCATGACAATCGTGCTGTTCACCAGCAGACGTAGTCTCCAGGAGCCGTACTTTGCTGCTGCCGAAAGATATAGTCCCTTCTCTGTCTCCAACTGCCTTGTACACTATATCAACACCAGTTCTATCTGTTGCCATGGTAACATTTCCTACTGCAAACCTCGTGTCTACATTAATACCAGTGACAGAAGGTGTCTGTTCTCGAGGATCAAATGAGCATAGGTCCTCAGTGCTTGAGGTAGTCCCATGGCCTCCATGGCTGCCCGAAGGGCTGGGTGACTTACTGGAGAGCAGCTGTTCTCTGCTTTGCTCCAGCTCTAGCTGGTCACTGGGGTGATCCTGGAGGGAGGGGTGGCAGAGGAGGCACAGGTATCGAGGGTTAAAGCCTCCCCATTCTGTACAGGGAGCAAGTGAAGGCTGTAGCCCTCATGGGTACTTTCTACCAGAAGGATCTGTCTAACCTCATACAGAGGCTCCCAGACTTCTGTTCCCCAGCTGAGAGTGGGAGCCTGGGAATGAGCCAGTACTCACCAGCTTTATAATGTACACCATACAGAGACTCATTCCCATACATGCATGTTAGATAGTCTCATTCCCAGGTACACTTGGAGGAAAGTTTCTTTACCAGTACACAAGTGGGTCAAGGTAAGGGTTGCACCACACTCTTCCCTGCACCCACACTCTCTGCACATCCTCCCCTCTCATGGTACTCACACAGCCCTCACCTCTGGTACGAGCAGCGGTACTTCCTCCTCCACTCCCTCCCTCCCACGGCACACCTGCACTGTCACCATGTCACCGTTCTCCGCCGAGGTGGGCAGGGCTTCATCTAAAGTAGGCGGAGCTTCATCATGGATCAAGAGGAGCGCTCTCTCCTCAGCATCAGTACCTGCCATGGGTTGGGAGCAGTACTATAGCCTATGTGGTTACCATAGCAATACTTTGTGTCTATGGAATATGATGATGTAATGCTTACCTCGTCCCTTATGGAACGCCACTGCAGGCAGGCCTCGGTGTCTGAACCCCTTCAGTCTCCTGGACACACACTCCCACCCCCACACCAGCACCAGGTGCACCAAGACCACCGCCACCACCACCAGCACAACCACAATGATCACCTTCTCCCACTAAAGGACCAGATACGGAATTCACTTCACAAGAATAGTGTTACAAGTGAGTATGGCTTTAGCCTCGTTCCCAGGCCACACCCCCCCACAGAGGGTGTGGTCTGGGAACGAGGCTAGTATGGCCTGTGATGTAATTACCAGTGGATAGTGGGAGGAGGCATAGGCTACATGCAGCTCCTTGGGATTGACGGGGAGCGGGGGGCAGGGGAGGGGAGACCACACGTCGGACGACACTGCCTCCTCAACGAGCCTAGGGAGAGGGAATGAACAATAGCCAGTGCGGTTAAACAGAGCTCTGGGAATGAGATTGGGTGACTGCCCACCTCCTACGATTCTGTATGAGGTCTTCTGTGAGCTCTGAGCCATGGAGGGTCAGCTGCCACTGGCTGAGTTTTCCCGAGTGCTCCATGTCTTTATTGACTGAGGGAGGAGGGGTCTGCATGAAAGGAGGCATTAATTGGCAGTTGTCGTTCTATTTGGTGCCCACCTTCTTGACGGTCGATGATGCTGATGGTCCACATCCCCAGAGGGGATTCCCCCCAAAACTTAGCCGTAGCAAAGTTCCACCCATCTAGACCTTCCTCAGACCTGGCATGGGACAAGGAGAGGTGATATCTACTTCAGAAAATAAAACAGCATGGTCTGGTGCCCAAATATCCGTACCCTCTGTGCGAAAGAGCATCTGCAATCAACATTTTTGTCACAAATTTGGAACTTGCTAATCAAAAAGCTCTAAGCTAAATGTCACAGCAACATTGCAGAAGGGCTCAAGCTGGAAAGTCTGTGTTGACGAAATAACATGAGCTAGTTCTTTGCACAGAGCTTGAGGGCACGAGACTAAAACTAGATGTGCTATACAAATGAATTATTCCATCAATGGCTTCAATACAGTGAATTGGATGGTGGACATCAGAATAGCGCTATGGTTATCCGAGCCCCGCCTTGCCCCACCCACTTGTCTCTCTTCCTGGTGGTGGCGAGGGTGGAGTGAGTTCCCATGGGAGATACCACTGAATATTCCAAAGCCCCCCGGCAGGTGTGGTCCAGGCTCAACTGCGGAGGAGTAGGGGTGAGGCAAAGATGAAATGACATCATCCAATATTCTGGGGATATTAGTCTTCCAATTCTCAACACGTCAGATGCTAAAACTATCCTTACCTTGACAACGACGTACTCCAGGGTGTTCAGCTGATTGGTCAGTTTCACTTCAGTCACTGCAGGGAACAAATCAGATCTGAATACCTAGCACTAGCCTCATACCCAGGCCCCACCTGGAACGAGGCTCGTACCCAGTCAAACGAGGCTCATACCTAGGCCCCACCTGGAACGAGGCTCGTACCCAGTCGAATGAGGCTCATACCCAGGCCCCACCTGGAACGAGGCTCGTACCTAGGCCCCACCTGGAACGAGGCTCGTACCCAGGCCCCACCTGGAACGAGGCTCGTACCTAGGCCCCACCTGGAACGAGGTTAAACCAGCACATGCTACATGGTCAGCACTGGCCACTGTACTTACCATTCACTGTAATTAACAGGGGCTCCCCCTTTCCTGGGATAGCTGCCATCACTTCCTGGAGACCAGATGTCCATTGCCTAAGAGCAGGCAGCAGTGGCCATACCTACGATTGTAGGAGAGGAAGGGGAGAGGGGGAGGGGAGGGGAGGGGAGAGAGAGGTCACCCAAAAGAATGGCTACAACTTCAAAGTATATGTCTGTAAATTGGCGATTATCGAATACTGAGTGTCCACTAAATTAGCATACCATTCTCAAACTTTACTTGTGATGCTAAGTCAGATAGGCATCAAACCATTCACTGGATTTACAGTCTGGAACTGGACCAGGACAGCCACTCACCCCAGCGACTCTTGTCATCCGGTAGGTGTCCAGCAGCCCGAAGCCGTGCTGGTCACTATGATGGAGCCCGATTCCATTCCTGACCCACACCGCCCCCGCATCATCAACTTTCACAGCTGTGTAGACCAGAATGGCTTGGACGTCTCGCCATGTCAAGCAACGTCTATAGCGGGTGGGGAGGTGGAGGGGTGGGGAGGTGGAGGGTGTGGGGAAGGGGTGGGGAGGTGGAGGGGGTGGGGAGGGGGTGGGGTGGTGGAGGGGGTGGGGAGGGGTGGGGTGGTGGAGGGAGAGAGGGAGAGAGTGTGGAGGAGGGGCAGGGAGGGAGAGAGGGAGGGAGGGGCAGGGAGGGAGAGAGAGAGCAGGTATATGTGTATAAATTGGTGACATACACTGCATCAGAACAGGCACCCTCGTGTCCAAACTGACCTGACTTGGAGCATGAGACCAATCATGCCTGAGGCAATGGGCGCGGCGGCAGAGGTCCCCGAGAATCGATTGGTGCACCCTCCATGGTTGGCAGCATCAGTAGTCACCTGGGATAGCAAGCAAGATCAGTTCACACCATCAGCCTTAGCCTGGGGGCTTTGAGCCTGGGAACGAGGCCCTCCCTTAGCCTGGGAGGATCAAGCATGGGAACGAGGCCCTCCCTTAGCCTGGGGGGATCGAGCATGGGAACGAGGCCCTCCCTTAGCCTGGGGGGATCAAGCATGGGAACGAGGCCCTCCCTTAGCCTGGGGGGATCGAGCATGGGAACGAGGCCCTCCCTTAGTCTGGGGGGATCAAGCATGGGAACGAGGCCCTCCCTTAGCCTGGGGGGATCGAGCATGGGAACAAGGCTCTCCCTTAGCATGGGGGGATCGAGCCTGGGGGCATCGAGCCTGGGAACAAGGCACCTCCTTTAGCCTGGGGGGATTGAGCATGGGAACGAGGCCTCCCTTAGCCTGGGGGGATCAAGCATGGGAACGAGGCCCTCCCTTAGCCTGGGGGGATCGAGCATGGGAACGAGGCCCTCCCTTAGTCTGGGGGGATCAAGCATGGGAACGAGGCCCTCCCTTAGCCTGGGGGGATCGAGCATGGGAACGAGGCCCTCCCTTAGCCTGGGGGGATCGAGCATGGGAACGAGGCCCTCCCTTAGTCTGGGGGGATCGAGCATGGGAACGAGGCCCTCCCTTAGCCTGGGGGGATCGAGCATGGGAACGAGGCTCTCCCTTAGCATGGGGGGATCGAGCCTGGGAACAAGGCACCTCCTTTAGCCTGGGGGGATTGAGCCTACAACGAGACCACTATCTGATTACTGCCAAGCCACTCTTGTCACTTACAATGCTCCTGCCACCACGGCCGTTGCTATAGGTTACACCGAGCATAGCAGGGCAGAGTTCAGCGTAATAGGGCATCCGGTTGTTCTCATCCACAGCACCTGAGGAGGGGGAGGAGGGAGGGGAGGGGAAGGGGGGGAGGGGGGAGGGGGAGGGGGAGAGATCAGTAGGTGTTCTGATCAGAAATGCTACTAATTATCCTCTTATGCTCACCAATGGTAACGGTGTAGATGGAGTTTGCATAGCCGTCAAAGTTGCAGTGGTCATCTGACATCCCTCCATTGCCCGAGGCAAACACGTAGATGTTTCCGTATCCATAGCGACCTTTGTTAATCGCCAACTCTAGGGCTTCCTAAAAAAATCATGAAATTAGCAAATATATTTCCAAATACCCACTCTATTTAATCATTAACTATAATTACCACAGCGAGTCCAATAGTCACAATTAGTCCCCACCCTTACTAATTACCATGGCAACCATTCCGGGGCCCTCCACTGTCTCGCCATCATCCTGCGGTCCCCAGCTACAGCTGAAGATGGAGTTCACATGAGCCTTGTACACAAATGACTTTCCCTCCAGAATATCTGTAACCGTGCCGTCCAACATGCGAATCCCGGAGACCTCAGCCTCGTAGGCCACACCCACTGCACACATACTGTTGTTGGCCACTGCAGCTATCAGCCCAGCACACCTGTACGTAAGGGTGTGTGTGTGTATGTGTGTATGAGTGTATATGCGTGTGTGTGTGTGTGTATATAGGTGTGGTTGTGTGAGTACATGTGTAAAAACAACTCTACATGCTGGGCAGTGCCTAGGTACACACTGCAGTAGAGGTTTTAGCGACACAGGATCACAACAAAGTGATAGCTCTAATAATGTCAAAGGCTACTTGGAGGACTGTCAAATCGTCAATTTCACAGAAGCAGGGATGGGCACAAGTAAACTATTCACACAAATTTTCCATGGCAACACTGGACACTGGATTCATCAGCTGTCCCCAGGCTGAACTGATCACCAGATGCATTATAGTATACCATATAACTACAAAGTTTGGAGAGTATAAGCCAGAGGTGGAGTTTAGGATTATAACGCTAAACAGAACACAGCATTCTTCGTTGCTATGGCCGTCACACTGTGGTGTCCAGTGGTGTCGCTGTGAAGGCGGGATTGTCACATGTTCCTTCACTGCCAAAGCATGTTGGCTGCTGCAAAGTTCGGCTGGAAAGACACGTGTGGTGATTGTTATCGAGAGACAGTAGCCTACTAGTCTACTGGGGAAATTTGCAGGCCAAATTGCCATCAAGCAGTCTTAGCTGTTTGTGACCAAAGACAGTGATAAAAACTGCCTAGGTTTCTACCACTTCCCTCAAGCAGCAATTTAATCTCCACTCCACCAGTTGACTTGGCGGAGATGCAACTGTGTTATGGAACACGGGTGGAAATGTTGAGGTATGGGATGGGGACAGCTCACTTGGTTCCATGGGTGTTGTCCACATTTCCATTGAGGTTGGGGGCTGGGTCGGAGTCCTCACTGTTGAAGTCATAGCTACCGATAGAGTTCTGGAGTGTGTGTGTGTGTGTGTGTGTGTGTGTGTGTGAGAATGTGTGTGAGTGTGTGCACGGGTGTTTGTGTATGTGAGCGTACAATTCATATATGTTTGAGAGTATTTGTGTGTGCACGCGAACACATGTCCACGTTAATTCCCAGCTTGTCTATTCTATACAAAAAAAATAACCTCGAGTAGATGGGTCACAGACATGCCAGATGGTGAAACTAAAGTAAACTGTTAATCTTCTTCAGGTCAATACAGAAAGCTACAGCATAATATTGATCTAAGTTGTGCCAGTCAGTACTGCACAATGCTGATCTGAAGTACTTGGAGTGTACACTTTCTGTATAGACATGAAAAAGTTTCAACATCCAGCCTGAGATAGGCAGTAAGTGCAGCCATAGTTACAAGTGCAGGTGGACTCACATAATTCTCTGCAATGTCTTCATTGGTGTACTCGAGACCTACAGAATGGAAAGAAGGGATCTTACACAGCACATTACAGCATCAGGTTCCACAGAATTAGAACAGGTTATCCAGGCTACAGGTTAGCCAGGGTACAGGTTAGCCAGGCTACAGGTTATCCAGGCTACAGGTTATCCAGGCTACAGGTTAGCCAGGGTACAGGTTAGCCAGGGTACAGGTTAGCCAGGGTACAGGTTAGCCAGGCTACAGGTTATCCAGGCTACAGGTTATCCAGGCTACAGGTTAGCCAAGGTACAGGTTAGCCAGGGTACAGGTGTAGGCAGGGGCCAAGCTAGACCCTCTCACTCCCCTCGGGAATGAGGCTAGCTTGGCTTGGGAACGAGGCCAACCAATGGACTACATGTATACACATTGGTGATTGCACAACAACATCAGCACTATTCCTAAACTGAACTCACCATCATCTACAACTGCTATAACCACACCCCTTCCTGTCACGCCCTCTAGCCACACATCTGTGACATTTATGTCATGCCCTCGCTCCTTTCGATTAACCTGTGCGAGGTGTGTGTGTGTGTGTGTATGTACATGGCATTGTGGTGTGGAGCAGGTTAATCTGAATACTTGGATCAAAGAACGGTATGGAATATGGATACATGCTTTAAATACCAGCTGGCCTGTGAGACTATACGCTCATGATACACACACACACACACTCACTCACCAAGTGCCATTGCTGTGAAAACTTTGGGTCCCTGAACTCCAACTCAGTCTCTCTTTTGGTTCGCTTGAGTGGGCGTTGTCTCCCCGCCCACACAACAGACAAATGATTGCTTAGACGTTTGTCGACATGCACCACAGAGCGTATCCCCCTCTCTCCATCACTCCTTCCCTCCCACACACCTTCTCCCCCACCAGCACCCGGATGAAGTTCAAACTGGAACACATCCGTAAACGGATCAATCCTTCCTCCATTCACCAGGCCCAGACTAACAGCAGTGGAGTCTGCCAAGGCATCCAGCTCACGTGCACCACCAGCCTTGCCCCTCAGCTTCACAGCCCAGACATGCCTCAGGACATCCTCTTGCGGCTCTGACCGGAGGGCTTTGGCCCCCAGGCTCTGCCCCTCAGCGACAGCAGCACGAGCCTGAGGTAGCGACAGCAGAACTAGAACCAACAGGCGGAAGTAGATGAGCAGCAGGCGACTTCCATGGGCTTTGTCTTCGGCTCGATTGGCGAGCATCTCACCAATTAGCACTTACTCACTAGGCGACTGAAGCGGCCCTGCCTACTCACTGCTCGTCTTTTCCGTTCTGAAATCGGAACGTAATTCCTGGTCTCGGGCCTGGACCCTCAGAGTTGCGGGGCTATTGGTGCCAAGTAGTCTGGTGCAGCCTCTCAAGTTAGCACCACATTGACCTTATTTATAGGGGCAGGCATATTATGTTCAAAAGTTATTCTATTCCGGGTAATGTATATGCTACGTTATTCCTACTTGTGGGCTGCAATAATCTGAGGCCAACAAACTTGCACAGCTGCTGCCCAAGCTCTCACCACTAACTTCCATAAAGACGTAGCCTTGTCCCCAGCTTGTTTTCTCATAGCCACTCCATGCAAAGCTGGGAACTAGCCTACCAAAAACTATTCCTCATAAGCCATTCACTTGCACAAGTGGCATCACCACAAGTTATTCATTTTTGCACCCCCCCCCCAGTTTTGATTGAAGGGCTCAGAACCAGAGTGGTCTAATCCACAGCACTTGATAAAATATTTGGTGGTCTCGGGTTCGGCGCTAGTTTCGTTCTATTTTCTACACTATGTAGCTATACTCTGGGGGAGGGTGGGGGCAAGCTCAATATCTGTGGGTTAGACCACTCTGGTTCTGAGACCTTCATATTATGTCTCCTCTTCCCTGCCCTCCTTTACACCTGTCCCCTGTCCAGAGCAAAATCAGGCAACTTATGAAATTAACATTTGCTGAAATTTGAGATTCTCATTTGATTCGAAATGGCAACAAAAATACTGTACTAAGTATAATAAAGTGATTGCCAAAGAATAGCAGTTCTGGCTATAACTATTATTAAATCCTACAAAAATCGAATCATGTGGATAAAAAATTGAATCGCGTGGTACATAGAACAGCAATAATAATTATGATCGTAAAAATCACACGGACTAACTGGATAGAGATACACTGGCAACTGAACATCACAAAAACAAGGCAAACCTGTGCCTGAAACCAGTTCAACCGGTCGACCCACACATATACAAGACAGAGAAATTGCCAAAGTCGGAAAACTGTGGAGTCTCGGTCAACAGCTAACATGATATATGCAAGTAACAGGTGCTGAACTTCGGAGAGTATATAAGCTGTGATGAGTGAGGTACATAAAAATATATATTTTTTTAGTGTGCAGACTGAACTATATGGCTAAACAAGTGCCCACAAAGTGACTGGAAAGAAACTAGACTAGACTTGACTTGAACAAAAACAAAAGTGCATGAATTCAACAATGGATTAAGAATCTTTGAGCCCTAACTGCTATGAACACTTGGGATAATTGGGAGCAAGGTGGATCACGCCAGGCATTCTAGGATGCATAAAACTAACTGATTGCGAAGTCCGACAACTGGTGGGACAGAAGTGTAGATGACAACAACAACAACAAAAAACGGACTAGATGCATAAAACTATGAGATTATTAAAATATACTCTGAATTAAAAATCTCAGCTAAATATAGTGTACGTAGGTCGCTCAGTGAAATAAATACAGGATAAGTGGGTGTGGTCAGTTTGGTAAGTAGGCTGGTTGCTAAGTGCTCTCTTACTGGAGAAAACCAGGGGCTTGGTCGACAGTGACTCCTACAGGTTTCGAGCGGCCTTTGAGGTCCTCGTGAGCGGCTTGTGCTGCTGGTAGCCATCGATGGAATGCTGCCACTGCCAGCAGGAGCGGCAGAAGTACTTGAAGCACTTGAAGTCCCGGCAAAAGTAGGGCCCAACGACACGGCTGCACATGGTGCAGAGGGAGTCCTCCAGGTAGGGGTCTATTTGTACCTGAAGAGGAGAGAGAGAGAAGAAGGGAGAGTAAGTGGCAGTCTTGGCAGGGTTCAGACATAGTAAATCGAGGACTCTTGTTCACGATTAGTGAACCTACATGCTTTATTGTACATGTATTTCCCATTCACTAAAATTCACTTTACAACAGCTAATTTCTGGGCTATTGCTCTGTCAATGGAAGCCTTTTTGTAAGCATTTGAAGGAAAGCGAATTTTAACAACATCCTCTGGGGTCACATCAAACAGACTACAGCTTTTGCACCTGCTTCCTCAAACCCAGGATGAGCCCTGAAAACTAGTTAGCTCAGTATACTGTCAGTAAACTATGGTTACTACTCTATACCTTACACACTTCAAGGTACCTCATGTCCACCCTGGGGTGGTGAATAGTTTAGGAGAACTGGTCGATAAAGCCTTAGAGGATTCATTTGGGGGGGGGGGTAGGCATTCAGCCCCCCCCCCCCTGAAAACTTTGTGCCCCCCGTTGGGGATTTCAACCCCTCAAAAAGAATACTACTCACTATACGCACACACCCCTAAAAGGTCTTCTGACATGCTGTTGTCCTCCGTAGGGGATTTTCGTAAATGAACCCCTGAGGTTGGCCTGCTGTAGCTAACAGACAGTGCAAATGAAGTCCCGCCCACCTTCTTGTTGAACTTGGGTGTCTTGATTTCCACGAAGCCAGCCTTCACGGCCTTCATGAAGCTCTTCTGGTTACCAAAGGTCACACGCCCAGAGCCAATGGGATACTTGTAGCGATCTGTGTCAATGCCGGCATAGACCACACCCCCAAACAGGTCGTTCATTATGTGCGCAAGGATATCTGTGGATGTGTCGAGGGGGGGCGGGGGGAGGGATGAAATACTGAAACACAACAAAATTCAAGAGCAATGACAATACAACACCGCCAGAAGTGGCATAGGACCAGTTGGTTGGATACCACTTATGCTTAGTTTCCCCGCACTCTTGCCACAATTGTACAGGAGGCCAACTGACCATAACCATTGGCAAGCAGAGCTGAAACAATCCACTATTTCTCATATTGTCCTTTCTCTACTTGCAATACAGTGAGTGGCAAGTGAATGTGTAAGTATCATCCCTGCTTACCAGAAGGCTGGTCTTAGAAGGCATTTAACAGAAGGGTGGTCTTACTTGCAAGAAGGCTGGTCTTAGGCACTTACCAGAAGGCTGGTCTTAGAAGAAGATACTTACCAGAAGGCTGGTCTTAGAAGGAGGCACTTACCAGAAGGCTGGTCTTAGGAGGAGGCACTTACCAGAAGGCTGGTCTTAGAAGAAGGCATTCAACAGAAGGGTGGTCTTAGAAGAAGGCACTTGCAAGAAGGCTGGTCTTAGGCACTTACCAGAAGGCTGGTCTTAGGAGGAGGCACTTACCAGAAGGCTGGTCTTAGAAGGAGGCACTTACCAGAAGGCTGGTCTTAGGAGGAGGCACTTACCAGAAGGCTGGTCTTAGGAGGCACTTACCAGAAGGCTGGTCTTAGAAGAAGGCACTTGCAAGAAGGCTGGTCTTAGAAGAAGATACTTACCAGAAGGCTGGTCTTAGGCACTTACCAGAAGGCTGGTCTTAGAAGAAGACACTTACCAGAAGGCTGGTCTTAGGAGGCACTTACTGGTTTACAACTTACTAGTCTTACCTTACTAGAAAGCTGGTCTTAGAAAAGGGCACTTACTAGAAAGCTGGCTTCACTGGACAACAACATGCTGTACAGCCTGGGTGTGCCACATACAACAGGATGGTCCTGCACAGACATCAGGCACACTTAAAACACATCCCTCCACTAAGCAAACAGTTGTGCCACCACTCCACAGGCCAGGACAACAACAGTCCAGGGCCTCCCCACAACACAAAACCCAATAGCTTATCAGCTACAGCATCTGGTAGCTACAAGCTGGCCCAGCTAGGGACATCAGCAACTCCTGCCTCCAGGAGGGTCAGTAAAAGTGCATTACTAGATCAAAGCAGACCATGTTTTATACCAGCATTGGCTTCCACAAATACCTGGGTAATACAGCAGCTGTAAATCCCACAAGTATTGTAGTTCCTTTGAGGCAGCATAAAATGCTTTCAAAGACCAGTGAAAGGCACTGACAATGGACACCATGGTTTGTGGTTGGGGACAGAGGAGGCACTGAGTCTTTTGTTTTGAAAGACTAGAACAAAGCTATAACTGGTGTGTTTACTCTGGGCTGGACTGGCTCCTTTCCTGGTAGGAGCCTTCCCTCCAGGTACCAGCCCCCTCTTCAGACTCCATCCTTTGTCTGTAGCTCTCTCAAAGGAGCAAAGTGAGTGAGGAACTCCTACCATGGTTCTTACAAAGGATGAAAGGCTCTGTTGAGACTGCTGTCAGAATTTCATAGCCACACAAGTTTCTAGTCCTGAAATCAGGTCAAGCCTCACTGATTACACCTCCAGCAACTCTAGTGTAGCTGCTAAGACACTTACCCAAACTACCTCCAACATTTCACCAGTATACCACTCACAAAGGCCATGACCCTCACCCCTCCCTCAATGGACAGACAGACAGACAGACAGACAGACACACACTCACCAGCATTGAGCAGTCCGTGCAACCCTCCCACGAAGACAGTTCGGCCGGGGTCCAGTCGGGGGGAGGGGCAGCGGATGGAGTTGCTGTCAGAGAGTGCCCAGGGGATCACTTGCACTTCCTTGTCTCTCACCCTACGGCTGGAGATACGATAGTAGTACTGGCTGCCATCTGTCGGATCATGCGTGCACGTCATCAGCAAGGCCTTCACCGATTTCTCGGACTCAAATGTTAGATAGACATAGCCTGTGTATGTGTGTGTGTGTGTGTGTGTGTGCACATGTCCAGTTTATACACCAGTCTAAATCTAACACTGGTGTGAAGACAATAACACTCTACCAGCTATACTACAAACCCTATAACAAGAACTATGGCTTGGTTCCCATCATGGCTTGGTGGCCATGGTGGCAACCAAGCCATGATGGCAACCAAGCCATGGTGGCAACCAAGCCATGGTGGGAACCAAGCCATGGTGGCAACCAAGCCATGGTGGCAACCAAGCCATGGTGGGAACCAAGCCATGGTGGCAACCACAAACCAAGCCATGATGGCAACCAAGCCATGGTGGGAACCAAGCCATGGTGGCAACCAAGCCATGGTGGGAACCAAGCCATGGTAGCAACCAAGCCATGGTGGCAACCAAGCCATGGTGGCAACCAAGCCATGGTGGCAACCAAGCCATGATGGGAACCAAGCCATGGTGGCAACCAAGCCATGATGACAACCAAGCCATGATGGCAACCACAAACCAAGCCATGATGGCAACCAAGCCATGGTGGGAACCACAAAGTGTGGTCAGGCACAGTAGCCAAGACAGCCAGTTTTCCCAAATACACTACCCCCAAAAAAACTAAGCTTCCTAAATTCAGGGGCTTCTGGCTACAACCTCAATACCTACCTCAATAAAGAGAAACCTCTCACTGACATGTCCAGTGACTTGATTAGCCACCTGTTGTGGAGTACCCAGCAACCTAGCAGAGTTGTACTACAAAACACAGCTGAATATCTGGCTTCTACTAACCATCTCCCTCTCCGCTGCAGAGCCGGCAGGCATGACATTTAGCCAAACGATAGAGTTATAGTCTATCTGACCAAATCAGATAGCAGGGTCTATCTACTGCAGGTAGCTGAAACAACTTCTTTGCCTCTCCGAGACAAACTTCACAGAATCATGAACTACTGCTCTTCCTTCTCCGGTTGGGTCGTAGGTTTCCGAGGCTAACACACCACCTGAGTGGCAAGGCTGTAGCACCAAAGGTCACCACCTACAACTAGAAGTAGTAAGCCTAACACTCACAGCTGGCCACTGGGGTCAGCGCACATATCACTGATGGGCTAAACAAACTATGAGGTCTGGTGGTGTGTGTCTTCCTGCTTCATTTACTTCTAGATGACTTCTATGTACAACCTAAAGCCCAAAATCTGCTACAAGCCATCTTTGATACCCAGCATATATCAGAGAGTGATAGCTACAGAGGTATGACAATATGGAGTTCGGCTTCAGTTTACCACACTCAAGGACTAGCTCCACCGAAAGTAAGATAGGAATTCTACAATGCTATTAACAATGTTAGCAGCCATTTGAGTTAATGATTAAATTTCATTTCTCTGTGAGCCAGTTTAGGGCCCTCACTGGGTTAGTACACAACTTTGTTCTACCTTTGCAGCACTAGCTGCGGTAAAATATTCTATTTTACAGCAAACTAATAAATAGCCTATAAAAACAGCAGGGAAATGTAAAAGCCACAGTAGACTTCTTGACAACGCCTAGTAACCCAAAGGCTTCCACTAACTGGGTTAGCGAGATAAGGCATCAGTCACCCCACTGGCCATGACATCACAACCTGTTGACACAATCAACAAAGACAAAGGAAGGTAGGCACTAATGGCTTTGAAAGGCGACCAGACAGTGTACACCACTGCTACAGCTTCACTGGGCACAAAGGTAATCCTTGGACCATATAAAAATAGCTTAAACGGGGTAGTCACAAGGAGGGGGAAAGTTTCTAAGCTACAGATGATGTTCTAGCATAGCCACTTACAGCTAACAGCAGCTCTGCAAGCTGTTTAACAGAATAGCTATAAGCAATATTCCCACTGCAATCAAGCTCCTTCTCTGCAAGCCAAGGTTTCTGAGAAGTTGTATCCTCCTCTAAAGCACTTCGATAATCTGCTCACTAACATAGGACTTTCTTGTGCATATAGGTTCTCGATACAGACAAGCAAGTATGCAGCACATAGACTAGAATTTATAAATACCCCTGCATCCCACACAGGCAAGCCAGCAGGCTATGAAAAGAAGATGTGACTCACCCTTCGGAGGATGTCTGCTGTGCTTGTTGTCCTTGCCGGGCCAGTCAATCACGAGGCTCCCGTACGGCTGAAAGGTCTGCAGCAGAACAGCCTCTGTGATGTCCCAGGGCACACCTCCGAGAAAGACACGGGGAGAGTAGGTGGGATTCTTGTGTCTGCGGGCAGGAAGCTGACCGCTCCATGTGCAGATCACCTCTGGACCTATTGGGTGGGAAGAGGGGTGTGGGGGAGAGGGAAGGAAGAGAATAGCAAGAGAGAAAGGTGAGCATAGTGGTAAATTACAAACCAGCTGTTTTAAGTGAGCGTTACATCCCAGACTGCTGATACTGCCATAGCAACAGTAGTCACATGATGTCTGGACTGGACAAACCAATACAATAAGCAATATCATCATCACATCCCATTTCCAAGGGTGTGTAGTAACCATATTTACTCAAAACACGAGAAGGGAAACTTTGGACCACTACACACGTAACAACACTCAATCCTGCTCATAACACATCTCCCAAGTCCTCCCACTCTGCATGGTACTAGCAATACCATGGGCAGGTACAGGGGGTTTGAAAGTCTGAGGTGGCAGGTACAGGGGTCTGGGGGGGCAGCAAGGCCCCAAGGCTGACTCAGCTGAATCCGCTAGACACACAACATCTTGTTGGCCATACATAATCAATTTAAGGATAAAAAGGGGATTCCCCTTCTGCCTCACACCCTGCCTTTACCATCACAGTCATAAGCCAACAGGATAGCCAGTCAACAGTCTAATCCACTCTATGCTAAGAAAAGTAGGCCCTTCGAAATACCAACTTTAATT
This sequence comes from Phakellia ventilabrum, assembly GCA_963921505.1. Classification (NCBI taxonomy): domain Eukaryota; kingdom Metazoa; phylum Porifera; class Demospongiae; order Axinellida; family Axinellidae; genus Phakellia; species Phakellia ventilabrum. Next base: position 6,441,266 of record OY997395.1, on the reverse strand, counting down.
CAGAAGAGACACTTGACGGTCTTCTTTAGGACGATGAAGACTAGAGCATCTAGTCAGAACGCTGGCAAAGTTTCTTACTGAATTCAAGTTGGTATTTTAGAGAGCCTTTCTTTCTTATGCAAGAGCCAACTGAGGAAGCCCCCCCTCTTCACTGCACTATAGGCTATACAACAACAGAGCGAGTCTTCTGGCTAATAGCTACAAACAAGCTGGTCAGGAAGCACTTTACCGCTCTAACAAGCTGCTCAAAGAGAACGCTGTGTCACTACAAACACTGTTGGCAGCAGGCAGCAATGACTGTTGGACGCAGGCGGCAGGCGGTTGGGAGATAGCTGGGGGGTGGTCACTAGAGTACTTGGCTCTTTGCTGCACAGCAGAGGTGTGCCAAGCTGAAGTCTTTCCTAACTAACCAACCAACCAGGGGCACTTCAGATGAGCATAAGTCCCTCCTAGAGATTATCACTGACTAGCCACACCACAGATCAAAAGCCCTGCCCTTACTATAGTCCTAACACAGCTAACAGGAGATTTTCTGATGAGGCACTCACTCATTAACACAGAAAGTGTTTTTGCTCTACAGATAAAGCAAACAAAACATTCTGGCCAGTGTTGGTAGTCTCCAGTGACCAGCTATTACACACCCAAACATCATCGCTATGGAGACAAACTTGGCTAAAGGTCGGCCATAGCTATGGGATGTATACATCCCCCCCCCCCCCCCGACAGCTAGTATAATGTGATCCACTGGGCGACTATCTGGCACTTTCCGCTTGTTTGAACGCACTGACGTCAAAGACATGGTCTAAATCAAACAGGGTGGTTTCTACAGGAGGTGTTGCTACAGCAATGATCCGTAAACAAAGCCTTTCGGCCATACCACACAACTAGGCCTCATTCACAAAATTTTAGCAATTTCCCAATAATGGCAGCGCTACAAAAACACATCTCTCAGGAACAGAGAGAGCTACAGACTCTTAGCGTGGGTTCGTTGTATTGCTGGTAGGGTAGTACACTGCACTTCCTCACTCTCCTGGTTGTGGAGATGTATCAAAATTGTCAGCAAAAAATACGTGAGATTCTGGGTTTACGCTCAGTGGGTCACATATTACTGCCACTCAAAATGGCAGCTGCTTCATGTAGGGCATCCGTGAGGTGAGCCTGAGTGAGTCTGTAGTGATAGCTTTACAGTGACGTCAGGATTATGATTCATCATCTCTGCTGGCCTATCGTACTTACACTTCACAATGTGGCTATCCTTCACAATAGGCTGTCGTTGCTATAGCTACCGGCAAACTATTTTTAAGCAGAGAAATATTAACTTCAACTCCAACATCCACCACACTAAGTACAGCACAGGACAAGCCAGCTAAACAGATTTTGAGGTATGAAACTGTGCTTGCTACAAGAGGTAGTTTCCCCTCCTCCCAGAAAGAAGGGAGCAGCCATCCCCTGGAGAGTCCCAAGGCTCCCCTGAAAAACCATCAATTGATAAACACTAAGATTACCCTACTCCCTGTGGTCAATCCTGAAAGCACTTGCTAGCTTACCACAACTGCAATAACCACCCCAAGCCTGGCCCAGTTATGTTAGCCTTTGTTGAACCATCCCATGACAACACTACATTGTGCTAACAGCAGGTGGTGCCCCATGACTTATGAGTTGAGCTAAGAGGACTTGCTGTGTTATGAGTACAAGAGCTAAGACCACTGGTTAGTAGTAGAGCTAAGACGGCTAGCCATGAGTTATGAGTAGAGCTAAGACAGCCATGAGTTATGAGTAGAGCTAAGACAGTAATCTAAGATGACTGGTTATGAATAGAGCTAAGACGGCTGGCTATGAATTACAAGTAGAGCTGAGATCGCTGACCATGAGTTAGAAGAGCTAAGACAGTGGCCATGAGTAAGAAGTAGAGCTAAGACGGCCAGCCATGAGTTACGAGTACACCTAAGACAGCTGGCCATGAGGTAGGAGTACAGCTAAGATGGCTGGACATGAGCAATGAATAGAGCTAAGACGCTGGCCATGAGTACAGCCAAGATGACTTATGAGCAGAGCTAAGACAGACATGTCTACAGAGGTTTGCAGCATTCTTGTAACATCCAGTTTGCAGAGCCAATCAGTGAACGGAATTCAAAAAGTTCTGCAATTTGATTGGTCGATATGGTTGATACCGTCATCGCTTTGGTAACCGGATGCTGCAAAACGTTACAAACCACTAAGCTAAAATGGCCTGAGTTGGGAGTTGGGAGTTGCAAAATAGTCATCTTCTCAGGATGCTACCAACACCCTATGCACATCAAGTCCTACCAGAAACACCTGTTTTCTGTTTTCCAGCCAGAGGCAAGATGCCACCCAGGAAAGGTCGCTACCTGGAAACAGGTCTGCCACCTGCCCCCCCCCCCCACACACACAATGGACTCCAAACACACTAATTTCAATTTTAGTACCAGCCAATCACCAGTCCTTGTGCACAATGTGCAAAACAAATGTTACATTACATCATTGTCACTCACCAGAAGCAGGGTACCCATTGGTTCCCATTATCCGGTAGGGGGTGTGACTCTTGGGATAGTAAGGTTGCTCCTGTGGGACCGGAGGGTCAAAGAGCGGGGACGGTAGGTCGAATATCCCCCGAGGGTACATCTGGTGAGGGGTGGGAGGGTGGGAGTGCTGGCGATGGATGGGAAGGGGAGAAGAGGCAAACCAGGGCGGAGTGGGCATGTCGGGATGGATGACATCAGGCAGTTCTGGAGAACAGGAGCCAGAGTCTCCATCGGATGGGAATCCCAAGAACAGTGGGTACTCGCCCTCAGGGCTGAGGTGGGCCGAGCCAGCCGAGCTGGAGATCGACAGGCGATTCTTTGTGTGTGTGTGTGTGTGTGTGTGTGTGTGTGTGTGCATAAGAAGGGACATGTAATAGAGGGAAGGGAGGAAAGGGATGGACTATTCCATGATATGTGCTGTTGGGTTCCACTGCTGCCCACTGAACAGCTTCAGAATGGAGTAGGCTTGCAAACTACCTAGCAATAGCGCTGTAGCTGTTCTAATTACCAGTATAGAGCCCCTAAACTTTAGCCTGGCAATTACTAAACAAACAACCAAGTGAGTGGCACTAATGACAATCACAAAACATTCTCTTGATATCTGCTAGGATTTGGTTCTTACATTGGAGTGGCTCTATTACATAATGTTTAAGGTCTACCAAACTCTGGAATGCCGCAGATAATTACATTTCTACTACAGCTAGCACATGGCACGCACTACAGCATAAAGCTAACTTGCACAGCAGCAATATAACAGATTATACAGCTACAACTTCAAAAAAAATGCAGCTAAGTCTTACCATGATGGTAGTGAGGGCCCCACTGGTGGCTATGGCATCGCTAAAGTTCGAGGTAGACGCCCGGTTGACGGGGCTGATGCTTCCTTTACCTAGGGGGCTCTCGAAGCCGGAATCAATGCTCGACTCCGAGCTGCTCGAGTTCAGGCTTCGGGTGAGTGGGAGCTCCATTGGTGCACTGTAGGTCCAGGGGGACTGCGTCAGGGCCATGGGAAGAGCGGCTGATGGGAGAGCAAGAAAGAATGGTCAGCTTTTTGGCAGCTGTCTTGGCATGAGTACGCATCATACAACACATAGCATTGCTTTTAACTACGGCTACAGCAGGCTCCAACTACAGTACCAGGGCTTAAAATGCCTGCAAAACACAAGGTCACAAACACATACAAGCTGCTACCAAATTAGCTCCATAGTGCACGGCTACGAACATTTGACTAGCTACACCACGTGGTCAGGTCTCACGCAGGCACGCAGACATACAAAGAGATGGATATCAGCAAGTAGGTACCTGAGTCGCTGTCAGGAGGAGTTCCGAGAGGTGATTCTTGTGACTTGCTGTCGCACAGACCAACTAGAATGGGCTGCAAGGATGAAAACTGAAATATTAACCAGTCGCCACAACTGCCCGCCTCACTTTGCCCGCCAGGTTTTCTGACAGTATTTTGCAGGCAGATCTGTTACACCTCTATGGCTTTAATACATGCTTACACTGCAACTTACTGATGCCGCCATGTCGATTTCAGGCATAGCTTTGCGCGGGAGAACAACAAACACAGCACTAAGCGATGATACTGGACAGAAAATTACAGCTAGCAGCTAAAAATCACAAAGGATTTGCAGCTACAAACTAGCCAGCGAGTCTGAAGGGGATAAAAATCTGCTAAAAACTGCTCACCACCTGAACTTGGGCAGATCAGAACAATAGTGAAGCCTATAAAATGGTAACGACATTGCCGCCACAAATATATATATCAGATTCTGCATAATCTTACGGTCAAAGCAGCTGATTCCGCATTTCCTGTGCAAAGCTGATTACGCCGCTTCCGCCCACCTCAACGCCACAAAAAAGTCGCCGATCTGCACTTACGTGGGCGTGAGGTATTGCACAGTACAAAGCATCATCAATGGTTCATAATACCTAAAATTTATGCAGTTGAAGTGTTGTGCCTAGAGTCAGACTTCCAGTCATCCCTGGGTACAAGACTACGTGGCAGTTTTTTTATATGCAGAGATTTTTTGCAATAAAGTGATTGACAGAAAGCAGTTTGTGGGAATATATTCCCAGTATTACGATTTGCTATAATAAACAGTGACATCTCATAGCCCCTCCCCCCTGTGCACGCATCGAGTTAGGGGTGTCAAAGGGGGGCATTCACCAAATTATAGATAACCCCCCACCAACTAGCCTCGTCCCCAAGCCAGAGTACAAGGCTATCCACAAAACTGCCCTCTAGTTTGGGCATATTCCTAAATGAAACACCAATATATAAGTAGCAGGTGCCAATGAGCAGCGAAGCCACAGCTTCGCTGCTCATTGGCACCTGAAAGCAAACTTCTCTCCTGTTATCCTCGTTGCCAGATTCTCTGTCCAGCTTTTCATAACTTGCAGTATGAAAAGCCACTTCATACTGCAAGTTATGCTCTCAAAAGCTGGAGGGGGAGACTGGGAACAAGGCTACAGAAACATAATGATACAGTCCACATGTATTTACCCAAAACACCAGCGTCATTAGGTGTGTATGGCAGCCATGAGTTGGTTGCTAGGACTCCCAGAGCTCACCCATAAAGGACTTCCTGACATCACAGTGATGTCACTACCTCTAATCATCGCTAATGGTATGGCTTCAAAGCATTCCCACTGCACTGGGCCAAGTAAACATACACAAGCCCAAGACCAGCGTGTGGCGTGCAATTAAAGAGCCGTTAATCCTCTCTTTGAGGGGCTTATCACTCACCAGAGTACGATTGCTGCCTGGGGGTAGATAGTGCCCAGTTGTCTCTGTTTTCGGAGACTCTGCCAAGGTCGGGGTCAAGAAGGATGTGTCGGTAGGAAGTGAACACTGAATGGCTGCAGCTGTTTACCTACCCCATTCAAGTAGTTGCTTTGCTTTTCGTAAAAAAAACAACAGTTAAAGGTTGTGGATCATATGGACTGTTGTACTGCACTTTTGAGAAACAACTGCCCGTACTAGTACACTAATATAACCAAAAGATCTGTGAAGGCGCAAACTACCAAAGCACAGATCTGAAGCTAAGAACGGCACATGTAAATTCACCTGTATTGGCAGTTTGAGGAGAGGACTCCAGCCATTCGATCACTTTGCACTTGATAGTGTTTGCCCCCTTATATCACATCTTTATTGCACAATATCCCAGAAAATTTCTTAACGCCACAGTAAGCCACTACACTGGTGAGGTGCTAAGAGGAAAGAGGACTGTACTTATAGTAAACAAATGCAGATACATTACATCATTATTACAACATTTCCCATACTCGGGTGTTTGTTTATTTGCAATTGATTAAAGTTGTGAAATCCATCCTATAGTGGCTGAAAATACTGCTGAAATCGAACCATTGTTATTGTCACTTTCTGCTGTTGTTTTCCTCTGTAAGGGTAAGACAGACTCTTCCCATTCAAGAAAGATCCAAACAATTCAAATAATAACATACCAACCAGCCCCTAATCCTAATGTCTTGTGTCAGCCATTTCCCCATTGGTCAAGACTCACACAACATAACAGGAAACGATAAAGGCAACTGTGTGGTTAGAAACTGCTGCACTACTACAGTACCAAACTGCTATAAAGTTGGTACTACAATGTAATGAGTTGCAGTATGTACTCTATAAAATGTAATTATTGATGTGACTCCTAAACCATAAACAATAGCTTTGTGTCTGAGGGCGCTGTAAGGCTAGTAATTGGGCCCAATTACCCGTGATAGCCAGGCCGTCTAGGGACAGAGGTACGTGAGGGGAATAGTGTAGCTCAGATACCCACTTACTGAACATTAAGACCTACAAAGTTGGCACAAGAAGTGACGGTCGGCTTTCATCAAGGCAATGTTTGCCAAAGAGTAGAATCCTGGAGTGGGCTCTTATGCTATGCTACAGGTGGGCTCTTAGAGGCAGATTCTTATAAGGGGTGGACTCTTGGAGGCAGATTCTTATAACGGGTGGACTCTTAGAGGTGGGCTCTTAGAGGCAGATTCTTATAAGGGGTGGACTCTTAGAGGTGGGCTCTTGAGAGGATCAGGTTATGGTATAATAGTACAGTCATGTGTCTACCAGAAGCAACAATATCTCTAGCTGTATTGAGTAGAACAATTGTTGTCCATAAGACCATACCAGCTCATGGACTGGAATTAGTTCGAGGACTGGAATTAGGACCACACCAGGTCAAGGCCTAGAATTAGGACCACACCAGGTCGAGGACTGGAATTAGGACCACACCAGGTCGAGGCCTGGAATTAGGACCACACCAGGTCGAGGCCTGGAATTAGGACCACACCAGGTCGAGGACTGGAATTAGGACCACACCAGGTCAAGGACAAGAGTCTCTGGACACCAAATAACAATCAACTGAACTTTTCTTTTCACCACACATACGTAGATGTTAATTCAAAGTACAATGTTTTTGTATAGCAATATAGTCCATACATTCACATAAGCCTTAAAATCTATGGCAAAAGTCCAGGTTGATTATGCCGCAACATGAATATTCTGATGACAAACACAAGATCCACAAAGTAGTAATTATCAACAGCAGAAAATGCTTAAATGCTAAAATGAAAGTAAGTGCGAGGGTAAGGAACACACACATCCACACATGAGCTGTCTTGACAGTGGTGGTCCAGACACACCAGGCTCAGCCCTGGGGCAAGAAACGAAGAGAATATTATCTCATACACAGCACACAGTGAGCACAAGTGGCAGAACAGTAAACTCTTTTGTCAGCTGTGGAGTGTAATTAACTGATCTTTTCAGCTTTTCAGTGAGTTTCGGCTGCTGAAAGGACAGGAAAGATGGGTGCATGTACCTCACATAGGGTGTCTACAGGTTTCCATTGACACCCATGTGTTAGGGGGCTTTTGAAGGCTGTATAGCTGACACCCATATCCCATACACTCTACAATCAAAACGCTGTTTTTCACAACTACACCTGCAAGGGCAATAATATCTAAGTTAGGGATTTAGTGGTGTATCAGAAAGAATGGCTAGCAGCTATGCTATTTTACACTTTCTAGTGGGCTCTTAAGACTCATCTGTTGACACCACAGCATCTGAATAGCTGTGTATAGCTAGCTCAACGAATACAGCTTCACTTACAGTCTACCAAACTCCGTGCATGAAACATGTAGCTTTGAAAGGTAAGGAAGGCTTAGCAACAATGCTGAACAAAGGTCTGTATGGTGGAATCAATGGCTACTCTTGAGAATGGGCTTCAATGTCTCAACATCTAGAGCAGGTCTCCTAGAAGGGTCAAACAAGAAGTCATTGAGCTAGCTATACACCACTTTGCAGGCTATTCAGATGCTGTGGTGTGTCAATTAACAGATGAGTCTTAATAATTAAGAGCCCACTAGAAAGCAGGAAATATAGCATAGCTGCTAGCCATTCTTTCTGATACACCACTAAATCCCTAGATCACTGCCCTTGCAGTTGTAGTTGTGAAAATGGCAGTTTTGATTGTAGAGTGTATGACAAAGGTTTGAAACATTAGTCTAGCAGAGGTCAAGAATCATGCAATTTACACTTTCTATCTTGCAAAAGCCATTGATACCCAGGAGTTGTGTGTACACGGAAATGAGATATTCAATGGCGTATCCTATCCCTTTCCTGGTACACTACCTGCTGGCTATGTCACAGCATACAAGAGTCAGCATTACCTAATGACTCTGAGAAATAGTCCTAGCAAGTCACTGTACACAATTGGAATAAGGGAAATTTGAACTGCACTTTCCCAATACCTCCTCCCATCCACAGCAGCCATATTGGCAGAAGTGGAACAATAAACACACATTCTGCAACTCCTAAACACATACACAGCCGTCCAATCAGAACTGTATTGTACACTGTACACATCACTCACTCGCAATACTAAATGGAAAACAGACCATCCAATGTCACTGGATATAAATGGAAACGGACGTTATTGCACACTAATAGTGACGTATTTGCCGTATGATAAGCTGTCCAATATTATGTCTTCCTGCCATGCAAGTTTCTTTGGTCATTTCGTGAGTGGCCAGACCTCCGTGGACTAGAGACTAGAAAACACTGCTTCTAAATGAAGTCCAGAATTGAGGGGTTAGAACCATGCAACTAGGCAAGTACATGTACATGTCAGTACAATGTTACATGTTGTACATGTGCTCTACATGTGGTTGGGACTGTACAGCAATATCTCTTGATTACACAAACTTCGCTATCATAAAATCTCATGTATCACTCAACACTGCACTGTAGTATTGCAACATGACCTCATTTATTGGATTCCAAGAGTCCTATGACGAAGGCCCATTCCAGGTTCCATACAGTTTGGATTACACTTGACCACGCCTACGTTAGTGCCTCTAGTCTCATTCCCAGCTTCCATCCCCAATCCTACACAGTCTCATGCACGGTCCAACATTTCCGCCAAGCTGCTGAAAGCAATTCTGATGAGCTCAAAATCATTATTCCAAACTGCAGTGGCAGATTGCTACCATTCTGCCTTCCACACACCTTATCAATCAGCCACTCTTGCTAGCACTGATATAACGTCATCTTTACGTTTCACGATTTTTTTACCAGGAAAAGGAGAGCTATGTGAACTACCAGAATTATGAGATAGGAATTGGAGGTAATTGAGGTAACCGCTAATCCAAATGGAAATTATCTGGGATGAACAGCTGGTATTCTTCGAATAGTTGTCAAATAGCTGTCGAATTAGAAGTATAAAGGCACTTTGCTGCATGGGAGAGCCATGATTTAATCATAATAAACTGAGTAATTATTGCAGTGGACTATAATTCAAACACAGAACAGATTGCGAACTGTGAGATAAGACTTTGTTTGTGAAGGTAGAAAACAAAAATTATTGGGTATGAACAGCTGAAAGATATTCTTTGAATAGCTGTCAAATTGGAAGTAAAAATTAATTTGCTGCATTGGGAATCTGACTCAATTGTAATTATTGCAGTGGAAATAATTAGAAGCACTTGCTACAAACACAGAACAGTTAGTGAGCTATATACGATAGGAATTTGAGGTAATAGTCTGTGAAGGTAGCTAATTATCCAAATGAAAATTATCTCTGGTATGAACAGCATCTGGTGTCCTTCGAACAGCTGTCGGATGGGAAGTGGAAGGTACTTTGATGCACAGTGACTCCATGACTCAATCCAGGAAATGACCCTCTGGCTGGAATTCAAAAACAACACAGCTTCTTTGGAGAATGGAAACTAGTTTGGTGCCAGTTGGTAACACTATAGGTATGAAGCACTAGCAACATACACATGCTGAGGCTGCATGCAGTGAATGTCTGTGACAATTAACCCATTGCTGAAGAGATTAGAAGTGCTAGAAGCACTACTGTGAGAAGCAAGAGGGATGGTACTAGAAAATACTCTCAATGTGCTACTGTTTTCACTGCCTGGCTCTGAGCAGAAGCGGTTGTTTAGGCTTTGTGGTGCTACTGGAATGGCTTCAAAGAGCATAGAGTGAAGGAAGCAGGGACCACAGTTGTGACAGGTAAGGTGGCTACCATGGCAACCACCACCACCATAGATAAGATGAGCACTGATTAATTTCCACACCAGCACATTCTCAGAAACTATTCAGTATTCATTATAGCTCTTGGGGAGACAAGGCAATGAGGGATAAAAATCCTGTAGTCTCATGCCCAGACCTTAGAGCCAAGTCTGGGCACGAGACTAGGACTGATTGCTTGATTGCACTTTGCATGAGGAAGTGATGCATTCATCTGCATTACATGACTGCATTACATGACTGCATCACATGACTGCGTCACATGATTGCATCGCATGACTGCATCGCATGACTGCATCACAATCATGTAACTGGATCTAAGAAGTTCCCCAGCATATAGAGACACGAGCCCGGGGAGGTTGACTGATGTAGTCTTGTATCCAGGCTTTCCTTGCTACTTCCCGATTTTTCTCTACAGCTGCGAGATAAAATCTGGGCGAGGAAAGCCGGTACACAAGGCTAGATTAATCTCTTTCATGGACTGGGAACCAGGCTATCCTCCAATCTGTTTAAATCACCTGAACCAGCAGTATAGCAGTTAGCAGGAGGCTATATACTGAATCATGCATAGCTAGACCCTCCGCATAATTGTCCCAGTGCATAGTGAAGCAGCAGTGCTTACAAAACAAGTCAGCTGTAACCATAGCAACTAATAACTGATCCTCAGAAGCTTTCTGAGCAAAGACTGGTATGCAAGAATCCATAAATCTCAAAGCTATCTCCCCAGCCAACTACTCATGATCAGGTTGTTTGCAGATGGACAACACCCCAGCACAGCTGAGACCAATTACGCAGAGACCTTAACTGGGCAGCACTTAGCTGATTCTGTTTACTAGGGCAGCTGTTGTGAGGCTTACTGTTACTGTACGAGGAGGGAAGTGTCTGCTGCTGAAACACCTTAGGGCTGAGTTTCTCATGGGGATGGAGCCTGTCCCAGTGACATAATCCAGAATCCCAGGCCACATGTTAAAATTCAATATTTCGGAGCACCTCAGAACAAGGCTAGGAGAGAGATTGAAGCAGGAGTGGCGAAGCCACTGTTGGGAGAGAGAGAACAGGAAGCAGGGGGCGGAGCCAATATTTGTAAGGCGAGAACAGGAAGCAGCTAGGGGGCAGAGCTACTGCATGTACATGTACATGTACAAGATTGAGGAGGCAAATTTGGCACATCTGTAAATTACGCACATAAACTGATTCCTACTGTATAGAGGCCTAAAGGAGTGTCCCAACTGGAAGCAATCAAATATTGGCTCAGAACTCATTCAGGAAGCATATATACAAACATAGATACCGGCCCCAAGCCATCTCTTGAAATTGAGGCTAGCACATAGCTACATTCCTTGTCTCTAGCTCAGCAGCTCACTGTGTAAAATGTCGTACAGACAGGCTAGCCTTGTTCCCAGTCCTTCCCACCCCAGTTTTTATCTCGCAGCCATGGAGAAAAAGTGAGGGGATTTTTCTCCACGGCTGCGAGATAAAAGCTGGAGTGGGAAGGACTGGGAATGAGGCCACAGACAGGCAACTTAGCTGCTAACCATACAAAAAAATCACATCTAATTAGCGGATAAAATAGTGTAGACTGTATGACAGTATGTGACCTACAGTAAACTCGGGTTGGCCATGGACTTGGAAAGTCACTGACATTCTGTGAAGCACAGTACCAACCTACTGTCAGCTGGTTGCCATGACGAGGTCCTTGTTCTCTGGATGCTTTGTGAGGTAGTGCTGGAGATAGGTGCAGGTGAGCTGTACCTTCACCCCACTGGTCCGAGCATGGGTGAGGGCTGCCTGGAAGAAGAGGAAGGGAGGAAGAGAGGAAGGGAGGGAGGGAGGGAGGGAGGGAGGGAGCGAGCGAGAAAGATTAAAAAGCTGATGAACTCAATCATTCAAACAGTTTAGTAACTAAGCCATTGGTAGCTACTATAATTGTCTGTTAAGCTAGGAGTGGGGCTGTCAACACACGGTGGTTGATAGCCTCATTAAAACATACCAACCACCTAGCGACATAGTTTTTTGTTAAGCTAGGGATGGGGTATGTATGCTTGAATTTTTAGTAAAACTGATTTGCAAGGTATGCAGAGTCACATGACCACTTAACCCCACCCACCTTGGCCAGTACCGCCCCAAGGCCCTGCCCCCTTTGGCTGGGTGGGACCTCAGTGTGGTAGAGGTCCAGAGAGCCACCGGGGAGCCGTGAATAGCACAGCACAGCCTCCTCTCCTGCAGCATGCAAAGCATACAAGAATGTAACAAGAACACTCAACATTAGGTCACTGAAAATAAACTTCCTGTTTCTTATCCTGAGAATGGCTTCTCGTGCATGCAGGTGGGGTTGTCGATTAGAGTATCCTACCAATTATCGGACCATTATTGCAAAAATTATCGCTGTTCCATGGGGATGAAAGGGATCTACATAAAAATAGAGTTACTGTCTCAACACAGGTACGTAAATATATTGAGAAATGGGCGTGGTCATGGCGACAATTTTATTATATGAAAGTACAATGAATGGCCAATGGTGGATGGGAAACAGGAAATATATTAGGAGTGGCCTTAGGCGGAGCGTTTAGGCCCATACCTGTTTCCAGGGGAATAAAGAACTTGAAAGAGTCAGGGTTGTGCAGCACCTCAGGGCTGGGGGCAGCCATGCTGGTGTGCCGGGGGGAGAAGGGAGAGAGAGCAGTAGCCCTGGAGACGAACCTGGCCTTCGAAACTAAGCAAGAGGGAAGATGTGAGGCAATCACGAGGGAATATCACTCCAGTGCACATGCATCATTTCCATATAGCACTTACAGGAAGTCTGGACCAGCGTTGAGATGGATACCCCTTGCATGGAGCAGAAAAATTTCACACTGAACTTTGACCGCTGACTACTAAATGGGTGTAGTCCTAGTGATCCGTAGCCCCACCCCTCTCAGCTCACATGCATAACATCTCTCGAGTATTTTCCATCATGCATTATAAGATTGATGACATGTAATCATTGGCAAAGCAATGCACATCAGATGCTGCATGCATACTCAGATATGCACTGGTTCTTGCAGAGTCAGTTGCTGTCGCTGTCCTCGTCCCTGGAGGCATACAAAGCCACGTTCCTCCTCTTGATCTTAGGCCGCTGGTCAGGACTGCCATGACACGGCCTCTTGGAACTGGAACTCCCTGCAGACACTTCCGATGGACAGCCAACCTCGGCAGGCACGCCATCAGCGGTCCACTCTGGTGGAGGAGCCATCTCTACGGGCATTGAGAATACAGGATTGACTGCAAACCATGATCAGAGGATCAGTTTTCAGAAAAGATGGGATTCTGTTGGTGTCTCATTTTAACATTCTTGGCCAAACTGATGTGCAGAATACACTCATTTTTCCCCCTGAAAATACTTCTCTCAGACAACACACCTACAGTGATTCATTTCAGAGTAGCTATTAACCAAACCTACCTTTTTCAGTACTAGCACAGCTAAGTGTGGTCTGTTCCTCTAGGCTGGCTGTGTCCTTGCTTGGTTCTGTCCTGGTCCCCCCTAGCTCTGTGGCGGGGGAAGAAGTGGTGGGATGGGTGGGGCAGGGTAGCAAAAGAGGCTTCCGCCCTTGGGCAGAGGAAACTCCGCTATCACCAGTTACTTCAGATGGAGACAGATTCTGTTTATGAAACATTACTGAAAGGTCCTCTTTCTCAGCACTGCTTCCAGTAGTTGTGACTCTGCTCAGCACTGACTCAGGTCCTTGTTCTTCCATACTCCTTTCAGAAGGCTCACCTCCCTCCGAGATAGGAGCATGAGAACCACTGGAAGTCTGACGTTCGCCGGCTTGGTCCACACTGTCACCTTCAGAGTCACTAAGGGCGATTTCATCAGGGTTGAGCTGACAAACAGTGGTGTGGCTCTGTGTTCCAGCACCGACCTCCAACCCACCGGCTGTCCCATGATCTGAGCCATCGGACGAGTCACTCAGAACTATCTCATCAGGATTTATAGCAGTGACCCCGGGGTTGAGCTTAGCCTGATCCCCAGACTTGAGACCGCCTGGGAATGAGACTAAGCTACTCTGTGGCAGACTCTCCTCATTGCCTGAAGAGTCACTGTCCTGTATCCACGGATAGTGGGTCCTCTGTCCCAGAGGCTTCTGATCACCAGCATCTATTAAATGAAACGGGACTTTTGGCCTCCATGAAAATGAAGGAAGTCATGACAAATAGCACACATAATAATATAGCCTATCACCTTTAAGTAAGTAGATATGGGATTCTTACAGGGTTCTTCAGTGGATGAGGGAGTAACTTAAGTACATGCAGAACCACCCTCTAAGAATCTATGGGTGATACCACCTCAAACGATGTAACAGAAGATGTCCTGAAACCTAGTGTATGTGAAGGATAGTCTTGGCGCTGTCTAGCAGGCAAAGAACAGTCATGGTGCTGTCTAGCAGGCAAAGAACAGTCATGGTGCTGTCTAGCAGGCAAAGAACAGTCATGGTGCTGTCTAGCAGGCAAAGAACAGTCATGGTGCTGTCTAGCAGGCAAAGAACAGTCATGGTGTGTCTGCAGGCAAAGAACATCTAGCAGGCAAAGAACAGTAGCAGGCAAAGAACATGCAGGCAAAGAACAGTCATGGTGCTGTCTAGCAGGCAAAGAACAGTCATGGTGTTGTCTAGCAGGCAAAGAACATATCAAAGAAGACCTCAAAAGAGTTCACTCAAGCAACTACTTCACCTGATGCCCCATAGCTAACACACCCACGTTAAGCGTTAAAAGTTTAAGATGGACACGTAATTGTTGCCTGAGGCATCGAGCTACAGAACCTACCTGGAGAGAAAGGGTTGTTTATTCTCAACTTGCGGCAGAAGTCAGCAGTTTGAGGATTCTCTTGAGCAACAGGAACTAAGGAAAGAAAAGAGAAATACTGAAGAGAGCGCTGCCTAAGGCCATGGGGGAGGAGGAGACTGGACCTACCAGCATGCTGGCTGATCCTTCTTGATGGATCATATGGAGGGACTGTCTTTGTGAAGTTGTTGGGAATGGCAAAGTTGCTTCCAAGCAATTGGTCAACTTCTTTCAGTTCTTCCTTTGTGGGCGTAAATGTGTGTCTGTGTGTGTGTGTGTGTGTGAGTGAGTGAGTGACTATCGGTAGGTAGTTGGGACCCCTCCCTATCTAATATCAAGGACACACAGGTGCTGCGTTGTATATTAGGACTGTAGAACCTTTCCCGTTCCCATACTCCAGTATAGAGCTGAGGTTGCCAGCTTTTGGAGAAATATCAGTATTGCAACTACCCAGAAAATTTAACAAACCTCAAAGAGCAAAGACAGTGACAATCGGTAGGTAGTTGACACCCCTTCCCATTTATATACATGTACTTTTAGAGTTCTCTAGCCAACCTCTCATCAGTAAGTGGGTGTGGAGGCAGCCACAGGGCAGGGGTGTACCTCATCAGGGGCTGGGTCGCTCGCAGGATGGCCAACCACTCTGGGTCCCACTCCAGCTGAGGAGGGATGGTGCCAGTGGAGGTAGGGACATCCAGGATCTGGGAGGAAGAGGACTCACTCTTGTAAGTCATAATATTATGGGCCCCAATAAAGTATACTACACTATAAATAATATGCATCGTATGACCAGCTACAGTCAGTAACAAGACTATCACATGACCAGCTACAGTCAGTAACAAGACTATCACATGACCAGCTACAGTCAGTAACAAGACTATCACATGACCAGCTACAGTCAGTAACAAGACTATCACATGATGAGCTATAGTATAGCAGTGACTGTCACATGATCAGCTGCCTCCAACGAGATCTCTGAATACCAACTTTAATCCACAAAAAGAAACTTTGCAAAGTTTCTTTTCCAAATTAGATATGGTATTCCGAGAGCCTTTATCTGCTATGAAAGAACCAACTGAGAAGCTCCCTCTTCATGCCTACAATAAGACCCGCGTCACCTGCAGAAACTTTCTCCTGGGTAGGCACTTGTCCAAGGCCAGAAACTTGGTGACTCCACCTCCTTTGTGGGGGTAGACAGCAGCGAACTTGACATGGAGGTGGGCGGAGAACCAGTAGTCGGGACGTAGGCATTGCAGCAGCTCCATCGCAGGAGGGCTGCCCAGATCATTCCGTGAGATCTGCAGGCAAGAAACACAGCATGAATAATTATCAAAGTAAAAAGCCATGGGGGATGTTTAATATAAAGATACAGGACTATCGTGAGAGGCAATTTTACTCACTTCATCAGCAAAATATGGCTTGATCTTGACTAATTTGTCTGTGTTGCCATGGTGATAGATACCCAGGGGCCAGTCATGTGACAACATAATGTCCACATGTCCAGAAAGCTGCAGAATACAAAATAGTATTAGCTGGCTCAGCAAGTATACCATAGCATACAGACTGCCCACATGTAGGTTTATCAGTGACACACCTGCTTGAGTCTGAAGACGTCACATGACCTCACATGATATGCACTCCTCTTGGTTCCTTCATTGTAAGGGGGACGCTCAAAATGCCCTGCATAAATAAAAATAACTAGCTAAAAGCATGTGACATTCTTATTGAAATACCTACCTTTTCCATAATCGTGTTGTTTGTATATCCCTGAGAGTCCAGCTATCCTCAGGCCACCGTACCTCAGTACCCCTGCGTTGCCAAGGTAGTAGATTTTGGGGGCCACCCACCCACCGTAGCTCCTGTAGGAGGGACAGCAGTTATAAATACTGGTTATTAACACTGTGGTGCATAATTATACTGACAGGTGTATGCTATCTGATATTTTCTTTACATCAAACAGTAGATGCATGTCCTCATTCAAGACTATTGCAAAGCTCAAGTCCAGACATTAACGTGAGAATGGGACTCACAGCTCCCAGAGGTGGTTTGAAGCCTCGTGGTTGCCTCCAATGAAGAGGGTCAGCACTGGAGCGGTCTTCTCACCACTGTAGTACTGTGTACAAGTGTGTATGCATGTGTGTAGGGGGTGTACAATACTTAACAATTATCCAGTACCTCATTCCCAAACAATCTTGGGAATGAGACTATCCTGGGAACGAGACTAATATTACTTAGTTTCATTCCAGGATATACCTTATAAAATGTGTTCATCTTCCTGTACTTGGGGGGTACAGCCATGCTGGCCAGGTCACCATCGTTCCGAGCAGCCTGGAAGTCTCCACAGCAGATCAAAAGCTCCACCTTGACCCCTTCCCTCTCCTGCACCTTCTCCAGGGTCTTGTAGATCTGATCCAGCTCGCCATGGCAACAGCCCTCCACTGCAATCTGCAACGAGGGAAGTAATAGTCTTGTCCTAAGGCTCCACTCCCTTGCATGGCGTGGAAAAAAACTTTTTTTTCTAAATGGTGCGAGAAAAGCTGGGGAGTGGAGCCTGGGAATGAGGCTAGAAAGTAATGGACAGGCAATGAAAATGTATGCCCACCACCGAGTTTTTACCATAATTGCAGACACCACCAAAACATGATCACTCAAAGACTTAAATCTTTGCATGTCAAGTGCCAACTGGTGATCGTGGTACATGGTATGATGCAATTGTGCTTCATGCAACCATAGACTATAGAGTAGAGAACTTCCTTCTACTCTATAATCTATGTTGCAACCGTATACCTTCATAGTGCTCCGCTTTCTCCTTGCTCGATCCAGTAGCCGATTGATTGGTGGGCGGAGCTTCATGTTTCAGTGTCCCGGTTTCAAAATTTTTATCGACCCCCTGCGATCTCATCGATTATCTGGCATGGCAAGCTACGGAGAAGAAGGTGGTGAGTGTGGCGTAGACGAGGAGCTAAGCAGAGACGTGCAGTCGCTGCAGGCCGTGCTAGCGGGCGAGGGGGGCGACTCGGAGCACACTGGTAGGCAAGGCTAATTAGAATCGTCATGGCGGAATAATTACTTTACCGTACGAAACCCATGAGCATTTTCAGGGCTATAAGCTGGACGGTAACGCTGGGCGCTATTTAATTCTGTAGCCGTCCCATAAGTGTTGTACCCGTCCCATAAGTGTTGTACCCTAAGGCAAGGCTTTGGGTGTAGGTAGGCTTAGGATTAGCTCTAGGCTAGCTAGGGCTATGAGGGGTGGCCTCTTACAAATCTGAAGAGCTCACTTTGAAATTTTCAAAAGTTGAAAAGTAGCCCTTCACCCAAATAGCATCTGTATCTAGATTTGGACCTGGCAGACTAGGAAAAAGCTTGAGATTGGACTGGAGTCGATGGCCTGTGTTGCTCTGTCTTTGTTCAGTTTGACCTTGAGCTGCAGCAGTTTCAACAGTACTTAGGGCCATACCTAATTGATCGTTTGTTTCACTGAAAGTTTTGGGTCAGTAGAAACAAGAAAATGAACGTTGCGATGACATCACTTGTACGGCCACAGTAGATGTAGCCACACACTGCAACACCGGCAACATTATATATACGTCGTACTTTCGGACTTCGGAAAAAAAAGGCTGGTCAGACCTGTGAAACAAAAAACATAGGTATGACCTGAGCTATCTGTATCAGTGTACGCATTTATCCATCTACTCCTGAGTTTCTGGAATGTACATGTAACCCTATCCCTGGACCTTACTTAGCTAATTAGGCTAAATCATGCTAGTGTCTGTGTTTTCCCCCCAGGGCATGAGAGTGAGGGAGGGGAGGAGGGTGAGGGAGGAGGGTGTGCCACAAGTGCCGTGATAGGGCTCCGGGAGTGTCTTCGTAAGAACCATAATTTGCAGGTGTGTTTGTGTGTGTGTGTGTATGTGTGTGAGAGAGAGAGAGGGTGTGGCTGTGTATGTAGCTAGGTAATTGTGTGAATTATACAAGTTGGACAACACACTATAATGAGCATAAATTGTATGTAAGGTAGATGAATAGATAGACAGTTTGTAGTCACGCCCCATGGGCAGCAGGTGGGCATGAGACGTGCACTAACGTGAGAGGTCAAAGCAGGAGGCAGTGGAGAGGAATGTAGGGAAGTAAGTTTGTAGTCACGGAGAGGAATGTAGGGAAGTAAGGAAGGGAAGTGAAGGAAGTAATTTGGAACATTTGGTATTTTTTTTGCAAAACATTGTATAACTTTCTGGCATGCATGTCTTGCCACTAGCTCCTACAGTATTTGGCGAGGTTGAGCCTTTTCTCTGTGGTGTGGTTTAACTAAATAGGTTGAGACGAAATCCATAAGCATGACGTAAGCATCAGGTGCCTATGCTTGGAAACCTGTTACTAGTCATTTAGTCCACAGGAAGACTGCAATCAAGAGACGACATATCTGATATTCTACTCGAGATTTTGTGAATGGAAATATAAGACTGTTATCCAAATGGCCACTCCTCTCCCCATGGCCCCTCCCTTCCCCTCCTCTCCCCACGGCCCCTCCCCTCCTATCCTCTCCCCACGGCCCCTCTCCTCCTATCCTCTCCCTGTACCGCCCCTCCCATCCCCTACTCTCCCCACACCCCTCCCCTCCCCTCCTCTCCCCACACCCCTCCCCTCTCCCCACTGCCCCTCCCCTCCTCTCCTCTCCCACGGCCCCTCCCCTCCTCTCCTCTCCCCACGCCCCTCCCCTCCTCTCCTCTCCCCACGCCCCTCCCCTCCTCTCCTCTCCCCACACCCCTCCCCTCTCCCCACTGCCCCTCCCCTCCCCACGTCCCCTCCCCTCCCTCCTCTCCACTCTTCACACTACAGGTAGTGCTGATGAAGCAGCTAAAGCGGCTCAACTTGGCTCTCATTGATAACAAAGCCAAGCAGGTTAGTGACTGGTATGGAGGTAGTGAGCTGCTTGCAAGGCTTGTACCACAAACATCAGACACTAGCTAGGTAGGCCTTCAGTGAAGTGTGGCTGGGCTGGCATTACATGCCTACCGCAACGTGCTAGGGATCAACATGGGGAGGTGGGGAGGTGCCCTTGGATTTCCCAATGGCTGACAAAAAGGATGCCTGAGCTAGCTACAATATATAGCTGCACGGATAATCAGCGTTTAGACAGCTAGAGGCGGGGTCGGTATGTATAATAGTTGCACTTGTGGCTCAAAATAGGGATGGTAAGAATTTTATAGGAGAGCTTGTAACATGTTTTAAAGGTTCAGATGGTTATAAGGTAATTATGGAGGGTTATGTTATGTATGGTCCCACCATCAAACAAACGCTCTCGTACCGCTCTCTAGCGATTTCCCGATGGCATTTTTTTTTGAGTGTTTGGGATCATTCTCCCTTTCTTCCCGGCAGGCACGACTAGCCTTTATTCCTCGGGTCCGCAAACGCAGAGCTCTCAACATGTGGCGCTTCAGCAGAGGCTGCTACTTCAAGGACTTCAAGGGAAGGGTGAGCCAAGTAATAAGACACATGGGGTGCTAGTAGCCACTAATGCCATATACATTTTGTATATGAACTTCAACTAATGCTTATCTGCACTGCTATCGCCTCCATAGCCTCATCCTCAGGCCTACATGCGTATATATACCTGTGACCCTAGTACATGCATAACACACAGGGAAGCGTGAATTATTTGCATTACACACCCCCCCACACACTCATCAGTCCCCCCCAGTCACAGCAGACGTGCGCCACCCAAGGGAGGGGGGTCCAGAAAATTTCTACACCCGAGAAGGCTCTTGTGAGTTGCCTTCTTCAAAACCGCAGAAAAAGTTCAGTTGTTCCTGCTGTTTGTTTTCCATAGCTGTGTGTGTGTGTGTGTGTGTGTCTGTGTGTGTGTGTGTGTGTGTGTGTGTGTGTGTTGATGACAGTAGTGTTACAGCTGGTGTTGCTTGGTTCTGCAGGGCGGCAGGACCGAGAAGAGAAGCGGTTGTCTGACGGTGTAGTCCACCAGAACACCAACCTCAGGATGCTGGAGATACAGAAGCTGTAAGCTACGAAAGACTTCAATTATATATTTGCCAGTGCTTTCAATGTCCACACAATGAGACCTACCAAAGTGGCCTGGTCCAAATTAGCCTGCCACATGGGCACTGATGGTATATGGTCCCAGGTTCACATTAGCTATTTGAATTGTAATGGTATGACCCAGGTCCAGCTATGTGGCCCCGGGTCAGGGTTAGGCTCTTGAATTCTGTAATTGGAGGCACGTACACATCGGTTTCTCTGCATGCAGCATTGAGAGAGCTGCAAACAGTGAAGAGGCCAAGCAGCTGAAGGAGCAGCTCAAGGAAGTCAAGTGAGTCCATCTTAGCCCCTCACCCAGGCCTTCCAACCTAGCCTCACCCCCAGGCCTTCCAACATACCCCCCTAGCCTCACCCAGGCCTTCCAACCTAGCCTCACCCCCACCTAGCCTCACCCCCACCTAGCCTCACCCCGGCCTTCCAACCTAGCCTCACCCCCACCTAGCCCCTCACCCAAGCCTTCCAACCTAGCCTCTCACCCAGGCCTTCCAACCTAGCCTCTCACCCAGGCCTTCCAACCTAGCCTCTCACCCAGGCCTTCCAACCTAGCCTCTCACCCAGGCCTTCCAGGGGAGTGCAGCCTCGCTCCCTGCCGAGGCTTGAATCACTTGCTCCTCAGAAATCATCTGCTAGTTCGTTATTCTATACATTTACTGACATCTTGTCTTCCCTGTAGGCAGCTCCCACCTGAGGATCTGATGAAGGACATCAGTCTCATTGACTGGGACTTGCTGGCTTTTGAGCAGGTGAGGGCAGCAGCTCATTCCCAGTCCACGTTCTGACGTGGACTGGGAACAGGGCCACTCTCTCTTTCTCCCCACCTTTATACAACTACAGGAGCCTGGTTTTGCATGCCCATATATGGGATCTTGTCATGTAGCCTCATTCCAGGCCTGCATGCACCCCAGCGTTTGTCGCTTGCAGCAAGCAGTAAAAACTGGAGTGCAGGCGCTACTTATAGCTGGTATTTGTGCACTCACACTCACACACACACACACACACACACGCACGCACACACACACACACACACACACAGTTCAGTGGGGCTCACTCTAGCCGAGATTGCCAGCTTCATTGGGAGAACTACCAGTGCCCAAGTCTCCATCGTGGACCGTGGACCAAGGAGGAAGACAAGCAACTGCTACGACTGGCAAAGAACAAGAAGTACCATGACTGGCAGGCCATTGCAGATGAACTGAAGGTGAGTGGCGATGGCAGTGCTCGGGGTAGCTAAGAACTGGCTACTACCATAGTGTGTGTGTCTCTGTGTGTGTGTGTGTGTGTGTGTATGTGTGTGTGTGTGTGTGTCTGTGTGTGTGTGTGTGTGTCTGTGTGTGTGTGTGTGTGTGTGTGTGTCTGTGTGTGTGTGTGTGTGTGTGTGTGTGTGTGTGTGTGTGTGTGTGTGCAAGGAAATACTTTCTGGGGATAGAAGCTGTAAGTGAAGGCCTGGAACCAATGTCAACGTACATTGTATGATATCATGATCAGTCTCTCTTCCTCTCTCAGCCCAATAGGTCTGCCTTTACTTGCCTCCAGCGCTACCAACAGAGCCTCAACCCACACATGTTCAGATCGTAAGTCTGTACCAAGTTAGGAGTACAAACTCTAACCGCCCGCCATGTTTGACTACCAGACTGCCTCAGAGCCGCCATGTTTGACTACCAGACTGCCTCAGAGTTCTTGTGAAGTGTGGAGTAATAATCCTCTGTCCTCTCTCCCTTACCCAGGGGGTGGACGGATGAGGAGGATGCAGCTCTGAGGGAGGCAGTGGCCAAGTATGGCCAGAAGAACTGGAAGGCAGGTGAGTGTAGCCTTAGACAAACTGAGAGATAGACAGACAGTAGACAGACAGATGGACAAACAGACAAGCAGACAGATAGGCAGGCAGGTAGGCAGGCAAGCAGGCAGATAGACAATTAAATAGACACACACCTGCTACATTGTAACATGCATGTGTTGTTGAGGTGAACCTGAGCAAGCCCCATGCAACTACATGTATGAAGTATAGACTGGAGAAGGTCTGTACAGGTGTATGAGCTGATAGTGATTATGTTCCATCAAAGACATAAATGGATGGTGAATATCTCTCTCTTCCTGCCCCCTCCCATCCTGTGCTCCAGTGTCAACCTACATTGGTCAGAACCGCACACCTCAGCAGTGCCTCCATCGCTGGTACAACTCCCTGCACCCTAGCATCAAGAAGGGACGCTGGGTCAAGGAGGAGGATGAGGTAAAGCAGGGTTTCGTACAGGGGGACGTCCCCCCCCCCCCCTAAATCTTGCTAATAATATCATAATCATATTGTTTTTGGTTCTCAGAAATTCATTAGCGGCCCTTATGGGCCCCATAAGTACTTCTTACAAACACTTAGGTGCTGAACACACGACTCAGACCATTGTCTCTATCCTATAGCAACTGCGAGAGGCAGTGAAGCAATTTGGTGCTGGTAACTGGTCTAAGGTCAGCCAGCTGGTACCCTCTCGGACATCAGTGCAGTGCCGAGAGCGCTGGGTGAATGTCCTGGACGAGAAGATCAAGAGAGGGTCGTGGGATAAGGAGGAGGAGACAAGACTCAAGCAACTCTGCGAGAAGTATGAAGGTGGGTGTGGCTTCCCCTCCATCTTTCGTAGTATACTTCAGTGTTGAGGCTTCGAAAGGGTAATTATTTAGGATAGGGGTGACCTTCCTTCTTATATCAGGACATTGTTGGGCAAGCGTAAACACGTCGTAATGGAGTAGCCTGTATTTGACGAATACTTCAGAACAGCTCATGCCGAGCTGGCCTGCAGTCTCGCCTCATTTCACTCACTTTGCTAGTGACTCTCCATCATAGGTTTTTGTTCAACGAGACATTTGAAAAACTCGGCACGTACACATGCCTGTGTAATTTATTCCAAATAATGCACACTGCATGCATACCATGACTCTTAGGATTGTGTGCTGTGTGCATGTGCTCATTGTAGAGACGTAAGTGCTGGGGAATATACCTGGTTCTCCTTAAATCACTTTGGCTACTTGTAACCCCGCCCACACACCAGAGTTAGGCACAATCCCATGGTGCAAGGTGGCAGCAGAACTTGGGAACCGGACTGACTACCAATGTGCCAAGCAGTGGCGTCAGCTCAGCACGACAGGCGAGGTGGTTTCCCAGTATGCCTCTCGAGTGAAGAAGAGAGAAAGTATCATGAACAACTTCCATGGGAGACGGAAGCAGCGGTCATCTCTTTCCGCTATTGTAAGTATGTGTATGTAGTACCTCCTTCCTAGGCCGACCCCATGGCTACAAGTAGTCTCATACCCAGACGTCCACTCCCTCTGTGTAGTCTCATACCCAGACGTCCATGCCATCTGTGGAAAAGAGCATCCGATATCGTGAATGAACATTCTTGTAACACACAGCCTTTCTGCTTTGGGAACTTCCAAGCTCCAATCAGATTGCAGCTGTAGCCGTCTGCAACATTGCTATATATGACATTTAGATTGAAGGGCTCAGAACAATTGTGGGTTAATCCAAAATTGACTGCTGGAAATTGCCACAAATATGCAATAAAAATACGCACAGGATATGACCAACATTATGAAATTTCAGCAGCTCCTGAAACACATTTTAAGAGTGTTATGCATGTGTGGACATGATACTAGGCTACTAGGTAACATAATTATGGGGTGAGGGGTTTGGGAATGGAACAGGTGTGTCTGTGTATGGTGCAGCACTGTGACTCCTGGGGAAATGTAACATATTGCTTATCGTACGTTCTCTTACCGCCAGGATCTTGAGGATGACCTAATCCCTGAAACAACCAAAGAAAAGGTTGGTAATTGTGTTTTAAGTTTCTGTACTGATGGTTCGTGCTGACAGTCTTCAGAACTACTGTATACGTACTTATGTAATTTCATGGAACTAATTTTTGTGCAAAATCCTGTCCAGTGTATGCAAGCAAACCTTTCATGGAATTCAAAATTCACGGTTCAAGGTCACACACTCAATAGTGTACATACATACATACCTTTGTATTTTCATGAGTATTAAATTTGATAGTCGTATATTCAGTCACGAAATAGTGAAAATATGTCTCATGAAAACAAGTACGTATACAGTGTTTCATGTATACAAATGTTGCACTTGCTGACTGTGTACACTCTTGCTCTCCATAACAGCTGAAGTCGTATCATGATAAGATCACACAGCAGAAGCTGAGACAGGCGGGCGTAGTCACGAAAAAAAGTCCTTACAAGCCGGTAGCTGACAAATCTGATACCATTCCACCTCGGGAAAGAGACACCGCATTGGAACCAGTACAACAACAGTCTGCCACTGAAAGTCAGGATGCGACAGAAGTAGGAGACATGGATGTGGGTGTGGCAGAAGCAGCCCAGCCGAAAGGTAGACCAAGGAAAAAGAGGAGATTTAGAGGTAGGAGAGGCAAAGGTCGGAAGAAATCGCAAAGTAGCGTAGATAATGAGAACGTTACTCTGTCTACTGAGTCTGCCTTACCTGTCACGTCACAATCAATAGCCAGTTCTGAGCCCATGAGTTCGTTGCCGACACATTCCAGTTCTGAGCCAGGACCTTCACTGCTGGCACATTCTGGTTCTGAGTCCAGGACTTCGTTGCTGGCACATTCTGGTTCTGAGCCAGGACCTTCACTGCTGCCACAAACCGCCTTGACTTCAGCTACAGCTCCCATTACTCTGCGGACCTCCACCACACCTCCACTGTACACTTTGGCACCAACCACCACCACTGTTACACAAAGCCTCCTCCCCCCTGCTGCCCAGCACGATAACATGTATGATCAAGCTATGGCCTACCTGAGGAACTTTGAGAGTGGAGCACAAGGTTCAGGTTCTGTCTTACTAACAAGCCAAGATCCTCATTCCGAAATGGGTATCACTGCTCCAGCCACTGGTAGAGATGCCTCAACTACTGAGTCTCCCATTACTGCAGTTGTTCAAGCTCTTCTGGACATCCGCAACGTTCCACCCCACCCTCCAGCTGCGTCCTCACCATCATCCACTACCGAGACGGTTTCCACCAGTCATCATCACCTCAACGTCACTGCCCCAGAGAGCCCCGACTCAGATACAAGTGGGGGGGCTACAGGCCCAGTAAGTGCTGTGATTTCACATGGTGCTCAGACCACATGGTGTAGCAAAGCAGGTGCTGTAGTTCCACGTGAGCAGCCACTTTCTTCAGCTGTCGATGACATTTTGAAGGACTCAGCTACTGAGATTAGCATTATCGATATGTGGAGTAATGGGCAGTTATTTCTTTCGCCCCCTGTACAGCGAGAGGACATTTCTCAACTTCAAGAGTCCATGACCACTGGTACCTATAGCCAATACACTACTCCTATGACAGCTACATCAGTCACAGAGACCTACATGCCGCAAATGCCACAGATGACCGCATCGCCGTTTCCTCCTCGAATGCTACTCTATGTACCAACTGACCATGAAAACATCAGCTCTGCCACCTCTGCCATCACTCTCATGGGTTCAAACTGCCTCCCTCCTTTCATGGGGCCCAGAACCTTCCCTTCCTCTCCTTCTGTTCCTGAGCCCCAGACACCCAACACCCTCGCTGTGGAGACTTCGTCTTTTGTAACAGGTGAAAAACCTCTTGTTGTGCAAGAAGCTGAGTTCTTAAGTGAGCATAATGAGCTTTTCCTTGTCCTTTTGGAGAACCCAGCCTTCAAATCCCGTCGAAAGAGGAGGCCGACAAGGAGGGTGGATGTGCGAGAAGTCAGGGGAGTAGGGGAAAGAAGTAGTGAGGCAAACCGTGAAAGAGATAAGACTGAAAGTGAAAACATGGAAGTTTCCGAACCGCGCAATGACAGGAAATCAGATGACAATATTGATGATGCCAATGAAGATGACGACTCACTCCTGCCGGAAGAGATGCCTATAAGCAAAAGGCCACGAGTAGAGTCTAGCGACGTTGGTTCGACCACCGAATCCATACCCCCTCCTACACAAGGTGGAAACTTGCCACACAGCACAGAGCAACCAACTGAAGCCACTCTGCCTTCAGTAGTCGGTTCAGAAGCTTTCATCAGCAGCGCAGAAGGGAACTCACCACAGCCAGGTTCACCACTACATACTCCGCCACCAGGCTCACTACATGTGGGTTCAACATGGCTAAATTCAACACAGCCGGGCACACACCAAATGGAAAGCGTGCAGGATCCAGAAGATTCTGTGGCTCAGATTCTAGGAGCAGACAAAAGTGAGAGCAGTTCCACTTCCCCAAAGCTAACCTCATCCGAGCAACTAGATCAGCCAATACCGGAGTCCGACGAGGCTAATGAGTCTGTAAATCAGCCGGCACAAAGGAAAAGGAGAATGAAAACACGATCCACCAGAGCCAAGTCTCACCGATTTCTTAAAAGAAAGGGCCGCAATTCAAATCCTCAATCTGCAAAGAAAAGCAGTTCCACACCCGCTGTGAAAGCAGTAACCAAGACAGGCAAAAAACAGGGCACATGAACTGTATAATGTACATGCATAACTACACTGAACAATATCACAATATATTGCTGATGTTTTGAATATTCACTAGGTATATATGGCCAGTATTTCTGTAGCAGTAACTCCATAATCTAGTTGTCATCCCTAGTACTGTACTCATTATCTTGATTGACATTAATGATTTTGAAAGAAGTGGTGGGGAGAGAGTACCAACTGCGCATGTGCATGTGTTATGAGAGTATTACCTTAAAAGATGCATTACCATTGTTCATGAATCACGCTTAGTATAAATGTCACAAGCTATAATACAGCATAGTATTAATATCTTGTATAATAGCAGTACGTGCACTCAAAAAAAGTTGGGAGTAAAGTTCTAGTATTTCAAAAAGCAACTAAATGTTCACACCAGCTAATTTACAGCTCAGAAATTGTATCTGCTATGGTTAATGTCAGGTACCAGGTAACTACTTTGGGAATTCTCATTATCCAGGCAGTGGGAGGTCCGGAGGCAAGCAAATCACCCCTGCGTCTTCACTATGGTCACAACCGCTGCTGATGCCAATCCCTCGATTGCTACAGTCAGCAAGTCTTGCCTCGCTTCCTTCACATTCCACTTCATCAAGGAATATTGGACCAGTCCCCTCACCAAAAGATCTAACATTTGTTACTGCAATTGGTCCTATACAAAGATAGTTAATAAAACTTATTACTAGCGTAAAAAAGCTACAGTCACAAGATTAGAAAATTATTGTTCCTCGTAACTACATTTCAAACGACATACATGAAAACTAAAGGTATCTTAACTGTTATATCAAATGCATTCAATAAGCTTTAGGCTAAACAGATCCACCCATACATGCACAAGACTGGACTTACATACGAAACCGACGGGACGCTCTAACATGCAATGTAGAATGAGGGGTGACTGTGTACAGGATGAGGAGTACGTAGGTGACAACAAGAGATAACCCAGCAGGGCCATAAGCCTGGAGGAAGTAACTCATAACTACACAAATGTATGGACGTAGTTTAGAATCTACAAGGCGTATTTGGAACCACATTTCCTAATTTTATAGTAACATTTACTACAACTCTTTAATCAATTCCTGGTCAAATCTAGCCTGATACCCAAAGCTTCCCATCCAGCTTATAGCCAATAACCATGGAGAAAAATCGATGTAAGATAAACACTTGCATTGGTACTAGTCAAATCCCTCTCCATCTGATGATTTTTTCCATTCTTTATTTCTTTCACCATTATGTCTTATTTTTTGGCAAAGACATGATCAAAAGTATTGCTTCAAGTGCTCTATCCTAAATAAATAACTTACTCGGAGCTTCAATACCAAGTTGTCTGCATACGACCTGGGCATCTGGAAGATTCCAATTATCATTGCAAACTGTCCCCCACTCTCCTCCGAAGCAGATCTCTACACGACCAGCGCCAATTTCCGGATCACCATTTACCACCCGAATGTCACCATCGTTACATACTGGTGCTATTGTTAGTGGAAAAGTTACCATGGTGTAAAGGAACACATAATACACATACATACACCCCCACTCGCAATCAAATGCACTCATCCATCCACCCCCTCCCTCTATAGCCCCACAAATATACACACAGTTTGCTATAGATGGGTGCATTATACAATCATGTAACCAGACAGTATTCGTATAATTAATTTTCAACAGGATATAACTTATTGGCTGCTTCACTTTCCCACAGGAGGGTACTGCAGTAGTCTTATTCCAGGCCCTCTCCCCCTCTCAATACAGTAAGTCTGGGAATTGTATATTAACTAGCTACTGTACTTACGTTCGGCCAGTGGGAGCCGCAGGCCCCCGGGGTAACCATAGCCCACAAAATCCGTGTGACCATACACAATAAGACCGAGGATAGCATCACTGTTGTCATGCCTTAAGCTGTGCACATTGATTCCAGGTATTTCCTCCTGCCTGGCATACCCACAGATACCTCCACTATTGCAACGAATTGCTGTCCATCCATCTGCTGACAAGCGCACCCCATCCAGTGTTATATTGAGGGGCTGGAAAAATTGCGGAGGGACAAAAATACTGCCCCACTGCTCCAAGGATTCCTCTGCGAGACCAATTACTGAAAAAGTGATGTTGTTACGATACTGGCTAATTGCAGGAACCAGGGACATCAGTACAGTATCCTCACCAAAACGATTGGCAGATATTTGGACAACCATAATCGGTTTATCAGCTTCAATACTGCAGAATTCATCTTTGGAAGCTGGGAACTCAAAGAAATCACCATTAAGCCTCAGGATGACTTCCGAGATGTTTCGTATAGGTATATTTCTTTGAGGACTAAAACAAGTAACGTTGACTGTTGTGTGAATCCGTGAAGAGACCATTTTGAAAAGATCAGTACTGACGTCTGATTCTTCATCTCGACTTCTAATAGGAGCAGTAAGAAACGTGGTACCCCAATTGGCAGTTGGAGGGACCTGTTCTATAATATGGTCACAGGAAAATGCTTCTGCGGGAAATGAGGCACACTCATGGCCGGTAAAGAATGAAACTGGTTTGTTGGATACGACACGAGAGCCAGTTAGATCACCTACACTGCTTTGGATATAGACAGTTTGTCCACTTTGAGTAAGGCTTACAGTTGTACTATTGCCAGGTTGAAGTAGTGACCTAGGATTGTTAGGGTTGGGCACTGGCTGGCTTGGAGTTATGGTAACTAACGTATCACTACTGCAGGAAACCACTAAAAAGCCACTGTCTGAAGAGAACTCGTCTATCTCGCTTGTTATCAGATTAGGTGGTAGAGATATGGCATAATACTCATATCGTTCAACATTCAATTGTTGCGGGCACGGCAGAGCCATAAATCCACCCACTGAGAATAATTCTTGGTTGGCTGCAAAAGTTACAGCTGTTCCGTTACCCCTAACTTGAATCTGAATACCACCTTGTCGATCTGTCGAATTATCAATTCTACTCATAATATTGGATTGACTCACAAAGTTAGGTCCAATCTCCACCTGCATTTGTAGTCCTCGTCCAGTGATACGGGCTGAATCCGGATCTGTCCCTGTGATAAACAAGACAGCTTCTCCCAAAACTTCTCCAAAAAATCCTGCCGAACCATCGTTGTTAGTGATGAACCCCATATAGAATTCTCCTCCCTCATTGGTTCCAGGATCTACTGTAGAACAGAAAATAAAGACAAGATAAACAAAATGCACGCTGGCCAAATACTATATAATCAACCTATCCCTCATTTCCAGGTGTAGCATTGAGGGACTGTTATTAACAGAGAAAGAAAGGCATGGCATTGTTAAACTTGGTCTTGCCACACAATCGTCATACACTATATCAGGACTTAGGTATGAGAGTGTGAGAAGTTTTCCGTAGGTATTAATATGGTGTCTTCAGCTATGTGAACCGCAATTGCTAGCTGCACTAAAGGATTACTCCTGTGGGGACAATCAGCATACTGTCGTCATCCAGAATACGAATCCTGGCGGTGCTGGAAAGGACTGTTACATCGTTCGAGCTGAGGATGCCAGTAAAGTACTCTGTTTCTTCTACTGTGCTGTCATTGATGATGGGAATCCGGAGTGTCAGTTGAGTCATACGTGGGTTCAAAACAAATTCTAGATTCACAGGGTCATAGTCCATGAAACCTAAAGGAAAAAAATGACAGCATGGGGATAAAACCTGTTAGTTCAAGGGCAGATGCTGAGTAACATAAATAACACTGACACACAATACAGGTTATTAGACTGGATTTTGGTAATATGGGTCATTTTTTATATTAGAAGTTTTTGAGGGCTCTTGTCCATGAAATATCCAGGAAACGTAGGAATGCTCAAGATTTCTGTACCAATGTACAGAAATAATTACGCCTATTGAACATAATTTGTACACACGAAATAGGATATTTATTGCAGTGTTATCAGTTAGTAATCACAGTGCAGAAAGCTCATGGTCACATATCAAAGAATCCATTGTATGCTAATCAGAAAAATGTGATATAGCTAAAACTCCAGTAGATAAATTATCCGTTGAAGACTGCGTTTATGTAGCTGGCATACGTACCAATGGCAGTGTCATCTTCTGTGATAAACCGAAGAACCACATCACTCCGGAGCTCGCCAGATCCGGGTAACACTGAAATGTCAATGGCTACTTCTCCATCTGATTCCATAACCTCGAATTGATTGTCTGATATTCCAATAAATACTGGGTCTGTTGTAACAAGGTAGAAACAGAAATTTAGCATCATGACCTGTGTTTAATTAAGTCACACTTGTACTTCCACACAATGTTCTCATGTGGGCCGAGTGGCTGGTAGGTAATGTAAGCCTACGTTTGCAACAATTAATTAATAATTTCATACCGACCCCATCTCTAGCTGGTTGATTGACAATTCGTGTAGCTACAGTAGAGGCTAGCTTAGTCGCCCTTATTGTCGGCTTAGGTTTTGAACGTAATCACTATTGAATACTGAAGTTTGATGGCAGGCTGCACACATAAAATGTAGTTAAGTAATTCATTATTTCAATAATTTTTCTTGTTATGTGTATTTTACATTCAAACATTTTGGTGAGACTATAATATCAAAATACCACCATCCATCCATCCATTAGATTATCAGCTGCTCAAGTTCAAGTAAGAGGTTTGTTATGTTGCTGCTATGTTAGGCCTTGTACAGGAATTTCAAATTGACTTCCATGCTACAACCTTTGTGCATGTACTCTAATTCATAGCTTACTTTCTGGTAGCCCAAGCTCCAGTCCTCCAACAAATGCGTAGCTCTCCAGGAATGATAGGCCATACACGATAGCTCCCACTCTTCCTCGCTCATCCCGGTGAACTATTGTGTGTGCCCCTGGTTCGGATATCTGTACCTGGGCAGCATACCCGCAGAGTTCATCAGTTCCACAACGAACTCCTACCCACGTAGATATTGGATTCCCATCCAATGTAATGTTCTCGGGGTTAAAGAAAACTGCTAAGGAGAACACGTTTACGAAATTTTGAAACGGTCCCTCCAGTGTTGCTATAGTCATGCTTCTGGTGTAGTGACTGTTGGCAGGTACTAATACCATGAAGGGATCACCAGCTCCGTTCTCAAGTGCATCAGCTATGTTAATACTGCCGGGAGTGAACTGCACAAACAGAATTGGGCTTGATGCCGCAATGACACAGTACCCTTCAACATCGCTGCTCGTAACAAAGGGTGCATCTCCTGGATTTAGATCTTCAAACAAAAGTGATGTATTACCATCACAGACGACTGTAACAAAACTTGTGGTTTCTGAAGCCACTATCCTGCCAATATACGAAACTGATCGGCTTCCAATCGGAGCAGTTATAAAGTACATTCCCCAGAGTGCGGTAGGAGGAATCTGTTCCACGAGGTGGTCACAGTCTCCCGACTCAGGAGGAATGTCTGCACACTCATGACCGGAGAAGAAGGAGATCTGTTTGTCAGCAACAACACGAGACCCTGTTAAGTCGTCTTCTGAGGAGATGTAAAGTGTTTCCCTCTGGTTGAGTGTAATAGATCCAGTTTCCCCAGCCTGTATAAACAATTCACGATTGCCTGGATCACTAACTACCTGGGTTGGGGTGAAAGTAACAACAGTGTTGTCTTCACAAGCCACTACCAAAAAAGCACTATTGTTCGTCATGTTTCCGGCTGGCACGGATACAGCATAGAATTCATAAGTATCTACTGGAAGAGGTGGGGTACAGGGAATGGCATGGAAGCTTGCAACAGAGAACAGTTGAGCATTGTTACCATAAACCGAGACTCGTCTTCCTTCTTCAGCTAGGATTCGTACACCTTTGTTACGATCAAAAGCATCCTCAACTCGTGTGGATGTGGGCAATCCAAGTGAGGTGGACAGTCCTGGTTCCACGCTCAGTGTCCGTTGGAATTCTGGACTGGTACTGACTGTGACACTCACGGGCTCTAGTTCTGGTGTTGTAAAGATGAGGGTAACATTATTGGCTCCACCCTCAGGGAAATCAGAGGGGGAAAAGTTCTGCAAGAATCCGATAGAGAAATCACTCCCAGCAGAAGCTGCACATTAGAAATGAAATACTATAATAATATGATTACAAGTATTTCAATATCAATTTTGCGTGATGCAAACTTTGGTGAAAGATAGCCATTAAACTGCTAGCTATGTATATAAAGTGTTCGAAAGAACCAGAAGTCACCCAGCCTGAAAGTGTCCCAAAAAAATGACACTAACATTAGGGGGGTTGAGATGAGATGGAGTACTGGGATATGGGGTTTAGGGGGTAGTATGGCTCAAGCAGTTAATGGTTAACTAGTATAACGTAGCTAACTAGTGAATGTACAGAAACATGTTATTTGAATAACAGCCTCATTTCCTGACACGATTCCATTCCAGGCCACAGGAGTATCAGGAGAGGCTGGGAATGAGGCTACACAATACGCAGCAGGAGGTGCACACACGAACAGTTGAAGCTGACTTACACACTGCACAGGGAGCACAGGAGGAGCCTCTTCTATAAGTGTTGCTTCGAATGTTACAGCACTCAGTAATATTGTCAACCAGTAAACCTTCACCACGGCACTCAGATGTTGCAAAGCACATCACTGCCACTGCGGAAGTAGAAAAGTGATTCAGGCAGCTAAATTAGATCCCAGTTGCTTATATCATGTATAGTGTATGGCAATTCACCATCACATTCAGCACAGAAGACATTAAGGATGCTTGTGCACAAGGATGGACCATACGCTGTAGTGTGGAGCATCTGCTGCTGGAAAACTTCTCGCACCGATGTTCATATACCCTAAAGCATTTCCTGGCAGAGCTTAGTAACACTTTCAAAGTCGATGATGATTCTGTACATCAGAGAGTGTAGGTGGGTGAACACTGAACGTTTTCTGAGGTGGATGAAAACTTGGAACATGCTGTTGTTCAATGCCCTGTTATTATGGATGTGGCTGGTCATTCGTCTCACTTCTTGGTGGAGGTATTTGACTTGGTTATTTGAAATTCTCTTTTGTCTTCCGTCATGTACACACAATTGCCACATGATGTGGCAATCATTAAAGGACAACTTTTTCAAGATAATTTAGAAATTCCTAGTCCACACAATTTTTTCATTGGAAAGGCTTCGGAAGGGGTTTGCAAGTAAGAAAACTGTACTAAGGGGATACATAACCTCACCCACAGACCACTGTATACACACCACACTAGGACTGTGGTTATAGGAAGAAAGAATTAGGAAAGTGAGACCACCATACCCTCATAATCCATTACCTACTTAATTGTCCCTCTGACATGTACAAATACACAGAATCTTGTTAGGGGGTCACACTGAACATTCCAGATACATGTATTCTACATACGTAGGGTTCTCTCTTGCTTCTGGCTATCCATTCATCTGTCTATCTGTCTATCCATCCATCTATCCATTCATCCATCCATCCGTTGGTGCGTTTGTCCGTTTGTCTGTATTTCTGTGTCTGTCTGTCTGTCTGTCTGTCTGTCTGTCGTCGTCTGTTTGCATAAGCTTATTAACAGTTGAACAGGGTAGATACGTATCATACTTCTTATCTGGAATATAGAGCTGGTGTGGTAACTGACACACAAACAATATCAAAGAACATCAAATTTCTTTGCATGAGAATGTCAAGCCATCCACTTTGAACTATTAAAAGTAGTGTTCTACCAATAGTAAAAATCTAGCACCAAATACGGACTCACTATAGGAAGGGAAGGGAAAGGTGGCTTGTAGTGTATAAAGCATTCTTCAT
Source organism: Phakellia ventilabrum (assembly GCA_963921505.1). NCBI lineage: Eukaryota > Metazoa > Porifera > Demospongiae > Axinellida > Axinellidae > Phakellia > Phakellia ventilabrum. The sequence goes on along the minus strand of OY997395.1, from coordinate 6,406,048 downwards.
GCTACAGTTAACTCCACTATTACCATCTTACCAGCAACATCATCATCGATAATAGTGACCCAGGCTTCTTCATTTGTTCCTGCTGAAACACCGACGAAACTCGGAAATGTGAAGTCAACGTTGAATTGCTCTGGGTCCTCAGAAGCAATTTCATCATTGATAATTACAAAGCTGGTACAGACTCTGGAGCCTGTGGGGCTGGCTGGGAAAGTAATGCTTCGGGTATCTGGGATAAAGTCAGCATCAGCTGTGTGAAGGAAGGATATATGCGTATCAAACAAAGAGCTGATTGTGTATTTACTAATGCTCTTGCTTAGCTATTTCTCTATGCATTAGATTTATGCAGACATGATTGTACAACCACTAGAATATACAATGTCTGATGCATGCTAATCCTCATTGGCAGTTCCAAGTATATGCATACTCAACTCAGTTCCTACGTAGTTAAGTAATGCTAGAGCACAAATTTCAAAAATCATTTTTATTGAGCATATAGTAATAGCCACTAGCAACCATGGGCTTACGAGTTGCAGCATTGCTGGCTGACTTTGGATTTGCGAAGACACCAATAGAGAGAGACCGACCAATACCAGTGCTCGTTGTCACACACACAGTTACTGTACCATTGTTTTCAAGCACAGTGTAATTAGGAACCTCAAACTCCACTGTCACACCTGAGGAAGAAGGGGGAATGGGAGAGGAGAGAGGGAGTGGGCATCTATTATGAATATTCTTCTAGACAGTTAGTCAAGGGAGAGGGTCAAAGCAACAAGACTGTCAGTGACACTTAGTTCTTGATTGTTAGCAGCAATATATACACACATTCAGTACTGGCAGTGCTTTTCTCACCATCAATAAAATCTTCAAAGATGTCAATCCGGGCAGTGGGTGGGTTGAAAGTTATACCTGCGCCACCCTCCAGAATGCCAAGGAAGTTTTCTGTACCCTCCAGTGCTATGTCATCGTCAAAAATGGTAATAGTTACACATTGCCTTAGGCTAGGACCAAAAATGAATTCAGTAGTTGTTCGATCATAATCTGAAGGTTCTGAAAGATAGATCAGAGATGCATACATTATTAAACCTGCAATGCCAAAATAATTCACTGATTTATTGCCATTGTCACTCATTCCCATGTTCCACTCCTAAAAGCTGGGAAGTGGCTATAGTTTACATGCCAGACCCCAGTCCATGAAACCTGGAATGGGATCTGGCTGGAAATACTGGTGGTATATCACTGCCAACACAAAACGCAACCTCCAGATGTAGCTGAGCCATCGCTTGTGGAGAACACGACAGATCCTTGCTCGAGTGTTCCCATTATCACCACAGCACACAGCTCCACAGTAGTCCCCTCAATGGCAGAGTACATCGCCTGCTCAAAACCAATCACCGCACCTAGTATAAAGGAAATTCAATTATAATCCATTATATAATTACGTGTGAGATGTGACTGTGAGGAAGAGGGTGTGGTTGGTGGGTTATAAACAGGTGTAAACTGCAACTTCAGTTACTAAGTGAACATGCATGGTCGTGAGTTACTGTGAGTCTCGAGTAATGCCAACTGTTTTCATACATAAAACTTACCGCTTTGGTGAGACTAGCTATCTACAGCATGGACAAGACCTGCCAGCTTGCACAAGGTAGCTACGCGAACTTTTCAGCGACTCCATCTACGTGACGTCATTCTTTGCAAGGCATCTCCGTTGAAATGTATTAAACCCTAGTAGTATTAAGCAAGAGCCTATTCCTGGGAATTTCTGTATGAATCAAGAGGCCCCATGGGTACCTTGATAAATGCATATACCGGTATGATTATACAAATATAGACTAATGCTTTAGTGGAGCCACTCTTAGTTCTTACCATCATTGGGATCTTCAGAGATGAATACATTAACCTGACTTCGTTCTGGGTCCAAAGTTACAGCTGAGTCAACAGAGGTGAGCCTAGCAAAGAAGCCCTCTGTATTCTCCAAGATAGGATCATCCACAATGGAGACATTCACGCAGCTCCTGCTATTGCCAGAATTAAAGATGAAGAATACTGTGACTGCGACATAGTCAGGTGTCGGAGCTGTAGAAAGTAATGCATGCATGCACACACACGTAAGTAAACTGTATATGATACACAGCTGACCATGAAGCTAACCAACCTGTGGATGTTGCTGTGTTATCAATTGTTGAGAAGATGACTATGGCTTCTGTCTCAAGTGACCCCGCTGTTATACTAGCACACAGTTCCACACTTGAGTTAACCCTCTCAGTGGCAATGTATCCATTTTGCTCAAAGGCAACGATCACGCCTATACAATACAACAGCTATGTAACTATTGATAGCGACCATCAATATAAGAGTTGAGCTAAATGAGTATTGAGGTTCCGCTTACTATCATTGCGATCCTCCAAGATGTTAACCTGGGCTCTGTCTGGGTCCAAAGTTACAGATGTGTTAGTAGTAGTGAGACTGACAAAGAAATTTTCTGTTCCCTCTACAATGATGTCATTCACAATTGGGATAAATACACAGCGCCTCCTTATTTCTGCACAGATAGTTGTATATTGATACTCAGGATCACTACAATCGTAATCTTCATAGTAGTAATAGAAGTAATCGTCCCCTTCGAAGGTAAAGTTTCTAGTAGTTGTATCATAGTCAGGTGGGTCTGTTATAATATGTGTAAGTGTGTGTACGTGTATGTGTGTGTGTGTGTTTATAAATGTAACATGCCCAGTCTGTAGTCAAATCACATTTTTGATGACTCACCAGTAGATGTAGCAGTGCCATCGCTGGTGGAGAGGGAGACAACGATAGGATCTCCGTCTGGCAGCCTGCCTCTGCTTACTACAGCACACAATTCTACTCCACGCTGTGTCTCAGTGGCATTGTATACAGTCTGTACAAAACCAATAACCAGTTCTGAAAGACAAAAGAATATGAAACTGTAATAGCTATCTGGGAGATATGATATTGGTAGTCCGCATATTCACAGTTTGCAATTATATATAGCAGGGATCATGACATAGTGACAGATGTAGAGAGAGAATTGAAAACTAAATCAAACTAAAATGGCCTAAACTACATTTGTTTGAGGGTGAGCCCTTTGGCACTGATTGCTCATACAAACTTGGACTCAACAGAATACGGAGTTTGCTGATATTCTTGCATCAGGGATATCACAGAATGCTCCACTGTCCAACTATCACTAGCAATCCCAGAGTAAATAGTCATGCCGGCACTTAAATACTCAATTTAACGGTGATATTGACATCAGTGGTAGTCAGCACAAATTTGCTTCAAACTTCCTACCTTTCTAGCCTGGTAATGATTATGGCTCAGCAATAAAGCTGGCTCAGAAATGGGACATCTAGCTGATTTCTCTCTGAGGTATAGATTGTGTGATTTGTTCAGCCCGTCTCTCCACTCTTCCATAGCAACCACGCTTGAAAATATGTTGCAGATAGAGACGTCAATCTCCTAAAGACCTTTTCCATAGCTCCTCCAGCAGCATTGCTATGCATGGTTACCCGGTTAATTGTTATTCTTGTGACTGGCTGGCTTACAAACTACCCCCATCTGGCTTCACTGAGCTCGTGATTCATTACATCCACATCTCTACTTGCCCACCATGCTTTACACTTGGAAGTGCTCGATATATGACAATAATAAGATTAAAGAGCCACCTGTGTTTATATATGCATACTTCTCGAGGTTTCTAAGCCAGCACGCATGCCACAACCAAGAAGATTTTTAAACACTCTAGTTATATTCCTGAACCACTCACGGCTGCACTCTGGTGGTGGTACTGCTGGATATGTTGCAGAGTTCCCATCCACAGCTGCTGTGCACGTCGTGGTTGGATCTCCGGTCAGCTCAAAGCCCGGGTTACAGGTGTAGGTAGCAGTGTCACCGATTGAGTTGCCAGTGAATGTCACCATGCCGTTCACAATGGTAGGAGGATCAGGACACAGTGCTGCAGAGCAAGAGGTATGTGAATAATATACTTGTCAGCAGATAAGGAAGCGAATACAAATGAACTATACATGACAACAATAAGAGCTTCACTAACTAAAGAGCCACCAATTTATAATCTTTATGTACGTGCATGCTGAGGTTTCCAAGCAATGTTAATCAGGTCCTGCATAGAAATGAGGTATCCGTAAAGTGAGTTCTATATTGTACACATGCCACAACAGAGAGGCATTCAACTACTCCAGACAGCACTGGTCATATCCCTGAATCACTCACGCCTGCACTCTCGTCGTTGTACTGGTAGAAACGTTGCAGAGTTCCCATTCCCAAGTGCTGTGCATGTCACGATTGAATCTCCAATCAGCTCGAAGCCCGGGTTACAAGTGTAGGTAGCAGTGTCACCGACTGAGTTGCCAATGATAGTCCTCATGCCATTCACAATGGGTGGAGGATCATCACACAGTGCTGCAGAGCAAGAGGTATGTGAATAATACACTGCCAAGTGTAAAGATAAGAAGGGGGTGTAAATAATATATAATAGTTAGACGGCGAGTGCAAGGGATCTATGGGATTTAGAAGCCACGAGGGGCCTGAGGCTGTAGCGTCTGAGCGAAGCGAGGACGCTACTAAGGGCCCCGAGAGCTTCTAAATCCCATAGATCCCGCACACTCGTCGTCTAAGTTATTTAGAATACTGCAACAGTTACCATGTTGCCTGAAGCTGCAGCAATATAAGCCATGCCCCCTGGCACTTAGAGTCCACAGATATAGTTCCTCTAGCACTTATTATCCACCCTTATATAATATAATATAATATAATATAATATGTTTTGGGTGGAGTAGGGGTCACAGAGGTGTGAAACTTATACCATTATGATCCTGGGGAACAAATATGAAAATGTATGTGAAGCTCCTCTACTTTCAGTTTCTGTGAGGAGTTATGGCCAAAATAAAAACTGTATACATTTTATACGTCTCCTTATGGGGCCCCTACAAAGCATGTGGTCAAAATGGTGTCTCTGATAGTTACATGGATGCCGCCTTCGAACTGAGAGCGCACGAATCATCAGAGATCTGGACAAGTTTACCATACGTTTACTAAGGAAGGCTTACTACAGCTCCCAGGTTAGTAGAGTTTGTGTAGCCTCTGTATAAGTAGAGATATGAGCGCTATTAACGGATGGCACATTCGAGCGATATGCTTGTGAGTTTCGAGCGGCCCACCTCATCTCTCCACTCACCTATAGCAGCCATGGCTCATCCTTGAAAACATGTTGCAGACAGAGACAGCAATTTTCCAAAGACCGATCGCTTTTTTGTAGTTCTATTTTGCACACATGCCACAACTGAGAAGACATGTAAATACTCTACATGTATATAGTTCTAATTATATTCATAAAGTACTCACGCCTGCACTCTGGTGGTGGTACTGCTGGATATGTTGCGGAGTTCCCATCTGCAGACGCTGTGCATGTCGTGGTTGGATTGCCAATCAGCTCAAAGCCCGGGTTACAGGTGTAGGTAGCAGTGTCACCAACTGAGTTGCCAGTGAATGTCACCATGCCATTCCTAATGGAAGGCGGATCATCACATATGGCTGCAGAGCAAGAGATATGTGAATAGTTTATTAAAAGAAGTACACTACAACAGTAAAACTAAATAGACACCTGTGTATATACATGCATGTTGACATTTCTAATCCATGTTAATCAGGTCCTGTAAGGTATTTGTAGGTGAGTTGACACATGCCACAACTGAGAAGACATGTAAATACTCTATACAGTTCTAGTTATAGTCCTAAACCACTTACACCTGCATCCTGGTGGTCCTGGTAGAAATAGTGCAAAATCCACATCACTAATTGCTGTGCATGTCGTGGTTGGATCTCCGATCAGCTCAAAGCCTGGGTCACAGCTGTAGGTAGCAGTGTCACCGATTGAGTTGCCAGTGAATGTCACCATGCCGTTCACAATGGAAGGTGGATCATCACATAGTGCTGCAGAGCAAGAGGTATGTGAATAATACATGAAGAATTGAATGAAAGCAATACTATACCTGATGCACTGCCAAGTACAAAGTAATGTAATTTATTCTATACTCCGCATGTGCATAACATTATTGTTACGTAGAGCTACCGTGCAATATTATCCCGTATTGCACGGGCAAATACGCATGCGCAGTTGAAACGTAAATTTGAATTTCGTTACTTGATTGGCTGAACAGTGGCCGCATTTTTGCCAATTTTCACGCTGTCATATCTCGACAACCATTAGCGAGACACGAATGATTCTTGGTACAGTGCAAGTACTCTCTGTGAACTAAAGGAACCCCACGCTAGAAGTGTATAGCGCTCTCCGTTCCAGAGATGCGTACCTCGGTAGCATCGCCATTTTCAAGAACTTGCCGTGTGATCGAAAATTCCGCGAACTCCGCCCCATATCTTCCTCGCGGTTTGGCAGAATGACTTTATATCCGAGTTATTACTACAGTAACGCCCCCTGTAAAAACCACCCACGTTTCATTTTGTACATTGTTTTCTGAATTATACATGCCATGTAGATCATTGTGAACTATCATCGCTGTTTGTAAAAGTAATAATATTATTGTACAATGTTATGTGCATGTATTATCCAGCTATGGTCAGTGTAGTACAGCTATATAGAATCAGGAGCCCATAACTCAAAGGGAAGGAGCGTTAAACTTGTGCATGTATGCTGATTCCACCTGTTGTCAAATGGCACTTGCCCAACACTCCTTATATGGTAAGTGCTATGTAAGCGCTATAATTTACTTAGCACTAGTCTAGTAGTAAACCAGCCATGCATAACTGCTAGGTATTCCATATATGGAGTTTTCTTGTAGGTGCCATTCAACAACAGGTGGAATCACTAGTTCAACGCTCCTTCCCTTTGGGTTATGGGCTCCTGATAGATTATTACACACATTCCCATGCAATACGGCATATTGCACTCATGCAGGGAGTATTTTCACTCGTCCTTCGGACTCGTGAAAATACATCCCTGCACTCGTGCAATATTCTCCCGTATTGCACGGGAATGCGTGTAATAAGATATATATAAAGCTTGGCATGAAGGAAGGGTCACAGAGGATCGAAACCTGCATATATCATTGTGATCATTGGGTAAAAACTAAGATTTTCAACATAGGATTTCTCCACTTTCAGTTTCTTTGAGGAGATGTGACCAAAATAAAACGTCACGTTCTATAGTTGGCGTCTGCCGTTTTCAAGCGGTATAAAACCTGTTTTTTCCATTCCAGTCCCAGTGCTTGTCTGCTACTGTAGGCCTGACACTTTCTCACATCTTGCAGTATGTGTGATCAGGAAAAAAACGACAACAAAGGATGACCTACATTTCACTGGACTCTATAGTACAAATGACCTCAACGAGTTCCTACAAGAGTAGATACACAGCTTTCTTCCATTGCCTGAGAACTACAACTCACTCACTATGTCACCCTTCTACCCTATGCATCATGCACATGAGTAAAATACACCAGATCCACAGTAGCAAAAGTGAGATGTGCATTTGGCCTTTGAAGGAAGCTATGCTGAACATGTGTAGATCGAAATGTTTGATAGGAACCTCAACCATGAAACACACCTGCAATGTTGAAGGGAATTGTTTGCTCTCTACTCTGTTCAAAAACGTCCGTGTATGACACTGTCAAGGTGTGTGGTCCAGGTGGCAAGGTGGGATCAACATCCAGTGGGAAGGTACCTGGTAAAAAGGTATCAGCACACATTATTACTTTATCACAAATTTGTTATATGCAGCATACTTCAAACTTACAGGAAAAGAACGGTTCACTGTCGTATCGACACTGTACCATAAATGGAGGGTTGCTTGCTTCACAGTCAAAAACAGTTGGAGGCCCCACGGCACCGCATTCAAGCACTGAAATTAGATACAAGAAGCAATACAACAATAAAAAGAAAGTGTACATTCTTGCTAAATCCAGTTAGGTAAAATTAAAAGTAAAGTCCTTCAATCAAGAATTGCATCATTGTTGACATACGTATATAACAATAAAATGTTTGACACCATGGAAAAGTCTATTAAACTGCATTTTTCCATCTACCATTATGGCAAAGCATCTGGCAATAAGGCTTGGCTATAACTGGTCCTAGATGTGACCCATGAATCAGAAGAAACTAATGATGGCTGGAATTGGCTAGACTGGTCCACCATGGACGCCATAAAAACTAAAGGCAAGTGCTATGCTCTTCTGCTCAGTTCCAATTCCCAGTTGGGCTCTGTTTTTTGAGGTCTTATCACTGTTTCTTTTACCAGCCTACCACATGTTTTTTTGGCTGGTACTAATGTAAAATTACTTTACGTTTCCCGTGTCTGTCTCTCTCTGTGTGTGTGTGTGTGTGTGTGTGTGTGTGTGTGTATTCGTCCATATTTATCATGTGCACTAAGTTATGTCATTGTGTTACTACACCACTATAGCCAAGAGTATAGCGGAAGCTACTGGAAGTTTACAGGCTCAGTAGACCCCCGTGTTGCCCAGACGACAAAAAGGGCAGGTAGCGAGGATAATTTTGTTTTGACAAGTTTCAGAAACTAATATAAAATAAATCAGTCAGCACTTTCCTTGGCTTCTGCACTTTGCTGGTTTGATTACCTCGGCTGTATACTCAAGTACATCAAGAGCATCCAACTAGTATTTAGAAGGTCCTGAGTTCAAGCTCCAGCTGGGCTCCATTGTTAGGGTGCTTTTACATTCTCAATGTTTTATTGTTGTTTGTTTATCTGAATGAATTCACATATGAACATAAGTCCCCGAACTTACGTTTTGTGCCTCAATGTAATGAAAACATTTTGGCTGTTATTGGTATATGCTCTACATCGTAAGGGGTGCCAACATTGCCTATCCCATTTCTTAGCTATAAAATGATCCCAGAATTTAGGAATTGGAGGGGGAGGGGAGACTTATGATGCTTAGGTACTGCTCATTATTGCATGAGTCCAAATGCAAGGTACTTACCAAGTGCGGGAGGCACTGTAAATCCAAAATTAAACTGGTCAGAGTTTCCACCAGCGTCTATCACAGTGGTAGTGACATTGTGGCGTCCCTCAGAGAAACGCCTCTGGTTAACTCCATAGGTAAAGGAGGTTGCGTCTGAAGAGCTGATGTTACCTGCGTGCAGTGGGATAGAGAAACATACGCATAATGTTAAGGTGGCAGGAAGCATAACATAAAAGATATCCCTGATGAAGGGACTATGGCTGACTCTTTGACGGAAGGCTAAAATATTTAAATCTTGTTACCCCATGCAGTAGTTACTTTCTACAGGTATAAGGTTTGAAGAATATGTGTACCATGCATACAAGCTGAGACGTACAACGTCAGCACAAGTGAAGAAGTTGAGAAGTTAATGCCAAGGAGAAAATAAGCCTCTCCATCCCATGACAGGTAGCTAATTGTTTGACAGAAAGAGAGAGCACATATCTGCTAAATTCTGCACTAAGTACCGATAGCTCCTTTTTTATGCTCATTATCTACTGCTCCACCGAATAAAATTATTCTGATTTCCCTATTTACGTATACACTTAAATCCTGTTCTCCGCCACATTGTGTTGCCTACTGGACTGGGGCTGCCTGAATTACCTGCTAAACTCCGCCAATGACACAAATAACAAGTACTTTCAAATGGGACACAAATCAGTTTCACCAAAATATCCGAATGCATAGCAACGAGAAATTTTTGCAAATGTAAATATAAATAGTTACTTAACTTCATCGGTATCGCTGCACGCAGCCTGCCGTCGAATTTTGATACACAAAAGCGATGACGTTCAATGCCTACGTCGACAAGAGGATGCCTAAGGATGCTACTACAGTAGCTACACGGATAGGCGTCGTTTGAACAGCCATGGACCAGTTAGGGGCGGGGTCGGTATGTAATTGTTAATAGTTGTTGCTAACGTAGTCATGTGAGGATCATGTTTCGACCCGAGACTCTCGTGTCACGTGCGGACATTTTGGTGAAACTGAAATAAGCAATTGGAACTTCAAGTTCTAGCGAATGTGGACACTGAATGTGTCAAGCCAGAGATAGCATTACCAATTAGAGTTTTTATAGCTTTGAAACTCTCAAATATACTCCTATCACCCAAGAGGTGTTACTTTCAAGAATGAACACTGAAATATGAGGTATTGAGTATGCGAGGCAGTCAGTGTGATATATGACATTACACTTCTATGCTATGGTTGAATTTCATTGTAACTCTGAACTGTGCTGTTTGCTCTCACGTTGTATCTCTGCAACTTACAGCTTTCTGGAGGTCCATCATCAAATGAGCATGATACAAATGTGTAAGGGACGTTTGTGGAGCACAACACATTAGGACCGGAAGAGGGTGAGATTTGCGTAAGTCCACAGGTCAACTCAATCGGTGGTACAGGTACTATGTTTGTGCAAGAGTGCATGTATGTATGCATGTATGTATGTATGTATGTATGTATGTATGTATGTATGTATGTATGTATGTATGTATGCATGTATGCGTGTGAATGTGTGTAATATAGTACATATTGATAATAGTAACATTTATATATGTACATTGTAATAACCACAGGCAAAGCTGAGCATACAGTATACTTAACAAAATACAGAGTTTACCAAAATTCCTACATCAGGGATATCACAGAATGCTCCACTTTCCAACTACACTAGAGTAAATAGGCATGCCAGCACTTAAATATTTAATTTAAATGTGACATTGCTATCAGTGAACACTATAACTCACTCATTGTATCACCTTCCACCCTATGCATCATGCACATGAGTAAAATGCACCAGACCCACAGTAGCAAAAGTGAGATGTGCATTTGGCCTTTGAAGAAAGCTATATGCTAAACATGTGTAGATCGAAATGTTTGATAGGAACCTCAACCATGAAACACACCTGCAATGGTGAAGGGAATTGTTTGCTCTCTAGACTGTTCAAAAGTGTCGGTGTATGACACTGTCAAGGTGTGTGGTCCAGGTGGCAAGGTGGGATCAACATCCAGTGGGAAGGTACCTGGAAAAAAGGTATCAGCACACGTTATTGCTTTGTCACAAATTTGTTATATGCAGCATACTTCAAACTTACAGGAAAAGAACGGTTCACTGTCGTATCGACACTGTACAATAAATGGAGGGTTGCTTGCTTCACAGTCAAAAACAGTTGGAGGACCCATGGCACCGCATTCAAGCACTGAAATTAGATACAAGAAGCAATACAACAATAAAAAGAAAGTGTACATTCTTGCTAAATCCAGTTAGGTAAAATTAAAAGTAAAGTCCTTCAATTAAGAATTGCATCATTGTTGACATACGTATATAACAATAAAATGTTTGACGCCATGGAAAAGGCTACTAAAATGTATTTTTCCATCTACCATTATGATAAAGCATCTGACCCATGAATCAGAAGAAACTACGTATGGCTGGAATTGGTTAAACTGGTCTACCATGGACACCACAAAAACTAAAGGCAAGTCTCTTCTGCTCAGTTCCAATTCCCAGGTGGGCTCTATTTTTTCAGGTCTTATCACTGTTTCTTTTACCAGCCTGCCACACATTTTTTTGGCCTTTCCCGTGTGCACTAAGTTATGTCATTGTGTTACTACACCACTATAGCCAAGAGTATAGCGGAAGCTACTGGAAGTTTACAGGCTCAGTAGACCCCCGTGTTGCCCAGACGACAAAAAGGGCAGGTAGCGATGATAATTTTGTTTTGAAAAGTTTCAGAAACTAAGTGCACTATAAAATAAATCAGTCGCTTGGCTTCTGCACTTTGCTGGTTTGATTACCTCGGCTGTATACTCAAGTACATCAAGAGCATCCAACTAGTATTTAGAAGGTCCTGAGTTCAAGCTCCAGCTGGGCTCCATTGTTAGGGTGCTTTTACATTCTCAATGTTTTATTGTTGTTTGTTTATCTGAATGAATTCACATATGAACATAAGTCCCCGAACTTATGTTTTGTGCCTCAATGTAATGAAAACATTTTGGCTGTTATTGGTATATGCTCTACATCGTAAGGGGTGCCAACATTGCCTATCCCATTTCTTAGCTATAAAATGATCCCAGAATTTAGGAATTGGAGGGGGAGGGGAGACTTATGATGCTTAGGTACTGCTCATTATTGCATGAGTCCAAATGCAAGGTACTTACCAAGTGCGGGAGGCACTGTAAATCCAAAATTAAACTGGTCAGAGTTTCCACCAGCGTCTATCACAGTGGTAGTGACATTGTGGCGTCCCTCAGAGAAACGCCTCTGGTTAACTCCATAGCTAAAGGAGGTTGCGTCTGAAGAGCTGATGTTACCTGCGTGCAGTGGGATAGAGAAACATACGCATAATGTTAAGGTGGCAGGAAGCATAACATAAAAGATATCCCTGATGAAGGGACTATGGCTGACTCTTTGACGGAAGGCTAAAATATTTAAATCTTGTTACCCCATGCAGTAGTTACTTTCTACAGGTATAAGGTTTGAAGAATATGTATACCATGCGTACAAGCTGTGACGTACAACGTCAGCACAAGTGAAGAAGTTGAGAAGTTAATGCCAAGGAGAAAATAAGCCTCTCCATCCCATGACAGGTAGCTAATTGTTTGACAGAAAGAGAGAGCACATATCTGCTAAATTCTGCACTAAGTACCGATAGCTCCTTTTTTATGCTCATTATCTACTGCTCCACCGAATAAAATTATTCTGATTTCCCTACTTACGTATACACTTAAATCCTGTTCTCTGCCACATTATGTTGCCTACTGGACTGGGACTGCCTGAATTACCTGCTAAACTCCGCCAATGACACAAATAACAAGTACTTTCAAATGGGACACAAATCAGTTTCACCAAAATATCCGAACGCATAGCATGAAAATGCAAATATAAATAGTTACTTAACTTCATCGGTATCGCTGCACGCAGCCTGCCATCGAATTTTGATACACAAAAGCGATGACGTTCAATGCCTACGTCGACAAGAGGATGCCTAAGGATGCTACTACAGTAGCTACATGGATAAGCGTCGTTTGAACAGCCATGGACCAGTTAGGGGCGGGGGCGGTATGTAATTGTTGCTAACGTAGTCATGTGAGGATCACGTTTCGACCCGAGACTCTCGTGTCACGTGCGGACATTTTGGTGAAACTGAAATAAGCAATTGGAACTTCAAGTTCTAGCGAATGTGGACATTGAATGTGTCAAGCCAGAGATAGCATTACCAATTCGAGTTTTTATAGCTTTGAAACTCTCTGTGAACAGTATACTCCTATCACCCAAGAGGTGTTACTTTCAAGAATGAACACTGAAATATGAGGTATTGAGTATGCGAGGCAGTCAGTGTGATACATGACATTACATTCCTATGCTATGGTTGAATTTCATTGTAACTCTGAACTGTGCTGTTTGCTCTCACGTATCTCTGCAACTTACAGCTTTCTGGAGGTCCATCATCAAATGAGCATGATACAAATGTGTAAGGGACGTTTGTGGAGCACAACACATTAGGACCGGAAGAGGGTGAGATTTGCAAAGTTCTGCAGGTCAACTCAATCGGTACTATGTTTGTGCAAGAGTGCATGTATGTATGTATGTATGTATGTATGTATGTATGTATGTATGTATGTATGTATGTATGTATGTATGCATGTATGCGTGTGAATGTGTGTAATATAGTACATATTGATAATAGTAACATTTATATATGTACATTGTAATAACCACAGGCAAAGCTGAGCATACAGTATACTTAACAAAATACAGAGTTTACCAAAATTCCTACATCAGGGATATCACAGAATGCTCCACTTTCCAACTACACTAGAGTAAATAGGCATGCCAGCACTTAAATATTTAATTTAAATGTGACATTGCTATCAGTGAACACTATAACTCACTCATTGTATCACCTTCCACCCTATGCATCATGCACATGAGTAAAATGCACCAGACCCACAGTAGCAAAAGTGAGATGTGCATTTGGCCTTTGAAGAAAGCTATATGCTAAACATGTGTAGATCGAAATGTTTGATAGGAATCTCAACCGTGAAACACACCTGCAATGGTGAAGGGAATTGTTTGCTCTCTAGACTGTTCAAAAGTGTCGGTGTATGACACTGTCAAGGTGTGTGGTCCAGGTGGCAAGGTGGGATCAACATCCAGTGGGAAGGTACCTGGAAAAAAGGTATCAGCACACGTTATTGCTTTGTCACAAATTTGTTATATGCAGCATACTTCAAACTTACAGGAAAAGAACGGTTCACTGTCGTATCGACACTGTACAATAAATGGAGGGTTGCTTGCTTCACAGTCAAAAACAGTTGGAGGACCCATGGCACCGCATTCAAGCACTGAAATTAGATACAAGAAGCAATACAACAATAAAAAGAAAGTGTACATTCTTGCTAAATCCAGTTAGGTAAAATTAAAAGTAAAGTCCTTCAATCAAGAATTGCATCATTGCTGACATACGTATATAACAATAAAATGTTAGACGCCATGGAAAAGGCTACTAAAATGTATTTTTCCATCTACCATTATGATAAAGCATCTGACCCATGAATCAGAAGAAACTACGTATGGCTGGAATTGGTTAAACTGGTCTACCATGGACACCACAAAAACTAAAGGCAAGTCTCTTCTGCTCAGTTCCAATTCCCAGGTGGGCTCTATTTTTTCAGGTCTTATCACTGTTTCTTTTACCAGCCTGCCACACATTTTTTTTGGCTGGTATTAATGTAAGATTACTTTAGTTTCCCGTGTCTGTCTCTCTCTCTCTCTGTGTGTGTGTGTGTGTATTCGTCCACATTTATCATGTGCACTAAGTTATAAAAAAGTGTCATTGTGTTTTTATGCCACTATAGCCAAGAGCATAGCGGAATCTACTGGAAGTTTACAGGCTCAGTAGCTCGTGTTGCCCAGATGACAAAAAGGGCAGGTAGCGAGGATAATTTTGTTTTGAAAAGTTTCAGAAACTAAGTGCACTATAAAATAAATCAGTCGCTTGGCTTCTGCACTTTGCTGGTTTGATTACCTCGGCTGTATACTCAAGTACATCAAGAGCATCCAACTAGTATTCAGAAGGTCCTGAGTTCAAGCTCCAGCTGGACTCCATTTTTAGGGTGTCTGTACATTCTCAATGTTTAATTGTTGTTTGTTTATCTGAATGAATTCACATATGAACATAAGTCCTTGAACTTACGTTTTGTGCCTCAATGTAATGAAAACATTTTAGCTGTTATTGGTATATGCACTACATCGTAAGGGGTGCCAACATTGCCTATCCCATTTCTTAGCTATAAAATGATCCCAGAATTTAGGAATTGGAGGGGGAGGGGAGACTTATGATGCTTAGGTACTGCTCATTATTGCATGAGTCCAAATGCAAGGTACTTACCAAGTGCGGGAGGCACTGTAAATCCAAAATTAAACTGGTCAGAGTTTCCACCAGCGTCTATCACAGTGGTAGTGACATTGTGGCGTCCCTCAGAGAAACGCCTCTGGTTAACTCCATAGCTAAAGGAGGTTGCGTCTGAAGAGCTGATGTTACCTGCGTGCAGTGGGATAGAGAAACATACGCATAATGTTAAGGTGGCAGGAAGCATAACATAAAAGATATCCCTGATGAAGGGACTATGGCTGACTCTTTGACGGAAGGCTAAAATATTTAAATCTTGTTACCCCATGCAGTAGTTACTTTCTACAGGTATAAGGTTTGAAGAATATGTATACCATGCGTACAAGCTGTGACGTACAACGTCAGCACAAGTGAAGAAGTTGAGAAGTTAATGCCAAGGAGCAAATAAGCCTCTCCATCCCATGACAGGTAGCTACGTAGCTAATTCTTTGACAGAAAGAGAGAGCACATATCTGCTAAATCTGCACTAAGTCCCGATAGCTCCTTTTTTGTGCTCATTATCTACTGCTCCACCGAATAAAATTATTCTGATTTCCCTACTTACGTATACACTTAAATCCTGTTCTCTGCCACATTATGTTGCCTACTGGACTGGGGCTGCCTGAATTACCTGCTAAACTCCGCCAATGACACAAATAACAAGTACTTTCAAATGGGACACAAATCAGTTTCACCAAAATATCCGAACGCATAGCATGAAAATGCAAATATAAATAGTTACTTAACTTCATCGGTATCGCTGCACGCAGCCTGCCATCGAATTTTGATACACAAAAGCGATGCTAAACTCCGGCAATGACACAAACACAGTAACTGATAACAAGTACTTTCAAATGGGATACAAATAAGCAATTGGAACTCCAAGTCAGTCTAGGTCATGTCCTTACTTTCCTTAAATGCAGATGGAACTTCAAGTTCTAGCGAATGTGGACATTGAATGTGTCAAGCCAGAGATAGCATTACCAATTCGAGTTTTTATAGCTTTGAAACTCTAATAATGCTGTGAACAGTATACTCCTATCACCCAAGAGGTGTTACTTTCAAGAATGAACACTGAAATATGAGGTATTGAGTATGCGAGGCAGTCAGTGTGATACATGACATTACATTCCTATGCTATGGTTGAATTTCATTGTAACTCTGAACTGTGCTGTTTGCTCTCACGTATCTCTGCAACTTACAGCTTTCTGGAGGTCCATCATCAAATGAGCATGATACAGATGTATAAGGGACGTTTGTGGAGCACAA
The DNA here is from genome assembly GCA_963921505.1 of Phakellia ventilabrum. Lineage (NCBI taxonomy): Eukaryota > Metazoa > Porifera > Demospongiae > Axinellida > Axinellidae > Phakellia > Phakellia ventilabrum. The sequence continues at coordinate 6,389,385 of OY997395.1, read as the reverse complement.
CACATTAGGACCGGAAGAGGGTGAGATTTGCGTAAGTCCACAGGTCAACTCAATCGGTGGTACAGGTACTATGTTTGTGCAAGAGTGCATGTATGTATGTATGTATGTATGTATGTATGTACATGCATACATATGTATGTATGCGTGTGAATGTGTGTAATATAGTACATAATATTGATAATAGTAACATATATAATTATGTACATTATAATAACCACAGGCAAAGCTGAGCATATACTTAACAAAATACAGAGTTTACCAATATTCCTACATCAGGGATATCACAGAATGCTCCACTTTCCAACTACACTAGAGTAAATAGGCATGCCAGCACTTAAACAAATGTGACATTGCTATCAGTGAAAACTATAACTCACTCATTGTATCACCTTCCACCCTATGCATCATGCACATGAGTAAAATGCACCAGACCCACAGTAGCAAAAGTGAGATGTGCATTTGGCCTTTGAATGAAGCTATGCTGAACATGTGTAGATCGAAATGTTTGATAGGAATCTCAACCGTGAAACACACCTGCAATGTTGAAGGGAAATGTTTGTTGCCTAGTCTGTTCAAAAGTGTCGGTGTATACCACTGTGAAGGTGTGTGGTCCAGGTGGCAAGGTGGGATCAACATCCAGTGGGAAGGTACCTGGTAAAAAGGTATCAGCACACGTTATTGCTTTGTCACAAATTTGTTATAAGCAGCATACTTCAAACTTACAGAAAAAGAACGGTTCACTGTCGTATTGACACTGTACCATAAATGGAGGGTTGTTTGCTTCACAGTCAAAAACAGTTGGAGGACCCATGGCACCGCATTCAAGCACTGAAATTAGATACAAGAAGCAATACAACAATAAAAAGAAAGTGTACATTCTTGCTAAATCCAGTTAGGTAAAATTAAAAGTAAAGTCCTTCAATCAAGAATTGCATCATTGCTGACATACGTATATAACAATAAAATGTTAGACGCCATGGGAAAGGCTACTAAAAGGTATTTTTCCATCTACCATTATGATAAAGCATCTTGCAATAAGGCTTGGCTATAGATATGACCCATGAATCAGAAGAAACTACGTATGGCTGGAATTGGCTAAACTGGTCTACCATGGACACCACAAAAACTAAAGGCAAGGCTCTTCTGCTCAGTTCCTTATCACTGTTTCTTTTACCAGCCTGCCACACATTTTTTTTGGCTGGTATTAATGTAAGATTACTTTAGTTTCCCGTGTCTGTCTCTCTCTCTCTCTGTGTGTGTGTGTGTGTGTATTCGTCCACATTTATCATGTGCACTAAGTTATAAAAAAGTGTCATTGTGTTTTTATGCCACTATAGCCAAGAGCATAGCGGAATCTACTGGAAGTTTACAGGCTCAGTAGCTCGTGTTGCCCAGATGACAAAAAGGGCAGGTAGCGAGGATAATTTTGTTTTGACAAGTTTCAGAAACTAATATAAAATAAATCAGTCAGCACTTTCCTTGGCTTCTGCACTTTGCTGGTTTGATTACCTCGGCTGTATACTCAAGTACATCAAGAGCATCCAACTAGTATTCAGAAGGTCCTGAGTTCAAGCTCCAGCTGGACTCCATTTTTAGGGTGTCTGTACATTCTCAATGTTTAATTGTTGTTTGTTTATCTGAATGAATTCACATATGAACATAAGTCCCCGAACTTACGTTTTGTGCGTCAATGTAATGAAAACCTTTTTGGCTGTTATTGGTATATGTTCTACATCGTAAGGGGTGCCAACATTGCCTGTCCCATTTCTTAGCTATAAACTGATCCCAGAATTTAGGAATTGGAGGGGGAGGGAAGTCTTATGATGCTTAGGTACTGCTCATTATTGCATGAGTCCAAATGCAAGGTACTTACCAAGTGCAGGAGGCACTGTAAATCCAAAATCAAACTGGGCAGAGTTGCCACCAGCGTCTATCACAGTGGTAGTGACATTGTGGCGTCCCTCAGAGAAACGCCTCTGGTTAACTCCATAGCTAAAGGAGGTTGCGTCTGAAGAGCTGATGTTACCTGTGTGCAGTGCGGTACAGAAACATACGCATAATGTTAAGGTGGCAGGAAGCATAACATAAAAGATATCCCTGATGAAGGGACTATGGCTGACTCTTTGACGGAAGGCTAAAATCTTGTAGCTATTTTACCCCATGCAGTAGTTACTTTCTACAGGTATAAGGTTTGAAGAATATGTGTACCATGCATACAAGCTGAGACGTACAACGTCAGCACAAGTGAAGAAGTTGAGGAGTTAATGCCAAGGAGCAAATCAGCCTCTCCATCCCATGACAGGTAGCTAATTCTTTGACAAAAAGAGAGAGCACATATCTGCTAAATTCTGCACTAAGTACCAATAGCTCCTTTTTTATGCTCATTATCTACATGCTCCACTGAATAAATCATTCTGATTTCCCTACTTACGTATACACTCAAATTCTGTCCTCCTCCACGTTGTGTTGCCTGCACGTAGTGTCTCTATATATCTGAACTAAAGTCTGGAGTTGCCTACTGGACTGGGGCTGCCTGAATTACCTGCTAAACTCCGGCAATGACACAAACACAGTAACTGATAACAAGTACTTTCAAATGGGATACAAATAAGCAATTGGAACTCCAAGTCAGTCTAGGTCATGTCCTTACTTTCCTTAAATGCAGATGGAGTCTCCATGCGAATGTAGACATTGAATGTGTCAAGCCAGAGATAGCATTCCTGATTAGAGTTTTTATAGCTTTGAAACTCAATAATACTGCTGTGAACAGTATACTCCTATCACCCAAGAGGTGTTACTTTCAAGAATGAACACTGAAATATTAGGTATTGAAATAGATGTTATTAACTTGCAACTATATACACACTAGAGTACGTGAGGCAGTCAGTGTGATACATGACATCACATTTCTATGCTTTAATTGTAATTCTGAACTGTGCTGTTTGCTCTCACGTTGTATCTCTGCAACTTACAGCTTTCTGGAGGTCCGCCATCAAATGAGCATGTAACAGATGTGTAAGGGACGTTTGTGGAACACAACACATTAGGACCGGAAGAGGGTGAGATTTGTGAAAGTCCACAGGTCAACTCAATCGGTGGTATAGGTACTATGTTTGTGCAAGAGTGCATGTATGTATGTATGAGTGCGCATGCATACATATGCATGTGTGTGTGTGAATGTGTGTATTATAGTACATATTGATAATGGTAAGATTTTAAACATGTACATTGTAATAACCACAGGTCCCCAGAGAGTTCTGTGTACTGTACTTTTACAGACTTTGTGAGTGCTTACAGCAGTTATGACTACAGATCCTATGGGAGTGACCCCCCTTGAAAGGTACCACATATTAATAGACAAAGCTTCATAAAATAGCATCACAACATGCCATCAGCCACACACCAGTCACCCATCAGAGAGTGCTGGTACTTACTCCAAGTCCTACCTCAGAAATTAAACTCACTTGCGATGATGACAGTGGCGTTGCGCCGACCCAGCCTAGCTCCCGCGGATGGTGCAGTGAGAATGACAAAAAATGTTTCTTCTCCCTCCACCAGGCTATCAGATATGGTTTGGATTTCCACAGGAACCGAAACATCTCCTGTGCTACTTGGAAACCCTTGTGTGATACTCAGTGGAGAGTAATCTCCTCCACCAACTGCAGCATATCAGTATGCATGTGAATAAGACGACAGGTGGTAACTTACAGGGAAAATTAAGCACCAAGTATATGGTCTGACATGCAGGCAGGTGTTTGAGATTTGAAGGTGAATGCTTACCAGAGTACATAAATATCTTAGTCTAATTACCACATCACTTCAGTGTAGTACACAACCCTGACTAGCAAACTCATGATTAACATGCAGCTTTGGTGCTCTCACACCTGATATAACACTCTTTATATTTAGTTAGTTAATGAGTAGCTTTCCCAATCAGTCCATAACAGCAGGATCATATATGAGAGGCAAACATGACATCAGCACACACCTGTTGCACTTCCGTCCTGTGTGCTGAGTGTTACGCTAAATCCTGTAGGGACCTGAGATGATCCCCTCCTCACAACTGTCACAGTGACACTATCTCCCTCTACCACAGTGTAGGTAGGGTCATCAAACTCCAGCACTACAGCTGCAGAACAAGAAAAGTCACACAGCACTTCATTAAATAGACGTGCACAGCTATGTGGTCACAAACAAACAAAGTATGTGTTCAAGGATATTGGACCACTGAATGCACAGATTCCGTCTTAGTAATGGCACTGTTAACAACATAGCACCTCTCATGTATGCGGGTTGCTACTAAATCAGCCATTAACAATCCACAGAAGGAATTCAAGTTCATCATTATCATATGACAAACATATTACAACAAAACCAAAGCCAACACATATTAGCTTACCATCATTATCATCGATGACAACAGTGGCTGTGTTTTGAGTGATGATGGCACCACCGTCCACCAGTGAGAGCTGTGCCGTGAACTGCTCGGTCATCTCCAGTATATCATCATTGACAATGCTGACAGATAGCGATAGCTGAGTCAAGCCAGGTAGGAAGGTCAGAGTTGTCTGCCCCCCAATGTAGTCATCATTAACTATAGAGTAGTATAAACATTGAAATTATTATGGCATCTGTATTTACCAGGCTAAGGGATAAGGAGTTGCTGTATGCATGCATTGTTGAAGCAAGCCAGAGCAAGACCCACACTAGTGAGCTGAGACCTTCCCACACGTCTGTATAGACTATGGATGTACGTCTTGCCCCCGTGGCTTCGAAGGACAAGGCACGTGTTTAAAATAGCATCCCTGAATGTAATCCTCATAATTGAGGCACACAAAGAGTCAGAGATCTGGATACGTACATCACAAATAACCTGATGTCAGGTTCATTTTTGCAGTGCGCACTGTATCACTCACGTGTGGCCGTTCCAGGTTGTAGTGTGACCAGTACTTCAATGGGGACATCGTTTACCCCATTACTGGCAACGAATAGGGACACCCCCCGAACCACACCCTCTTGTACAGTGTAGCTTTCCTGAGCAAAACCAATCCTGAACACTGATAGAAAGAGAAATTGATAAAATGGATCCAATAACACAACTTACACTTTCTCCATGAAGTAGCTCTATACCATGTCATTTTAGCAGACCGGATTTGCAAAAACCTGGAATGTCCCGCATTTTTGAATGTGCAAACTTCAAAGACGCATATCTCTAGAACACTATGCACTATCAGAATGAAATATGGGTGGCGTTGCTGCAGTAATAATCTCAAAATGAAGCCTTTCAGCCATATTACAAGGAAGATATAGGGCCATGCAAGCCAAGTTCATAGAACTTTCGATTGTGCGGTAAATTTCCAAAAATGGCGGTGCTACCAAAGGCAAAAACAACAACAACAGTTCCTTAGTGGGCAGGCTTGAGACTAGTTCCTTAGTGGGCAGGCTTGAGACTAGTTCCTTAGTGGGCAGGCTTGAGACTAGTTCCTTAGTGGGCAGGCTTGAGACTAGTTCCTTAGTGGGCAGGCTTGAGACTAGTTCCTTAGTGGGCAGGCTTGAGACTAGTTCCTTAGTGGGCAGGCTTGAGACTAGTGTATGATATGCGATGTAAATGCGCAAAGTAAGCGATGAAAGGCGGTAGAGGCCTGTCCACACTAAGACAGAAATGGGGCCCTCTTTGTACACACGACCACATCTAATAATCCTCTTACCAGTGTCCTCAATGTTGACAACGGACTGCCCGAGAAAGACATTAGCTGGAGCCAGCCCTAGCTCGTCGTTCAGTAACAGGATGAAGGTTTCTACACCTGTATCATCGTTGTCATCCAGTGGCTCCTGAGGGAGGGTGACTCTGACCTCAGCCTGAGGAGACTCTGATAACAGAGCAATCTCTCGAGTCACCACCTGGAAGTCGGACAAAGCTGAAAAGGGGAGGGGAGGGGAGGGGAGGGGAGGGGAGGAGAGGGGAGGGAGCGGAGGAAGGATATGGAGGAGGAAAGCAAGTGAAAATTCCTTGACCTACATAATCTATTGACGTTCAAGATGAAGTATTAATTGCTGGATATACTATCAAGTGTAAAGATAAGAAGGGTGTAATGTAATATAACATTTGATATGAAGGAGGATTCAAACTTATACCATTATGATCCTTGGGTGAGCTACTCGCCCGCTATACTTTACACTTGGCAGTGCAATTACCCTCAATACCCATAAACCTATAAAGTAGCAATCTTGAGAATACAGACATCACACTGACACAGAAAATAGGCCTCAGCAGTTCCTTACATGCTGTCAGTGGCATTGCCCTCACACCCAGGGACAGGCTCTGCGGCAGTGAGTCTCCTCTCGTCAGGTTGACGATGAGTGTGTAGGGACTTTCCCTCTCCCTGAGGTTATATATTGGTTGTGAGAATCCAACCACTGCAGAATGGAATGGAACCAGAACTTATGAGCAAATCATTCTTAGTTGCTGACTAGGTAACTATATCAGAGATACATTATTATGATAAGTAGGTTGATGATAGAAAATTGCCAAATGGAGTACCACAGCTACTGGGTCCACTGCTATCTACATCTTAGTCCATTTGACCCTACATTTTTGAATCCTAATGCTTTCAGCTGTCTCTCACTCTGTCTATCTGTCCATCCGTCCATCCGTCCAGTTAACCGTTAGTGGTTAACACCCGTTGAGGTTCAGCTCTGAATTGACACCACTACTGCCTAACATTTTTTCTTACACTCTGCAAAGGGTAGTAGAGCCTGGGAATGGAAATGAGGCTATCCCAAGCCATGACCCCACAGCCTAAGGTTTTGCACTAGTATGAGCAACATAAACTGCACTCATTTTGTCCTCCAATTATATCACAGTAAGGAGAAATGCACAGTCCAATCAGAGGAGGTGTTCTCCCAACAATATATCTTCAAAAGTGAAAGCTTGCAAAATACAATTGCTATATACACATCTTGAATGCACTTCACAGTGAACCAGTGGAAAAGCCACTCACAGATGCATGGCTGGCAGATGTTCACACGCCCCTCCAGCTGGAAAGAGGAGCCAAAAGTGGTGCAGCAATCCTCCAGTGTCTGTGTGGGTAGGGAGGTACCAGAGCAGCCAGGTTCTGGGAAACACTGGAAACCTAAAACAGGCCAAGAAGAAATAATACAGTAGCCAGGCACACGTGGAGAGCATGCTTAGCTGGTAGTTACGTTGGTTTGTGCTTCCCACATCTGCTCATTAATTTGTTTGTTCGTGTTTGTCTGGAGATGAGCAGGGTACTCTATAGCAGGTGCCAGTAATACTTTAAACAAATGGACAACGCCAAGCGTGAGTATTTCTCAAGTTAAAATGCACAGACATTCTAGGAGAGTCAGTTTCCTGATACAGCTGAAAACCAAAATAATTATCCATCAGAGATGATTATCAGAAGCAGCACAAGTGCGTATAGGGCACGCTAACTAGGAGGACATACCCTCAGGACACGTATAAAATTTAGGCTCTCTGAGGAGGATTAAATAGAACCTTCTGAGGTTTAAAATAAGTATTAACCTACTAGCTCTGTGAGCCATTGTTAGTTTCTACTCACTTGTAGTCTGTGGGTCATCATCAACTATGGTTACGGTAATGTTGGCACGGCGATTGTCCACCTCCCCCGCTCCAGGACAGGACAGCAGACTGATCAGGACAAAGAACACCTCCCGCTCCTCAAAGGTTTCATCCTCAATCGTTCCGATCCTGACCATCTGGCTTGAGCCATCTCCAGAGAAGGCAAGCCGACGGTTGATCATACCTTCAAAGTCAACTCCAGCTGGAGGAGAGAAGTAATCTCACACACAGGTAACTTACTAGTGGTTACACTAGGTTCTCAAGTTGTAGCATGTTAGACAAAAAAAAACTGAATAAATAACAACGCAGCCTAAGGGTTAGACTTGGCTAGACAAGCAGGGTTTAATACAGCAGGGGTGAGATGACACGAGATATGTGTGGAGCCGTGCCCCTATGGAAGTCTGGGATAAGAAACTTCTGAAATACAAGTGCTCTGCTGATGGCATCAGGGGCGAAAAAGGTAGCTAACTGTGGGGAGGGGTGAGGGGAAGGAAATCCGAGACCCCCTCCCCCCACACCCTAATGAAGCCTTGATGAGGTTATGGTAGGTTACAAGTCATTACAGTACATGCATGTACATATAATTGTTATAGTTGTCATGGCTACGAGAGGTTATGTAAACATAATGTCAGGTGCAGACCTCTTGCAGTTCCACTGACGGCTGAGAGTCCCACCAGCAATTCGGTGTCTTCTTCCAGCCTCCCTTCTAGCACCCTCACTGTCACCTCAACAGTCCCTCCCTCCTCCACCTCTGAGGGTCCCTCTAGTCCAATCAACACCCCTGAGTTGGGCAGAGTAAGTGATTGAACATGGTTCTCACAATACACAGTACTGTTTACAGCAATGTACTGGGTATGATGTGTACTGAACTGATACAGAATTTTCTAAACTGGGAGTGTTCATTAATACACCTCCATATCATTTCAGAATGGAATCCTCTGACAGAACAATTTGTATCCTTTGAGGGTAATATTTCTTTGTACAATACTCCTCTTGAAAATATTGCCTACGAGTTAAAGAAAACAATATTGGTATTTCACCCGGCGAGCATAATGTCATCCATTAAAGGCTGTGCCCAGCGACAGGTCAGTCCAAGCTATAGAATGGGTACGCTATCTCATCTTACAGTGAACACTACACTAAACTAACTTATAGTTTGACACTAAACTAAACTAACTTATAGTTTGACTTATCTTGGCCTGTTGAGCCTGCAAACTTCCCCACTAGGTCATGGCTATACCGCTATGATGCAACTTCCAGCAGCTACCACCAGGTCATGGCTATACCACTATGATGCAACATAGCACATGTGATAAATGCAACAGACACGGCGACTTCAAGCAATCTCAGTACAAGCTGAGTGTGACCTTTGCATGCACCTGGCTGCTTAAAATTCTTAGCCAAATTCTGAAGGAGAAAACAAGTGGGCTCTCAAAATCTCCCCACCGCCCACCTGCTGCTATCAGAACATCAAACAGAAATGTAACCATCTGGCATGAATAAACACTGTAGCAGAGCTACAGCTGTTGCTATAGACCCACTCACTGTCGTTGTCTTGAATCAGCACATAAGCTTCTTCAGGAATGAGCTGTATGCTGCCAGAGCCGAGTTCCTCCGACGCTATCTGGAGCTGAAGGGGGATCGTCTCGCTTGACTCAACCTGGTTGTCATCCAAAATTGGAATTTGTACACCTCCAGATTGGAAATCACTACCAAAAACCAATGTCGTGGTTACTGCTTCAAAGTCCTCACCAGCTGAGAGTGTGTGTGTGTGTGTGTGTGTGTGTGTGTGTGTGTGTGTGTGAGTGTGTGTGCGTGAGTGTGTGTGTGCAAGGAGAACATGCTAGTACTATTATTTATAGTTATATAACCATGCATATTTACGAGATAATCATATTATGATAACTGCAGCAGTCATGTGATACTCACACGTTAGCCATGTGATGACTATACTGTTCATGTGAGTCACATGATAGTCATATGACAATAATTACATGCACAGAGAAGTCATGTGATGACAATAAGACAGTCATGTGATCCACTGACCCACTGCATCACGGTTGTTAACAGTTGACATCGTGACGCGAAAGGTGACATCCGTTTGCCCAAACAGCCGATCCACTCCTACGTCCACCATCGACTGGCCCTCACTGACGGTGAACAGTGCTTGAGAGAATCCAACCACCACGACTGGAAGGAGAGCAGTGAGTGCGTATGGGAACCACTTTCTACACATGCTAAATTAATTAACTTTCCTAAATTTTCTGTGGTCACGTAAAAAATAATATTATGAAGAATATGGTAGTGTCCAAGTTGTGGAGATAACGTTTCTTAAATTTCTGTTATGTAAACCCTAATTGGGTCTTCATTAGTCATTAGGTACACTGAATCCTACATCATAAAGCTGTTTATACCCATTGTATGATGACTGCCATCAGATCACACAAATTTATATTTTAATATGCAGTCTTGAAAGCTAAGTTTGCTTTTCAAGCCAAGCTGCATGACAGTTCTTTAGCTGGCTCAGCATTGCAGAAAGGTTAGGTCTGAGTGAAGCTAAAGTAAACAGTGATGTCATTGTGATGATATTACATCACCTGTTATTGTAAGAGGCCAGTGCTAGGCATGGGCTCCTTTTCAAGCCATGCTCTAGACTACGCCGGATTATGCCCTTGGTTATTCTCAACTGCTCTAGGAAAGTTTAGCAGAAGTGATGGGAATACTTGTTGTAAGAGCTCACAGAATTTAAACCCACAAACGTCGTTATGGTAACAGTCCATAATTTCTTAACACATATAGGCACTGGCTGTTGACCAGGGCTGCACTCACCATCATCGTCCACTATCTCCACGGTGACAGTCCCATTCATCACAACAGCCACTGGAAAGAGACCCTCCACTGCAACTATCGTGGCAGTAAATGACTCCACGCTCTCCAGAACTTCATTGTCAATAATCCTGGTGGTCACAATCTGTTCTGTGTCACTGGCATCAAATGCAACCACTTCTTCAAACAAAGGCTGATAGTCACTTAATATTCGTGGATCTGTGGTGGGTATCAAATGACATCATAACGATTTCATGGTTCCTATCTCAGCATTGATGAGGATTGGCCCTTACCCTACCCTCCCACCCACCTTAATTACTCTTAGCTCCAAAAATCATATAATTTTAATCACCAGACTGTGTGTCTTCTTTCTGAGTTCCCACAAGTCCAGACAGACCTAAAGAGCCTGTGGCTTCTCTCAAAGTCATGTATGATGACCCTAGACTTTCAATTCCCTGTGTACATGCACAGCCATCTGGTCTTACACCACAGCCATCTGGCCTGTGTACACAGTTGCTATGCTGACTGTGCAGACTATGTTGTGTACTAGTTTTGAAGCCAGACTCATGTTCATTAGAACAGCCTCATTTCCAGGCCAGATTGAGAATGAGGATAGACATTTTTTTGTATATATGCGCCAATAAAGGGAGTGTTAGTTTAGGGTACTGTCAGGATACAGTCAGGGTACTGTCAGGATACAGTCAGGGTACTGTCAGGATATTGTCAGTATACTGTCAGGCTCCTTCTGGTGAGTTATTCATTTTTCTATAGCCGAAGAATAGAGAATTCCAGCCCCCTCTCCCTTACAATCAATTCCAGCACCCCTCCCCATCAATCCAGCACCCCTCCCCCTCAATTTCAGCCCTCAATTCCAGCACCCTTCCCCATCAATCCATCACCCCCTCCCCCTCCCCCTCAATTTCAGCCCTCAATTCCAGTATCCCCTCCCCCTCACCCCTCCCCATCAATTTCTGCACCCTCTCCCCCTCAATTCCAGCCTCCTCCCCTCAATTCCAGCCCCCCCCTCAATTCCAGCCCTTCCCCATCAATTCCAGCCACCATCCCCCTCAATTCCAGCACCCCCTCCCCCTCAATTCTAACACCCTCCCCCTCAATTCCAGCACCCCCTCCTTCTCAATTCCAGCACCCCCTCCCCCTCAATTCCAGCCCCCTCCCTCTCAATTCCAGCCCCCTCCCCTCAATTCCAGCCCTCAATTCCAGCACCCCTCCCATCAATCCATCCCCCCTCCCCCTCCCCTTCAGCCCTCAATTCCAGTCCCCCCTCAATTCCAGCCCTTCCCCATCAATTCCAGCCACCATCCCCCTCAATTCCAACACCCCCTCCCCCTCAATTCCAGCACCCCCTCCCCCTCAATTCCAGCCCCCTCCCCTCAATTCCAGCCCCCCCCTAAATTCCAGCACCCTCCCCCTCAATTCCAGCACCCTCTCCCCTTCAATTTCTATAAACACTAAGATTAGATGGGAGTTAGTGGACCCTCATTGACTAGGGTCTGCTTCATGAACAGCCCATGGGCATTTACTAGAGAGCAGACCCCCTACTGATGTCATGACATCGCCAGAAGTCTGGACCTACCAGACGGAGTTCCAATTGCGGTCCCATCTTCTGTGGTAAGCATGACACGGACAACTCCCCTACCACCTGGTACTGAGGTATCGTCTGCTTTCAGTAGCCGGAACTGGACAATACCTACTCCTTCCCGTACTGTGAGCCGAGTCTCCGCAAAACTGATGTTGACCACTGTAGGGAGGGAGAGATGGAGGGAGGGAGGGAGAGGAGGGAGGGAGGGAGGGGGAGGGAGGGAGGGAGGAATGTGTTGAAATGTGTATGAGATTCTTACACATTTGATCTCAAAGACCCGATGCATGAAAGTGTTGTGTCTTACCAGGAAGAGCTGGGTCATCATTGAGAATGGTGACAGTGACGACGGTGGTGGGAGAGAGGTAGACCCCAGGGGACGCCGTCAGGAAGATATCAAATGACTTGCTGCCTTCTGGAAAGACATCGTCTGGTGCCAGCTGGACTTGAATTGTCTTGAGACGCTCCTCTGGCCCAAACACAATACTGGTATTGAAGGCAATGTAGTCTTCTCCAGCTAATGTAGATGAGTGTGTGTATGTGTGCGTGGAGCTCAGATTGGCAAATTAAAAAATTCGCCAATATTAAAATACAGCCATTTCCAGCTACTTCCTATTTAATGCTCACCAGATTTTCCCGCTATACCTTATATATACAGTACTCTACCAACTATATGACAATTATGTAAGAGGTTAGGGTGGCTTCCAAGTCTGGTTCCGGTACCATACTCACCAATGGCAGTACCATCCCTACTCTTGATAAACACCTCTATGCTCTGGCCGAAGTCCCTACCACTTCTCATCAGATCTATGCCAATAGTACTCTCATTTTCAAAAACATTCACTGCAAATGTCTCAAAGGTCACCCGGGGGACTGTGAATGTGTGTGTGTGTGTGTGTGTGTGTGTGTGTGTGTGTGTGTGTGTGTGTGTATACATGCATTGAGTTGATGGGATAAAAAAATGGACAATTGGACAAACAGAACATAATAGAGAAACAAACAGCTAGACAGACAGACAGACAGACAGATAGGCAGGCAGGCAGGCAGGCAGGCAGACAAACTGTTGGAAGACAGAAAACAAACTAACGGGCAATGGGTCTCTGGGTCAATCCCCCAACGTAGCCATGTCCAGCCCTGAATGCCAGCCAGTAAACAATGACACTGAAACGGGCACTGGGGTCGGTGTGGTTCAGGACATGGGACTGTGCAGACACCTCCAACTGGGCAGCATACCCACAGGTCCTCTCACGATCGAGGCATCTTATCTCCACCCATCCACCTCTCAGCTGCTCAGTGACTGGACGTCCATCCAGGATCACTCCATTGCGGTCCACCTCACCTGACATTGGCAGGGGTAATCATACTATAATAGAATAATCGAGAATGGAACTGTAACAGAGCCAGATATGTGGTACCAGCATGGGACATGCCATAGGCCCTCTGAGAATAGTCTGACATGGCTTACCCCATGCCTAGATAGCCATGGCCGGACTGACTGTAAATCTCAGACTCTCACTAAGGCGAACTGGCTACATTAATATTAACACTGACTGATCCATGTTTACTGCTGGATTCTAGCTTGGATGAAAGAATGTGACAGTTGTTCGATCTGTGCACAGCTGAGGCAGCAGTGATACCAACATAACATGGCTTTAAAAGGTAGCTTGATGTGCTACAGTGTAAACATGAGTATTGTCATTATCATTGCTATTATATAGCTGTCTCCTGTGAAGGGAGCTTACTTGGCACAAAGATGTTGAGATAATTGATCCCTTGAACAGCCTGGCTTACAAACGTGCTGACCAGGAAGCTGCTCTGGTACTGCTGAATGGGAGGTGCCATCACCATGAAAGGGTCAGCATTTAGGACATTGTCCACACCAGTACCAGTGGAAAACTGTAGGAGTAGTGTTGGGACAGTGGACTCGAAGTAGCAGTACTCATCAGAGCGAACTTGAATCTCCACTGGTTGACCAGCTCGCTCAAATTCAAACGAAATATCTCGTTCAGATTCACCCAACGGTAGAAAGCATCTACCAGTGAAGGACCCACTGCTGAAAGAAGAGACAGCTTTAAAAACATCTCTTCCAGTCCTGTTAGAAATTGGCGCAGTAAGGAATTCATATCCCCAGGTTGCAGTCGGGGGGATCTGCTCCACCATCTGATCGCAGAATGTAAAGTTTCTTGGAATGTTGCCACACTCATGACCTGTGATGAAAGCCACCGGTTTGTTTGTGACCACCCTTGAGCCTGACAGGTCAGATAGGGAGGAGATGTACAGTGACTGCCTCCGGTTGAGTGTGATTGTTACTGGCTGCCCAATTTCAATCGCTTCAGAACCAATTTGTCTAACCAGATCAGGAGCATCAGAGATATCAATACGACGAGTGAGGTTGAGATCGATCAAGGTCTCATCCTCACTGGGGATAATGGCAAATGCACTCCTCTCCTCGGGAGGGGGTACATCGGGGTCAGCTGGAGGGCGCTGCACTGACACAACAAAGTACTCGTAGCCTTGATTGGGAAGAAACACGCACGGTAGGACCTTGAACGTTTCGACAGATGTAAATTCCTCAGTTAGAGCCACAACGGACAGACCCTGGTCATCCAGCGATCTGATACAGATACCTTCATCTCGATCACTGATATCTGCCAATCTGAGGTCAATGTCTAGCCCTACTTCAGTGGGGATTCCCCCCGCCCCCGTCCTCTCCATGTCCTGGTCCTCTCTGGACTCCACCATGAATTGAACACCATCCTGCCCCACCCCCACTCCCATGGCTCCCACGGAGAGACGCAAATTGGCCCGTGAAAAAAAAGGCCCCGGAAAGAGGTTGTTGAAGAAGGCCAAAAAAAACTCGGTGCCTGCACCAGAGAATGTTGTTTCATCTGGAGAAGGAAGGGAGGGAGATTATGAGAATAATGGGGTCATGAATAATTTGCACCCAGGAATGGCTTTCTGTTCTTAGGAGTTTGGCTGGTTACAGAAGCACTTCAGATGTGTAAAAGTGGTCTGATAGTTGACCGCTTCTCTGAAGTGTTGCCATGGATGTAGGGAGCATTGCTAGCTACTTCACAAGTCCCTAGCATAGATGCTAACTGAAGAACTGCAACTGGCTTTTTTTGACAACACTTGCTTGCCTAATTTTAGTAACCTGTAGCTACACGTTTTCCATGCCCAGATTTTGCATGTTGCATCCATGGACACGAACGTTGTTTTTTTTATCCTCCAAGGCTGTGAGATAAACTCTGATTTGGGGAGGCCTGGATTCCAAGCTCGGGTAACTCACTGAAGCAGTCGAAGCACTGTTCCTCCTCATCTGTGAAGGAGAGCCCCTCCCCCGCACAGCAGTCCCCTTTTCTCGCTACTCCAGGGATGCTGTCTCCACGACAAACAGTACCCTCAAAGCAGGTGAATGCCCAGCAGGAGGCTAGGTGCGTGTGTGTGTGTGTGTGTGTGTGTGTGTGTGAGTACAATAGGATCATAGTGGTATAGTAGTTGTAATCTGATATCACTGCTAATAGCTCTCTAGTATCCAAGATTCTTTGATCTACCTACACAGAGAGTTTTGAGAGTTCAAAGACTGCTACAGGAATGCAAACATAATTATTACTTCCTGTGGGCAGGGCATAGCAATGAACACATCTTGCCTGCCTGCAAGCTGCATGGGGAGCACAGATGAGACCAGCAGAGCGCAAAGGTATCTGACACGCTGCATGCCATCACAGGCTTAAGCGGGAGTAATTATTCTTATCTGTGTTAGCAAAATCTCTCCAGTGCATGCTCCTTCTTTGGACTTCCCCACTCAAATGATGCTCCCTTCATTGCACATGATCACTGCTTCTGTTGTTGCACGTGTATACTGGTAACATGATATTACCAACAATCAAGCTTAGCCCCACAGCATAGCTCACACTGCATTTCACTTGCTTCCTACAGATTAAATTATGCCATTACTTAGATAATAGAAAAAGATCATGACAATGGGTATTGATTGTACCCTTGCCTCTTGAGTCAGACCTTGGGATGGAGTGAAATCAGCAGGTAAGGTCTAGAGCGGGGTAATTCCAGTCACAGTATAATTTAAGCAAAAGTGACCCAATTACAAGTCTCACTCATGCTGCAGTAACACTAAGTACTCCTCGTACTAGAACTGCAATTATATCCGCATTGCTCTAAATTATGCTTTGACCGGAATTGCGCTGTGACCGAAATTTACCCCGCTCTATCTTAACGGCTTCCCAGACACCTAGGTATGTCCCCACTTTCCCGAGACCCAGGGAACTACTTAATCAATGATAGTAATAGTGCTTTATACCAAACACCAACGGCCTACACAGTATTATGCACACCACCCGTTGACAAGACAATAAGGTTGATTGCTTTTTTAATATTCAGCACTGAGTCGCAATAGAGAAACGGAATTGATTAAATGCGAATCATTCTAACTTCATGTAACTGTAAAGCTTACCTGGGAGAGAGCAGGTCAGGTAGAGCAACAACCAGACACTTTGCTTCTCCATGGTGCACTGCGAAACTGCAAAAATTATTGCTACTTCCGGTGGGTGGTATGCACGCTACCGAACAATTTCTGCTCGCATGCGATATGCACGCCACAGGGCACGTGCGCATCCTTTAATGAGTCATCACTCCTGCTTATTACTTACGATTTTTTAAGGCAGTGCACGTCAAGCAAAAACCTACTACATACAGGGTCTAATTACGTTCAGAGAATAGAACAATAGGACACACAAATCAGAAGAAGGCATTGTGGTAGATATAGCTACACGTAGACAAGTGCATGTTACATTAGATGCTCAAGAGTGTGCATGGTGACTAATCAAACATCATTCAGTACTTCATGTAGTCATTCTCATTTTATTAAAGTTGTAGCAGGGAGTTCTAGAAAGAGAAAGTAGAGACAGGATGACCATTATGGACAGATATTTAGTTTTTTAAGGCATCATGTTTCAGGGCATCAGTTTTGTTAGAGATTTTAACCAAGATGTTTATTTATTGATTATATACAAGTGATAATATAGGCACAATGAAACAAGAAAGCACAAATAGCTGCTAAGGCACAGTTTATATAATCAGTGTAAACGAAAAATTACACTTAATTTCCCTCCTAGTTGTGGCGAAAATAGCTAGCTCCTTATACATAGCTACATAAGGTACATCAGCACTTATTTAACAGTAGGCACTAAAAAGCATTATCCTTAATATTCCTCATAGCTATACCTAGCTAAATTTCAAATTTGCACAGACTATAGTAGAAACAATGAAGACAAGTGCTAGCTGCTAGGGATATAGCACTTTGCTCCAGTATATACATGTACAGGTGTGCTGGTAATGGAGTTAGAAATCCTGTTTATAACTACCACTACTAAGCTATGGTTTATAGTCTAGCCTTGTTCAGCAGACTATCTCTCTATTCTAGACAAGAACTGTCAGACCTTCGGCATTTAGACTAGCTGTGTATTCCAAATGTGAACTGTTACTCTATTCTTCTGCAAGCATGTGCAGATAAATAGAGAGATAGAAGTACCCAGGTAAAGAAAATAATAGCACTGGACACTTACAATCATTGTCCTGTATCACAACAAAGGTCAGAACTGGGTCAAGTTGTATTCGCGCAGAAAGGCCACCTGGTCCAGGAACAACTTGTACACTGAAGAACTCCCTTTCCTCCAGTAAAGCATCATCATTGATCTGGACATCAATGCATGTTCGACGCATCACATCAGTGATAACAACAAAATTACTGTCTGTTCGAAGTTCTATATAGTCACCAGGATCTTCATACATATATGAAGAAAGAAGAATGACCAGCCAACTCTTAATTAGACAAACTTTACAACAACTTACCAGCGGCAGTGCCACGAATGGTGCCAATAAAAAGCATCACACTGAATCCTGTAAGGATGTCAAATTCATCTACGTCTAGTATCCTGAGACAGAGTTCGGCAATGCCTTGATTTTCATTCACAGTGGTAAGATTTCGCTCCCATCCAATGGTCAACACTGTCAGACAGAAAAAGGTAGTTGGGTACCTAAGTACACTACATGTAGATACCACAAGTGGACATGTGCTTGGGGTCCCTCTGTACAAACTGAAACCAACACTGCAAAATGGAAAAATTTCATTAGGTCCTTATGGCATACAATTGCTACTGCAGTGTTAGTTGCCAGCCTTGGCATATTACAATATGAAAGCAAGATAATTGCTGTATAATATCATGGGTAAGGTTGAAGCTCTTTTCTCAACGCACACACACATGCACGCCCACACACAGTACACATACACATACATAAATTTTAAACTAACCATCAGCATCTACAATAACAACAGTTGTCCTACCAAAGGGACCGCCTGGTTGACCAATATTAACACGAGGTGCTCCTGAAGTAGTTAGCTCAATGGAAAATTCTTCATTAGATTCAGGAAGTCGGTCATCGATTAATTCAAAAGAAACACTTATGCTCTCTGCAGCAGCAGGAAACAGAAGGGCAAGCCTTGGAATGCTAATATAATCTCCGATTGTATCGCCTGTCTGTCGTGTTGCCGTTCCATCTATAAACTGAGCAATCACATGAAATCTTAGCTCTGATTGCAGGTTGTTCCCTTTGATGATTGGAATTGGAATCAGTTCACCAGTGCCATCAAGTGCTTCAGAGACTGTATACCGCTCTTGTTCAAAACCAATGGGAATAGCTGTAATAAAAGAAAACATAAGTAACAATCACAATACAGTAATCTCACTCATTTGAGTGAACCGCACTCCCAAGTGTAAAGATTACAGGTCAGCAGAGAAACACGTGAGCAGAGAGAATAATAATAATATACTCATGTTGCTGCCGTGAAAGGATGTATATAATAGCGGGTAATACAAGACTGATGTTTAACTTACATGTAAGTCTATGTAAGGAATTAGTCTCGCGAGCCAGCCCACTTCCTTCCGCAGCACCGATCGCTTTCAGTATCGGCACGCTGAAGAGTGGTCTGGAGACTTAGGATCACTTCACGTATGTAGTACAAGGAAACTAGAGCATGGTCTCAACCACACACCATGCTTTAGCCAGGTGTGAGAGTGCTTTAACCAGGTGCCAGACAATCAACTAAAAATGCTTTTGTAGTGGAGAGTTTAGTATAGCTAGCCAACATACCAGCAAAACAGTATAATTCAACAAAGATAGCTGAGCCTTCAAGAGGAAAGATTTTGTGAATTTTTCATTACCCAGTCAACATAACTGACCACACAATAACAAGAAGTGTAAAGAAGGACCTATTATAGTCCGCACAAAAAGTAGAAGTGTAGATATGGAGAGCTAATAGACCGAGGCCAGGAATAACTTTTTAGTCCTGGATAAGCAATTACTTCAGGCACACAAAGCTACACAAAGCATACATCCTTGCAATTTAAGTGCCTAAGGCATCCTCTCCCGACAAACTGTAGTGCCTAGAAAATATTATGTACACTGCCACAAACCTTGCCTACCTAGCGCCTTGTCAAAGCACTGGAGCACTCCAGGCCCAGGGCCGCAGCAAGAATGGTACAAAAGAAGTAGAAAGACTTTGTATCTCAGTTGGTAATCGAAAAGGCTAGCTAACAGTAGAAACTCCAGCACCAACAAGAAGCTAACTAGCCGGCAACAGTACAGTTTGAATAGGGAAGCCAATTAAAATCACTAGTTTGATGTCACGATGCTAAGATAATCGCTCAGAAACAAGCGTTTGACATCATTTCCTTAGCAACAGAATGCATTTGACGTCAGTAGCTAGGCAACGGTGGCACAAATAATCATTACCAGAGTTACTACCCTCGTGCTACGGGATGTATCCGGTTTAAATCACTCAGCCCTCGGGTGCTTCGCGCCCTTCGTATTTAAACCGGATACATCCCTTGCACTCGGGATATAACTATTTACTTAAAGTACATTTAACACAATTATGTATAGTACGTAGTAAATCTATTCACTAACTGTCATCATCGATGATCCTTCCCAAACACGTCAAACCATCAGGAAATAATCTGTTTCGACCTATGTCACTAATCACCTCCAATGTTAATACAAAAACCTGGTCTGCTTCATGGATAGTGTCATCGATTATCTCCATATCGGGTTCTATGCATATGGTCACTGGAGTATTTTCACTAGCAAAGGTGACTCGCACTGGCATGATGGAAAAATCAGCAACACCTGTGGAAATATGGTAAGAGACAGTCATGATTCTGCAGCTGATAGTAGCCTACATCTGAGCTTACTTGTGGCAGTTTGAGGGAGAGGATCAAAATTGGGGTCCGTCTGAATGGGATCAAGGGAAGGGGGAAGTTGGTTACTATTCCTTGCAAAAGTGAGGTTTAATGGAATAACTTCAATAACCAAATCAGTAGCTATAGTCGTAGATAGTAGCAGTTGGGGTCGTATGAATCTTTTTGATTCTATACGACTATAACGAATATCAGTGAACTCAAGTGAAATACCTAAATAAATAAAGAAAGTGCATAATACAATACGATGTAGTACTTGTGTTAACTTAGCCATATGCTATTGAATGCAGACGGGACATATAAATTCATACAAACATAAGAGTATAAGTACCAGTATTTCTATTGCTGTTGTAGGGTACTACTGAAATGTCCTATACTAGGTAATACCTTTCAAGGCATATCCTCATAGCCTAGTGGACAGCAACCTTGCCCCCTGACTCCAACCATATTCATTATACGGCTTTTTTCTTTCTCATGCAACCATGTTTAAGACGTAAGAGAGTTACAAGAGTGCATGGGTAATGCCATCCCATGTTGCGCATACACACGTGAGCAGGATCAGCCCACAATATCCTAGTAATATACATACAGAGAAATACACCACTGAAATGACTATTGTGGGACTCGCTCTGATTATTCACAGGGTAGTTATATTTATACAGGTATCACAATTCAGGAAAATAGTAATGATAGTTGGATAGGTACTTGTATTCATATGGTACATATAATTGATGGGTGCTTATATTTCAGAGTTTAAGATATGGCAGTACCAAGACAAAACCTGATCTATTGTATCCTGTTAGAAAGCTAACAAGCTAAAGGGATAACACCTAGCTTGTATTAAGCCTACCAAATTTGTTAAGGTCCAGGATAAGCCTGTATAGCATACGTAGCATCATCACTATTCTAAGAAAATGTGAACAGCATTAAGCATTGCTTATGACGGACCACACTGAGAGAAATGTACCTTGAGCTAGGTACATGCAAGTAAACATTGCATAAATAATTGTTTGAGGTATTGTAATGACACGCTATTGCTCAATCACTAAGCCATGCCTACCATCAATTGGCCCACAATTAAGCACAAAACTAACTGCCCAACTGTCAGTATGAACAACAAAAGCTATTAATATGCAGGCTAAAGTAGATTTACTTATCTTGGACATTTACATAGCAATATACAAACCATGCACGTATGTGTACTCACGCAATGAGTCATACCTAGCCCTACTTTTTTGGTGTACTTAGAGGCTCTTTTACGGCAGAAGCCAGTGTTCCCTTCACCAGCTTCTTTGTAGCTTGGTAGCTTCAATTGCTGTTCTGACAGTTAACTATGTAATTGTCAATAAGTTACAGGCAGGTATAGTGTGTATGAACTGTGTCCACATGAGGAGCAATAACACTGCCATGTAACTATGAACATTCGCAATCTTGTAATTACTTCAAACTCACAAACATTTCTTACTTTCCAAATCTCGAATCATAACACTTATTTCAGGAATAACAAACAGGCCAGGTTGTCCTCCAGCAAATATTGTCACTGCAGTAGGATTGGTTGGATCCAGACTCAAAGTAAACCCCTCAGCTGATTCCAGTGCTATACCGTCCACCCGAACAGTAATTGGAACATTAAATGGATCAGGATTCACTCCAAATAGTGAATGCGAAGTATCCTGAACTACAAAATCTTCATTGACACCTTCCACTGCAAAGAATGAATTGAAAGTGTATGGGGAACCATTATGCAACCCTAGATCAGGACTTTACTTGTTACAAGCTTGATCACAAAGCTGGACGGATTATATCAGTACACCTTTATGGGTCCTACTCTCTACTAGACAGAAAAAACATATTCAATAATATATTATAGGGATGGAAGCCCTAAAAAGCAACCAAACTGACACCACAATATTTTATGGATTGTCATCCCTATACACTACAATCAAAGGATTCCAGCACATACTTATAATATATAAACCATAGTGAGGAGGTGTAAATGGCTACTACACTACCCGAGACCGAGGTCACCGCTAGTATAGCCATTGCGGCAGGATTGATTGGCCCCAGACTCAAAGCAAACCCCTTAGCTGGTTCCAGTGCTATATCGTCCAATTGAACATTGACCAGAACACTAAATGGTGGAGGATTCTGTCCAAATAGTGAATGCGTAGTATCTGGAACTACAAAATCTTCATTAATACCTTGCACTGCAAAGAAATAGAATTTAAAGTGTATGGAAAACCATTACGCAAACCTGGGTCAGGACTTAGTTTGTTGCAAGCCTGATTACCAAGCTGGATGGTATACACTGAGTTTATGGGTCCTACTCTTTACTAGGCATAATGCCTCACAAAAGGGATAAAAATCCCTATAAAGAATTTCCTAGCAGAAGCTGCCCCACAGCTTCATGTCTCAGCCATTACAATCAATCTTAGTAATAGTGTGTGCGCTTCCATGTACAATGAGTGTACACAATACATTATTATATAATTATCTGTTTAAATACTGAATTAAACTTCTAGCCAATA
Organism: Phakellia ventilabrum; assembly: GCA_963921505.1. Classification (NCBI taxonomy): domain Eukaryota; kingdom Metazoa; phylum Porifera; class Demospongiae; order Axinellida; family Axinellidae; genus Phakellia; species Phakellia ventilabrum. The sequence goes on along the minus strand of OY997395.1, from coordinate 6,366,561 downwards.
TTTAGTTAGCACTTTATATACAGTTTCAAGGTTCCTAGTTAGTCACAGAAAAATTGCTCTCTAACAGTCCAAGTCTGATAGACACCAGGGTAAGGGCTCCTGCATGCAGCTGGCCATCCCCACTGATAGGAATGGGGGGAACAGCCAGAGCATGGGTATATGTAATTCACTCTAGAAAAGGCACTTTTGCATGGAACAATGGAGTAAAACATAGCCCAAAATATGGTCATATGCACCATCAGGAACACTGAAAATAATAAAAACAAGTTTACCTGCTATGAAAAACCAATTACCATTTTCAGAGGTGCCATTCCAATGAGGATAGATTCTTCCCACCTCCCACCCCTTTCTGTCTCACACCAAAAACTATTAGCCCAATGTAGACTGATTGATAAATTTGTAAAACCATATTATTCGTATTCAAAATGTATTTGAGTAATTAGAGCCCTCAGATAACTAAAGCGAGCACGGTACATACATACACACATACATACCTACACACATGCATGCATACATACATACATACATACATACATGATTCAGTTAGAAAATGCTCTGCATCTTTGCCATGGTCAGGGTCTCTAGTAGCTTAGTGGTTATTAACTAATTATAGCATTATTGTGGCTCAGTAGGCTGTGGATTAGTCCAACTTGGCAAACAATCGTATAGTAGTTGCTGATATGAGGCAGCATCTTTATGTTCATGTACTGTGTACATGTGTGTATTGTTATACCCAGGAATGTCTTAGTAATGCATATGTAGGTTGGACACATGATAAGGTTGCATAATAATTTTATGTTTATATGCCTGTGCTTCTTACAATACGGGCTACAATATTGTGTAAGAGTCCTCTTAAAGGTGCTGCGTAAACCTAGGCCTATGACTTTATATGAGACAAATCTTGTGACTAACTGAGAGAACTGGAATAATAACCTCTCTCACTTAGTTAACTAGTCTGGTAGCCCTACCCTACCTGCACCGCTTTCTACAATTGCTATCCTGAAACTTGCTGAACTTTGATCAGTTACGAATTGCTGCACAGCCCCTCCTTTAATAAAACCTGCTCGCAGCATTTGAGTGCCAAATGACTCATTGAGAACAGTGTTTGTCCCTTCGATCCATCCAAATACTGTAAAAAAATAACAATACCCTTACATAGTTGATCAATGCATACTAATGTGGTACTGTCAGTACTAAGAATCCAGTAGATTACTACTACTTAATACTCATAAACAAATAGTATGTATATAGTTTTTCTCAATTGTACCCCAAACAGACCACAGAGCCTAGAGGCCTTATTCTATTGTGATGGTACTCATCAGTTGACTGATATGCTCTGGTACATACTCCAAGATCTTTGCAGCATTGAAATTAATATCAGGAGCCCATAAACATATTATCTTGCACTCAAGGGGTCATGCCTGAGCTATTCTACATACCAATGCAGGCAGGTACAGCCTTCAATTCCTGCTGGATCCTCGAAGAATTGTCCATTTGGGCTGCGACAGCAGTCTTCCATGCTTACAGCATTAAATTCACCGTCAGTAGGTCCGCAATTCCCATCAGTAGGACTGGTGCCGGGTGTAGTGAAGCATCTGACCGGTGCACCTCCTGTAGGGAATAAATGTTCCCACATGGTTGGTAATTCTTGATGAGTACCCAGTGCAAATATTTAGCAGACTCCAATGCCTTGGCACATTACAATATGAAAGCAAGATAATTACTGTATAATATCATGGGTAAGGTTGAAGCTCTTTTCCCAACGCACACACACATGCACGCACACACACAGTACACATACACATACACAAATTTTAAACTAACCATCATCATCTATAATCACAACAGTTGCCCTACTAAAGGGACCGCCGTCTTGACCAACCACGACACGAGGTGCTCCTGAAGTAGTTAGCCAAATGGAAAATTCTTCATTAGATTCAGGAAGTCGGTCATTGATTACTACAAAATCATAACTTATGCTCTCTGCAGCAGCAGGAAACAGACGGGTTTCCCTTGGGACAGGTGTAATATAATCTCCGATTGTATCGCCTGTCTGTCGTGTTGCCGTTCCATCTATAAACTGAGCAATCACATGAAATCTTAGCTCTGATTGCAGGTTGTTCCCTTTGATGATTGGAATTGGAATCAGTTCACCAGTGCCATCAAGTGCTTCAGAGACTGTATACCGCTCTTGTTCAAAACCAATGGGAATAGCTGTAATAAAAGAAAACATACGTAACAATCACAATACAGTAATCTCACTCATTTGAGTGAACCGCACTCCCAAGTGTAAAGATTACAGGTCAGCAGAGAAACACGTGAGCAGAGAGAAAGGATGTATATAATAGCGGGTAATACAAGACTGATGTTTAACTTACATGTAAGTCTATGTAAGGAATGTGTGTTTGTGCATGTGCTTAATATAGTGACGGTCAGTGGTAATTTTTAGTACGTGTTTCAACAAGCATTGCCACTTGATATGGGACACACACCTGACATAGGGCAGGTGGCTCCCACTAAGATATGCAGTACTAATAATCTCCCTGAATGCGGACACCTCGCTATTCCGTAAAGCAGACACGTTTTTCGGTCCCACCATTGTTGTGACTGTACAAAATTTACTCGATAATGCGGACGTTTGTCTTATAGATAATATAAATAGTAAGTTTCTGCGACTCTCAGAATCGCTGAGGACCCGCGGTGATGTTATACATCGTCTACTCCGCAAGAGTACTCACCCCACACTGATGACTCAACGTTACATGCTACTGAATTTAGCTCCTGGCTAGCCTTCACAGCAAGCCAGAGCCACAAAAACTAGCCATCGTTTACCCAGAGCCGCCATTGCGTGACTAATGCTCATTTGCCACGCCTACCGGAAATATAACCGGAAGCCTCCTAAATACAGACAACTCAATATTACGGACAGTCGAGTGGGTCCCATTGGTGTCCGCATTAGGGGGTTCCACTGTATATGTACCTACCCCTCACCCAATATTTTTTCTAGAACCTTGTGATTAACCTTTTCCACTTCAATTACTTCATCACTAAGTAGTGTTTTGACAACACCAAGGGAATGAATAGCAGAGAATGACTCCCATTGGATGAATTTTGTTGGAGGCAAACTGTGTACATAAGTAAATCTGAATGCAGAGCACATTATAATATGAGATGCGATGCACTAAAGGAGGGAGATCAGAGACAAGTATGTATGCTTAAATACTGTTAAAATTACATGTCCAAGCAAGACTGCAATCCACAGATTCTGTTTGCAATTGATTTAGCAAACACAATTGTCCCTCTCAAGTGACTAGTTCTCATATTATGCCAAATAGGCTGTGCATGCCTGCTTGCACAAAAATTTTGCAATGCATGTACCACAAATCAGCAGTGAGTATGTAGCAAATTGCTAATGTTCACTGCTAGAAAATACATATACACAAAAAAAGCTTCAAATACCACATAGCTGGAAAATCTGGTGATGACATTAATTAAATTGTGTCACCTCGCGTGAGCAGATCAAAGAAGTCGCATGCAGTACAAGGAAACTAGAGCACGGTCTCAACCACACACCATGCTTTAACCAGGTGTGAGAGTGCTTTAACCGGGTGCCAGACAATCAACCAAAAATGCTTTTCTAGTGGAGAGTATCTCAGTTGGTAATCGAAAAAGATAGCTAACAGTAGAAACTCCAGTACCTACAAGAAGCTAACTAGCCGGCAACGGTACAGTTTGAATAGGGAAGCCAATTGAAATCACTAGTTTGACGTCACGATACTAAGATAATCGCTCACAAACAAGCGTTTGACGTCATTTTCCTTAGCAACAGAATGCATTTGACGTCAGTAGCTAGGCAACGGTGACACAAAATAGTTATTACCAAAGTTACTACCCTCGTGCTACGGGGTGTATCCGGTTTAAATCACTCAGCCCTCGGGTGCTTCGCGCCCTTCGTATTTAAACCGGATACATCCCTTGCACTCGGGATATAACTATTTACTTAAAGTACATTTAACACAATTAGTAAATCTATTCACTAACTGTCATCATCGATGATCCTTCCCAAACTGGTCAAACCATCAGCCCTTTCTGGAACTAATCTGTTTCGATCTACATCACTGATCACCTCCAATCGTAGTACAAAAACCTGATCTGCTTCATGGATAGTGTCATCTGTTATCTCTATATTAAATTCTATCGTCTTCTGGACTATCTTCACCAGTGAAGATGACTGCCACTGGCACGATAGAAAAATCAGCAACACCTGTGGAAATATGGTAAGAGTCAGTAATGATTCTGCAACTGATAGTAGCATACATCTGAGCTTACTTGTAGCAGTTTGAGTGAGAGGATTAAAATTGGGGTCCGTCTGAATGGGATCAAGGGAAGGGGGAAGTTGGCCACTAGCCCTTGCAAAAGTGAGATTTAATGGAATAACTTGAACAACGAGATTGACAGCTATTCTCGTAGATAGTCGCAGTTGGGGTCGTATGAATCTTTCTGATTCTACACGAGTATAACGAATTTCAGTGAATTGAAATGAAATACCTGAATAAAAAGAGAACGCATAGTATATTTACACAATGCGGTGGATGGGGCATATGAGTTTATACAAACTCAGGAGTATAAGTATTTCTATTGCTGTTGTAGGGGTTATTGAATGACACAATGAGTCAGACCTAAACTCATGTTTCGGTGTATTGAGAGGCTCTTTTATGGCAAAAGCTAGCATTCGGTTTCTTGTAGCTTGGTAGCTTCCATTGCTGTAATTTCTCTTCCAAAATTAAACTAGTTGTCAATACGCTACATGCAGGTATAGTGTGCATGTACTTTACCCACACATGGAGTAATAATAACATTGTCGTGTAATAATTTTTTTTTGCTATTTATCTGACCCTCACAAACAATTCTTACCTTCCAAATCTCTAATCACAACACTTATTTCGGGAAGAGCAATCAGGCCAGGTATTCCTCCAGCAAGTATATCCGTTGCAGTAGGATTGCTTGGTTGCAGACTCAAAGTAAATCCCTCAGCTGGTTCCAGTGCTATACCGTCCACCCGAACAGTGATCGGAACATTAAATGGTGGAGGATTCACTCCAAATAGTGCATGTGAAGTATCTTGAACAAAGAAATCTCCATTGACACCTTCCACTGCAAAGAATGAATTGAAAGTGTATGGAGAACCATTATTCAACCCTAGATCAGGACTTTACTTGTTACAAGCTTGATCACAAAGCTGGACGGATTATATCAGTACACCTTTATGGGTCCTACTCTCTACTAGACAGAAAAAACATATTCAATAATATATTATAGGGATGGAAGCCCTAAAAAGCAACCAAACTGACACCACAATATTTTATGGATTGTCATCCCTATACACTACAATCAAAGGATTCCAGCACATACTTATAATATATAAACCATAGTGAGGAGGTGTAAATGGCTACTACACTACCCGAGACCGAGGTCACCGCTAGTATACCCATTGCGGCAGGATTGATTGGCCCCAGACTCAAAGCAAACCCCTCAGCTGGTTCCAGTGCTATACCGTCCAATTGAACATTGACCAGAACACTAAATGGTGGAGGATTCTGTCCAAATAGTGAATGCGTAGTATCTGGAACTACGAAATCTTCATTGACACCTTGCACTGCAAAGAAATGAATTTAAAGTGTATGGAAAACTATTAGGCAACTTTGAATCAGGACTTAGTTTGTTGCAAGCCTGATCACCAAGCTGGAAGGATTATATCTGTACACTTTTATGGGTCCTACTCTCTAATTGACATAATGCATCACGTAAGGGATAAAAATCCCTATAAAGAATGTACCTAGCTGATGCTGTCCCACTGCTGCATATCTCAGCCATTACAATCAATCTTAGTAATAGTGTGTGCGCTTCCATGTACAATGAGTGTACACAATAATAATAATAATATACTCATGTTGCTGCCGTAGCGCTTACGCCATTGACCACGCACCCACAGACGCAGGCGGAGCTTGTAAGACCTCCAGTCAGAGGACAAGAGCAAGAACAACCAGAGACCACACAATCCTGATCACCATACAATTCCTTCTTCCTAGTCTCCCATATCAATAATACAAAGCTCTTAACTAGCTTTAATAATGCTTTAAAATCATCCCTGTTCCAATTCTCAAATCCTAAAATAAAACTTGCCTTATTAAAATTATCAAGTGTACTAAACTCCCCAAACCTCCCCCCAATAGATTTTCTAATTCTACCATGAAATTATTTCTAATGCTGTCATATGCTGGACACTCCCAGAGAACATGTACCACACTCTCACATTCACCCCTGCATAATTTACACTGCCTATCATCATTTTTACCCCTATGTCTTCCTAACTCTTCATTCAGACCGTTCGTACCTGACCGAAACTTAAACAATAATCTTGTACCCGGATCACCTACCCCCTGCAAATAATTCTTGAATTCTATTTCCTTACAGAAAGACTTGTACAGATTCAACTTAACTTTAGTATTCAAGCTGTCATTAAAGTCCTTGTATTCTCTATCCCTCAACGCTTCGTCTACCGTATCTAAAAACAAATTAATATTATCTGCAGCTAATACCTCTTGGCTATCTAAATCTAACTGCAGCAGCAATTCATTAATTACTTTCATCCAAGTTTTCCTTTGCCTACCTCTACATGGTTTCACTTCCCACTCAGCATCTAATAGTACTCTAGGATACCGCTCAATATCCAACTTATTGACTTTATACCACCACTTAAGTTTGCTTCTATCCCTCCTCCCTTTCAAGGACTCTAACCCCATATCTCCCCTTACCGCTTCATTACACGTTTTGGAAGAGCAGCCAAGTATCTTCTTAGCTGCTCCTTGAGTGTACACAATACATTATTATATACGTAATTATCTGTTTAAATACTGAATTAAAATTCTAGCCAATATTTAGTTAGCACTTTATACACAGTTTCAAGGTTCTGCATGATCCTAGTTAGTCACAGAAAAACTACTCTCTAACAGTCCAAGTCTGATAGACACCAGGGTAAGGGCTCCTGCATGCAGCTGGCCATCCCCACTGACAGGAATGGGGGGAACAGCCAGAGCATGGGTATATGTAATTCACTCTAGAAAAGGCACTTTTGCATGGAACAATGGAGTAAAACATAGCCCAAAATATGGTCATATGCACCATCAGGAACACTGAAAATAATAAGAACAAGTTTACCTGCTATGAAAAACCAATTACCATTTTCAGAGGTGCCATTCCAATGAGGATAGATTCTTCCCACCTCCCACCCCTTTTTGTCTCACACCAAAAACTATTAGCCCAATGTAGACTGATTGATAAATTTGTAAAACCATATTATTCGTATTCAAAATGTATTTGAGTAATTAGAGCCCTCAGATAACTAAAGCGAGCACGGTACATACATACACACATACATACCTACACACATGCATGCATACATACATACATACATACATACATACATACATGATTCAGCTAGAAAATGCTCTGCATCTTTGCCATGGTCAGGGTCTCTAGTAGCTTAGTGGCTAATTAACTAATTATAGCATTATTGTGGTTCAGCAGGCTGTGGATTAGTCCAACTTGGCAAACAATTGTATAGTAGTTGCTGATATGAGGCAGCATCTTTATGTTCATGTACTGTGTACATGTGTGTATTGTTATACCCAGGAATGTCTTAGTAATGCATATGTAGGTTGGACACATGATAAGGTTGCATAATAATTTTATGTTTATATGCCTGTGCTTCTTACAATACGGGCTACAATATTGTGTAAGAGTCCTCTTAAAGGTGCTGCGTAAACCTAGGCCTATGACTTTATATGAGACAAATCTTGTGACTAACTGAGAGAACTGGAATAATAACTCTCTCACTTAGTTAACTAGTCTGGTAGCCCCACTTACCTGCACCGCTTTCTACAATTGCTATCCTGAAACTTGCTGAACTTTGATCAGTTACGAATTGCTGCACAGCCCCTCCTTTAATAAAACCTGCTCGCAGCATTTGAGTGCCAAATGACTCATTGAGAACAGTGTTTGTCCCTTCGATCCATCCAAATACTGTAAAAAAATAACAATACCCTTACATAGTTGATCAATGCATACTAATGTGGTACTGTCAGTACTAAGAATCCAGTAGATTACTACTACTTAATACTCATAAACAAATAGTATGTATATAGTTTTTCTCAATTGTACCCCAAACAGACCACAGAGCCTAGAGGCCTTATTCTATTGTGATGGTACTCATCAGTTGACTGATATGCTCTGGTACATACTCCAAGATCTTTGCAGCATTGAAATTAATATCAGGAGCCCATAAACATATTATCTTGCACTCAAGGGATCAACTGACATACCAATGCAGGCAGTTGGCACATTACAATATGAAAGCAAGATAATTACTGTATAATATCACATGGTTGGTAATTCTTGATGAGTACCCAGTGCAAATATTTAGCAGACTCCAATGCCTTGGCACATTACAATATGAAAGCAAGATAATTACTGTATAATATCATGGGTAAGGTTGAAGCTCTTTTCCCAACGCACACACATGCACGTACACACACAGTACACATACACATACACAAATTTTAAACTAACCATCATCATCTACAATCACAACAGTTGTCCTACTAAAGGGACCGCCTGGTTGACCAATATTAACACGAGGTGCTCCTGAAGTAGTTAGCTCAATGAAATATTCTTCATTAGGTTCAGGAAGTCGGTCTTTGGAGTAATTCAAATCGAAGTTGTATAGACTGTTCATTAGGAACAAATGGAGTGACAAACCTTGCACTCACTCGATAATCAGCTCCACCAAAACCTGTCGCTCGTGTTGCCGTACCGTCTATAAACTTAGAAATCACATCAAATTGTAGCTCTGATTGCAGGTTGTTCCCTTTGATGATTGGAATTGGAATCAGATCACCAGTGGTATCAAATTCTTCAGAGACTGTATACCGCTCTTGTTCAAAACCAATGGGAATACCTGTAATAAAAGAAAACATACGTAACAATCACAATACAGAAATCTCACTCATTTGAGTGGAATTGCACTCCCAAGTGTAAAGATTACAGGTCAGCAGAGAAACAAGTGAGCAGAGAGAAAGGACGTATATAATAGCTGGTAATACAAGACTCACGTAACTTACAGTAAGTCTATGTAAGGAATGTGTGTGTGTGTGCGTGTGCTTAATATAGTGACGGTCAGTGGTAATTTTTAGTACGTGTTTCCACATGAATTGCCACTTGATGTGGGACACACACCGGTCATAGGGCAGGTGGCTCCCACCAAGATATGCAGTGCTAATAATCTCCCTGAATGCGGACACCTCGCTACTCCGTAAAGCAGACACGTTTTTCGGTCCTACCAGTGTCGTGACTGTATAAAATTTATTCGATAATGCGGACGTTTGTCTTATAGATAATATAAATAGTAAGTTTCTGCGACTCTCAGAATCGCTGAGGACCCGCGGTGATGTTATACATCGTCTACTCCGCAAGAGTACTCACCCCACACTGATGACTCAACGTTACATGCTACTGAATTTAGCTCCTGGCTAGCCTTCACAGCAAGCCAGAGCCACAAAAACTAGCCATCGTTTACCCAGAGCCGCCATTGCGTGACTAATGCTCATTGCCAGGACTACCAGAAATATAACCGGAAACCTCCTAAATACGGACGCCTCAATATTACGGACGGTCGGGTTCCACTGTATATGTACCTACCCCTCACCCAATATTTTTTCTAGAACCTTGTGATTAACCTTTTCCACTTCAATTACTTCATCACTAAGTAGTGTTTTGACAACACCAAGGGAATGAATAGCAGAGAATGACTCCCATTGGATGAATTTTGTTGGAGGCAAACTGTGTACATAAGTAAATCTGAATGCAGAGCACATTATAATATGAGATGCGATGCACTAAAGGAGGGAGATCAGAGACAAGTATGTATGCTTAAATACTGTTAAAATTACATGTCCAAGCAAGACTGCAATCCACAGATTCTGTTTGCAATTGATTTAGCAAACACAATTGTCCCTCTCAAGTGACTAGTTCTCATATTATGCCAAATAGGCTGTGCATGCCTGCTTGCACAAAAATTTTGCAATGCATGTACCACAAATCAGCAGTGAGTATGTAGCAAATTGCTAATGTTCACTGCTAGAAAATACATATACACAAAAAAAGCTTCAAATACCACATAGCTGGAAAATCTGGTGATGACATTAATTAAATTGTGTCACCTCGCGTGAGCAGATCAAAGAAGTCGCATGCAGTACAAGGAAACTAGAGCACGGTCTCAACCACACACCATGCTTTAACCAGGTGTGAGAGTGCTTTAACCGGGTGCCAGACAATCAACCAAAAATGCTTTTCTAGTGGAGAGTATCTCAGTTGGTAATCGAAAAAGATAGCTAACAGTAGAAACTCCAGTACCTACAAGAAGCTAACTAGCCGGCAACGGTACAGTTTGAATAGGGAAGCCAATTGAAATCACTAGTTTGACGTCACGATACTAAGATAATCGCTCACAAACAAGCGTTTGACGTCATTTTCCTTAGCAACAGAATGCATTTGACGTCAGTAGCTAGGCAACGGTGACACAAAATAGTTATTACCAAAGTTACTACCCTCGTGCTACGGGGTGTATCCGGTTTAAATCACTCAGCCCTCGGGTGCTTCGCGCCCTTCGTATTTAAACCGGATACATCCCTTGCACTCGGGATATAACTATTTACTTAAAGTACATTTAACACAATTATGTATAGAACTTTGTTAATCTATTCACTAACTGTCATCATCGATGATCCTTCCCAAACTGGTCAAACCATCAGCCCTTTCTGGTACTAATCTGTTTCGATCTACACCACTGACCACCTCCAATGTTATTACAAAAAGCTGGTCTGCTTCATGGATAGTGTCATCTGTTATCTCTATATTAAATTCTATCGTCTCTGGACTATCTTCACTAGTAAAGATGACTGCCACTGGCATGATAGAAAAATCAGCAACACCTGTGGAAATATGGTAAGAGACAGTCATGATTCTGCAGCTGATAGTAGCCTACATCTGAGCTTACTTGTGGCAGTTTGAGTGAGAGGATCAAAATTGGGGTCCGTCTGAATGGGATCAAGGGAACGGGGAAGTTGGTTACTATTCCTTGCAAAAGTGAGATTTAATGGAGTAACTTGAATAACGAGATTGACAGCTATTCTCGTAGATAGTCGCAGTTGGGGTCGTATGAATCTTTCTGATTCTACACGAGTATAACGAATTTCAGTGAACTGAAGTGAAACACCTAAATAAATAAAGAAAGTGCATAATACACGATGTAGTACTTGTGTTAACTTAGCCATATGCTATTGAATGCAGACGGGACATATAAATTCATACAAACATAAGAGTATAAGTACCAGTATTTCTATTGCTGTTGTAGGGTACTACTGAAATGTCCTATACTAGGTAATACCTTTCAAGGCATATCCTCATAGCCTAGTGGACAGTAACCTTGCCCCCTGACTCCAACCATATTCATTATACGGCTTTTTTCTTTCTCATGCAACCATGTTTAAGAGGTAAGAGAGTTACAAGAATGCATGGGTAATGCCTCCCCATGTTGTGCATACACACTTGTGCAGGCTCGGCCCACAATATTCTACATTCGCCTAGTAATATACATACAGAGAAATACACCACTGAAATGACTATGTGCTCTGATTATTCACAGGGTAGTTATATTTATACAGGTATCACAATTCAGGAAAATAGTAATGATAGTTGGATAGGTACTTGTATTTATATAATTGATGGGTGCTTATATTTCAGAGTTTAAGATATGGCAGTACCAAGACAAAACCTGATCTATTGTATCCTGTTAGAAAGCTAACAAGCTAAAGGGATAACACCTAGCTTGTATTAAGCCTACCAAATTTGTTAAGGTCCAGGATAAGCCTGTATTATCTATAGCATCATCACTATTCTAAGAAAATGTGAACAGCATTAAGCATTGCTTATGACGGACCACACTGAGAGAAATGTACCTTGAGCTAGGTACATGCAAGTAAACATTGCATAAATAATTGTTTGAGGTATTGTAATGACACGCTATTGCTCAATCAATTGGCCCACAATTAAGCACAAAACTAACTGCCCAACTGTCAGTATGAACAACAAAAGCTATTAATATGCAGGCTAAAGTAGATTTACTTATCTTGGACATTTACATGGCAATATACAAACCGTGCACGTATGTGGCTGAGCAATGAGTCATACCTAGCCCCACTTTTTTGGTGTACTTAGAGGCTCTTTTACGGCAGAAGCCAGTGTTCCCTTCACCAGCTTCTTTGTAGCTTGGTAGCTTCAATTGCTGTTCTGACAGTTAACTACGTAATTGTCAGTAAGTTACAGGCAGGTATAGTGTGTAAGAACTGTGTCCACACAAGGAGCAATAACACTGCCATGTAACCATGAACATTTGCAATCTTGTAAACTCACAAACATTTCTTACTTTCCAAATCTCGAATCATAACACTTATTTCAGGAATAACAAACAGGCCAGGTTGTCCTCCAGTAAGTATAGCCATCGCAGTAGGATTGGTTGGATCCAGACTCAAAGTAAACCCCTCAGCTGATTCCAGTGCTATACCGTCCACCCGAACAGTGATCGGAACATTAAATGGTGGAGGATTCACTCCAAATAGTGCATGTGAAGTATCTTGAACAAAGAAATCTCCATTGACACCTTCCACTGCAAAAAATGAATTGAAAGTGTATGGGGAACCATTATACAACCCTGGATCAGGACTTTACTTGTTACAAGCTTGATCACAAAGCTGGACGGATTATATCAGTACACCTTTATGGGTCCTACTCTCTACTAGACAGAAAAAACATATTCTATAATATATTATAGGGATGGAAGCCCTAAAAAGCAACCAAACTGACACCACAATATTTTATGGATTGTCATCCCTATACACTACAATCAAAGGATTCCAGCACATACTTATAATATATAAACCATAGTGAGGAGGTGTAAATGGCTACTACACTACCCGAGACCGAGGTCACCGCTAGTATACCCATTGCGGCAGGATTGATTGGCCCCAGACTCAAAGCAAACCCCTCAGCTGGTTCCAGTGCTATACCGTCCAATTGAACATTGACCAGAACACTAAATGGTGGAGGATTCTGTCCAAATAGTAATGCGTAGTATCTGGAACTACAAAATCTTCATTGACACCTTGCACTGCAAAGAAATGAATTTAAAGTGTATGGAAAACTATTAGGCAAACTTTGAATCAGGACTTAGTTTGTTGCAAGCCTGATCACCAAGCTGGAAGGATACACTGAGCTTTTATGGGTCCTACTCTCTACTGGGCATAATGCATCACGTAAGGGATAAAAATCCCTATAAAGAATTTCCTAGCAGAAGCTGCCCCACAGCTTCATGTCTCAGCCATTACAATCAATCTTAGTATAATAGTGTGTGCGCTTCCATGTACAATGAGTGTACACAATACATTATTATATACGTAATTATCTGTTTAAATACTGAATTAAAATTCTAGCCAATATTTAGTTAGCACTTTATACACAGTTTCAAGGTTCTGCATGATCCTAGTTAGTCACAGAAAAATTGCTCTCTAACAGTCCAAGTCTGATAGACACCAGGGTAAGGGCTCCTGCATGCAGCTGGCCATTCCTACTGACAGGAATGGGGGGAACAGCCAGAGCATGGGTATATGTAATTCACTCTTGAAAAGGCACTTTTGCATGGAACGATGGAGTAAAACATAGCCCAAAATATGGTCATATGCACCATCAGGAACACTGAAAATAATAAGAACAAGTTTACCTGCTATGAAAAACCAATTACCATTTTCAGAGGTGCCATTCCAGTGAGGATAGATTCTTCCCACCTCCCACCCCTTTTTGTCTCACACCAAAAACTATTAGCCCAATGTAGACTGATTGATAAATTTGTAAAACCATATTATTCGTATTCAAAATGTATTTGAGTAATTAGAGCCCTCAGATAACTAAAGCGAGCACGGTACATACATACACACATACATACATACACACATGCATGCATACATACATACATACATACATACATACATACATACATACATACATACATACATACATACATACATACATGATTCAGCTAGAAAATGCTCTGCATCTTTGCCATGGTCAGGGCCTCTAGTAGCTTAGTGGTTATTAACTAATTATAGTATTAATGTGGTTCAGCAGGCTTTGGATTAGTCCAACTTGGCAAACAATCGTATAGTAGTTGCTGATATGAGGCAGCATCTTTATGTTCATGTACTGTGTACATGTGTGTATTGTTATACCCAGGAATGTCTTAGTAATGCATATGTAGGTTGGACACATGATAAGGTTGCATAATAATTTTATGTTTATATGCCTGTGCTTCTTACAATACGGGCTACAATATTGTGTAAGAGTCCTCTTAAAGGTGCTGCGTAAACCTAGGCCTATGACTTTATATGAGACAAATCTTGTGACTAACTGAGAGAACTGGAATAATAACTCTCTCACTTAGTTAACTAGTCTGGTAGCCCCACTTACCTGCACCGCTTTCTTCAATTGCTATCCTGAAACTTGCTGAACTTTGATCAGTTACGAATTGCTGCACAGCCCCTCCTTTAATAAAACCTGCTCGCAGCATTTGAGTGCCAAATGACTCATTGAGAACAGTGTTTGTCCCTTCGATCCATCCAAATACTGTATAAAAATAACAATACCCTTTCATAGTTGATCAATGCATACTAATGTGGTACTGTCAGTACTAAGAATCCAGTAGATTACTACTACTTAATACTCATAAACAAATAGTATGTATATAGTTTCTCTCAATTGTACCCCAAACAGACCACAGAGCCTAGAGGCCTTATTCTATTGTGATGGTACTCATCAGTTGACTGATATGCTCTGGTACATACTCCAAGATCTTTGCAGCATTGGCACATTACAATATGAAAGCAAGATAATTACTGTATAATATCATGGGTAAGGTTGAAGCTCTTTTTCCAACGCACACACATGCACGTACACACACAGTACACATACACATACACAAATTTCAAACTAACCATCATCATCTACAATCACAACAGTTGTCCTACTAAAGGGACCGCCTGGTTGACCAATATTAACACGAGGTGCTCCTGAAGTAGTTAGCTCAATGGAAAATTCTTCATTAGGTTCAGGAAGTCGGTCATTGATTACTTCAAAATCATAACTTATGCTCTCTGCAGCAGCAGGAAACAGACGGGTTTCCCTTGGGGTAGTTGTAATATAATCTCCAATTCTATCGCCTGTCAGTCGTGTTGCCGTTCCATCTATAAACTGAGAAATCACATCAAATGCTAGCTCTGATTGCAGGTTGTTCCCTTTAATGACTGGAATTGGAATCAGATCACCAGTGGTATCAAATTCTTCAGAGACTGTATACCGCTCTTGTTCAAAACCAATGGGAATAGCTATAATAAAAGAAAACATATGTAACAATCACAATACAGTAATCTCACTCATTTGAGTGAACTGCACTCCCAAGTGTAAAGATTACAGGACAGCAGAGAAACAAGTGAGCAGAGAGAAAGGACGTATATAATAGCTGGTAATACAAGACTCACGTAACTTACAGTAAGTCTATGTAAGGAATGTGTGTGTGTGTGCGTGTGCTTAATATAGTGACGGTCAGTGGTAATTTTTAGTACGTGTTTCCACATGAATTGCCACTTGATGTGGGACACACACCGGTCATAGGGCAGGTGGCTCCCACCAAGATATGCAGTGCTAATAATCTCCCTGAATGCGGACACCTCGCTACTCCGTAAAGCAGACACGTTTTTCGGTCCTACCAGTGTCGTGACTGTATAAAATTTATTCGATAATGCGGACGTTTGTCTTATAGATAATATAAATAGTAAGTTTCTGCGACTCTCAGAATCGCTGAGGACCCGCGGTGATGTTATACATCGTCTACTCCGCAAGAGTACTCACCCCACACTGATGACTCAACGTTACATGCTACTGAATTTAGCTCCTGGCTAGCCTTCACAGCAAGCCAGAGCCACAAAAACTAGCCATCGTTTACCCAGAGCCGCCATTGCGTGACTAATGCTCATTGCCAGGACTACCAGAAATATAACCGGAAACCTCCTAAATACGGACGCCTCAATATTACGGACGGTCGGGTTCCACTGTATATGTACCTACCCCTCACCCAATATTTTTTCTAGAACCTTGTGATTAACCTTTTCCACTTCAATTACTTCATCACTAAGTAGTGTTTTGACAACACCAAGGGAATGAATAGCAGAGAATGACTCCCATTGGATGAATTTTGTTGGAGGCAAACTGTGTACATAAGTAAATCTGAATGCAGAGCACATTATAATATGAGATGCGATGCACTAAAGGAGGGAGATCAGAGACAAGTATGTATGCTTAAATACTGTTAAAATTACATGTCCAAGCAAGACTGCAATCCACAGATTCTGTTTGCAATTGATTTAGCAAACACAATTGTCCCTCTCAAGTGACTAGTTCTCATATTATGCCAAATAGGCTGTGCATGCCTGCTTGCACAAAAATTTTGCAATGCATGTACCACAAATCAGCAGTGAGTATGTAGCAAATTGCTAATGTTCACTGCTAGAAAATACATATACACAAAAAAAGCTTCAAATACCACATAGCTGGAAAATCTGGTGATGACATTAATTAAATTGTGTCACCTCGCGTGAGCAGATCAAAGAAGTCGCATGCAGTACAAGGAAACTAGAGCACGGTCTCAACCACACACCATGCTTTAACCAGGTGTGAGAGTGCTTTAACCGGGTGCCAGACAATCAACCAAAAATGCTTTTCTAGTGGAGAGTATCTCAGTTGGTAATCGAAAAAGATAGCTAACAGTAGAAACTCCAGTACCTACAAGAAGCTAACTAGCCGGCAACGGTACAGTTTGAATAGGGAAGCCAATTGAAATCACTAGTTTGACGTCACGATACTAAGATAATCGCTCACAAACAAGCGTTTGACGTCATTTTCCTTAGCAACAGAATGCATTTGACGTCAGTAGCTAGGCAACGGTGACACAAAATAGTTATTACCAAAGTTACTACCCTCGTGCTACGGGGTGTATCCGGTTTAAATCACTCAGCCCTCGGGTGCTTCGCGCCCTTCGTATTTAAACCGGATACATCCCTTGCACTCGGGATATAACTATTTACTTAAAGTACATTTAACACAATTAGTAAATCTATTCACTAACTGTCATCATCGATGATCCTTCCCAAACTGGTCAAACCATCAGCCCTTTGTGGTACTAATCTGTTTCGATCTACACCACTGACCACCTCCAATGTTATTACAAAAAGCTGGTCTGCTTCATGGATAGTGTCATCTGTTATCTCTATATTAAATTCTATCGTCTCTGGACTATCTTCACTAGTAAAGATGACTGCCACTGGCATGATAGAAAAATCAGCAACACCTGCTTCGTATTTAAACCGGATACATCCCTTGCACTCGGGATATAACTATTTACTTAAAGTACATTTAACACAATTATGTATAGAACTTTGTTAATCTATTCACTAACTGTCATCATCGATGATCCTTCCCAAACTGGTCAAACCATCAGCCCTTTCTGGTACTAATCTGTTTCGATCAACGCCACTAATAATCACCTCCAGTCTTAATACAAAAACCTGGTCTGCTTCATGGATAGTGTCATCTATTATCTCCATATCGAATTGTATGATCACTGGAGTATTTTGACTAGCAAAGGTGACTCGCACTGGTGTGATAGAAAAATCAGCAACACCTGTGGAAATATGGTAAGAGACAGTCATGATTCTGCAGCTGATAGTAGCCTACATCTGAGCTTACTTGTGGCAGTTTGAGTGAGAGGATCAAAATTGGGGTCCGTCTGAATGGGATCAAGGGAAGGGGGAAGTTGGTTACTATTCCTTGCAAAAGTGAGATTTAATGGAGTAACTTGAATAACGAGATTGACAGCTATTCTCGTAGATAGTCGCAGTTGGGGTCGTATGAATCTTTCTGATTCTACACGAGTATAACGAATTTCAGTGAACTGAAGTGAAACACCTAAATAAATAAAGAAAGTGCATAATACAATACACGATGCAGTATTGTGTTAACTTAGCCATATGCTATTGAATGCAGATGGGACATATAAATTCATACAAACACATGAGTATAAGTACCAGTATTTGTATTACTGCTGTAGGGTACTATTGAAATGTCCTATAATAGGTAATACCTTTCAAGGCATATCCTCATAGCCTAGTGGACAGTAACCTTGGCCCCTGACTCCAACCATACTCATTATAAGGCTTTTTTCTTTCTCATGCAACCATGTTTAAGACGTAAGAGAGTTACAAGAGTGCATGGGTAATGCCATCCCATGTTGCGCATACACACGTGAGCAGGATCAGCCCACAATATCCTAGTAATATACATACAGAGAAATACACCACTGAAATGACTATTGTGGGACTCGCTCTGATTATTCACAGGGTAGTTATATTTATACAGGTATCACAATTCAGGAAAATAGTAATGATAGTTGGATAGGTACTTGTATTCATATGGTACATATAATTGATGGGTGCTTATATTTCTGAGTTTAAGATATGGCAGTACCAAGACAAAACCTGATCTATTGTATCCTGTTAGAAAGCTAACAAGCTAAAGGGATAACACCTAGCTTGTATTAAGCCTACCAAATTTGTTAAGGTCCAGGATAAGCCTGTATTATCTATAGCATCATCACTATTCTAAGAAAATGTGAACAGCATTAAGCATTGCTTATGACGGACCACACTGAGAGAAATGTACCTTGAGCTAGGTACATGCAAGTAAACATTGCATAAATAATTGTTTGAGGTATTGTAATGACACGCTATTGCTCAATCACTAAGCCATGCCTACCATCAATTGGCCCACAATTAAGCACAAAACTAACTGCCCAACTGTCAGTATGAACAACGAAAGCTATTAATATGCAGGCTAAAAGTAGATTTACTTATCTTGGACATTAACATAGCAATATACAAACCGTGCACGTATGTGGCTGAGCAGCGGGATGGGCTGCTGACTCACGCAATGAGTCATACCTAGCCCCACTTTTTTGGTGTACTTAGAGGCTCTTTTACGGCAGAAGCCAGTGTTCCCTTCACCAGCTTCTTTGTAGCTTGGTAGCTTCAATTGCTGTTCTGACAGTTAACTACGTAATTGTCAGTAAGTTACAGGCAGGTATAGTGTGTAAGAACTGTGTCCACACAAGGAGCAATAACACTGCCATGTAACCATGAACATTTGCAATCTTGTAAACTCACAAAACATTTCTTACTTTCCAAATCTTGAATCACAACACTTGTTTCAGGAGTAACAAACAGGCCAGGTATTCCTCCAGCAAGCTACCTTACTAGTTCAATTATGAGAGCCTCGCCAAGGATACTTAATGTTAGTGTCCGTTGACTCGTAAGAATCTGGCAGTGTCAAGAAGGAGGAGCTACAGGAAAGCCCAGCTCACTATTTAATAACAAACTATAGCAGAAATCCATCACTACCCGGACCATATTAATAGGTTTCTACTCCTATCAAACTAGTGTCTCACCGCACTCTTGCTAGCCTGCCTGCCTAAGAGACTATTTCGCAGACTAGGAGTGTATGGACCACCACGGCTCATGCATTCCTGCTCACAGGCAGGTAGAGTGTGCTTGTACTCTGCACACACAAGGAAGAATTATATCATTGCTGTGTAATTAACTACAGTTCAAGTATTGTGAATTTGGAAAATTTCGTAATTACTTGACCCTCACAAACATTTCTTACCTTCCAAATCTTGAATGATAACTCTTATTTCAGGAGAAACAAAATGTCCAATTGTTCCTCCAGCTAGTATCATCATTGCAGTAGGATTCATATTATCTGGCGCCAGACTCAATGTAAAATCTTCATCTGGTTCCAGTGCTAAACTGTCCAATCGAAGAGTGACCGGAACAGAAAATGGTGGAGGATTTGCTCCAAATAGTATATGTGTAGTATCTGGAACTATGAAATCCTCATTGACACCTTCCGCTGCAAAGAAAGTGTATAGAGAACCATTATGCAATCCTGGATCAGGACTTTACCAGTTTGATATAACTCCTGTAATTTGCAAGCCTAATCACCAAGCTGGATGGATTACATCAGTACACGTTTATTGGTCTTGCTCTCTACTAGACAAATACAAAATGTGTAGGGATGAAAATCCCATCCCTAAAAAGAATGTCCTGGCAGAAACTGCTTCACTGTTTCACACCTCAGCCATCTTGTATAATTATGTCAACAATCGTGTATGTGTGCTCCCATGTAATGGTTGGGGCAAGTCTGAGCGAGCCCCTCTCTAGTGTCTCTTCAACAACGTTCTGTGTGCATGCATGCATGCATGCATACATTCAATGGTCCATTCCAGCCGCTGAGGGTCCCCCAGGGTTTTACCGCAAATACACTACATGTCTACTTCAACGTCTAAGTAATATTTGTGTCCTACCATGTGCATGCAAATGGATTGCCAGAGAAGATGGTGTGCCTTAGAATGGCGACGGCTATGCTACGCTAACAGGGCAAGAAGAGTAGCGGAAATGCAGAGGAGAGGGAGAGAAGGCTACAGATCGAGTGAGAATGGTACAGACGACCGCTACACTACTGGGAAAGGAGAGCAGTGGAAAATCCAGGAGAAAGGCTGCAGATTGAGTGCCAATGGTAGCTACAGGCGAAGACGGGTAGGTGATTCAGAGGACAAGAGGGAGAGACGTTTACTAATAGAGCGCAAACAGCAAAACACTCCAAAACACATATTTAGCTACTGCTACACACACAAAACACATGCACACACAATTCGGTATTTACTTGCATTATATGTACTGTAAAATCACTACATAGAGACTTGCTGTACAGGATAGATTCATTTTACAATTATAAATGTCATGTGATCCTTCGATCATGCCGTCGGTTAATAGCACTCGCATCTCTACTTATACGGAGGCTACACAAACCCTACTAATCTGGCAGCTGTAGTAAGCTTTGTATCTTCTTTGCCTACTGTCCCTCTGCCAGGGGCTCCAGTAGCTCTGATTTTGTATCAGGAGCCTGTGGATTAGCCCAACTTGGCAAGCAATCATTATTAGTAGTTGTTGAGCCATGAGTCATGTGTGTATTGTTACGCTCAGAAACTTCTTTGTTGGACACATGGTACGTAAGCTTGCATAAATAATTTAAGCAAACACATAATATTATACCAGTACTTCTTATGTAAAGCTAGGACAATTTGGGCTAACACTTTATACGAGACATATCTTGTGACATCTAAAATAACTCTCTCACTCAATTAATTAGTGGTAGGTTCACTTACCTGCACTTCCATCTTCAATTACTATCTTGAATCTTGCAAGAGTGCTAGAAGTTACGAAAGTTTGCACAGCCCCTCCTTTAATAAAGCCTGCTTGCAGCGTATAAGTGGCAGTTCGCTCTGGTTGAATGAACATTTCCCCTTGGATCCACCCAAATACTGTAAATAAATAAAAATGATACTCTCTCGTAATTGATCAGTGCATACTTTGGATGTCTAATCTTGTACTATCTGGACTAAGAATCCCAGTATATATGCTGATAGCTATTTGTTCTATTGTCTTAACACTCATAAACCAACAGTATGTAGCTTCTCTCAATTGTACACCAAACAGACCACAGAGCCTAGAGGCCATATTCTATTGAGATGGTACTCATCAGTTGACTAATATGCTCTGGTACACACTCCAAGATCTTTGCAGCATTGAAATTAATATCAAGAGCCCATAAACATATTATCTTGTACTCAAGGGATCATGACATACCAATGCAGGCAATACAGCCTTCAGTTCCTGCTCGAACCACAAAGAACTGTCCATTTGTGCTGAGACAGCATTCTTCTATGCTTGCAGCTTCAAATTCACCGTCAGCAGTTCCACAATTCAATTCCCCAGCACTGGAGGGTAGTAAAGCATCTGACCGATGCACCTCCTGTAGGGAATAAATGTTCCCACATGGTTGGTAATTCTTGATGAGTACCCAGTGCAGCATGCAAGGCCGTAGACCTAATAAAAGTGTCCATTATCTTAGAGCAAATACAGTATACACTGTTGGGTATTTCAAAATTACGGTTCACTTTTACCTGAAGAATCTAAGATTCTCACAGTTGCTCTATCCTGTGTTATATCCACCATCATATCTCCTGCCTGTGCACAGAGGCGGCCTGAGAATACCTCTGGACTTTCACGATCACCATCTTCATTAATAATTACTGGCACAATTCGAGTGTCCTCACTGGGTAGGAAGGTCAGTGATACACCAGACTGGGCAGTGTAGTCCCCAGGAGCTGAGAGCATCAGGAGAGAGAGAGTAGGATGCTTATTGTCAGGGTATCAGGCTAGTAAAGTTTCGGTTGCAACCTTAACAGTGCTGGCTTATATAGAAAAATAGGTGCTATAAATGGAAAGGGATTGGGTTTGGGAGGTGTACATTTAGGTCAGTGTACACATATAGCAACACCCACACTCACATAAAGAAGTTATGTACATACCCACTGCTGTTCCATCCATAGTGTTGAATAATACAGTGACTGGTAGTTCGGATGGGGTGAACGTTCTGACAAAGAGGTTTACAACTCCATCAGTCTCTGCAACATCGTAGTCTGTGGGTTGGAAGCCAACTTGGACACCTAGCAGAAGAAAGAGAGTGAGAGAGAGGTATCTATGGAACAATCGTTAATGTAGTGCTCTACTTCTCGCATGTGTCGAACATGTGTTCAATAAGGGTGTTATTAACAAGTGTTCAAAGTATGTTGGGCATATATATTAATACAGAAAATAATACAGGGTTGCTTAATTGGTGGAAGTTGATGTGCTAGACAAGAAATATTTAGCAGACTCCAATGAAATTCAATTGGTCAACAAGGCCACAAATTAAATGCAACCATACTTTTATACCTGTTTTATGTATATGGCTAGAAACAAAAATCTGGATAAGAAGATGAAAACATTGTAGAATACAAGCTCCAATAATTGTAGAGTGATAGTGCATTGGTGCAGAATGTCTGTAAAACCTACGATCAGAAGTATCTTCCAAAATTATAGCCCTAGCTTCATCAGGTCCCAGAAACACATCAGGATCAGTGGTAGTGAGGGTTGAAAAGAAATCTTCAGTATCCTCTGCTATGTTGTCATTCACAATAGGCACGTTTACACAACTTCTCCTGACTCCAGGGCCAAACAAAAAGGTCGTAGCAGTTGCAACATAGTCTACAGGAACTACAGGGATAATTATCGGATAACAATTTTTTATATGTATAAAAGAGAGAGAGAGAGAGAGAGAGAGAATCTAGGGACATCATTTAAGATGGGGTGTACCTTTTTGGCTCTATGATCAGGGTTGATACATAAAGATTACCAACATAAGAAAGTAGGGAGAACATACAAAAGCAATATCTGAGGAGAAGGTTGATAGTCTCAAGGTTGCCAAAATAGAAATTAATAAAAAAATTCATACACAAAAACTGTTATAACACTACTTTGCTTTATTCTCTCTCCATACCCACCTATAGAAGTGGCAGAGCCATCACGGGTAGCAAAACTGACTCTTGCTGTTCTCTCGAGGATTGTGCTTCCTATCACAATCGCACATAATTCCACAGCCGGACCCACCCCCTCAGTGGCAGTGTACACAGTCTGTTCAAAGCCAATCATTACAGCTGTAAAAAAGTAATATGGGTAAGTATATTACGCAGATGTGAGAGGCACGCAACACGGTTACTTCAAATTACAGCTAGCAATGACATCAGGCACTAAAATTGCAGAGTCTGAAGACTTGTATCATCAGTTGTATAACAAGCATAGACAAATATAGAATTTGATCTGGGCTATCATACTAGCACATTTGTGATATACGCACACTGGCTACAGCTTTACAGCATATGTGGCTTAATTAAACTTACGATCATCATCAAAGATGGTGACTGTAGCTTCATCCGGAGTGAGGTTCACACTGCCATTGATGGTGGTCAGGGTGAGAGTGAAGTCCTCATCATCCTCAAAAATTGTGTCGTCCTGTGAGGTCACAGCTATGCAGATTCGAGTTACACTTGCAGAGAAAGTTAGCTCTTCTATAATAGGAATATAATCTGCAGGAGCTGTGGAGAAAAAAGAAATTCAACAGTTTAATTATGAAATCACTTACGGATTTGCATTTAGCATTTTTTGCAGTTACTATCTTACCAACTGCCTCATCATCGACACCGGATAGCCGGACAAAGATATCTCTGTCTAGCATGCCAATGACCACAACTGCACACACCTCTACCACCTGACCTTCCCCCACAGTGTAGGTAGTCTGTTCAAAGCCAGTGGTTATAGCTGGAAAGGAAATAGTGGAGAAGTAGTGGTGGGGAATTACAAATCTTCATGACCAAACTGGATCCAAAATTTTAAATTGTTTGGTGGAAAACCTGGCTAGCTCATTCAATCTACTTTATCTTTTCTGGTAGTTAATATATTATAACTGTGAGAACTACAGACTGCAAATTTAACACAGCTAAAAGTAGTTTGAGATTAAGACTTAAGCATTCATCACGTTTTAGTTATAATGTACAGCATTGGAAAATGTGGAGGTTTCAGAACTTGCACCAAAGATG
Source organism: Phakellia ventilabrum (assembly GCA_963921505.1). Taxonomy (NCBI): domain Eukaryota; kingdom Metazoa; phylum Porifera; class Demospongiae; order Axinellida; family Axinellidae; genus Phakellia; species Phakellia ventilabrum. The sequence goes on along the minus strand of OY997395.1, from coordinate 6,341,753 downwards.
TAACTCCAGCTAGAGGCACATAATGCCCAAGGGGAATCCTGGTCTCAACACAGAATTAAAACAAGTCTTAATTATAATTTGTGTGGTGTCAGTAAGCACTGACAATGCTTGTGGACTACCCAAATTACTGAGTGTTGCTCATTATCTAAATACGCATAAGTAATAGCAGACCAGCAATCAACATACACCCCTTCTAGCAGACTAGGGCCAAGTTATCTTTTAGGAGACTTACATGACTGGTCAATGATAGTGACAGTGGTCCGATTAGGTTCCAGGGTCACACCTTCATCTGCAGTGAGGCTCAGCCCAAAGGTCTCTGCTAGCTCAAGTACAGAATCGACTTGTATAGGAATGTTCACACAATTTCGAGAAAACTCTGCTGAAAATGTCAGTGAAGTTGAGATAGTAGCATAGTCTTCACTACCTGGAGAATGGGAGGAAGTAACAGGATAATTTCTTCAAGGTCTGATTGTATCCCCTCACATTAAAACGAGTGCATACATGTATCATGCAGGGGGCCTCGCGGGATACAAATTTATGATTATCCAATAATTCAAAATGCACTACGAGTTGTACCGTATATACCATGGGACTCCATGCATGTGCTGGTGATTCACCCTTACTCGCTGACGACCCTCCCTTCTTACTATCACTGCTTCTATGCTATTGTATGTGAAGTCTTGCTAATTTACGGCAATACCGTCATCATACTCTTGTTTCTGTTCTGCAGTGCATACATGTGCTTATTGAAGTATCCCACCCACAGGAATACAACTGCAAGTATTCCTAATTACACACAAATTTACAAATTAGTTTCCGCTTGGCAATTATCCTTCTTGTAGCAAACAACCTACAATATAGCTGGTGCAACAAAGCAGTGATTTGCCAGCACATTGTCCAAGATAATGACTGTTTATTTTAGTCAATTGTTTAAATAATATTGCGGAATGGTATTAAAATTACTTGGCAATCTTCCTCAGAATGACACAAAATAAAACAAAGTCAGACCATATTCGGAATCAATGAACAGCTATAAAAAAAAAACATAAATATGTTGGCTAAGACATAATCCTGGGTGATTAAGGGCCTTTCTAGGGAAATGAAATAGAGACATTCCAGAGGTGACATCAGCACATGCCTTCCTACAAACCAAATACACTAATTAACCTTAGATAGGAGCATGCCAGAGATTTAATACAACATTACTATAACATTAACTTCTTGAAAATGCAATTCAAACTATATCCTGTTAGAAGAGAGTTACTAGGAGCCAATTATCAGTTTGCCTACCAGTTGCTGATCCATCAAGTGTGAACACCTGCACAAAAGCATTCCTGCCAATGCAAAGGGGTGGGGTCACAATTGCACACACCTCCAGTGTCACACCCTCATCCACAGTGTAGGATGTCTCCTCAAAGCCAACACTTGGAGCAAAGTCTTGTGGGGAAAAACACGGACACAATGAAAGGGGAGTGAACTCATTGTCTGGTAGATGGGCTACTTCCAACTCACCATCGATGATGACAATGGCATTGCTCCGACCCAGCCTGGCTCCCTCGGATGGTTCAGAGAGAATGACAAAAAAGCTTTCTTCTCCCTCCACCAGGCTATCAGCTCTGGTTTGGATAGTGACTGAGACCGAAATATCACCTGTGCTCACAGGCAACTGCGCTGCAATACTCAGTGGAAAGTAGTCTTCACCGGTAGCTGCATCAAGTCAGTATACATGTGAACATTAAGGCGGAGGATACTTTATGGGGAATAAACTGTACTATATAATTATGGTCACGATTAAAGGTGAAATCCTACCAGAATACAACAACTAACAAGGTCACCATCAATTCAGTGTGTTGAGTACCAACAGGAAGATCAAGTACTCTGGCGTTATCGCACCTGCTATACATTCTTATAGAGGCTTCTGTGATCTAAAATTTTTAATTAGCTAACCAGTAGATTTCCTTATTAGCCTATACCAGCAGGATAATATATGAGAGGTAAATAGGATAGTCAAGTGTATATACCTGTTGCACTTCCATCCTGTGTTCCACCAATTACAGTGAATCCTCTAGGGACAGCAGATACCCCCCTCCTCACAACTGTCACACGTACAGCCTCTCCCTCCGTAACGCTATAGGTAGACTGATCAAACTCCAGCACTACAGCTGCAGAACATGGAACAGAACACACAGCACTTCATTTATTAGACTGTACAGCTATGTGGTCACAAACAACCAATACCTCTGGAGACTGCATTCATAAACATGACCGACATACGCATGCTATATTACACAAAGTTAATACTAGCTAAGATTCCAGCCTATACTTCAAGGCACTCAGTAACCACGAAATATCTTAATCAGCTAATAACTCGGCAGTAGCAATTCTGCCAGGTTCTGTACTGACTCAGATTAGGTTCATCACAAAGTTAAAGTCATATTTTAGTTATACTGACAGCTTACGGTCATCATCACTGATGACAACAGTGGCTGTGTTTTGAGTGATGATGGCACCACCGTCCACCAGTGAGAGCTGTGCTGTGAACTGCTCGGTCATCTCCAGTATATCATCATTGACAATGCTGACAGATAGTGATAGCTGAGTCGAGCCAGGTAGGAAGGTCAGAGTTGTCTGCCCCCAAATGTAGTCATCATTAACTATAGAGTATAGGATAGGTGTATGTATATCAGACAAACATGCGTACATAGCCAGGTTTTGTCCTGTACAAGCTGTCTTAAGAAGGTGACTAAAAGAAAGAATATAATGGTGTATGCGCTTGCATGCCAGTTATGTAGTACTGTAGGTATAGAAAGAGGTATATATGCTTTCGAAGATTGCGCATTTCTGCGGTACTGATTACGTGAGGTAATTATAATCGTGGGGTAATTTACGACGAGGTTAAAAACACCGTAGCACAGACCGTACAGTAGGCGCTGTGGCCGCCTTTTATACTACACATACTACCACTACACTTGTGGGTTTGGCACTAGGAAAGATATTCATTTCTAGATTGGCTCATTACAATGAATACTTGATAGTACAGCTGGCAGAAGCACTACAACTGTTGTGAAGAAGGTGACAGCTGCTAGGAGCAACAACTAGCGTATGAATATTATTAACCTTATGCACTGTTCTGCACGCGCTTTGCTGTTTGCTCGTGCTCTCGATAGGATAGTGAAGCTGCCAAGGCAGTTTCCTGGTAGTCTCTGTTGCTGTAAGTGCTGTAGTCTCTGAGTTGTCTGATGGGTATTATATTCATACGGTTATTGTGTTTGTTATAGGTAATACTATTCGAAAAGCGGTTGTAACTGTTATGATAGGTAATTATATTCATAGGGTTATTGTAATTGAGGGGTCATTATTCTAAGTACGGTATAATGCAAAATAACTGGTTGTTAGGTTTTGATGTTAAAGAGGTTATTATGCTGTGTCACTCACGTGTGGCAGTTCCAGGTTGTAGGGTGACCACTACTTCAATGGGTACATCATTTACCCCATTACTGGCAACGAACAGGGACACCCCCCGAACCACACCCTCCTGCACAGTATAGCTGCTCTGTGCAAAATCAATCCTGACCACTGCATTAGATTAGAATTAGAAAAAGAGAATTTGATAAACATGTAGCCTAACGTACACTATGCCACTTTCAGTTCTCCAATTCTGAGGTTACTCCATTAGTTAGGCAGCACTAAATGCTCCTACTTAGCGGGTAGAATTTAGACTAGCCTCATTACCAGGCTTTCCCGCAGTGTACGTGCTATGAGAGCAAAGCAAGCGCCAAAGCGTGATAGAGGCCTGTCTACACGACACTACATTGTACAAGATCATACCTGATCTCCTCTTACCAGTGTCCTCAATGTTGACAATGGACTGCCTAAAGAAGACATTAGCTGGAGCCAGCCCTAGCTCGTCGTTCAGTAACAGGATGAAGCTTTCTACACTCATATCATCGTTCTCATCTGGTGGCTCCCGAGGGAGGGTGACTCTGACCACAGCCTGTGGAGAGTCTGACAACAGAGCAATCTCTGGAGTCACCACCTGGAAGTCGGACAAAGCTGGGGAGAAGGAGGGAAATTGAGGGAGGAAAGCAAATAAAATATCCTTGAGCTACAATTATCTATTGAAGTTCAGTAAAAAGTGATAAACTTGTAAATTTTGACAACAATATAACAAGTAGCAATCTTGAGAGTACAGACATCACACTGACACAAAAAACGGGCCTCAGCAGTTCCTTACATGCTGTCATTGACATTGCCCTCACACCCAGGGACAGGCTCTGTGGCAGTGAGTCTCCTCTCGTCAGGTTGACTACGAGTGAGTAGGGACTTTCCCTCTCTCTGAGGTTATATACTGGTTGCGAGAATCCAACCACTGTAGAGCAAGAAATTGAAAGCAAATTGTTCTAGATCAGAGGTGTACATGATAAATAGCTTAAGTCTATATAGTAGAAAAAATTGCCAAATGGATACTGGGAATGTTTTATCTACTGCTATCTATATTATAGTTCCTCTTTTTTTCTCAATTTGTGCATCCTACTGCTGCCAGTTTGTCTCTCACTCCTGTTTATTTGTTCTCATGCCTGTCTATTGCTCATCCTAAGCCACAACCCTAACCCAGATCCAGTATTTACCGGTGTGAGCAACATACACTGCACTGATTAAACTGCACTAGGAGAAATGTATAGCTCTATAAGAGGAGGCAGAAGTTCTCTACTTCACTATAATATGGAAGTTCGCAAAGTTTACCCCTTGAAAACACTTCAGATTGAAAATTAGTACATCCGTTAAAACAGTCACCCACGGATGCATGGCTGGCAGATGTCCGCATCCCCCTCCGGCTGGAAGGAGAAGCCAAAAGTGGTGCAGCAATCCTCCAGCATCTGGGTGGGCAGTGGGTTGCCCGAACAACCAGCAAATGGAAAACACAAGAAACCTAAGGCAAAGAAAGAAGGTCCTTTTTTATACTGATATCCAATCCTGTCGCTAGTTCTAATTCCGTAATGCTCGTAGAATAGGTATGGAACATAAGTACATTATGGTCATGTTGTACACATACGCCAGGGGCATTGGAAGCAATGGGAAGTGGTAAGGCCACGTTATCAGATTTATTGAACTTCCTACCTCTGATCCGTGGGTCGTCATCATCTATTGTTACGGTGATGTTGCTACGGCGATTATCCACCTTCGCCATCCCGGGGCCTGACAGTAGAGTGATTAGAGTGATTAGGACCACAAATGTCTCCGGTTCCTCAAAGGTTTCATCCTCAATAGTTCTGATTTCAACCATCCTGCTTGTAGTATCTCCAATGAATGTAAGCCGGTGGTTGATCATACCTTCAAAATCAGCTACAGCTGTAGGAAAATAGTAATCTTAGAGTACGTCATTAATGATTATAGTGGATTTATAAAAGGTATGTTACAATTGGCTAGATCAGCAGATCTTCAGCTTTGTACTGTGGGGGTGTGAGAGACATGAAATATGAAACGTGTCAAGCCATGCCCCACAGGGATCTGGGCGTAGGTGCTTTAAGTTTGCTTTTGATGGCTCGGAGGTTTGGGTCGCTATGGGTCTCTCCAGGTGTCCACTGGTCTCTACTGGTCACTGGTCACCACTGGATAATTCCAGACCCTGTATAAAACCCTGATTAGGCTATGCTAGGGTGCAAGTTGTTGCAGTAGTATATGTAACAGGTGGTTATAATAGGCTACAAAAGATTGCAGTAGGTAACGACACTTCTGTGCTCTATTACAATATTTCATTCACTTAGTCTTTACAACTTTCATGTCTGAACCAACGCATTTAAAGAGGGGAAGTACAGGGGGCATTAGGGTCCAGGTACTCAGAGAGGGGATTATACCCAACCCAACAATTCTTTCCTCTTCCATTTCACCAGTATCTCCTTCAACAACTTCCTATCTTTACATAATTCCTCAAGGATTCTCTCGGTTGGCTAGTAGAATTCATACCGAAGTTTTTCAATTCCAACCCGAAATATTTGTCAAATTCTTCATCAATGGGTTGGAATTGAAGAACTTCGGCATGAACTTCCTATCTATCACATCAAGCACAATATCAGGGACGGACCTTTTGCAGTTCCACTGATGGCTGAGAGTCCCACCAGCAATTCAGTATCTTCTGCCAGACTCCCTTCTAGCACTCTCACCGTCACCTCCACACTCTCTCCCTCCTCCACCCTCACCTCTGAGGGTCCATCTAGTCCAATCACTAGCCCTGGGTGAATGTGTGTGTGCATGCTCACATCACTATTGCACACTAAGATTTACAGCGAAGTACTGTGTATGATGAGTGCACAACATCAGAGTTAAACATACAGAAGTTCTAAACTGTGAGTGGGAATTGAGACAACTACAATAAATTTAGTGATGGCATCCCTTGACAGAAAGGGTGAATTTTGCACACTCTTAGGCCATTTTGATAGTTCTTCATACAACAAGTCTCAGAATTTTGCTTGGTAAAACTCCAAAGGAGGAAGCAAGTGAGGATCAAGGGTCTCTCTCAGATTCCTCCTCCCCCCACCTGATCTCAAAGATTGATCTACTCTGCTACACTCTGCATGACCACACTTCAAAAACAGAAGATATTTCTAGCATGAATTCCAGCACAGCTACAGCTGTTGCTGTGGGCTGACTCACTGTCGTTGTCTTGAATTAGCACCTGAGCTACATCAGGAATGAGCTGTATGCTGCTGGAGCTGAATTCCTCCGCTATCTGGAGCTGAAGGGGGATCGTTTCACTCGACTCAATCTGGTTGTCATCCAAAATTGTAATTGTTATAGTTTGTGCATCTCTACCAAATGACAATGTTGTAGTTACAGCTTCAAAATCCTCACCAGCTGTGTGTGTGTGTGTGTGTGTGTGTGTGTGTGTGTGTGTGTGTGTGCATGTTGTGTATGCATGTATACATGAGTGTATATATGTGTGCGCATCCGTGACTACATGTTATTACATGATCATGCTAACACTTATAGATAACATACAATATATGTTATAAATAACAACTGCAGCAATATCCGTGATACTCATAAGATAGCCATGTAATGACTATACCGTTCATGTAATGATCACATGATATATAGTCCTATAACAATACCTACATGCATGGGGTAGTCATGTGATACTCATAAGACAGTCATATATTCTACTGACCCACTGCATCAAAGTTGTTAACAGTTGACATGATGACATCAAAGCCAATATCAGCGGTCCCAAACAGTAGCCCCACGGTCACGTTCACCATCTGCTGTGACTCACTGATGGTGAACAGTGTTTGACTGAATCCAACTACCACGACTGCAAGGGAAGGAGGGTGAACTTCAGTGAAAAGCACATGAGTGCTTGTAGACCACTTTCCAATGATCATTAAATTGATTAACTAATTACTGCATCTGTATAAACCTTTGTACTGTTGACAGCTCTTTCAAAAACCAAGAGCTTATTTTTAACACATATAGGCACTGGCTGTTGACCCAGGGCTGCCCTCACCGTCATCGTCCACTATCTCCACGGTGACAGTCCCGTTCATCACAACAGCCACTGGGAAGACACCCTCCAATGCAACTATCGTGGCAGTAAATGACTCCACGTTCTCCAGAACTTCATTGTCAGTAATTGTGGTAGTTACTGCTTGTTCCATGTCACTGACATCAAATGTCACCACCTCTTCAAACAAAGGCTGATAGTCACCTTCACCTGTCAGATAACATCATGATGACATATCGTTCCTAGTATAGCATGCAATGATGAGCACTGGTCTGGACTCTACACCTCCTCCCTCCCACCCACTTTAATTACTCTTAGCCCAAAAATCTAATCATCAGACAGTGTGTCTCCTTTTTAAGTTCCCAGACAGCCCTAAAGTGCCTGCACAACCATCTGGTCTTACTCCACAGCCATCTGGTCTGTGTACACAGTTACTATGTTGTGTACAAGTCAGACTATTGCTCAACAATCAAGGGAAGCAGCCTCATTCCCGGGCCAGCTTCAGAATGAGACCAGGGACTTCAGTAGTCGGAACTGGACAATAGCTATCTACTCCTTCCCCTGTTAAATTATTATTAAGAAATATACCTACATTCTGTAGACTTCAAATGTGGCGTGTTTTTAATCCGAACAGTGAGGCTGGAATTCTTTACACTCCCACTATAGATTAAATTTATAAAAATAAACAGGTTCACTCTGGATTAAAAATCTGCATACAGTTTGAGAATGAGCCTGGCTTCACCAATATAGCAAACTATACCTTGTAGCTACACAACAAATTAGCGTAACAATTGTATACACAGGCCAGATGGCTGTGGTGTACGACCAGATAGTTGGATATTGGAGTCAGTGGAAAGATTTGATTAAGGTCCACGTTTTATTCATAAACCCTTGAGCTGCCCATGGGCATTTATTTGAGAGCTGACCCCAACTGATTTCGTGGGGTGGCCAAAAACCTACCAAAAGGAGCTCCAATTGCAGTCCCATCTTCTGTGGTAAGCATGACACGGACAACTCCCCTGCCACCTGGTACTGAGGTATCATCTGCTTTCAGTAGTCGGAGCTGGATAATACCTACTCCTTCCCTTACTGTGAGCCGAGTCTCCGCAAAACTGATGTTGACCACTGCAGGGAGGGAGAGATGGAGGGAGGGAGGGAGGGAGGGATAGGGAGGGAGGGAAGGAGGGAGGGAGGGAGGAATGTGTTGAAATGTGTATGAGATTCTTACACTTTTGATCTCAAAGATCCGATGCACGAAAGTGTTGTGTCTTACCAGGAAGAGCTGGATCATCATTGAGAATGGTGACATTGACGACGGTGGTGGGAGAGAGGTAGACCCCAGGGGATGCCGTCAGGAAGATATCAAATGACTTGCTTCCTTCTGGAAAAACATCGTCTGGTGCCAGCTGGACTTGAATTGTCTTGAGACGCTCCTCTGGCTCAAACACAATACTAGTATTGAAGGCAATGTAGTCTTCTCCAGCTAATGTGTGTGTGTGCATGTGTGGTGTTTCTGCTATATGTGCTTGAGAGGCTAAGGTGGCTATCAAGTCCGATCTGGATCCACACTCACCAATGGCAGTACCATCTCTACTTTTGATAAACACCTCTATGCTCTGACCGAAGTCCCTGCCACTTCTCATCAGATCTATGCCAATAGCACTCTCATTCTCAAAAACATTCACTGCAGGTATTTCAAAGGTCACCCGGGGGACTGTGAATGTGTGTGTGTGTGTGTGTGTGTGTGTGTGTGTGTGTGTGTGTGTGTGTGTGTGCATGTGCATGCATGTTTGAAGACAGAAGAAAATCAGTAACTAAGAGTTAAAACGTTTTGCTTTGTCTACATGCATTGAGTATTAAGAGGACAACACATTGGATCAGACGCATGAACAGAAAGAGATAGACAAATAGACAGCTAGAGTTATATACAGACAGACAGACAGACAGAAACAGTGGCTAACGGGCAATGGGTCTCTGGGTCAATCCCCCAACGTAGCCATGTCCAGCCCTGAATGCCAGCCAGTAAACAATGACACTGAAACGGGCACTGGGGTCGGTGTGGTTCAGGACATGGGACTGTGCAGACACCTCCAACTGGGCAGCATACCCACAGGTGCTCTCACGATCGAGGCATCTTATCTCCACCCATCCACCTCTCAGCTGCTGAGTCACTGGACTTCCATCCAGGATCACTCCATTGCGGTCCACCTCACCTGACAGTGGTAGGGGTGATCATATCAATACATTTGAAAACAACAGAACTGGAGAATATTCGAAAATAGAGTTGTACCAGAGCCAGATATGTGTGCCAGAATGGTATGTGCTATAGGGTCCCTGAGACGGTAGTCCGACATGCTTTATCCCATGCCTAGGTAGCCCTGGCCAGTCTGACTGTTGATCTCAGACTCTTCCTGAGGCTGGCTGGCTATATTAACATAAGATACTGATCCATGTTTTCTAGCTTTGGATAAAGGATACAACAGTTGTTCAATCTCTGCACAGTCATGCTACAGTGTAACCATTTGTGTTTCCATTGTCATTGCTACTATAGCTGTTTTTGTTTCATGACAAGTATAGCTAATAGCAATATATGCACAAAGATCATCTCATCCTTACTTGGCACAAAGATGTTGAGATAATCAACCCCTTGAACAGCCTGGCTAAGAAATGTGCTGACCAGGAAGCTGCTCTGGTACTGCTGAATGGGAGGTACCATCACCATGAAAGGGTCAGCATTTCGGACATCGTCCACACCAGTACCAGTGGAAAACTGTAGGAGTAGTGTTGGGACAGTGGACTCGAAGTAGCAGTATCCATTAGAGCTAACTTGAAACTCCACTGGTTGACCAGCTCGCTCAAATTCAAACGAAATATCTCCTTCAAATTCACCCGACGGTAGAAAACAGCTACCAGTGAAGGACCCACTGTTGAGAGAAGAGACAGCTTTAAAAACATCTCTTCCAGTCCTGTTAGAAATTGGTGCAGTAAGGAATTCATATCCCCAGGTTGCAGTTGGGGGGATCTGCTCCACCATCTGATCACAGAATGTAAAGTTTCTTGGAATGTTGCCACACTCGTGACCTGTGATGAAAGACACTGGTTTGTTTGTGACCACCCTTGAGCCAGACAGGTCAGATAGGGAGGAGATGTACAGTGACTGTCTCCGGTTGAGTGTGATTGTTACTGGCTGCCCAATTTCAATCGCTTCAGAACCAATTTGTCTAACCAGATCAGGAGCATCAGAGATATCAACACGACGAGTGAGGTTGAGATTGATCAAGGTCTCATCCTCACTGGGGATAACGGCAAATGCACTCCTCTCCTCGGGAGGGGGTACATCGGGGTCAGCTTGAGGGCGCTGCACTGACACAACAAAGTACTCGTAGCCTTGATTGGGAAGAAACACGCACGGTAGGACCTTGAACGTTTCGACAGATGTAAATTCCTCAGTTAGAGCAACAATGGACAGACCCTGGCCATCCAGCGATCTGACACAGATACCTTCATCTCGATCACTGATATCCGCCAATCTGAGGTCAAGGTCTAGCCCTACTTCAGTGGGGGTTCCCCCCGCCCCCGTCCTCTCCATTTCCTGGCTCTCTCTGGACTCCACCATGAATTGAACACCATCCTCCCCCACCCCCTCTCCCATGGCTCCCACGGACAGACGCAAATTGGCCCGTGAAAAAAAAGGCCCCGGAAAGAGGTTGTTGAAGAAGGCCAAGAAAAATTCACTGCCCTCACCAGAGAATGCTGCTTCATCTGGAGAAGGAAGTATGAGAATGGGAGAGTCTCGAATAATGTGTAATGTGTATCAAGAAAGGGATCAAGAACTCCATTGTGTTTGCAGAGCTTAGTAGTCACAGTTAATCTTCACTCTAGAGACTAGTGCATGGCGAAGTATAGTGCCCAGTAAACAACTTTGTATTCCTTACCCACATGCATGATTAAATCTAGCCATGCTCCCTAGTGTTTCAAGTAGTTTTAGCAATCATACCAAAGGTTTATATAGGAACTTTTCATCTCATCCATTCCATGGTACAAATTATTCAAGACCATAATTTCTTAGCAACATACGATCATAGCTACATGCTCAGCTGTGGAGACACAAATGTTCTTTCTTTCTAGATCTCCAGGGCTGTGAGATAAAATCTGGGGTGAGTTTTGAGCTCGGCTAACTCACTGAAACAGTCAAAGCACTGTTCTCGCTCATCTGTGAAGGAGAGCCCCTCCCCCGCACAGCAGTCCCCTTTTCTTGCTACTCCAGGGATGTTGTCTCCACGACAAATGGTACCCTCAAAGCAGGTGAATGCCCAGCAGTAGGCTAGGTATGGGTGTGCACGTGTATATGTGTGTGTGTGTGTGTGTGTGTGTGTGTGTGTGTGTGTGTGTGCACGTGTGTATGTGTGTGTAAGGGCTTATTGGTTCAAGGCCCAGCACACAATAGGTATCCAATCGTACTGTCAGGACAATAGTAACAAGTGCATATATAGAGACGGGTCACAACATGATATCACAGCCAATCACTCCCTAGTATTAGTTCAGAGGCTATCATAATTATAAGCCTATCATTGTCTCTCATAGCCCTTGTAGCTATAGACATGCATTTCACCCAGGCCCTGCATGATGCACGTAGCTATAATTTGCACTAGATAGTCATAGGTACTGATGGTACCCTTGCCTCGTAAGTGTCTTAGACCTTGAAGTTCCGGCAAAGAGTGAAATTAGCGCAAGCCCAGACCATAGATACTTAACCTCTATGCCTAGACACTAGTTTAGTATGCTCCGGCCTTCTCGAGACTAATTGCTAATTGCAGCCGCAGAACTATTTTCCAGTAACAGTGCTCACAATAAACACCAACAGCCTACACAATATTATGCACGCCACACGTGGATAAGCAATAAAAAGCAAATCTTAGGAGTTGGATAGTTTGCTTTTCGAGATAATTTAGTAGTCCGCAAAAGAGAGCATAGATTTTTTTTATTGATGCTAAACAAATTTCAGTGACTAACTCTAAGGCTTACCTGGTAGAGAGCAGGTCAGGTAGAGCAACAACCAGACACCTTGCTTCTCCATGGTGCGTTGCGAAACCAGCTACTGCGAATTTTTGAGCTCCACCTACTTCCGGTAGGTAGCGGGCGAATAGAGGTCTGGGCACGAGACTAAGCGTAACGAGGACGATCTTACTAGTCTGACTGAGCTCCACCTACTTCCGGCACCAATGCGCATGCGCGTACATCCCTAAGCTACAGAGGAGTCGCAAGGAGATAGTGAGGGGGCTAAGAGAGAGAGGCTCTGGCCACGCGACACTAGGGCGGAGCCTCGATGAAGGCTCGGTCATCCAATAGTGCCGTTGGACTGTTGCCGTTTGACTGTTGGCGCCGCTTTAGGTGAGGGTCTGCCCACGCGAGACCAAGCTGATCCATCGCTGCTGTAAAATATCACAAGAAATTTCAGCACCTTGCCTATGTACATGTATCCGGGGTCGCGACAGAATTTCCTAAGCACGACGGAATTAGGAAATTTCGTCGCGGGGTTCCAGTACGCCGAATTTCCTGTGACCTGAACCTGCAGTTCCAACTGAGCTCCACCTACTTCCGGTAGGTGGGGCTGTCGATTTTGCTCGCAGCAGCTTGCGGTAATAATCGCAATTAACAGTTGACTCTTGCGATGGAGCTGGGTCTTGCACTGTGCGCGTTGATCTGTGCCCTAGCCATTGGCCAATCAATGGCAGAAAATATTGCAGGTATGTAAGAGCACGTGGTGGGACTAGCTAGCTGTTTTCACTTTCAGTGTTGCTAAAACATGCATATGGAACTGCGTGATCAATTATTATACCATAGATTATACTACAGAAGGTAGGTAGCTGCAACCAGAACTCAGTGGCAAACTGTGAATAACATAACCCTAGGAGACAAGGTAATAGTATTAAACCAAGGGCTTGGGAAGAACACAAGAAGAATAACATTGGCAATAATATGGCTATAGGAATAAAAAATATACAAAGACTGGTATGATGTTGTACTTTCCCTTGTGTTGCTTGATCATAACACTATACCCATTACTGAATACTTTGAGCTGTCTTGCTGTATCCTGTAGGTGTTGATGGAGTATCAACAAAGGCTAATGAGTTTTTCATTGGATTCATTCAGAGCAGTACGTTGCAGTTGGAACCTCAAGGTTCAGCCCTGTTGATCACAACGGATGAGCTCGGCACTGTCAGATTTACAGTCGAGGTAGACAACCCTCTGCTGTCACTGTCTGCCATTGCTAGGTACGGAGAGGTCACCACCCTGCCACTACCTGCAGAAGTGGGTGTCGTGAATGAGAGTCTCTCGGAAAGAAACAAGGGAGTAAGGATTCGCGCAGAAGGAGAGAAGAGAATTAGCGTGTATGGCACTAGTTCAGGAGAGCGGGCAACTGGCTCTTTTACCGCTCTTCCTTGTGTAGACTATCCCTTTGTTCCTAGGCAAAGCTACCTTGTGTTCTCCATCCCTGGGGCACTGCAGAGTGATATTCTGATTGTTGGCTGTAGTAATGATACGAGTGTTGACATGACTCCGACTGCTTCACTAACAATCCCTTCAGATCTCAATCCTAGTGCAAGTCCACTGAATGCTGGTGAACCAGCATCATTTACCATGCAGCAGCTACAGACAGTTTTCCTCCAGAGCAGTGACGATCTCTCGGGAACCTTGATAACAGCTGACAAACCCATTGCAGTCTTTACTGGACAGAGATGTGGGCATTTTCCCCAGGAATGTGATTACATCATTGAACAGGTTCCTCCCCACCCCACATGGGGCAAGACATTCTTCACAGTTGGAGTAGCAGATGGAGGATTGATCTTTGCTTCAATTGAGGAGGGAGAAACAGTCGTGAACATCACCTGCACGATGGAGGGAGATAATTCCCCACCGGACATCACAGAAACTGTTGTAGTGAATGCAACAGAGGTGTACAACTTTACAACAGTATTTGATGGTTTTTGCTGCATTGAAGCATCCCAGCCAATTCTTTTGCTGCAGTATGGAATTGGAAGTGATCTGGACATGGAAAGCAGTAGCGGTGATTTGTTTCTGGTTACGATTCCTTCTTTGGAGCAGTACTCTAACAATTTCACGGTCAGCACTCCCGATGCAAACGTTTCAAGTATTCTCTCCATTGTTGTTCCAGTACAACACTTCGATAACTCTCCAGCCGCTCGCAGCATGATCAGGGTGAACGGCAGCACAGCGTCAGAAAACTGGCAGGAAATATACTGCTCTGGAGGTGACGTATGTGCCTATGGGACCCTCGTCACTCTAGGGGATGGCGCTTCAACTGTGTTCCATGAGGACCCGTCCGCTGGGGTAGCAGCTGTCGTCTATGGCTCTTCGGGGCAAGGAGCCTTTGGCTACTCAGCAGGCTCCAGTCTCAACCCCATACTCTGTGAGTGTAGGCAGCAGTCTCATACCCAGGTCCACTAGCGCTCCAGATTGTACCATTCACTCAGTTAGATAAAATCATGAGGTATAGGTGCAAGTCTACTTTCCATGTTTGTTAAAAGTATGGGGTTGCGCACCGTGGATAGATCGCTAACAAAAGCTTGGGAACAGAGCCTGGGAATGAGATTGGTACTAGACGTGATATATGTATATCCCGTCTAGCCTCTAATTTGAGGATATGTCTACATTATGACTACTTACCTAATCCAAGGCTGCTTTGTCCCCAGGTCTAAAAAGCTCTTCTTTGGCACAGCTGTTCTTGGAATGCAGTGTGGTCTTGATTAGCACTTGTGTTGATGGTAGAGTAGTACTAGCTATTTGATGACCATATGTTGGGCTCCTAATCTCACAACAGCAACCCAGGAGGCCATATGATGTGGCTTGGCACCCATTTGCTCTAGGAAAACTGAACTCTGTCTGGTATGCAGGCACTGTGTTTGAAGCAGCAAAGTGACAGCTATCGGATTTCAGGTTCAATAGGGCTTGGAGTATCAATTTCTTAAGGGGGCGTAGCTGCAGAGACAGGTAGGAGTTAGGCTGAAAAACCTTCCCAGCTCATGGATTCATATCACTAAGCATGGTACTACGTATTTGTGACTTCTGCTAACCATACAGTTAATGTTGAGCTTGAACCCTGTACCCATTTGTGGGAGGAGTCTTTGTCTGTTCTCTCTCTCTCTCTCTCTCTCTCACAGTCCCAATTGTGAGCCTGTCATCCTCTGAGCTTTCAGTTTCGGAAGGAGATGGGACTGTCACTCTCACGGTGACCCGCCAGGGGGACATTGGCCGGGCTATCGAGGTGGAGTTGGAGACTACCTCCCTCAATGCCACTGGTATGATAGCTGAGGCAGTGTCGTACAGTCAGAGACATATGATATGGACTTTAATAGCTCCCAGGGGTCCTATAAGTACACACAGCGTCAGGTCAAGTATTAATACCAAGTTACCATAGCGACAGTTGAGAATAAATTGCCATAGCAGCATTCCAGTCAGTAGTTGGGGGAGGAGTTAGGCTCCTCCCCCAACTGACTAACTATTCCTGATTCCACGACTACAGGATGTTATCCCCAGTTATGAACATGCCCTCCATCTCTTTACACCGACCCTTTTGTGAAATGCAGGAATGCAAGAACAACAGCTGGAAGTAGATCTCCATTCAGTGGTTTACTAAATTATGCATTGTGGTAACAGAAATAACCCATTTTTGAAATTCACATAGCAACAGTTGTGCTGCAATACAGGAAATGGCTAGGAGTGGCTATAGCTGCTGTTTATCTCAAAAATGCCCACCTTATTGTGATACAGAGTTGGAATGGAGTACTCCTCCTTAGTTTACCTATGGCATTTTGGGTTTGAAGGAAAAGTCATTGTATTCTTACTTCAAAGGTATTGTATTTCTGACATTGTCACCCATGCTACAACTTGTAGTGATACTTTCCCACAGCCTATAGTTGAAACCCCAGGTCTTTTTTCCTGCAGAGTTTGGTTTAGACACCAACGAATTACGTAATTAGGTGTGTGCTAGTCGGAGATGGTGTCTCGAGTGTGTTATTGACAATTATACAGCTTCTACATTTGTTTGTTTGCTGTTTAGCAACACTATAGTAAGGGATCATCAAGGATAATCATTTTGAGCACACTGCGTATACAAAACAGCTGCTTGAACTGTCACTATGTACATGTTTGCTATGCTATAATGACCTTCCCACCCCAACTTTCTTAGCGTAGTCTTACTTTAAACTTTACCTTAACCCTTTAGATATGTACTAGTTAAATAGCTGCAGTGGGTAAATAAAGATTTCCAAAGTTGTGTGGTGTGCATTCTGAGACATATGACTCTGGGAGGGTCTGCTTCGCTTCTTCAAAGAAAAATTTCCTTCTTCTAATTATAGACTCTCTTTCTGTCCTTCGCAGTTGGTGAGGACTTTGCCAATGCCACTCAGACCCTGCAGTTTCTCCCGGGGGAGAGGGAGAAGGAGGTGACCATTGAAATCCTGGATGAGTTGCTCCTGGAGATCGAAGAGAGTTTTCTGGTATCCATTTCTGTTGCCGAGGAAATGGTCGTTGTGCTGTTGGACGAGACTGAGATCACTATTATTGATGATGACAGTAAGTGTTTTGCTACTGAGACAGGGACTGCTAATGTTATGTTATCTAGCAATGCCGAATCAATTCTTTGAATTTTCAGTACTATAGCTAGATTCAGTGAGTGAACCATCACTGCCTTCCTCCGTCCCTCCCTCCCTCCCTCCCTCCCTCCTTCCCTTCCTCCCCCCTCCCTCCCTCCGTCCCTCCGTCCCTCCCTCCCTCCCTCCGTCCCTCCCTCCCTTCCTCCTTCCTTTCCTCCCCCTTCCCTCCCTCCCTCCCTCCGTCCCTCCGTCCCTCCCTCCCTCCCTCCGTCCCTCCCTCTCTCCCCCTCCCTCCCTCTGTCCCTCCCTCCCTCCCTCCCTCCAGTCTTCAGGGTAGGGTTTGACTCTCCTAGCTACACAACAAATGAGGGTACAGGCCGAGTGTCTCTGGTAATACGTTCCAACATCCCCAATGTCGGAATTCTCCCCATTATCCTACAGTTCTCCACCGTGGCTGGCAGTGGTACTGCCACAGGTCAGTCACATGATTGAGCACATGATTAATCACATGCCTAATCATTAAAATAAAAATCTGGTCACAGCAATATCACATGACTCCATGGACTGATCATGTGAGTACTCACACTAGTCACATGATTAATCTTGTATCTAATTACACTAGTCTTATCACTAACTAAATGAGTATCACGCTGGTCACATGACTAATATCACATGACTAAAACAATAAGTCCTTATTTGGGACCTTCCAACTACAATTGCCTCTCGTTTCAGCGGATGAGGACTACCGCCCGTTGGAAACCGTTGTGCTCTTTGACACGGGCTCTCGAGAGGAGATCATAAACTTGGATGTGATAGACGATGACACCGTGGAGGGGGAGACAGAAGTCTTTCAAGTGCAGCTGGAGGTGGTGGCTCCTCTGTCTGGAGTCGTGTTGCTGCAGGCCAACGCCAGTATTTTCATTGAGGACATTAACAGTGAGTGTGGCCTGTACGGTGAAGTTGCTCAGAAACTCATTATATTACAATGTATGACATTTAGTGTCAGTCACATTGCTTGCATTCAGTGGGTATTTGCGCTACCCCCCACACCCTCGCACCCTCCCAGATGTGACGGTGTTCCTGGAGCCCACCAGTGTAGATGTGCGGGAGGATGGGGGAAATGTCACGTTGACTGTCGTGAAGAGTGGAGAGACGCTCGTTCCCACCACCATTCTCATCACCACTGCTAACGAGACTGCTACGGGTGTGTGTGTGTGTGTGTGTGTGTGTGTGTGTGTGTGTGTGAATGTTCTTGTATGGATTTAACTTCTCCACACTACACTAATTCCCCTTCTCCCCTCCCACCACACCCCTTGCCCTTCCCTCTCACTCCCCCTCTCCCCTCTGCCCCCTCTCCCCTCCCGCCCTCTCTCCTCCACAGCCGGCGAGGACTACGTTCCCCTCTCTTTCTTCCTCTCTCTCGCCCCCTCCCAGTCGAATGCAACCATCACCGTTTCCATTCTCCCGGACGGGTCACTGGAGGACGACGAGACGTTGGTCGTGGTGATGACGGCTCCCCCAGGGGAGAGGATTCGCTTCCTGCCCTCCCGATCAAGAGCCACAGTCATCATCCGCAACGATGATGGTATGTTCTACAGTGCTGAGGTAGACATCAGTTTGAAATTTTTGTTCACACCAAAGGCCGAGGAATGAAAATTATGTTCTAATTAAATCGTCCGCTCTTACATTTCAGATATTTTTTCGCTGTAATGAAGTATCCAATTTGGAACCTAATATGCCTTGTAATAATTGAAGCATGCTTTTATTTTCAATGGCACCTAACTTACAATGCATTTGAAGTACTATGGTAGATATACTCTTTTTGTGATGGTGGCCTATTTGCTTGTGTTGCAGAGGTGTATGTTCAGTTTGAGCGGGAGCGCTACTTCGTGAGCGAAGGGCAGGGTACGGCCAACCTCACCGTGATCAAGAATGGCACCAACAGTATTCCCTTCAGTGTCATCTTCAGCACCCAGCCTTCCGATGCCACAGGTGGGAGGGGCAGTGGGTGGGGCTTGTGGTAGAGATGACTGCAAGTGTAGGTAGAGCTCGTAGTGGGTGGGGCTTGTATCTGCTACTAGAAGTGGGAGGGTCTTGTGGATAATCCTTTGGAATTCTATTCTAAGAGGTGGAGCTTTATATTGTATTCAATATTTGTTGTACACACACACACACACACTCCACAGCCCCACAAGACTATCTGTCTTTGACTCAGTCAGTTTTCTTCGCTCCCTCCACCACATTCCAAGTGGTGGGTGTGACCATTACCACAGATGACATCGTGGAGTCACCCGAACGTTTTCTAGCGTCGCTCAGTCTACCCTCAGGCTCAATTGGAGTAACCATTCGGCAGCCACAGACAGCCGAGGTCATCATTAGCGATGATGATGGTAAGCCGCATTTGCTAGGGAGATTAGCCGCGGTACGTCTCCTGTCCTTATATGGAATCATGTCTCCTGCCCTTACGTGTCTTTAATCCAATTTTACTGGGTCATTGATTTGGAGGTCAGCACGTAGGTTCTAGGCGAATCACACTAGCCAGAGAACACCAAATCTTTTGACCACTATAATCCAGTGATCATCTTGACGGAAATCGATTTTTGTGTAAATTTTCAGTTCTTGGGTGGTGCCCATTGAACGGTGGACTGAAACCATTCCCTATTGCTAGTGGTCTCAAACCCATGTTATCTTGGCATGTAACTGGATAAAACCTGTTCTCCTTCAGCTGTTGCGGTTGGGTTTGCCCCAGTAAACTACACAGTACTGGAGGGAGCCACCAATGTGAGTCTGAGGATTATGAAGGTCGGCATCAGTGTCAGAGATATCTCTGTGCAGTTCTCCACTGAAGATGGCTCTGCAACAGGTATGACAGTCATGTGACAGCCATGCACATGTCTTGTCAACATTGTGATGGCGTTGGTACTCATGATCATGTGGCAGTCATGTGACAATTGTACACAAGTCATGTGACACTCAAGTCCTCAGCCTATCCTGCCAGGCTAACATACTCCTATTGGTTCTCTGTCCACTTTCATTGTTTTCTCTTTCTCATTTTTCTGTTCCAGATTCTGATGACTATGTGCGTGCAAACCAGGTACTGACATTTGGCCCTGGGGGAGATGAGGTCCAGGAAGTAGGTGTGGCCATCCAGGACAATGCCCAGTTAGAGGCAGCTGAGATCTTTTTTGGGAGGCTGGTAACACGGTCGGGAGGGGTGCTGATTGCTGGAGGGGAGAGTGCACGAGTAGAAGTGTTGGATGATGATGGTAGGTGCTCTATGGTATTTTACAGCTGATTAGGCAATCACGTGATGGTCATGTGATAGTCATGAGAGGAATGTGATAATCATGTGATAGTCATGTGATAATAGTGTAATGATCGGTGATATCATGTGACAATTATGTAATCGTCATGTGATATGTAACACTCACTAACACACAGAGGTGGTGGTGGGTTTCTCTCAGCTGAGCTACACTGTGAATGAAGGTGAAGGGAGTGTGACTCTTCGACTGGCAAAAGAAGGCATGGCTGCCATCCCTGTAGCAGTGCAGTACTTCGCTGAGCCTGACACTGCAGATGGTGAGGAATGATGCAACAAGCTAGATCCTTGGGGAAGGGTGGGAGAGGTCACTGATGTCATTAGTGTTGCCTTTAGGTGTACCACAATAGCAAAATGGGATCTCATATGTCATCCTCATGTTTAACCCCAAAAATGAGGATATTAATTAATTAACCCCTTCTGCTCCCAGATATGGACTTTAACCTACCGGCCCCAGTGACGGCGATCATAGGACCACGACAAACTTCGCTGGAAGTACAAGTGTTGATCGTCAACGATGGCATTATTGAGACCACTGAAGAGTTTCGAGTTCGTTTGCAGGTTGCAGTCGGACAAGATGGGGTGGTACTGGTGAACGATACTGCAACTGTCACCATTCTAGACAGTGACAGTAAGTTCTAGACTCCTTACCTAATTCTAGAAATGGAGATATTAACCCCTTTAATTAGCTACTAGTGGGCCTGGTACATATTATTACGTGTGTGATGCTGAGGATAGCCAAAAAAATGAATTTTTTGTGTTGGTTAAGTTGCAATTCAAAGGGAATGAAGGAAGGCAACAAGTCTACACTTCTGGTAACTACTCTTTGGAGCCCAGCCTAAGCACTGAACCAACGTCTACAGTGAAAACAAGAGAAGTGCAGCTGTCTTTTAATTGGTTGTTACCCCTCATAATTAACTCATTAAATCATGTGACAAAATGTACCAGGCTCTCCAGTAAACCATTCACAAGAACCTGGGAATCGGATGAAGTAAATTCTGTGTGTGTGAAAAACGGTAATATCTGGTAATCATTACATTACAAAATCCTCTTTCTTCCTCCCCCCCCCCTGCACATCCAGTGGTGATAGTGACCTTTGACCCCCTGCAGTACAACGTGATGGAGAACGCTGGTATTGCCGGGATTCGCCTGGTGAAGAGTGGGGAGGCCACTACCAATGTTACCGTGATCTTCTCGACCGTGGAGCAGGAGGCTACGGGTGGGAGAGGGAGGGGGAAGGGAGCTGGGAGGGGAGGGGAGGGGAGGGGAGGGGAGGTAGCGAATCGAAATGTCTAAAACAGTAAGTATAGTACATCACATTTTCACATATTATATATACTGCTGTGTATTTGTACACCTGTGAATTTGTACACCTAATGAAGTGATCTGGTACTTTAGCCACTTCAAACTGCTGCAATTCCATTCAGCCCCACAGGACTATAATGAAACACAGTTGGAAGTGACCTTTACACCCTCTCAAGTAGAGCAGTTTGTTTCCGTGGTGATAAAAGATGACGATACCTATGAGGCCACAGAGAGCTTCTTTGGTGTTCTCAGCCCAGGGCCAGAAGGGGGCGTGATTGCACTGCCTGTCGTGGCAAGCGTTCTCATTGAGGATAACGATGGTATGGTCACTTGTGTGATAAGTACGAACACACAAGCAAAAAATGTAAATTAAAGCAATTTCAGGACCAGGCAGGCATGTACTTTATGCCTCCTGGCTGGTGGAAAGCTTTAATGATGACAGGCACTATTAACATGACAGTATAGTGGGTTCAGGAAGAACATCTGTTCTGGTTCGTGGTTTTTAAATTACCCCCCCCCCCCCATACACACACACACACACATACACACACACACACACACTCACAATATCACACACACACACGTGCACAATTGCATACACTCACAGCTGTAACCATTGGTTTTAACTCCACCATGGCTGTAGTGAGAGAGGCCGATGGCAATGTTTCCCTCACTCTCACCAAGGACGGCAGCAATGATGTCCCACTCTCTGTGGACATCAGCTTTCAAGAGGGAACAGCCTCTGGTAAAGCCAGTTTCTAATACACACATTGAATACCTGTGCTTTATTTGGAATTGTTCACTGTCGAAATAGGGACTAGGTAGCTAGGTGATCATGCTCTGTGTTACTGTGTAATCGCCTGTAAAGGTAGGGACACAACCCCAAATTTCATATCCCATTGCCCTCTAATTAGAGAATTATTGGTCTACCCTTCTCTTGTAAGAGTCAGCTAAACTCCTCCTTCTGTGAGAGACCTTGTTCCCTGCTTGCACAGCTCCGGGTGACTTTGTGCTTCTGAGTCGAAGGGTGGAGTTTCGCCCAGAAGATGAGAATCGGCCGGTGGTCGTCAGGTTACAGAGAGACGATGTGCTGGAGAATACAGAGTCCTTCAGTGTCGGCATAGTGCAGCCTGGGGGAGGGATGGGCGTGATGATTGCAAGTGGGCGGGGGTCTGTGACCATACAGATTCGAGACAGCACTCCAGGTGTGTGTGTGTGTGTGTGTGTGTGTGTGTGTGTGTGTGTGTACGTGCACGTGTGTGTGTGTGAGTGTGTGTGTTACCAAGCCAGTTGAGGCTATCAATTGACAATCACAAGGCCATACATGTGCCAGTACTGAATTAGTAGATGCATGCAGCAACTGTTAATGTTGTAAGCAATTGCAGAAACATGTTGGAGGTCTGAGAGGCAATAGATGTACCCTGGGTAGTGTTGGTCTCTAGAGTCTAACCCTGGGTAGTGTTGGTCTCTAGAGTCTAATCCTTGGACTGATTGCTCTTCGAAGGCCTCCTCTGAACATTCCACAGAACAGTGGATATGTTCTTACTGTACACCGTGCTGTAGGAGTCATTACCAGCCTTGAGAGGGAGTGGGCCGTACAGCCTTTTGCCTAGTACTGTCACACCAAGACTCACACCTTCTCTTCTGGTAGCCTCGTTCCTAGACATGTGATCCAGCATGAGCGAGTGAAGCTTGCTTGTGTGGAGAAGGCCAGGAAATGAGGCTATTCTGCAAGTAGAAAAACCACACCATTCATGCAGTCTCTCCACTTTTCCCTTACCTCTATGCACAGGTCTCGAGATTGGCTTTGATGTTGTGGAGTTTGAGGTTGGAGAGGGGGCGGGGTTTGCTGAGTTCCGACTGGTGCTGTTTGGGACGTTAGAGCGATCCATCAATGTCTCCTTCACCACACTGGATGGGACAGCTGTTGGTAAGGAGTAGGGAGGGTAGGAAAATGGCGGAGAAGAGAAAGGGACACACACACACACACACACACTCCCTCCCTACCTCCATTCTCACAGCTGGTGAGGACTATAATGCGACCGTCCGTGACATTGTGTTTCGTGCTGGTGTGGAGGAGGAGCTGGTGAGGGTGCCAGTGAGGGATGATAGTGTGAGAGAGGAAGGCGAGATGTTCTCAGCCCTGATCTCCAGCTCCGACAGCGATGTAATATTTCGCCAAGACAGTGCTACAGTGTCAATCATCGATGATGATGGTAAGAGGTACAGTAAAATAATACCTGTTACACATAATATGTTTGCATGTCTTAGGTGAAAAATAAACTTACTTTCATCCATTCCTAGAGAATAGTTTGTGATTATATCTTATCTGCAACTTTTCTGTCAATGAGATACATCCTTGTGAAGTAGGTCACAGTTGTATTGATGTACGCACGTCACAACATGGTCTGTATGGCGGTTGTGTAAAATTTTCTCAATACATTGTGGACCATGTGACTTTACATGTATGTACATGTGCAGGTATTTTTGTGACCTTTGACCCCGTGGCTTACACCGTGGAGGAGGGGGTGGGTGAGGTGGTGCTGAGTGTGAGGAGGGAGGGGGAGAGTGAGGGGGACGTCAGCGTCACCTTCAACACTCGAGATGAGAGTGCCCTTGGCAACATCAGTGAGTCACCTTGAGTCAGTGACTTTGTAGAATGGCTCTATATTCAAACAAGGCATTACCTGTATGTCCTTAGTATTCAAGGAATATACAAGGCATTACCAGTATGTCCTTAGTATTCAAGGAATATACAAGGCATAACCCAGTATGTCCTTTTATATGTCCTTAGTATTCAAGGAATATACAACTGGTATGTCCTTAGTATTCAAGGAATATACAAGGCATTACCTGGTATGTCCCTACTATTCAAGGATTATACAAGGCATAACCTGATATGTCCTTAGTATTCAAGGAATATACAAGGCACGATCTGGTACGTCCCTGCTATTCATGGAATTCCTTATCTAATAAGGGCATAGGCAGTGTGTTACAGCTTATTGGCTAATACATTGCTGGCCTTCACCCTCCAGTTTTAGTGGACTATGTCCCATTCATGGAGACTGTGGTGTTCTCGGCTGGGGTGACAGAGGTCAACATTACCATAGAGATCCTGGACGACGACAGCGTGGAGCCGCAGGAGCGCTTCTTTGCGATGCTGGCCATTCCCCCAGGAGTGGGCGGGATCACACTTGGACAAGATGAGGCGTCTGTGACCATCATTGATGATGACGGTAAGCACACCGCTTAGCAGACATGTAAAATGAGGGCTATAAGGTTGTGTTCACCTGACACTAATGTCCCTACTATTCAAGGAATATACAAGGTACGACCTGGTACATGTATGTTAATGGTAGAACAAGGAAGAGGAGTTCTGTGCAAGAGACTATTCTTTACGCACTCCCAATTCTCAGTAGTGAAGGCCTGGGAATGAGACTTAATAGAAGACAATGGGTAGGCAGCATCTGCTTATATATTCATTTATATAACCATATATGGTACTGCCCCTCCCACCTTTCCTCTATCCAGTTGTGTTCATTGGGTTCAGCCGTCCCTTATTCATTGCTCCCGAGGGTGAGCCCACCGTCTTCCTTAGCTTGGAAAGTAGGGGGCAGAGCCAGACCCTAGTCACCGTGGAGTTCTTCACTGCTGATGACTCAGCCACTGGTGAGAGGATGGAAAGTAGTCAGTCACAGTTGGTTGAGATGGAGGAAGAGTCCATACTTCTTTTCCTGCTGCCTTCACTTGAGATAGACTGCTAATTTTGTCATAATACCATACTATAAATTTTATAGTTCAACAGACAATTACTGCCAAATATGGCACTGCCCCTCCCACCGGTGTGCCCAGAATTACTTTATTACTGCCCACGGAGGTTCATACTATTCATATTATTGAATACGTAGTATGCATAAGGATTTTATAAGCTTCACATCCGAGTGGATGTGGTCAATGGCGTAAGTGCTATGGCAGCAATATGATTGTCCCAGATAGTAGTAGCTTAGTAGCTATGTAGCCATGAGATACAGCTGCTTTTTACACGAACTTTGAACTTTGAATTTTGCACTTTCCACCCAGCTCCCATGGACTATCGCTCCACAACCCAGGAGGTGGTGTTTGGACCCCAAGCTACCCAGGAAACTGTCGTAGTAACTGTGTTTGATGACGTGCTGGTCGAGGGGACAGAGAAATTTCTGGGGATGTTGAGAGTTCCTCTGGGCGTGACGGGAGTGGTGTTGGTCAACGACACAACCACAGTGGAAGTCCTGGACAACGATTGTCAGTGGGCATGTGACTACTGTGAAGTATTAGTAGTTGGTTGAGGTTGCATGCACACACACACACACACACACCTCTGCAGTTGCCACAGTGAGCTTTGCCCAGCCGGTGTTCATTGCCCTTGAGCGTGATGGTTCAGTCAGCATCTCTCTCACCAAGGAGGGGAACACCGTGATAGCCGTCAACGTCATCGTCCGGACCGTGGCCAACTGCACAGCCACAGGTGCGATGGCAAATGCTATGGCTGCACTGAGCTTTAAGCAATCCTGAAACTATTCTATTATAAACACATATGCATTACGTATACTGACATGTATGTTTAGTATACTGACGTGGTCGTATACAGGGGTAATAAGCTTTTTCTTAGTCAACTGTACACTTTAGTACACTAGGGAGCAAGGACTTTATACTGTCCTGAAGAGAGGTCGTACAGCTAGTTTACAGTTCATCAGGAAAGGTCTGTTGCCTTGAATAAAGGCACTTGTGCAGCTATTCGAGGGTGTTTTGCTGTATTTGTTTTTAGATATCTCCTTTCTTCAGTGGGTGCAGACTATGAAGCACTGGATAAAGTGGTGACGTTCTTGAGCAATGAGACTTCAGTGACGGTAGCCATTGCAGTTTCAGCTGATGGGCTGGTGGAGATCATTGAAGACTTTCAATTGGTGCTCTTGAGTGGAGATGAGACAATCGTGGGACTGGGCGCGGCAACGGTCAGGATTGTGGACGAGGATGGTAGGTAGGGCATGAGAGGGAACTTTATATGTAGGACAAAAGCATGCTTACTATATTGTTAAAATTGACTATGTGATTCTGGAACTTTCAGTTCAGCTGGTCTAATGCTAAGAGATAATAATTATAGGTGGAGCTCTGTAGTGTAGGTTCAGCCTCATGTAATAGGTGGAGTCTCATGTAATATACGTAGGTGGTACCTAATGTTCAGCCTCGTACAATTCAGTACATACTCCTATTTTATAATTATATATGTACACCCTTCTCAGAGGTGGCTGTTGGCCTCGAACAGGTAACTTATACTGTAATGGAGACCCAGGGAATTGTGGAAGTTTGTGCTCGGATCATGGAAGGCCAGCTGCAAAGGAGTGTGGTTGTGACTCTCTCAACTGCAATTGAGGGTATGTCCCTGTATACTTAAGGGTATGTCCCTGTAATTGATGGTATATCCCTAGAGTTAAGGGTATGTCCCTGTAATTGATGGTATATCCCTAGAGTTAAGGGTATGTCCCTGTAATTGATGGTATATCCCTAGAGTTAAGGGTATGTCCCTGTAATTGATGGTATATCCCTAGAGTTAAGGGTATGTCCCTGGATTTGAAGGGTATTGAACCTGAATGGAAAATACTTTCTTAATTTATGAGCTGCTGATAGAATTAGGTATAAACATTTCAATTTAACAAAGCTCTTATTTCTCCACCTACCCCCTTCTTGATACCATCTACACACACACACATCCACACACACATCCACACACACACACACACACACACGCACACACATACACACACACACACACACTCACACACACACGTAGACGAAGGTTTCTTTGGGGCAGGGCCTGGTGATTTCACCCCTCTCACTGCAGACCTAGTCCTGGACAGTATCACTACTCGCTTATGTTTCAACATTTCCATTGAAGATGACAGTGTTTACGAGTTAGATGAATTCATCACCATTCTTCTCTCTACTGATGACCTTGCTGTGCAACTGGATCCTGAATCTGCAGATGTTGTAATTGCAGATAATGAGAGTTAGTTCATTAAACAGTGAATTACAGTAGCATTCAAGCATTCTGATATCCAAGAAACTACTAGTAGAGGTCACTGAACACGACAGGAAGACATGAATGGCCAGTAGACTGGTAGCATATGCTGTATAGTTTGCACGTGATAATTGTGGGCACACAGACAGACTAACGAAACGAGTACATGTTAAAGAATGAGGGAAGGGCTGAACCAACTTCCGAGAGAAATTTCATAATCTTATAAAGTTACTAACATCAAATGAAATAAGCTTTAAGCAAGCTATATACGATTCTGCATGGAGAATTTATTCAGAAGACTTTCAGAAGTTATAGTCACAGTATTGCCTTGTGATCTTGCATCAACTCTCTTACTGTCCTTTTAGCAAAACTTGCAGTGCCTATGCAGAAAGCTTCCTGAGCTAATTGAATATCACCGGAGTGATTAATAATTGTAGTAGTCCTAGTAGGGTCTTCCTGATTGTAGTAGTCCTAGTAATTGTAGTAGTCCTAGTAGGGTCTTCCTGATTGTAGTAGTCCTAGTAGGGTCTTCCTGATTCTGAGATTAAAGAGTTTCCGAGTGATTTATGCCTATATGCTTTGCACTTTTCAATCTTTAATGTTGCTTTTTGTTGCACGTTTACTAAGGTGTTCTCTTTCCCTCCATTTTTCCCCCTCACCTTTCATTCTCTACTCAGTGATAGTGGTCGCCTTTGAGCTGCCTTCCTATACCGTCAGTGAGGGTGATGAGTCTGTGGAAGTGTGTGTTGTTGTTGTACAGGGCCTCTTGGGGGAAACAGCCTTTTCATTTTTCTATTCCCTATCAGAAGACACGGCCACAGGTATGTACCAGAGTTTGCGACCTGACATACTACTCTACTGAATCTTAATGCAGTTGGGGTTGGGTGAAGATTAACGTATAGATTGTCACATACTTGCCAACATCATAGATAATAGAGCACACCTGTGCTCTATTATCTATGCCATCATTGATGACAGGTATGTGATATTTTGTACTCATCAATAGCTGGATAATTCAGTATACTACTCTCTTTCCCTCTACCCCTACTTCAGAGCCTGCGGACTTCATCGAACCATCGTCCCTCACCTTCCCTGCCCTTGGCCCTGGAGATAGTAGTAGACAGTGCCTGGTTGTTAGGATCAATGAAGACCCACTTCTTGAGGAGAATTCTGAACAATTCACCATCAAGCTCTTAAATTCAGTACTCTATAGAGGTACTATTTTCAATCCTGACCTGCCCCGTTCTACTATCGGACTAAATACAACTACCATCTTTATTGCTGATAATGATGGTAAGCATTCTTATAAATCACTTTGGACACTCATGTGATATTCATGTGACAGTCACCAACTATTGCAATCATGTACAAGTGCACCCTGACCTTGGAAATAACTGATTTAGGATCCTTCCCTCTACCCTCCCTCTCTCCTTTCCCTTTCCCCCTGTAGCTGTGACAATTGGTTTTGTGATGGAATTTTATGAGATTACTGAAGGTCAGCAATCAGACGTAGAAATTTGCACCCTTCTAAGCAGTGGACAGCTGGAGAGGGAAGCCGTGGTTAGGCTAGCTACCTTGGATGTTTCTGCCAGAGGTTTGTTAAACATTCGATATTTGAGACTGTTGTATGTAACTGGTGGCATGACTTTATAAAAGGCGTTGGACTAGTCAGAAAGATGGTCATCTAATGTTTGTACATTTCACAAATGATACAGCTCCATTCGACTATGCTGCCACAACTGTGGATCTGACCTTTAACCCCAGCACTTTCAGACGCTGTGTCAATATCATAATTGAGGACGACAATCGCATTGAGGAGGAGACTGAAGTCTTTAATGTCAGCCTGACTACCTCTGATTTAGCCATTGATCTGGACCCTTTCATTGCAGCCATCAGAGTTCGTGATAATGATGGTAAGAGTGCACCCATTTGGGGCTCACTGCAGGTACGAAGATGTTTTGATTTTGTTACTTCCTCTGGTAGGTGTGTTTGGATTTGAAGAAGATGCCTACAATACTATTGAGTCTGCAGGGTCTCTGGAGGTGTGTGTCACTGCACGTGATGGAGTTCTGGAGGCCCAGTTCCAGTTTGCTCTGCGAACAACCAGTGGCAGTGCCTCAGGTAATTATGGTACTTCATCAGAACATAAATACAGTAACAATGGGGAACAGTAATGATAGGCAAATATAGAAAGCGACGGCATTCATGGTCAGTTACTCAATCAAGCTAATCTTTTTCTGTCTCCCCTGTTTTAGGTGAAGAGGACTATGTTGAAATTCGATCTCCAACATTTGAGACTCTAACGCTGGACCAGCTGAACCCTCGTAGCTGTGCCAATATTACCATTCTGGATGATCAGATTCAAGAGGGCATAGAAGACTTCACAGTTCTTTTATTTCGCATCACTAATGGTGATATTCAGGAGCCAAACTTCAGTGAAGCCACTGTCACCATACTGGATAATGATGGTGAGTTTTATATACGTGTTTCTTGACACAGATTTTCATTTCCGATAATTATGACTGCTCCTTTGCTGAAAATTTCTCTCACTAATGTATGATACATTCTTTTCTCCAGTTGTGACTGTGGGCTTCAATTCCTCCATTTATGAGGTGGAGGAGGGCAGTGAGACTGCTACGGTTTGCCTGGTCCGGGGTGGTGAAACCAACCAGCCATTTAATGTGACTGTTATACATGAAATGGAGTGTGAGTGAATAGCACCAACATCCAAAGTGTTCCGGCTCATTCTAATGAACACTGCCTATTTTGTTCACTCAATGTCATTTGGATATGATCCTTACTGGTATTACTTCTTCAATCTTCCTCCCCAGCTTTTGAGATGACAGAGATAGTGTTGCAGTTTTCGCTGGCTGTCCCCTTTGTCTGCTTCTCCCTTGCTCTGGACGGTGTAGATGACGACCTTGCACTGGAACCCCCTGAGACCACGTCTCTCCGTCTCTCCCTCCCTCCTGGGATACTACCAGGGGCCATTGAGGCAGCTGCAGTACTCCTTGTCGATGACGATTGTATGTCCGTGTGTATATTATTAAGCACTGTAATGTGGTCACATGATAGCCACCTTTCTAACTCAAAACTAAGATAATAAATAGACCCTTGCATAATAACCCTTTTAGGTATCCTGGCACCACTAGCTAGAGGAGAAATGAACTTTACCAGTCCTTATGACAGAGTTTTGGCCTAATATTTGTGAATAGTCTTCAACTATATATGGTTCTTGAAGCAGTGAATATTGCTATCCTTTCTTCTCATCCATTCCAGCTGTCACTATCGAGTTTTTCACTAGCCGCTATGATGTAATGGAGGACAGTGGAGACGTGACTGTCTGTCTGATCAAAGACAGACGCACAGCACAAGACTTTTCTGTCACTGTAGCAGCGAGCAATGCACCAGAGTGTAAGTATTGCATTACCAGCCGGGTTGTCTCATTGGTATTGTGTAAGAAAACTTGTCTTTCTCTTCTCTCTGGTTAGCGTTCTCTGGAGTGGTGACCTTTAACCCTACTGCATCTAATTCCTGTATTGTGGTACCAATATCGGACAATGAGGTGGCTCTGCAGGATGACAGAGAGTTAAGGCTTGTTATAGTACCTCCCACTGATCTACCAGCAGTGCTTCTGGGAGCAAGGCAGGAAGCCGTTATAGTAGTGGGTGATAACGATGGTAAGGAGCAAACCCGTGGGTTAATTTATATCTGGGACTGACATAATTTTAACGTTCAGGCCTTCCTAAATTTGCAATTTACCTACTTGTGCACTTAAGTAGTGCTCCAAACAGCCTGTGAAGGCAAGCACTGACTCCTTGTTTCATGTACTGTGCACATTTCTTAGTTGTGACGGTGGAACTTTCAGCTGATAGCTATGAGGTACAGGAAGACAATGGAACTGTGACTGTCTGCCTGGGAAAGGATAGAACCACAGCTGTGGCCATCCCGGCCACTTTGTTACCCCGGCAACTGCTACCACCATCTGCCAGAGGTATGATGATCTTTATTATTTAATGATGTCAGTCAGGTAATTTTCATTATGTACTTCATCTGCATGATCAGTTTTTTGATGCTCTGTGTTATGTTGACACATGAAGCTATTTGGTGCAGCTGTTTGCCTATTCCTATCTTGTGCCTTGCAGAAACAGAAGACTTCAGTTCTGATCCGATACCAGTACTGATTCCAACCCAAACCAGCATGATGTGTATCGGTGTACCAGTCCACAATGATAGACTATTTGAGGGTCCACAGCAATTTGCAGTTGCATTCAGCCTCTCATTGCCCGATCCTCGACTGCAGCTAGGACCTACTGCGGAAGCCAGCGTTACCATTATTGATGATGATAGTAAGCTATATAAATACTCTAAGTCCCATCAATATCACTACTAGTATATTAACCGAGTTTTCTGAGTCGGTAAAAAAAAATTGTATCTTGTGACAAAAGAAGCAAAACTCTCCCCCCTCCTCTTCAGTTGTGATGGTCACAGGCGATGATGTCACTGTTCCTGAGGAAGCCGGGACAGTCATGGTGTGCTTCAACCTCTCCCTCCCCAGTGAGGGTCCCCTCCACCTCCCCCTCTCCTTCACCGTGTCAGACATACCCTCACTCCCAGCTGAAGGTAGGTGGAGCTTGGATATTTCCTATATAAGTAGAGCCTGGATGTCTGCCACTGGCAGGTCATGTCTTCCATTACAATTGTAGCTGCTAAAATATCAAAGTAAGAGTCTCTTTTATCATTCTACATCTATCTCTCTCTCCTCTACCTAGCTGGGCTTGACTACAATGCTCCTGTACAGATGGTGACCTTCCTCCCAGGAGAGCTGAGGGCCTGTGTGTCTATTGAGATAATCAGTGAAGATCTAGTGGAAGGAGATGAACAGTTCTGCGTGGATGTCATGTCTTCAGACCCAGGAATACAGGCTCCTGAACCTTGTAGTGTCACTGTCACTATCTTGGATGCAGGTAGGATGGCACTGTAAATTAACCACACAGGGCGTGCGTAAACAGTTTGTTTTCGACGTGAGCTCCCCATTACCCTGTTATTCTTTGGAATGTGAACCAACTATTGACCTGAAAATTATTACTGCATTGACAACCTAGCTAGCTAGCCCACCAAAATAATACTCATCTGCTTACTAGAACGTACTGAGTATAGAACATTTATGCTTTATTCAATATTATAGGGCCTCCTCCACCTGGCCTATGCACAGTGGAAGATTCCATCATTGTGTCTCCATTCCAAGCTAGACGACTGGAACAGGATCAAGACTTTAGTTTTCATGGTACATGCGAGCATATTCTAGTCACAAACTGTAATTTCGATCCAGTACACTTCACCGTAACTGTTGACTTCCTGTCCAGCAACTTAGACATGGGTAGGGTGGGTATCCAACTGAAGGAGAGGAGAATCATCATCAAAGAGAACCTATCTCTAGAACTAATTAACTTGGGAGATCCGGTCTCCAGCAATGAAACAGCGACTGAATACCTGGATGGTATTGTAGTCATTCGAGAGGTAAATCAAACTACAGTCTATCTCAGAAACCTGGACATACAAATCTATCGTCTGAGAGATGGTGATGAAAATGCCCTGGTTGTGAATGCTTCTAGACTGGGCTCTCCAGTGCGAGAAGTTTGTGGCCTCTGTGGTACCTTGGACGGGGAGCTGTTGTTCAGTGATCGCAGCACGACTGCCAGTATCCTGGACCGTTCCCAGGTGGACCGGTTTGCAGACAGCTGGCGGGTGAATCCAGGAGAACAGTTTCTTAGGGAGCAGAGAAGAGAGTGTGGTGGGTTGAGCCATTCCTGAGAATCTAATTTTCACCATATAATTGAAATGCAATAGGAGCAGCCTCTGTTATCTCTTGCATATTTTGTATGGAAATATCCCTTTTCCTTTTCAATACTGGGTGTATAATAATTCTGTTTTTTTCACTGCAGGTTTTCTAGATGATGATTTAGTTGTAGGAGACCCTCTGTTTACTGTTCCCTTATATGACCAGAATGGAACAAGCTCTGGGATGCCCTCACTGTGTTACGAGATCCATGGCTCTACTGATCGAGCCTTTAGCCTGGTATCAGACAGATGCACTTCCGTTAATGCTCTCTACAGTGCTCTCAGCATTCCAGATAATGGGAATATCATTAGTGCTATTGGAGTGAGGGCAGTAAACAAACTGGGACGGTGTATTGACATCAGAGTTGACCTAAATAACAGCTGTATGCCCATCATTGTTGATGGTAAGGCAAATGTCGGTTCAGTTTGAAATTATACCACTTTTTTAATGAGGCATTTATAGAGCATCTAGCTAGTTGAAATGTCGGCAAAAATTTTTCCAAATTAAAGTTGATATTTAGAGAGTCTTTCTCTGTAATAAGTAATTCTGCTCAACTCTGTAGGTAATGCAACTGTTACCACTCCCCGCTATCAATCCGATGGAGTGTCAGTGGATAAGCATGGGCGAAGAGTGAGAATTTCTGTCCCCAACTGTGAGAACGTGCAGCTGGTGATGTGGATAGTGTGTGAGGAGGTGAGAGGTGAGGGGATGCTGAGGTTTATCATAACCCGTGGTGTTAACCTTCGACCAACATCACATGGTCTGCTAGGTAAGCTATAGCGCTTTCTGTTAGGTTTGGTACACTGCATGTAATAACAGTTAATCTCTATATATGCACACACAATGAATAACCAGGACAATTCTGGAATGTCCCAATTTCTTTCGAGCCCTACCAGTATACGGGGAGAAACCCGGATATTGCCCAGTACTTTCGCCTCGATAGACTCTACGTGATTAGTGTCCAACCTCCCTCTGGCCAGACAAGACGGTTTGTCGGGGAACTCTACCACAGGACGTGGGACAAGACCCTGGAACCATGCTACTACGCTGGGACCTCCCAAGGAGGCGCAATTAGAGAGTTTGCCAATTCTCCACGAGATACAGTTATAGAGGGAAGATACCGTCAGTACCAAGTTCAGGGACTGTTTGAAACCGAGTTCACTTATTCGAGATTCGATAGCAATATTTGCTTATGAACAGTAGCATAGGTAGTAGTCTACTATCTGTGGTTCGGTAGTTTGCCCAGGAATGTATAGTTTGTAATTCTGCCATTTTCACTTTCTGTCTTATTATGTATTCGAAGTGGAGGAATGGAAACGGAGAAATAGGAAATGGAAAAACGGAAAATGGGAAAACAAGTTATCACCATCATCAAAACACCCAGATCAGTCTCATACTGAACATATACAGTGAACTACATGTGACAGAGTGTCGTGTTTCTGGATGATAATTCATCTCTGAGCCCTGCTGGGCCATCACATACGAGACATACAGTACAATAGCTAATACAATAACATAAATTATACAGTGATTGTGCCATGCATGCGTGATAAGGGGGGGGGGGGGGGCATACAGGGAGGACTGGCAGGGTCTAGCTTATAGTCTAGCTCGCTAGATCCTTCCACTCCCCCATAAAAAACGAGGGAAAAGTAAAGGAGACTGACTAAGGAACGCTTTCCATTTCGTCTGGTAAGTTTGTGGAATGCCCCCAACATTTTCTCTTGATTGGCCCCCTGGGATTTACATTGCACATCTAGACAGGCGTACAACTCTCAGCAAGTTCTGATGAAATGGGCAGAGTGCTGGATGATGAGCAGGATTGTAACACCACTGCAGTAGCTTTGTAGGGTTAACTGTTTCACGGGCTTTCAGTGATGTGGGTGACTGGATGATGAATCCACTGTCCACCAGCATAGCCTGTACTGCAGCTGCTATTGTCAACAGTTCACAGAGAACTACAATCTACATGTATAGAGTATATGTAACAATCATTTTTACATTTACAAGGCTGCTTATGTTTACCGAGCTATCCCCACCCCTAGTCTCGCGGGCCAGCGGAGTGAGGCTGGCTCGCGAGACTACCCTACCCCCCCCCCCCACAGGGGGAGTTGGTGGTCAGGCTCATAGCTACAACTAGCACTATATGTAGCTACCTAACCTTTCCCCCAGTGCTTGTACTATAGCGGGACGCTCTAGCCATGACATATCGTGCAGTTCTGCGCTCAGTCTAGGAACAATTCCATTTAACGCACACCACCTACGGGTTTATAAAGCGAAAATTTTCACACATCTGACGGGAAGTCAAGGTGGCGCGTTCGGTAACAGATTGGGGTCGGAACGTGGCCTCCCCATTAATCGGGTCGCGTGTTCGAGGCGCACGCGTGCAATCTGATTCTTGGCTTTCTAAGCCTATAGCCAATACGTCGGGACTCCGAAACTAAAAGGATGACTGGGTACGTTACAAGGCCTCCTGTGATTCCCAGCCATCGCCTATCCAGCGTTCCGGGTGTCTGACACTCCAGGAGGGATGGGAGGCTCCCTAGGCTTTTGCCTTCTCAACTTTTTTTCTCTCTTTCGTTTTTTTCCTCCAAGTTTCTTTTTTCTCTCGTTTTTTTCTCTAATTTATTTTTCTCTTGGAAATATTTTTTTCAAGCCTGACATGTATGATGTAACGTCATCATAATGTTATTACGTGCCTAGAGGTGTGGCCAAGTCTCATTCCAATCCAGCAGGCCGATTCTGGGATCAAAACTTAGATGACGTAGTAAACATCGCAAATGGCGTCCCAGGAAAGAAGAGAGTTTGACAAGTATCTCAAGTTCTTTACCCTCAAGGTGAGCATCAGTGGGCCGCAGCAAGCAGCTGCCAGTCTCACTGTAGGCAATCGCGTCCACTGGCCTCGCGATCGTGTAGTCTATGGTTATAATAGACAAGCACAGATGCCCTTGACTCTGTTAGCTATGGGTAGTCCGTTTCACCAAAATGACCTGACGTGGGGGAAGAGGCAGTGTAACTTATTGCAGTTTTCCTGTATGTTTTTGACACTGGAGAATTATTGTGAAACTAGTGAGATAAAGTGGCTTGCTATCCACTGTCCGCGAACGTTCAAGAAGAAGTGGTTAGTAAGGTTGATATGGTGGTACATGTAGTTTGTGATACCCCCTAAATCATGGGGCAGACCATGAATGTGTAAGCAGTGGATACCAGGCCAATACTTTCAAAAACCACTTGGCTGTGAACGAGGGTACTTCCCACCCCTCTCTTTGCCGGGGAAACCTTGGACGCTAGTATTAGATCAGAGGAAACTCCCACTCTTGACTCAGTCTCATACCCAAGCATGCTGTCTCATTCCCATTACTGCCTGGACATTAGACTGATTCCATTACTTACTGGCATGGAAGTCTGTGGTCTCTGCAGAGTGATCCAGTATGTGACTGATTTTTTCCCCGTCCCTGATCCAGACCACTCAGGTGGTGGTGCAGTCTCGGCAAGGACGGAGGATTCGGACGAAGTCAACGGTGCAGGGAAATGACTGGGTGCGTTGCTACATGCTGTGTGGGCGGGTTGCTACGTGTGTGTATTGCTGAGTCAGCACTGAACTGTGAATGAATTTCTAGTGCCTATTAATTGCACTTCCAGGAGTTCTGATTGCGCCCCTTAGTTGGAAAGAACCCATAGGGGACGGGCCAGTTAGTCCAACTGGTCATTTAAATAAAGTTTTGACAGTTATATGTTACATATCTGTGACAATAGTCCTTCAAGTGTTAATTAATGTGCTTAAATTGGTACTGCATGGCTCTGAAATATATAGCATTTATGTGTGCACACAAGATTATAGTAACGAATATTGAGCTGAAAAGAGTCCTGAACCAGCTAGACAGTGATGCCTGATTTTGACATGTGGCCGTTCCAGATAGCAAACAAGCATTATTCCATTGCGTATTTCGATCGCGTCACTGCGTTAAAAGCGCTGTATCTCTGAATTTCTGTTAAGGGCGGGGCTCATACGCGCTGCGTAATATGGTCAACATAATGTTCGTTTTCTACCAAGGACTGCCACATAATTGTATCCTTCTGAAAAGCGTCTACCGATATTTATTGTGACAGTCACTGATAGGCTTCTTCACACATGGCAGTCATGCATGCATACTCCTAATACCACGAGGGAGTGATTTTTCAGGTGGTACGTTACATACTCTGATAATGATCCAGTGTCTGTGTTCCCTTGCATAATGGATCCACTTTTAGTTCAACCTGGCGATTCCCGAGGACAAGCAGGTCGCAGCGGAGACGAAACGTTCGCTGGAGGGAAAGCTGCCTCAAGCCAACCTTCCCTGCTGCACTGAGATCCTTATGGAGACGCCAGAGGTGTGTGCTACATGTTGTATGTAGTGCTGGGCAATATTTCAATAATATCGTGATATATACTTAAAGGTCATGATAATCAATATCGCTGAAACCTCCCATGGCAGTGTAATGGTCGCAGTCAGAGGATGTTTCGACCGGGGGTAGGAAAAATGATGTGTGTACAGAACCACACCCCTCTAGGGAGGGTATGGGGGCATGCTCCCCAGAAATGTACGTGTGGTAAGATTGCTGCTGGTGGCTTCTGGGGGCCCAAAAATGCTGAAAATTAGATTACTGAGTATCGGTCAATTCTAAAATTCTTGGGGTGGGATCCCACGCCCCCTCCCCCTCTATATGAAATCCTGGCAGTCTTGTAAGACTTGTTCTTCGGTTGGGGGAGGGGAGGGGGAGGGGAGGGGGAAGGCAAGCAGAAAGCTGGAAGGAAACTGCCCAGTGGTGTATTCAATACTAACTGATATTGGGCTGCAGAGACATGCTGTGTGACACACTTTCTCTGATGTTTCTTGTCCAGGGGGACACGGTGATCCTGGAGGTGTGGCAAGTCACAGTGCACCACAGGTAGGCTCTGCTGCAGTGAGGGGTCTCTGTTAAAATGATAGCCTCATTCCCAGGTCTCCATGCCAATCCCAGGTCTTCATACTAAGTAATCTCATTCTCAGGGCTCCTTGCCAGGTAACTTCATTCCCAGACCTCCAGCTTGCAGTCATACTGCAAATTAGCTTTGTTCCCTGTCTGAGATTTCCTCGCAGCAACTTGTTTAGACAGCTGTGAGATAAAGCTTGTCTATCGATCCAGCCCCTCCCCCCTCCCCCTCCCCCCCCCCCCCCTCTGCTGGAAAGGCAAGAGAGGGTCTAGCAGCTTCTTGTACTGTACTGTCCATGTCTGCATGTGGCCTGACCTGCAGACTGCTATAGTGACATCTGCTGCACTGGACCTGCCTCTACCCACGTGCATACCAGGGCTTCATTTAGCCCCCCCCCCCCCCCTTGGTAACTTTGTGCACCCCCTTGGGGATTTCAACCCTTCGAAATTAAATACTGCTCTCTATATGCACGCCCCCCCAAACTGTCTTCCGAATTGCTTTTGCCCCCCCTTGGAGATCTTCCTAAATAACCCCCTGCATAGCTATTATTGTTATATACCTGTACATGCACACTACACACATACCCAATACCACATACGTACACATGCACAC
This sequence comes from Phakellia ventilabrum, assembly GCA_963921505.1. Lineage (NCBI taxonomy): Eukaryota > Metazoa > Porifera > Demospongiae > Axinellida > Axinellidae > Phakellia > Phakellia ventilabrum. The sequence goes on along the minus strand of OY997395.1, from coordinate 6,302,554 downwards.
GCTCATACACATATACATGTAATATACATGTACACAATATGCACATGCACTCCCCCACCTCCCGCCGACACGCCCCTCTAGACGTGATGTGGGTGTGTCTGTGCCCCACCTCCTCTACCCCCGACTCTCCCTGATGCTGAAGTCCCTGGTGGCTATCTCCCGCACCACCCCAGCCTATCGCCTCTCTCGCCAGCAAGAAGAAGAGCTAAAGTTCACGTAAGTCCACCAATGACCAGTGGCTTTGTATGCCCGCATAATGTCATGCTCAGCATAAGGTCATGCTCAGCATAAGGTCATGCTCAGTACAGCCGCCAGAATTTAAGTCAAGAAGCAGGGTTCTGCCCACGATGGTCGGCGGTGGTCGGCCTCAAGCAGCTCTGTCGCAATCTGAGCATTACTTACAATGTACCTCTCTCCGACCAGCACTAAGCTTAAACGTACTGAAACTTACTTTGTGCACAAGCGATCGATGCCGAACTCTGAAGAGCCGGATTTGTCACATCCGCTGTCTTTTATTGCTTTGGACGGCTGTAGTAGATGGCATTCCAACAGATGCAGCGAAGAATCCATTGCTAACTTGACTTACACTACGACTTTTAATATGCCATTTTTTGTAGACGTGGTTAGCATCATGTGCATGACGTGTATCGTATATTGCGATAATAATGTACCATCTGCGAAAGTCTAGTTGACCACCAATCCCGAGCAGAACACTGAAGAAGGGATATATAGATCAATGCACACAGTTTGCGAGCGTGATTTTTCTAATGTGCGAAGAAAAGGAGTCTCCTCACCTGGACTCAGCCTCCTGACTTCCCGTGCCAGAGCCCTACAACTTAACCTACACACCAGAGCCTTCAGTTGTGGACTAAGGTACATCTGGCCTCCTACCCAGCCTTTCCACACCAAGATTTCATCTCACAGCCATTTTGCTCCACGACTGCGAAATAAAATCTGGGTGCGGATGGGCTGAGTACAAGTAAGGCTTACGAATGCTTATTTGGCAGTAGAGAACAATGTTGTCCATCAACGCAAGTTGGTTACAAGGTATCGGCCACTAGTACATGTACATGTACATGCATATAGCATCACTATTCTCACTAATGGCCAGGAAGGGTGGAGGGAGTAATTTAACAAGGGGTGGTCACTCCCATAGGCACTGTAGTCACAGCTAAGACCGGGGTCAAAAAGTGGTCGACAGGTCAAGGGGTATTTTGCCATTGGTCAAGGGGTCAAGGACAATTTTCGTAGCCTGGTATTGCATTCTAGTGGTCAAGAGCCTTTTTGCAGTGAGGTCAAGAGGTCAAGCAGCAAAAATGATGGTCAAAATTTCTTGACCCCAGTCTTAGCTGTGACTACAGTGCATATGGGAGTGCCCACTTAATGGAGGGTTCCTAGGTTTTCAAGAAGGGTTCTGCACCCTTCAAAAGAGGCATGCAGACCACCCTGTTGACTCATGCTAATTGGGGTTCAACCACCCACAAAAATGCTGTTTTCGCAATAATCTTTTTACAAAGTTGTGAATTCTAATAACTAGTACATGTACATGTGGTAACAGCCCAGCGTAACACCAGATGTTTCACTATCTTCTGGAATGCTGTGTACTCAATAGTTATCAGTTCATTCTGGTCAGTCGGCCACAGACCTGGGACCATCTGTACGCCCTTCCAGACTCACAGGATGCTCCTCACCCCCGCGCAGGTTCAGAGTGTATCTGGGAGTGGCCGACATTCAGGAACACCTTGGAGGTCAGTATACTGTATATGTGCTGCCATGGCAACCTACCATGACAACCATACTTCAAGACCCATATCATGCATATTAATATCAGGCTCGTTCCCAGACATCTACTCTAGGGACGAGACTAAATTATTATATTTGTAGTTTTCGTGTTTTTTTCTCTGCTCTGTGTAGAATTTAAGTATGTAAAGTTTGCGGAGACATCCTGCCCCTATGGATCAATTGGACTGTCGGTGTACTACAGACCCAGTATCACCCTGCCTAACAGGTTAGACTGGTTAAACTGGTAGTCACGCCATGTGTTGCTGTGGTGAGGTATTATTGTGTTTTCCGTTCGCTTACAATGTATGTGGGGTGGAAATAGGGCTTTATAGCTTTCACACCAGGAAAGATTGGGAATGTGACCCAGAATTGGAGAGAGCCTGAGAATGAGACCTAGAAATGGAAAGAGCTTGGGAATGAGACCTAGGAATAGAGAGCCTGGGAATGAGACCAAGGAATGGAGAGGACCTGGGAATGAGACCTACGAATAGAGCAAGCTCTTCAGTGTTTGCAGCAGCTAGCAGCCAGTAGCAGGCCTTGTACTGGTCTTGCTGTTGTGGAAATGAAACTGTCACCATAAGACGTCCCTCCTTCCCTCCTCCCCCCCCCCCCTCCCCCTCCTCCCCCCCTCCCCCCCACCCTCCTCCCCCCTCCCCCCCCCCTCCCACCAGATCTCCTGAGCACAGCCTTCACAACCAACTACCGTCTTTCTCACAAGAAAGTAGTGAAAGGTACCAATCAAATATTCATCCATAAAATTTGCAACTATAATCTCCACACAGCAGCTGGCAGTGCAATGTAAAAGGTCAATGATACTATATAGTATATCTACAAACATATAATATGCTGACATGCATACTTTCCCTGCATAATCTATGGGAGTATTCACTACATGGGATCCCCAGATAAGACTTTGAGTACACAGCTGTTCCTCCATTGTTGCCGTTAGGGAAAGTCTACCACCTTTAGCATATTGTTTGTTTTGTGACTACTTAACTCCCCGAATATGTGGGGTGTCTGGAATGCATACTCTTTCCTGTGGATACAAGATCCCCACTTCAAGGCCTGGCTATTGATAAGGCTTTGGGTGCACAGCTGTTCGCTACATTGTTGCCCAGAGATGTAACGTAATTCCAGAAGGAATCCATATTGCTTGTTGAGCAAGGTGAAAGTTGGAAGGCTCCTAAATTACTGACCTACATAGAATGCCCTAGCAAGAGTCTTGCAGGACACATGATGAATATATATTTTGTTTTGGTTAATCCTCTTTCCTCCCCTCTGTCTCCCAGTGGCTCACTGTCGTCTGGAAGGCAGTTGCAGCTGCCCTTTGCCCCCACTACTGTGCAGTGGAGAGTGAGTATACTAGGGAGAGAGAGAGAGAGAGAGGGAGGGAGGGAGGGAGGGAGGGGGAGGGAGAGAGGGAGGGAGAGGGAGGGAGAGGGAGGGAGAGAGGGAGGGAGAGAGGAAGAGAGAGGGAGAGGGAGAGGGAGAGGAGAGAGAGAGTGTTGGATGGAGCCTGAGTAAGCCCCCCGATTTTCTACACTGTGCGATAAACGCTGGGGAGTGGAGCCTGGGAACGAGGCTAGCCTGCATGCACATTCAAAATTCTCGTGAAGGCTTGCCCCCTCAATATCATGACATTTGCTGATTTGTGTATGCACTATGTATACATGGGTTAGTCTTTATTGCTCATGTGTTATCCTCTAACACATGTACGTATACAGTACCGCTCACGAGCAACTTGCTACATGACACACAATTTGAAGTGCCGTCACACTTTAATGAAAGCTAAATCCTTGTTTGAATTGTCTCTCGAGCAATTACTTGTTCTGTTAATGGACTACAACTTTAGAAGTCAAATTGGATATCTGACGAGTTGTGTCCCACAACCTGGCAAGCTCTCCTCAGCAGCCATGGAGCAGCCTCACAGTATGTAACTGCAGCCAAGCCTGGAATGATAAACAACCTCTAGACAATTCGTTTTCAGAGGCCATTACGTTGTGGTGGCGAGATGTTTCACATGGCTGATGTGAAGTGTGTGTAGGTGTGGTATAATAAACACAGAAAACCACTCTAATGCCACCGGTAATTTGAGCCGCACTTTGGATGGGGAAAGTAAGACCAAGGCGTTTCAAAACCATTCTGAGAAACACATGTAATTATAAGTCCACCCCTGAGTATAGTCCATTCCTAAGTACACTGTATAAGTATAAGCCCATTCCTGAGCATACACCCACCACTAATTATAAGCCCACCCCTGAGCATACACCCACCCCTAATTATAAGACCCTGAGCATATACCCACCCCTGAGCCCTAATTATAAGACCCTGAGCATATACCCACCCCTGAGCCCTAATTATAAGACCCTGAGCATATACCCACCCCCGAGTATAAACCCACCCCTGAGCATATACCCACTCAATGAGTATAAGCCCACCCCTGAGCATATACCCACTCAATGAGTATAAGCCCACCCCTGACTATAAGCATACATCCGCCCCTAAGCATACACCTATCTGGAGTATTAGCCCACCCCTAAACATACACCTATCTGGAGTATTAACCCACCCCTAAACATACACCTATCTGTATTAGCCCACCCTGATTATAAGCCCACCCTTAAGTATAAGCTCACCCCTAAACATACACCTATCTGGAGTATTAGCCCACCCCTAAACATACACCTATCTGGAGTATTAGCCCACCCCTAAACATACACCTATCTGGAGTATTAACCCACCCATAAACATACACCTGTATTAGCCCACCCTGATTATAAGCCCACCCTTAAGTATAAGCCCACCCCTAAACATACACCTATCTGGAGTATTAGCCCACCTTGAGGCATGAACATCTCTCAGGTTATGCTTTTGGAGGATGAAATGGCTGGTATGCTGCACCAGGACTGTGCCTGTAATAGATTGATACACGTATTTCAAAGTGATAAGAAGGCTATAACAGCTCAAACACTAATTGCATACCTTATTCTTTACAAGATTCGAACTTAGTGAGAGCTGTGGATTAAATCCTGCAAACTAACTGACCACTCTTCCCTCCCTCCCTCCCTCCCTCCCTCCCTCCCTCCCTCCCTCCCTCCTCAGCCCCTCCCCTCTTCCCACGTCCACCCCTTTGGCGCCATCCTCTCACCTCCTGAACTCAACCCGGAGGAATCAGTTGACAGGCCCGGCTTCCTGGAACAGGTAGGTGAGGCGGCCAGTGTTGCCTGTTGCCAAGCAACTGTTTGTGTCACAATAACAAATCTTTGACACAGTAATCCCACAACTAGCTCTTTGTACCAGCAAGTTTTGTCCTGGGCCACATACTTGCTGGAGTCTCACGAGCGTCAATGCCAAACACAACGTCCACCTCTTGGCATCCATCAACAGCCCAATCCAGAATGGCAGGCTGCATGGACGTGTGACACGAATTACTTCACGTTGGATCTAACCAATCAAAAAGCGTTTTGTCCATAGCATACCAGTAGCACGAAGAGAGTGACTATTTGTCGACTTAAGCAACACACGCCAGCTTCACCTCCTTTAGACAGCTGGAAATGCTTTCTGATCTCTACCTTCAACCGGATTAGAAGTCATGTGAGCCTGTGAGCCTCTGCAAGTTTACAAGCTGCTGTATAATTTTACAGACCAAGAACTTGGTGTTGTAACATACATGTACCTTGCCTTAGCAGTTGTTATTACTACAGTCCTTGACCACAATTCAGGCAAGTTTCACTGCCACAAATCCAGGCCATCAAAGCATGTGCCCCATTGTGGGTCTGTTAGCTGTTATGGGAGCATGATTGAGGCAGCTGTTCCTATCATAACTGATTGGAGTGGCTATCTGGACAATAGATACTGACATCTGGGACATGCTGCAGTTGCAAGAATTCATAAATGGTCTTTCCCTCCTTCAGCAGTGCAAAGAATGCAGCCTGGCCCCTCCTTTGGACCCAGGCTCACAGGCAGTGGCTAGGGAGCAAGACGGATACATCATGGTGGATCTGGCTGATATTGTGAGTGTGGGTGTGTGGGTGTGTCTGTCTGACCATGTGTACAGACAAGAAGCAATTTTCACTCTGTATTTAGCCAATCAACACTAGTGGTTGGAAGTGGTGACAACCCAATTTTATTTACAAATATAAAAATATACACATTTGCCATCTTCCTACATATGCATGATAACTGGCTCTTTGATATTCTATCCGCAGAAGCCAGCGTTTGCCCAACGCTCCCACACGGACGAACTCAGTGAGTTTTTGCAGCAGTGCAAGGAGACGCCCGCCCTGGACATCTTCAGCTCTGAGCAGAGTATTGATGTCACTGCAGCCATGGTATGTGTGTGTGTGAGTGTGGAGGTCTGTACTTCATCTCTTTTCCTGTTTTAAAACCTCTCTCCAGAAACTAGTGGATGAAAGAAGCTTGGAAATGGACTCACACACACAGTCTTCCGTCTCTGTATCGTAGCTGTTCCCACGTAAGAAATCAACTACACATCCTCAGCCATTTTTATTTGTATTCATAAGACAGCACCATCCTTTGCCCAGACTTTCTGGTTCTTCATCTCTTACTTGATTATCTCCCTTTGTCATTCTGTGTGTGTCTTCAATTATTGCTATAAAACTGTGAAACAGATACATTTCTAGTCCTTGAGGACACTATTAACACTCAGCAGTGGACAACTTAGTCTCATACCCGGCTGCTCCTATTCCGTTCCATTCCAAGGAGCCAATGTGGCCGCTTTTGTTGACTCTTCGCTGAATGATGTACCTCCTCTGTCACTGTATCCGTAATTTGCTACAAGCAGGTCTGGGAGTGATACTATAGATACAAATTATTTAACCCATTAGTCGCGACCGTGTATTTCACCTGACCCACCTCGGAATGTAAGTCATGTGACTATTATTTTGCTAAGGTGGCGATTATGTGACTCTCAAATAGCCAAGTGCTGTGGGACATTTAACAGTAGTTTGAAAAAATATACGTTTCAATTGCATTTTGAGTGATTTAGGCATTTTGGTAACTGCGGCAAATGCATAGTTGATTAATGATTAATGATTGGTGTAGTTACAAATTAATATGACTTTTCTCACAATCAAAGTTTGTGTGCTGGCATTGCCAAAAAGTGAGGTATCCCAGGCTACACCAGCTCAACAATCTGGCTCAAGTAACCTATCATTGGCAAGAACCTATTTGGTGCTCTCACTAGAAGCATGACACAGATGCTACTATTCTCTATTGTTCTAAGTTTGGATAGTGTGCGCCTCTACAGCTGGTAACACCATTGTGGAGTCACTACACCTAAGGTGGAAGTGCACCATCGTTTATGGAGCTGCATAGCTGGGCCCAGGCTTTGTTATGGAGCTGCATAGCTGGGCCCAGGCTTTGTATGTTGCAGAGAGATGCAGGCAAACTGTGTATGAGTGTCACCAGTCTAATGCTTCACTTTGCTAATTTTATTGGCAGACTGTGATACCTAATTAGAGTACACTTTTTAGGACTATTGCCCCTAGCAATCTATTTATTGTTTATTGATGTGTTGTTATTGTGAAGTTCATAGCAGCTGCTGTATGAGAAATTTTGGCTGTGACCAACGTTCTCATTCAAGTCACCTGAGAGGTTTTGCTGTTTGTTCAAGAAGTATGCTAATTCCATTATGAGATAAAAGAAGTCTGCACAGCTGTGCAACAGATGGTGCTGGTTTGATATGATAACCACTGGACCTCAATCACTGCTTCAAATCTGGACATGAAAGACTAGAGTTGGATCTGACATGAAAGACTGGGACACATTTGCTTGGTATAAGTAGGCAGCTACACAAGCCGTGATTTTTTTTTCTCTGTGCACCTCTGGTAGGGACTCTAGCATGTTACTGCTTTGTCTAGTCAAAAATGGTGCTGTGCCATGATCTCCCCCTTCATGCACTATCGCTTGCTCCTCCTATTGCCACACCTACAGGAAATACAGATTTGCTGCACAGCTGGTATCTGAATGCAGCTGTTTGTGATTGTACTCATTTCCTGTGAGTCGCCCTGCATGATGCATCTATGCATTAGTGTATACTAGCCATGGGCATGAGAGTGTATATGATGTATGTTACAAAGGTAGATTTGTTGTGTCATGTATGTGATTTACAGATGCGCTGTATGCTGTTATATAACAGGGAATATATTAGTGCCATATTGGGATGGATTTGGCATACACACTGGATTTATTTTGACCGTAACAGAAAGATGCATGTACATGTACTGGATAGGGTGGACTGTACTTGAAATACACATGTACACATTTACATTGTATACAAAAATTGACATCTGCATTACTGTTCGGTAGTCCTAGCCAGGATATAATTATCCATCACTGTGTTTGTGGTGGTAATCAAACTCTGCACATGAGGTCATGCATGGCCATTAGCTAGTCCTTTTGCTAGTTTATCAACAGCTTACGTGGTCTAAGACATAAGTGCCTCTCGGCAGAGGATTAAGATCAGATCATTACCTGGTCTGTGGGGTCAGCTTGAGCTGACTTACGTAAGCAATTGTGCACTGCTCAAGCTCCCCATGATTATTACTGCGCATGCTCAGCTAATTATTTGCGTAGGTGGTAGCCGATTTAGTTAAGTGCGCCGCGCGCAGAAACGCTCGCACGCATTTAATAGTGTTGCATTAGTGTTTGGCTGCACCAGCAGACAGCGCTTGGTTCTACTGTCTACGGTCGATATCAAGTGAAGGGGAAATAACTGCAAAGAGACAGTTGAGAGCAAACGAAGGACCTCCAAGAATGCAGTCGGGATACCGCACGCTCAGCCGTGCGGCTGCCTTTGCAACGGTGGTCCTCTTTGCTACGATTTCTCAAGGTGAGTCCAGACCCAAGTTGGTAGTGATGTAGGTCTTATAATACTGATATCAACAGGATGTAAAGTACTCCTGCACGATAGGTTGCATATAAACTTGGCCTGACATGTATCGCCGCATGCCCCGAGCTAGCTAATGCGGTTTTTAATAGCATCACCGCATCTGGGCTTTTAATAGCTAGAGGAGTGGTATGCAGTATAGGTTTGTTGGAAGGATTGGGGCATGGCTCTGGTTGTATTCTGCGAGACTAAAGCGCTTTTCTTCTTCCGCGCTACAAACTGCTGCGTCAGGTGTCTCGCGGCGCATGCATGGAATGTCGTGAGACGTCAGTATAGTTATAGCGCACAATCAGCCACTTATAAAAGATACGTAGCTTTAATTAATTACAGTTGTAGTATAAATAAATAACTAGGCATACGCATTGCGCAGATAGCCTCGTGCAGAGGTATGACGTAAGTTAGTTAGCACAAAAACCACACCCACTAGAAGCTGCATCGCCCACGCAATTGCCGGAGAAGCAGCAAGCTACTCTACACGAATGAGCCTTCAGGAGACGAATGTCTCTGTATACAACACAGTTCCAAGGACCAATTATGGCTGCTACACGAGAGCAGAGTCGCTTGAAACTCACGTTCGTATCCCTGGTGATCGATCCGCGTACCGTCTGTCTCCAGCAGTCAGATCTCTGCTGAAACAGAGGCTACACAAACTCTAATCGCGTTGGAACTGTAGTAAGCCTACCTGGGTTAAAGAAGTGATCGATTTGTCCAGATCCTTCGGGCGTCAGAAATACAAAGGCAGCATCCATGTAACTCGTCAGGACGCCATCTTGAACACGCGCTTGCCCCCCGGGGTATCCCCGGGGCCGGAAGCGTTTCGTTACAGCTGTAGTAACAACACGTATACGGAACGTACTCGCGCACAGGTATGTAGTTAGCACAAAACCACACCCACTAGAAGCTGCATCGCCCACGCAATTGCCGGAGAAGCTACTGTACGCTTCAGGAGACGAATGTCTCTGTATACATAATAATATACTCATGTTGCTGCCGTAGCGCTTACGCCATTGACCACGCACCCACAGACACAGGCGGAGCTTGTAAGACCTCCAGTCAGAGGACAAGAGCAAGAACAACCAGAGACCACACAATCCTGATCACCATGCAATTCCTTCTTCCTAGTCTCCCATATCAATAATACAAAGCTCTTAACTAGCTTTAATAATGCTTTAAAATCATCCTAAAATAAAACTTGCCTTATTAAAATTATTAAGTATACTAAACTCCCCAAACCTCCCCCCCAATAGATTTTCTAATTCTACCATGAAATTATTTCTAATGCTGTCATATGCTGGACACTCCCAGAGAACATGTACCACACTCTCACATTCACCCCTGCATAATTTACACTGCCTATCATCATTTTTACCCCTATGTCTTCCTAACTCTTCATTCAGACCGTTCGTACCTGACCGAAACTTAAACAATAATCTTGTACCCGGATCACCTACCCCCTGCAAATAATTCTTGAATTCTATTTCCTTACAGAAAGACTTGTACAGATTCAACTTAACTTTAGTATTCAAGCTGTCATTAAAGTCCTTGTATTCTCTATCCCTCAACGCTTCGTCTACCGTATCTAAAAACAAATTAATATTATCTGCAGCTGGAGATGTCTCTGTATACAACACAGTTCCAAGGACCAGTTATGGCTACTACACGGGAGCAGAGTTGCTTGAAACTCACGTTCGTATTGCTGGCGATCGATCCGCGTACCGTCTGTCTCCAGCGGTCAGATCTCTGCTGAAACAGAGGCTACACAAACTCTAATCGCGTTGGAGCTGTAGTAAGCCTACCTGGGTAAAAAGAAGTGATCGATTTGTCCAGATCTCTAATCCTTCGGACGTCTGAAGTACAAAGGCGGCATCCATGTAACTCGTCAGGACGCCATCTTGAACACGCGCTTGCCCCCCGGGGTACCCCCGGGGCCGGAAGCGTTTCGTTACAGCTGTAGTAACAACGCGTATACGGAACGTACAGACATAGTAATAACACGTATAAGGAACGTAAGCGGAGATTTAATTGCATTCCTAAGCGTGACGAAGTTGCGCACATATATATATATATAATACGCTAGCTGAGATTTCAGCCCACACTGCACGATTAGTTGCCTCGCGCTAAGGCGCTCGGCAATAATGTTAGCTAGAAAAGTTACTAGCAGACTCCTGTAGCTATAAACGTATTCTTTGATTGCTGTATTTCTTTTATACTCTGCCAAGTGTGAAGATAAGAAGGGAGTGTAAATAATACTAGTGATACACAATGTGCAAGGATGTTCTCGCTTTGCGCCCATAGCACCCACCCACAAATGAAAAAGGTCAAATACACGCCCACAAAACAAAATGGCTACTTGCTATTATGTGCCTAGAAGACCAGAGGTCGAAGCAAGCTTACTGTGATAGTGATCGCTTCCAAGTCTCCCCGTTAGGAGTTTTATAGCAAAGGTAAGTATTCGCTGTGTGTTTGATAGGCTATACCAGGAGAACTGGCAGGAACAGGTTACGATGATGAAAAAAGGTCAATCGAACTGGAGTATAGCCTCGCTTCGCTCGGAATAATGTAATACTAGTGATACACAATGTGCAGGGATGTCCTCACTTCGCGAGAATTGCTGGGTGTGGCACATGGCATGCAGGTGGCGCGCCCATAGCACCCACCCATAAATCCAAAGATCAGTCGTACATGTAGCTTCTCCAGCAGCATTGCCATGCATGGTTCCGGGTCAATTGTTATTTTCGCGACAGGCTGGCTCGCGACCCGTCTCACCCCGCCCAAGTCGCATGACATCCGTTTCTACTGGACAGTTATACTTTACACTTGGCAGAGCAATTACCCTCGATGCAAATGACCATTCCTTGTGTGGGTGCAGCTGCTTTTTGCAGCATTGGTGCATTATAAAGGTTGAGCTCTATAATTTGCTGTCTCACGTACATATGTGTACAGTGAGGCCATGCCAAGTCCATATCTTATGCAGGGGAGCGGCCAAGTCATTAAATTAAAAAAATGAAAGCCAAGTGCTTGCGTGAATGTCTTCAACTCTCTCGTACCATTTGCTGATATTTGACAGGGAAAGCATCTGCATGAAGTTTATATCCAACAATCTTTCATCTGTAGTTGACGTACCAGCAACTCCTAGCTGACCAGTAGCTACAGCTTTTACACCAGGCAGGCCAAATCACTAAGCTTCCAGACATTATTGGAAAGCATCAACACAGGTGGACAGCACAAAAGCTACATAAGTACCAATTCTGGCCAGAACAGCGTTAGACCAGAACAGAATATATGGGTAGATTTGTGAGCATAATTGGTGCAATTATTGAGAATTACTAGTTAAATAGGGCGGGAACTGGTATTCAGGTTTTAAAACTATATAATGAAGCATAGGGGTGCACCTCAGTCAATATTGAAAACACTCTTGGACCTCAGTCAGCATACCAAACCAACACCTATGCTTTATACTAGTACATAATATATGTCATATATGTCAGCTTACCCAGCAGGAATCACCAACAACATGGAAACATTTACTCCGTACAGGAAGTGCACAGATCAGTTGTTTCACTACACCTGGCTCTAGTCCTGGAGACCGGATTTGTACTGGCAGTGAATTTGGTGCTGCAAGCATAGAAAGATGCTGTCTCGACCCACGTGGACAGTTTTTCATTGATGGATCAGGCTGTACTCCCTGCATTGGTATGTAGAATGGTCCAGGCATGATCCTTTGAATTGAGTGTGAAATAAAATGTTTATGGGCTCCGGATACTAATGGAGTACTTACCAGAGCATATTACTCAACTGATGAGTGCTGGCCATCACAATAGGATAAGGCTGTGTAGTCTGTATGGGGTACAACATAGTATTTGTTCATGAGTGTTAAGGGATTAGTTGTCTGTATATTGAGTGTGACCACACTGCCAAGTGTAAGTACGGTGGGCCAGATGAGCATGACAAACAAGCTGAGATTCAGTGTGGCTACACTAGAATTGCTGGAAATTATACCGTTCAATGGAGACTGTCCAGTGGCCATTAGGTCGGCATATTATTCTCTTAGCCTCATACCCAGCTATCCAAGCTTTTTTTTGCTAATTCTGCAAGCGAAAGAAATCTGGGACGGCTGGGTACGAGGTTATTATTGTAATAGACAATAAGCAGTGGTGGCCGTGGGCAAGCAGAGAAACAAGGCGAGCTGATTGAAACCAATCAATCGTGCTGTCTATCTAGTCATATTAGCGGTGGGTGCGTGAGACTACTGACTATTACACAGCATTCTCGTTTCGAGCCTCTCGATTGTGCCACCTCTCTTGTGATGCTTACAACTCAGCTTTTATATACAATACACACATAGCTAGAAAGTGTGAGGCATGGTCACGCCTGTGTATCAGGCTTAAGAGAATGGCTGCCTCATGGCTCGTTAACGCCTGCACTGAGCTTTTTTTGGTCAGTTCTCTAAGGGACAAGCTTACCAGACAAATTTGATCCAAATGTTTTATTCCTCTGAAAAGATTCATTGCTGTCTATCTAATGGTATCGGTAAGTCTCTTCAGTTCAAGATTTGAATTAATTTGTTCCCTAATTTTTATGTTTCTGCCCCATAGCTAGCAGGACAGTCACAGATGACTATATTACATATTTAAGCATAAAGGTTTGCAGTCTAGTATCATGCTTATGTGTACACATTAGAAATCAGAGCCACAAACTTGGCAGTGCATGTACTGGTTTTCTTAGTTCTGATGGTACATTAGACATCTAATGGTTGCACTGATCAACTATGAAGGAGTATCATTATTTTTTTTTCAGTATTTGGATGGATTCAAGGGACAAACACTACTCTCAATGAGACAACTGGTACTCAAATGCTGCAAGCAGGTTTTTTGAAAGGAGGTGCTGTGCAAACGTTCGTAACTGCTCAAAGTGTGGCAAGTTTCATGATAGGAGTTGAAGAAAGAGGTGCAGGTAAGTGGAGCTACCAGAACAAATAAGTAAGTGAGAGAGTTATTATTTATAGACCAACACGACCAAAGACACGTGTACATGTATGATACAGTGCCTACCATTATGAAAAAGGGGTAAGACCTAGCTACAGTGACAGGCTCACTATACAAGACTAGCTAAATGTACAGTGTATGGATAATAATGGCAGTCTCGTGGTCACCAAAAAATTCTTTTCATAGAGAAACACAGCATATGTGTGTTTCACTGTGAAATTTTTTTTTTACCAGCCGGGTGCGCGCGAAACTGGTACTAAGATTCGCATCTGTCTGTGTGTGTTGGTCCGCAATTATCACGTGCGCTAAGTTACGTCATTGCGTTACTGTGCCACTATCTGCGAGCGCAGTGAAAGCTACTGGAAGTTTGCAGGCTCAATAGGCAAGGTACGTCAAGCTAGATTAGTTTGTGTTGCCTAGACGACGAAAGAATGGTAGGTAACGATGATACTTCTGTTTTGGCAGGTTGTGATAGCTAATTGGACGCGCATAACGAAATTGCTGTATCAGCATTTTCGCTGGAAGTTGTGCACGATGACTGTCAAGCCGAGCTGATCCATTCTACAGCTGTTTTAGCTTAGACTGACCTGTTGCTGAGCACAACCTTGTAAATACCCGGCTGGTTTTTAGATATGAAATGTCAGTCTTGTTTGGTAACCACGAGACTGCCATTATTTTCAGTATACAGTGCAGTTGTTCATTCCAAAAATAACACTCCTTAAATGGCGGGGGAGGGGGTTGGGGGGGCACAGCCCCCCCCTCTTTTTTTCAAAAAATTACTACAAAGCAATTCAGCAAACTTAATATGGAATCACATGGATGGTGTATGCAAATACCCGGCTGGTTTTTAGAGTGGGTGTGGTTTCGCGAGTTCGATGGAAGAATGGTGTTGTATAAGTACTTCAGCAGAGAGGAACATGGACCCAAAAAGTGCCTTGTTCTGCAGCAGATTATGCCGTTTCTATGCAGAAAAAGTGAGCAGTGGAAATCTTCCTAGGAACATGGCCGACGATGATATTCCTTCGCATTACTGCTACTGTGACTGCGTATGGGTCCTTGTTGTTACCACTTTCTCGCTTACCTGAGAACTCTTCCACCACACTCGGTGTCCACGTACATTCGTAGACATGATGTCCTCGAACACAGCTTTCTACAGACAGCGCAGCCTCCATTGTAGCGCAATATCGATAGCAACTTGGTGGGGCATTTGGGTTATGTGCTGTGTGATGCCATTGCTCACGAAAATCAAACTGCCAAATTAAAATCCGCCAACTTGAATTCACGACCAATCCGCCAAATTTAATTCCCACCAAATTTTCCGCCCATATGGTAACTGCATTTGCAATAGGCAAAATTGCACTCGCTTCACTTGTGCAATTACCTTATCTCATGCAATTATTCCCAAATCACACTCGAATCCGTGTGATTATCTACCCATACAAATTGGCAATTTGACAAAATATTAGATAGTTATTGCTGTGTGAGCTGACCAATATGTCTGCGGTTAGTTCTGTCAAGTACATTTGTGCTGATGGAAAGGCATTTTGTATGGGATATTGCACTCATATCATAAAGAAATCACAATTGTTTAGCAGTTCTTTACTAGAGTGGATGCTTGTCGTTATATGAAAACTAAAAGGTATCTTTGGTTTTGGTGTGAGCCTAAAAAGGGAGGGGGGTGGGTAGTAGCTATTCCCATTTGGAATGGCACTTTTTTCTGCGACTAACCAGAGCCTTGAAACAGTGTGTAAAATGCTAAGTGTTGGGCCAAATTTTTAATTCAGCAGTTAAGCATGTGTTAATGAGGGAGACTGTATTGTGTGTGCTCATTGTACCACAAAATTATGGAAGTGCACACTCACTATTGGTGACATCGATTGTTCATGATGGCTGAGATATGAACCGTGGGGCAGCTTCTGCTAGGATATTCTTTGGTGCATTTTCCCTCGCTATACTTGTATATATAATGCTTATGTGTAGTAGAGAGCATGACCCATGAAAGTGTACTGATATAATCTGTCCAGCTTGGTGATCAGGCGTGCAAATTATAGGAGTTGTATCAAACTGAGTTCTGATCCAGGGTTACATAATGGTTCTCCATACACTTATTTTTCTTTTGCAGAGGAAGGTGTCAATGCAGATTTTTTAATTCCGGATACTTCGCATTCACTATTTGGATTGAATCCTCCACCATTTAATGTTCCAATCACTGTTCGGTTGGACGGTATAGCACTGGAACCAGCTGAGGAGTTTACTTTGAGTATACAACCAGTCAATCCTACTGCAGTGCGTATATTTGCTGAAGGAACACCTGGCCTGATTGCTCTTCCTGAAATAAGTGTTGTGATTCAAGATTTGGAAAGTAAGAAATGTTGCTAAGGGATCAAATAATTACATGATTGCAAACTTTAAATTACATGGGAATGTTATTGCCAGTCATGCATCAGTACACAAATGATTATGCAATGGCAGACAACATTTCCTATTTGCTGATACAACATAGAAATAAGTGGGTGTGCTTTCGAGCAATAATGACCCTACACAATAACTTGTTTCAAGAAGTGGGGGGTAGGCTTATTTCCAAGGGTGAGTTTATTTTTGGGAGATTTCAGTAGGATATTTCAGTGGCACCCCCCCACAACTACGTACAAGTATCATACAATAGCAATAGAAATACTGGGACTCATACCCCGAGTTTACATAAACTGAATATAATATCATTTAAGTTAACGTAATACTGCATTGTGTAACTCTCTCTTTTTCAGATGTTTCACTTCAGTTCACTGAAGTTGATTATTCTAATTCAGAACCACAAAGGTTCATACTACCCCAACTGCAACTATCTACACCTATAGCTGTCGATTTGGTTCTTGAAGTTATTCCATTAAATCTCACTTATGCAAGGGCTAGTGGCCAACTTCCCAGATCCGTTGATCCCAATGTGACGGACAGTAATTTTGATCCTAACACTCAAACTGCCACAAGTAAGCTCAGAAGTAGGCCACTATCAGTTGCAGAATCATGACTGTCTCTTACCATATTTCCACAGGTGTTGCTGATTTCTCTATCATGCGTGTGCCAGTGATATTTCGTAGTGAAGACAGTCCAGAGACTATAGCATTTCGAATGGAGATAGAAAATGACACTATTCATGAAGCAGACCAGATTTTTGTATTAACATTGGAGGTGCTTCGTGGCGTAAATCCCAGGAGATTAGTTCCAGAAAGGGCTGATGGTTTGATCAGTTTGGGAAGGATCATTGATGATGACAGTTAGTGGATACATGTACATTACATAGTAAAAATGCATAAGGGATATTTTAACAGGTTCAACATCTAATAATTCAATAATTAGTAGTTCAAGTGCATTGTACTCTCTTTAGTTGTTCCATTGTATACTTGTATACTTGTGTTATTCTACAATGTAAACTGTTACTCCTGACAGCTGTTTTAAGCCAACCCCCAACTTGAATTAGTTCAAGTGGTCACTAAAAACCAATTAAAACACAAAAGTAACATGTACAGCTGGAAAATCTGGCAGGAGATTATATTTTGCCTCAAACAGATAGCTATGAATAAGTATAGTTCATCAATTCTGTCTATACTGTAGTGCTGTACATAGATTCGTGGCTCAACTAAGTGACTACGTGCATGCATACACACTTCAGTAGGTGAGAAAAATGTCTAGCAGGCTTGGTTGAGCCATGCTCTGCTGCGTACTTGTCAATTCATGCTCGTTGTTCTGCAAGAAGCCTATATAGCCATCTAGCTTATACTTTCTAGCATTGATTATTTGTAAAAACTAAAGAGGAATTTTCTGCAGTAATCTGGTAAGCTAATTTTGTTTGAAAGGTGGTCATGGCTACCTGTGTGTTCGATCTCGAGTAAGCTGATTGTGTGCTCAATTTCTGCCTATATTGAGATAAACAATATACATGATGTTAGTGCACGACCTTCAATGTAGTGAGATGCTATGAGAACAGCTTCCGCACTTTGTGAGGAAATACTATTTGCTGCTGGGGGGCCTCTAACAGCACGCCCCATGACCACTCCACCTCTGTGTCCTCATGGCACTGTTTACAAGCTGTCATTTGTTCATGTTGTAGCTTTTGTTTGAGCTACAATGTATAGTCATTTTGCTAGACATGTACACAAGGGTCAATGGTTATGATGACGCCACAACAAAATACAGTGAGAATTTATTTTGATGATACTGTTGCTGATTACTAAATTAATTCTCCACCAAATGTTTTAGCTATATATGTATATGGTATAATATTTCTAACTCTATAAAAGTTTTTTTAGTATGGCTTTCCTAGCGGCTATGTTTATACTGTTGATTTGCAGTACAAGCATTGCAAAATGGAAGTAATCTGATCACTGAGCTGTCAGTTTCTTAAGCAATCATTTGTGTTTTTGCAAGTGGCCACAGCGTATCTGGCATAACATGAGAACTCCTGATAGTATAAAACCAAATCACAGCTAAAATGTTTTAGCCAATGGATGGGCGCACACTTTGTTTATGCCCAGCTGATACTGAGATAGCTTGACGTTTTCCATGCCAGTTTGTTTGTTTGTCCACACTTATCACATGCACTAAGTTACGCTTCTTCATTGTGTTACAATGCCACTACATATAGCCACAAGTACAGTAGAAGCTACTGGAAGTTTGCAGGCTCAATAGGCCAAAGCAAACTATCTTATGGTTATTTAGTTTGTGTTGCCTAGACAGTGAAATACATCTTATTATACAAGTCATTGTGGAATTCGGTGAGCTATTTCACGAGTAATGCGACCGTATTTTGACAAGCTGAAGGTGAGTTTAAATATAGCCTTATGATGAGTGAAATGACTAGCCATATTCCACAATGACGAGTGTATTTATTTCACACTTTTTTAACAGTACACTCACAGCCAAAATTTACCCACTTGAAACAGCTCAATTTTATAGTCAAAGATGCATAACTTTGTAACCTGCTGCATGACTGGAATGAACCATGGGGGGATTTTGAATGGGATATTGCTGCAGCACTATTCGAGAAATTAAGCGTTTTTATCTTACAGTGAGGGACTTACGGGACAGAGTTTATGGCATTTATGCTAACACGTAATTTTATGAGAGCAAACAACTTGTCAACGACTGACACTCATATCTCTTGAACGAAAGGAGCTACAGTCTTCTAACCTAAAAGTGGTATTAGTGGTGATAATTCTGTTTTGGTAAGTTCTGGCTGCTAACTGGAAGCGCACTATGCAATTATTGAGTCAGCACTTATGCTGGAAGCTGTGGCAAGATAACCAAAGTGACCTGTTCTATAGCTGCATTTAGCTTGGACTGACCTGTTGCTAAGCACAGCCTCCAATTAAATGATCAATTCAAAATATGCCCGGTTGGGTTTTAGATGCAAAATATTGTCTTATTATTGAGGGTAATCACTCTCCCAAGCGTAAAGTACAGCGGTCGAGTAGAAAGTGTATTTTAATCGCAACTTGGGTAGGGTGAGATGGGTCGCAAGCCAGCCTGTCGTGAAAATAACAATTGACCCAGAACCATGCATGACAATGCTGCTGGAGAAGCTACGAAAACACTTCAACAGTACTGCCCAGCTTTACATCCGCAGCTCTACTCGACCGCTCTACTTTGCACTTGGCAGAGTGATTAACCCTTGATCACGAAATAATAGTTACCTAGGAAGTGCACATAGCTGCATGGATATGGCTCAGTGTGAAATAGTGCAGCAGCTACTGTTGGGATGATTTTATTACTGAGCATGTTTTATCACAGTGGCTGCTAACTGCTGCACATCTTAGTCGGAAAGATCCACCCTATATTGTGATATATTTTGGTACAGGAGCGCATAATGACCTAAGTCTTGTATTACCTCCTTTTCTATTTGTTTATCTTTCTGCTCATCTGTTTCTCCTTTTACGTGTTTCTCTGCTAACCTTTATTTTTACACTTGGGCGTGCAGTTCTCTTGAACAAGTGAGATTACTGTATTGTGATTGTTATGTCTTCTTTCTTTACAGCTATTCCTATTGGGTTTGAACAGCAGAGGTATACAGTCTTTGAAGCTTTTAATGCCACTGGTAGAGTGACTCCAATTCCAGTCATCAAAGGGAACAACCGGCAATCAGAGCTACAATTTAATGTGATTGCTCAGTTTATAGATGGTACAGCAACACGAAGGACAATGGATGATGTCGGGGATTTTGCTACTGTACGGCCAAGGACTACCATCCCATTTTTTGCTAATCAATCACGTATATCATTTCAATTTGAATTAACCTCTGACCGAATTCCTGAAGAACCGGAAGAATTTACCATCGAGCTGACTACTTCAGGAGCACCTCGTGTTGTGGTTGGTGCAGCGGGCATTGTCTTTGGTAGAGCAACTATTGTCATTATAGATGATGATGGTTAGTTGGTATATTTGTGTATGTGAATGTGTGAATGTGTAAATGTGTGTGCATGTGTGTGTGTGGGAGCAAAATCTTACATCTGTGAATGAAAATCATGGCCTTCTCGAACTCTGTCTCACCATAAGAGATGTAAATGAATATTACGTACTTACAGGATTCAGTATGAAGCTTTTTGTTGCTACCATTCATGGCACTGCCTCTACATGTAGTGGACTTAGGTATCACTCCTACCCTTTTCTGTCTGACAGAGTTGACCATTGGATGGGAGCGAAATCTTACCACTGTGAATGAAAATCAAGGCTTTGCCCAACTCTGTCTCAGGATACTAGACGTAGATGAATTTGACATCCTTACAGGATTCAGTGTGATGCTTTTTATTGGCACCATTCGTGGCACTGCCGCTGGTAAGTTGTTGTAAAGTTTGTCTAATTAAGAGTTGGCTGATCATTCTTCTTTCTTCATATATGTATGAAGATCCTGGTGACTATACAGAACTTCGAACAGACAGTAATTTTGTTTCTATCACTGGTGACAACCGTCGAGCATGCATTGATGTAAACATCATTGATGATCCTTTACTGGAAGAATTGGAGTTCTTCAGTGTACAAGTTGTTCCTGGACCAGATGGCCTTTCGGAGAATATACGACTTGCTCCAGATCTCACTTTCGTGGAGATACTGGACAATGATTGTAAGTGGCCAGGCTAATAATCAATATCATTTTCACCACATTTGACCTTTGCTGCTGGCCACTTGCACAAAGTGGAGTAAGCATTTGCTGTCCATCTGTCAGTCCATCTGTCTGCATAAATTCAGTACAGTGAACAATCTAAATCTGGAATACGCAGTTAGTGTGAGTGTCTGAAGGTCGAATGTCTGACAATTCTTGTCTAGAATACACGGCTAGTGCATGGAAATTTACATCCAGGGAGCACCAAATGTCTTTTTTTTTGCATGAGTGAATTTTAGCAATTATCTCTAGAAGCTTTGTGTGACTAGACAACAATCTATAATGTAGCAGCATTATAAAGAGACTTTCTAGTACAAATCTGTAAGTATATATCTACTGGAATCAACTGTGAAGTGGATACAGAGGTAGCTTACAATTTGTCAAGTGTGCGAGTGGCTGTTACAGAGCTGTCGCTAGCAGCTATAGCGCTTGTCTTCAGACTCCAATTTGCAGCTCTTCATTGTGCACGGAAATTTACATCCAGGGAGCTACAAACGTCTTTTTTTTTGCATGAGAGAATTTTAGCAATTATCTCTAGAAGCTTTGTGTGACTAGACCACAAACTATAATGTAGCAGCATTATAAAGAGGCTTTTTAGTACAAATCTGTAAGTAAATATCTACTGGAACCAACTGTGAAGTGGATGCAGAGGTAGCTTACAATTTATCAAGTATGCGAATGACTGTTACAGAGCTGCCGCTAGCAGCTATAGCACTTGTCTTCAGACTCCAATTTGCAGCTCTTCATTGCTTCTAGTATAATTTCATAAGTTTAGTTTAGTATAGCTGCCTGAGCTAAACAGTAATCCAGGAGTTTGAAAAGGGGATTGTCTGTGAGCAGTGTTGTAATAGGAAGTGACGTTGTTGGAGTGAATAATGTCCCCCTGGACATTATCCACCGGTGACTGCCCCCCCTTGGTGAATAATGTCCACCCCCCCCCTTGTGGTGGTAAGAAATACTAGTCAATATAGCAGCCTGACCTTGCACTCCTTAGGTCATTGTAGAATTACCTGTGGTAGCTATAGCTAGTTATGGCATACACAAGCTAACTCAGTCAAATGGCTAGTCTTGCGGGCAGACTGTGAAAAGTTGTCCGCAAGAGTATCTCACTCTCCCTTACCAAACTCCAGTTCTTGGCTCTGACAATGCCACTGGTAGGATGAACACTGACCGCACTTGAAACAGTTACTGAGACGAGTATGATCACGCAACCGTTGCCGCATTCATTTTCTTGTGGAGGAGGGGCATCTCGTGCGAAATTGCCACAACCTTGAAGAGCGATTTTACTGGAACAAGCCAAACCAATTATTAATGATATGCATTATACTTCGCTGCTCAGCGCTAGCCTGAGTAGACTCCGAACAGCCTTTGTAGGCATAGTAGCCTTTACTACTATCGCTTAGACACGCAATGGCTTGCCATGTGTAGCTGAGGGGTGTGGTTAAGGGCTTACGTTGACGTGAAAATTAAAACTGCAGAATTTTCTTCTGAAGGAATTTTGGCATTTTCGCTAAATTTTGCACCTGTGAAAATTTCCCGCAATGTGGTATACTAAACTTTTTTCTGCATGCCTACAGCTGTCACAATTGGATTCAATGAAACCACATACAATGTGACAGAGGGGGAGGATGATGTTGCAACTGTGTTTGTGGCTGTTCTAGAGGGAGAACTTCGAAGGAGAGTCTCTGTGACCTTCTCAACTGAAGTTCTTGGATCTGACACTGCCACTGGTGAGTCATTTGTGGTTGATGCACTGATCACTGTAACAATGTATGACCTGTACTAACAATATAGCTGTGCAAGTATTGTGCATATAAGTACATCCTTAGGCATTGTAATGGGCTATAGATTACATATTTTAAGGTAATTGAGTAGAACGTTTACCACTAATACATGTAAGCTGTTTTTAACTGTGAAATTAATTATCTACAAAAACATTTTCAAAGCATGCTATATAGAGTAAAAATTACACCAGAATTCCAGAGATATAGTTTGAATGATGCTCATTTTCTACCCTGAACTGCCACATATGGCCAGACATCTTCATAAGGAGAGTCTGGCCTCTAACATGCAAAAACTGTGTAGAGCTAAATAATTTTAATTACTACAGCTGTGCACTGAATTTTGGAAAAATTGAAGGTGCTAAACAAATAATTCCAAAGCTGCCATTAATAGTCAAAGCTATCTGTACAATTGTAGCTACGAAAGTCTGTAGTATAAGAACAGGACTTTTTTACACTGCCTATTTTACAATGTGTGGCCCAGTGGTAATAACCTTGTACTGGCTAGCTAGGCCATACCTGTAGCCAAGAGCAGGACAGGAGTGATGCATCTGTAAGTACTGGCCTTGGATAAAATACCAAGTGAGGCTGAAAACATGCTCTCAGATGTAGGGGCAGTGAGTCTCTCCATATTCCATATTCTCCATTTTTCGCACAAATAACTGCATGAAGTGCTGAAGATTCCACCCCAATAGAAGGGACAGACTTTGCCCATCGCAGATTGCATCATTGTTTGGGAATATCAATCTGAGAATCAGTTGGACTCGGGAGGCTTGGATAAGTCTACCACAACCACATGCTATTGAATAAGGAAGGATAGCCAGTATTTGTGGTGTCAGTGTAGTGTGTGTTCAAGCTGAGAAGTATATGCTGCAAGATAGGGGGCATGACTGAGCAACTCAGCTTGTCACTTATAGTAAGTCATAGCCAATAAAGTCACCTAAGTATTGAACTCTTACTCCTCAGCTGGTACTGACTTTGGTTCATTGACAAGAGAACTGATCTTTGATGAAAACACCCTAGTGGTCCCAGTAGACATCAATATTACTAATGATGACATCTTTGAGCTATTAGAGACCTTCACTGTGAGCCTAGTCCGTGATCCTGCTGACCCTGCGGAAGTAGTGATAATCGATCCTGATGCAGCCACTGTGTCCATTCAGGATGAGGATGGTAAAGTTATTACACTCTGCAGAAATTGCAAAGATATGGTTCGTCTGTCTGTCTGTCTGTTTATCTGTCTGTCTGTCTATCCATCTGTCTGTCTGTGTGTCTGTCTGTTTGCCTGTCTGCACTCTAGCATTCGCAATACTTACTTAAACAAATTATGTTTGGTATAGCTTAGAAATGCAAATATTTTGCCAGAGATTGTATCTGTGTTCTGGAGACATGATGCTTACGGAATTCCAGGTGAGTTGCCTTGCCACCATGGTAGGGTCGCCATTTTGCGCCTATGGGAAAAGACATACGTGCAATGAACTGGTTGACGGGAAATGAGCTACAGCAGTGGGAGCTAATACCAAGCTATGAAAACATGGCAAAAGGAGCGGTTCTGCCATAGAATAACTCTATGTGTGCCAACAAAGTGGTGCTTTGTCAATATCAGTCGGTATTAACCCTTCCGCTGTTCACTGCACACAGTTTTTGTCACGTTGTCTGGCAGCTGTCCAAGGTATATAAACTCTTTGTGCTGCTCATACCGGTTGTTTAATAGACAATTGCAGC
Source organism: Phakellia ventilabrum (assembly GCA_963921505.1). Classification (NCBI taxonomy): domain Eukaryota; kingdom Metazoa; phylum Porifera; class Demospongiae; order Axinellida; family Axinellidae; genus Phakellia; species Phakellia ventilabrum. The sequence continues at coordinate 6,278,221 of OY997395.1, read as the reverse complement.
TAGTGACAGCCTAGCCTCGTAGCTGAGTACGAGGTTAGTGACGGCCTAGTTATGGGCTTCAGGATTGTAGGCGTGGTTTTAAGTTGTGTTCTGCATTGCTGCATGCATGTGTATTTTTAAAATCTTTGACTACATGTACATATGGTTATATTTTCTAGCTTGTCTATTTATAACCTTCTTTCTTTATGAGGTATCTTTTGGGTTTAAAACTTCAGTAGCTGTTGTACACCTTAGTCTGATTTGTCATATCGCCATGATCATTTATGTGGTGTCTATTTTTTAGTACTTAGTAGGCATTCTACATAGCCCAGTTACTATGCATGTGATGTTGTGTGCGATGTTTCTTCTTGCAGTGATTGTAATTGGCTATGAGCCTGTTGAATACACTGTGAATGAAGATGTCTCTACTGGTGTGGAAACTGTAAATCTTGTTGTGCTAGAAGGAGCCCTCACTGGGATCACAGCTAGCAATATCGTTACAGTTGATGTGTCAGCAGCAAGTTTCACTGCAACAGGTCTGTTTGCCTGTCTGTCTATTTGGTTACTGTATTGGTATGAAGTATTTGCTATTCTTCCTCAGCTGGCAGTGACTTCAGCTTTGTTCCACGAACTGTCAGTTTTGATGAAATGGATACTGAACGTGAAATAGTTGTGAATATATTGGATGATCTTATAACTGAAGGTCAAGAGGTGTTCTTCATGCTTGCCGTATCAAGTGCTGAGCGTGTGGTGGTCAGACCAGATAATGCAATGGCAAATGTTACCATAACCGATGATGACCGTAAGCACATTATAATATTACAGATTAGTAGCATGTTGCGGACATTTGTCCATTTTGCACACAGAATGCTGATTATTGTGCCATGTGCATAAGTAATTATTACCTTACCAAGTATATCTCTAAAATGGTATGTTCATGGATGTGAAAAGAAAGTTAAGAGAAAACCAAGGAGGTAGAAAGCATTGTGGCAAAGGTGATGTCCTAGTGAAGGTTAGCTACATACTTCCCATCTTTGAGTCAAACTCATTATAATTATTGCTCAAAGATCTGCTCACGTTTTGCTACTCACTGGCATTTTGAGTTATGGTTTCCACTGATTCCGACAACCAGAGGATATGCTTGTTGTTAAGCCCTCCTAAATGAGTCAAACCTATAGACAAGTATTCAATCAAAATATGACTTCAGGAAAAGGGTACATGTATTACAGTTAGCTTACAAAACTGCTTTTGTGTGGTTTGATCACAGATGATTATTGATTTAGCTAGGAAGGAAATTGTGTGAGTGTGCTTTCAAAATATGGGGTAATGATCAGAGACCTACTTATATAGTCACATCAAAAGATATATTGGCTATATTGAGGAAGTATGCTGTGTATGAGTCTTCTTGGCAATTTTGTGCAGCTGCTGTGATTGGTTTTGTGGAGACGGCAGTGGAAGTGGAAGAAGCCGCTGGACCAGCCATCCTCAATGTGGCCCTTTTGTCAGGAATACTTGGAAAAGAAGTCTCTGTGGATTTTACTACATTGGATGGGACAGCACTAGGTTAGTAGTACATGTATTATCTATTCATGCAGTTCAAGAAGCCCTGAAGCCCGAACATGTGGATAAGGCTAACTAAATGACTGTTATTTCACCCCAACATGGCACTGCAATAAAAACTGTCCCTATCTCAGAGGTCTCCTCATCCCGACATAGCTATGAGGCCTGGCATTGGCCAAAGTAAAAACCATAGTACATACTACAGGGTGATGTTTAGCCTTTCAAATGGAGCAAGTTCCATAATTCTAGCTTACTTCGTTATGCAACTACAGCCACTCAAGCACACATCACTTCCGGCCGCAATTTTTACTTCCATTTTTGGCTTACCCTGGCTCCGAAGGCCTCTGGTTTCCAAGCCACTGCAAATAATTGTATAGCCATCCCGACTTTTCTAAAGACTATGGCAACAGTGTACCTTCTTCAGCAATGATCTCTGCTGCAAAAATTGATGGCGAGCTGCATTGCCATATTAAAATGGTGGATGACACTGACAATAAGAAACAGAACCACTTGTACGGCTCTCAGGTACACATAAAGATACTGAGATTTGAAGCATTATTACTGTGTTTTGAAGTCGCTAAGTCCCTAGAGAAATTGAAGTTGAAGAAATGGTTCGGCCCTAAACATTATTTCAAAAATTTGTATGACAGACGTACAGACAAAACCGATTGCTTTACCCCACCTCTGCCTCCGCGGCACGGGGTAACTAGCAGAGCTACACCCCCCTCTTTGCTGCTCAAGTGGATTCTGGCAGTTTCTCACTCAAAATCACCTTCACCCCTAGGACTATGATTGTGTATCACACCAATTCTACAAAGGACTTCACTGCTTCATTAGTTATTTAGTAATCTCCATTGTAAACTCCAGCACTTTAGGACTTGCCTGTGAAGGGTTTTAGCCCTCAACACCATCTGGTTCTAGGCAACCTTAGTGACCCCCACTTGTGATCACACACTCTTCTCCCATTCTACCGTGGGAAAAATTATCTCCCGCGGAAGCCAAGGAAGTACCAAGGGCAAAGCCCGAGGTACTTCTGAGGCTTCCAAGGGAGATAATTTTTTCAAGGGAAATAACGGGTCATACACCCCCCTACGCAGTGATCTATCTATCTTGTACTATGCCTAAGTCATTCTGACAAGAGTTGCCAAACCATCAAGAACTGCAGGACAAGCTACTGCTTGCTAGAAGGTTTGAAAAGTGCCGTTCACCAGACGTGATAAACTGGGTGTAGCTAGAAAGCTTTCACAACGCAAAATAGTAGCTACAAGTGGCAAAACACTCCCAGCAATTGTAACAAACATGAACAACAGCTAATAGCCATGGTAGCCACCCGTCTAGCCCGACCCTAGCGCCATTTTGGCAAAAAAAATGGTAGGCTGGCAGCGTGGCCACACGTACAAACACACAGAAATGCAACAAAACTAGCTACAGATGGAGACCAGTAGCTTACCGTGCTATCCCACATTGATTTACGGGCAAAAACGCCATACGTCTTGCCTAGGCTCCCCTAGCCACCAGCCCTACCACAGCTTTCTGAACGTTTGAACGACTGGAACGGAATCGGGTACCCGCTTTACGTAAGCAATCAGGGTATATTTTTTTCGCGCGGTAGGTATGACCCGTTATATACCTGTAATGCTGAAATCTGATTGGTTAGGAAAAGGCGTCTCCAAATGACCATTGACCAGTACTTTGTTATAGTATAAATTGTAGTTGTTATTCTCATGTCTGGCTAGGTTGCGAAATAATACCAATCCCACTCCATGGTCAACCCCAGTCCCATCCTGTTGCATGCATGTACCTGTATAGCCATGCATGAGGCATATTATTGCTTGGCATATCCTTGGTTAATGACACTGTTGCTGATTATGAAATTAGCACATTCGTCTATATCTTCATCCAAATGATGCCTACAGCTGCAAGAGATTAGTTGCTTGTCATACATATGACCACCATGATCATTAATTGCCATGTCCCTAACTATGACCACTTTATAATCCTCCGAAATACCTCTGAGCAGTTGTTGGCGGCAATTCACTGGTAAAGTACGCGCAATCTTAACTGAAGGTACCTATTGCTGCAGAGAAGTATAGCTAGCCCATCTCCACTCACCCATGGCTGAATGTTGATCAGTTGGCTGAGTATCCTGAAAATTGGAGTGGAGCTACCCACAGTCCTTACTGAAGGTGCGAGGGTCTGGTTCACAAGACTCTCCAGATTATATGTTATGTAAATAGGCTTCGGATTACCTAGTAGCTAGCTAACTGAATTGGTGGTGGTTACAAGTGACTACCTAGGAGCTTAACCCAGAATGTTTGGATGTGTGCTAGTAAATGGATTACCCTGGGAAAGATTGTACTGTGCAACTGCTTCAGATGGTTGGCAGTCACAGCTGAGCGATCATATGGCCACATCCTTGTTGATTCCCAAGGGCACTTTCCGCTACTCCAGAGGTGATGGATGCATGGTTTCAACGATGAGGAGCATTGTTTAGGAAGATGGGGCTTAATGCATTACCCACTGAAGAATGGTTGCAGCATTCAGAGTGATACTGAATTACATTGGTTTTGTACCGCACAATCTTATTGATATCAATTAGCCAAGCGTGGAAAAAAAGATTTAATTAGACAACTCCTTTGGAGGAAGTGGTCGTGACTTCATTACTGTGTTGGCCCTGAGCAGGCTGTGCTTGTTGGCCTGAAATCCATGCCTTTTGTGGCTTATAAAGGGAAGAATTTTGATCAGGTTTCTTATGCAAAATGGTGGGCCAGATGCTTGCATGTTCTGACCGTGTACCATGAATCAAGTGGCTGGATGGTAGGCACTTGGCCTGTGGTTTCTGTGAAAGCTTATTCGGGTACTTGAGATGGGATATCCTTCCAGCTTCTGAACATGCATTAAACTGATACAACTTTGCTCCTATTGTAAAATGCCAGTTCTTTTTTTTCGATGGTCACCATTCACACATAGTAAACATACCAGTTTGATTGAGCTTGCTCGTAAGCCAACAATAGCTGTGAGATTTCGGTCTGTACACACACATACACGCACACATAACAGCACCTGGTGACTACACAACCACTACCACCACACTCACTTTTGGACCTCCAGTGTTCTGCGGGACCCAGTCCCTGTACTAGTCAATATCACTGATGATAGCCTTGTGGAATTTGATGAGACGTTTACTGCCAGTCTGACTATCACTGAACAGCTTGTCGTGGCCCTGCCCTCTGTTGCCACAGTCACTATTCGTGATGATGATCGTAAGTACCTTCCTAGGTAACTTTCCTAAGCTTTATTTCTAGCCTGCAAGTGTATTCTAAACTGATCCACACAAGATGTACGATCTGGATAGTCACCATGGTAATGGTGAATATATGCCCTTTTGATCTGGAGTGAGACTGGTTTAACTTAGTCCCTTGTGTAAAGCTACATTTCCCTCTCCCACAGCGGTGGTGATTGGATTTGTCCCTGACTCTTACACTGTTAATGAGAATGAAGGCAGTGTCACTCTGACTGTTCGTGTAATTAGTGGAATCCTTGACAGAGATGTGGAAGTTATGTTCAGTACTCAAAATGACCAAGCATTGGGTAAGGACTACAGTATGTATGACTGCCTTGCAGCTGCTCAGTAAAACATACCCGACCGCACAGTATAAAATGTGTGGACAGCTTCCTTGTCACTTTTTCAGACAGCAGAAATGCAAACTGATACAGTTGCCAAAGGGAAGCCTGTCATTATGTAGGACAGTCATAGCATCACATAGCAATGATCATGTGTGTATACCAATTGTCATTACTGGTAGAACCTTTGTCTGGTCTGCATATAGTATTGTGAGCCTGTGCTATTTCAGTCAAGGTACTGGACGAAAGGATAAAATATTAGCCAACTTTACCTTTGTGAAGAAGCTTGCAGAACTGGTGATTGGTACTCAAGCCAGTATATTATGCATACTGTCAGGCATGTGTGGTAGTTATTCACAGGTTCTCAATTATTTGGGTATTAGCCACAGACAGGCAGTGAACATGTGTAGTACTAATAAAATGTGTGTGTACTATCTCTTTCCATCTTTCTTTTCTTTATTTTCCTTCTTCATCTTTTCTTCCCACCGTTCTTCACTCTCTCCCACCTTTCAGCCGGTGAAGACTATGAGTTTACTACTCAGTTGCTCACCTTCAACTCTGCTGTGAATGAACTATCTGTCACCGTACCCATCATTAATGATGTACTCTTTGAGTTCCAAGAGCAATTCTTTGGGACACTGGTCTCAACTGTTGGTGCTGTGACTCTTAATCCAGAAAGGGCGACAGTATTGATTGTTGATGATGATGGTATGTTTCTATCTGGTATTTGTGTATGTCAGCTTATGCACTCCCATTTCATTTTCAAACTTTCATTTTCATTTTCAGTAACTGGCTTAAATGACCTTATATGGCTCACCACACCTACATCAGCTGTAAATTTGAAATTCAATAATACATCTGACTTAGTAGTTTATATATTATGCTTATGGCTTCTACTTTTAGTATAGACTATAGAATATGAACATCAGCCATTGCTAATCAATAGCAATAGTGTAGATGAAACATGGCCGGGTTGCAGCCTGAGAGAAATAAGAGAGACGGGTTTCTGAGATAGTTATAATATGAATCTTTTCTTAAGACTCGGAGATGATCAAAGTGTGGGCCACTGTAGAAACATCAGACAAGAGAAGGGCAGGCTGAGAGAGATAAGAAGCAGAAAGGGAAGTCATACATCTTACAGCTCTGAGAATTGGGTTTAACCCAGTAACGTACACTGTAAGTGAGGAGGCGGGGCCGGTGACTCTGACTGTGCAGGTTCTGGAGGGACAGCCTGGGCCTGGAACAGTAGTCCCCGTGTCGTACAGGCTACTGGATGACACTGCATTGGGTGAGGATAGCCGCTAGGGTATACAACAATAGTTGTGACTAGCAATTTTTGCACATTGTATCAGCAGGCCTGACCTTACAGCATGACAAGCCTAACCTAATGGTACTGATAGTGATCAAATAATGGATAGTGCCTTCTAGAAATTACACTGTCTAGTACACATTACTCTATGCGATCACAGTCCCTAACTGAACCTGCTCTCTTAATTGGGGCGAGCCTGAGTGAGTTCCACACTAGTCACATCAAAAGTAGATTTCCTCTGCATTATTGTACGTATGTCATGCCACATATTCGCTTCCAACAATGGCATCAGACTAGAATTACCTCTTTGCTGTCTTTGAACTTGTGGCGCACGAAGAGTGAAAGACATGGACAAGTTCATTGCATATTTTTACCCAAGACACAAGTTTCAAATCTTAAAGTGCTTTTTTGTAGTATGGTTGGACTGCTCTAGCCTTATTCCCAGGCTCTTACAGGCTAGGGCGGCTCGAGCTCATACAGTTCAGTACTGACACCCATTTTGAGAAGGTGTGGTCATACATGCGTATCAGTGTATCATTTTATATTACATTACACCCCCTTCTTATCTTTGTGTCAGTTAGTCAGTGTAGCTTTCACTTGTTGTCGTTTCTGTCACAGCTTGGAATCACGGAGAATCACTCCAGATTCAAGAGGCTGTTTGAAGGATAAGTCATTTCGGCACCTGCTAACTTCTTGTTGTTGATGCCTACCTAGCTTTAGTCGGTACATTTTAGCTTGTCTATACATATCTCTAATATGCAGTGTATGACTGAACTTTCACTGTCTGTTTTCTCATATTCTCCTTTTCTGATACCACTCACACCCTCCCACAGTTGTCAGTGACTATGTCAGTACATCTGGGCAGCTGGAATTCACAAACACTGTACTATCCCGTAACTTTATAGTACAGATTGTCAATGATGAGATTGCCGAATTGGATGAAATTTTCCTTGGCCAGCTTTTTGATGGCCCTGTGGATCCAAGGGTTTCCCTCGATCCACAAAATGCCACTGTCATCATCTTGGATAATGACGGTAAGCTTTGGGTTCAAATCTCTGAGCCCTATGTCAGACTAGAAGCTTCATCAAAATTTGAGATGGGGAGCCCATGTATACAAACCTAGTATGCAGAATAAATTTGTATTGCTCTGATACAAAAGGCAGAAAGTAACTTAGCATTGTAGGACCGATAATTATGTTAAGTAACACATTTATTTTCCACCCATATAGTGTGGTGCCATTATCCTCTACAATGTCATACCTATAATACCATAATTAGAATAGGAGTTTGTAAGTATGACAACTGATCTATGACTTTCTCTCCTAGATGTAACAATTGGTTTTACACAAGATGCTTATGATGTAATAGAGAATGCCGGATTTATCAATGTCACAGTTGAGATCTTGAACGGACGTTTAGCTTTAGGCAGGGAAGTAATTGTCACCTTGCAAACTGGGAATGGAACTGCCATCTCAGACCGTAAGTGATGGTTATCTAATACTTTTCTAAATAAAACAGAAAGGTGTTTCAGAGCTAAGTAGAGTAATTTGTGTAGTGTGTGGTTTTTATCAGTATATCACTGACAAGCTAATGATAATCTAAGAATGATAATTCCATTAAACTCACCCATGATCAATGGAAGGAGACCTAAGAGTTCCTGCAAGACTGGAGCCCAATTATACACCTGTGCTCTAACGTACAAACCCTGATAAGATTAGCTACAAAACGTGTGTTGAATCTCTGTCATAGGTCGTACCTCTAGGTTAGATGTAGTGTTCTAGTCATAGGTACAGAAAAAAAATTCCCATTCTTCGACTCCTAGTGTTCACCTTCTGGCAGTGCTAACAAAACCAGGCTGTAATGCTATAATTAAAAGTTACAGTAGCTAGAAAGGTGTGATCGTCTACTCTCCAGTGATGTAGATTCAAGTGACTATATTGCTCTGATCAAAAGAAGCACTAATGTATGGGCTTACATTAAGGGAAAGACTTTGAAGCCATTACAAGCCATCAGAAAACGTTTCTCCTTTTCCAGCTGCTGGAGAGCCAGACTTTATGGCCAGGACCGTCACGCTCACATTCAGTTCCAGTGCGACCTCCATCATAGTCCCCATTCGTATCATCGATGATCTCCTGCTAGAGATGGACAGGGAACAATTCACCTCTATGCTGACCCTGGTGACCTCTGATCCAGATGTCACACTCCAGCCAGCATCAGTACCCATAGAAATCATTGATAATGACCGTAAGTAGAAGTAATGTAAAACCTGCTATTTATTTCCAGGTGGAACGTAGCCGAGTCAGCAAACGTGAAAAAAAGCCCTTTTTGATTCATCATCAAGTGCTCTACCAGGGTACTATACAGAGGGGGATGGCAACTGGGATTCTCCCCCCCTCCCAACAGGTGTTGTACTCAGTGCCTTTTTCGCTAAGAAAACACACGGCGAGTATAGTGAGTGCTCATTTCTCATGAAAGTGCTTCCTGATAGCCCAAAAATTGTGTAACAAAACCTTTTCTGCACTTTGCATGGAGAATCGACTGCTTCACAGCCTCGGCAGGGATGCAAAGTGCCCATGGCCAACTGCTATGTTTGAGAATCCTGGCTATAGTCCTGCCACCCGCAGTGAATAATCTTATATGAAAGCCTACAGTGTATCACTCCCTCAACATGTCTGTAAAATGCAGGCTTACAGAAGATTTATATGTACCTCACTAATTAAGTAGACTGCACCTATATTGCTCATTTCATTTCTTCACTGGAAGGTGTGATCATTGGGTTTGAACAGCCAATGTACGAAGTGGGAGAAGGTGATGGAAGCGTGAATGTCAGAATTGTAGTAATGATGGGTATGCTGAGACGGGATGTGGTCGTGTCTGTTGCAACTCAAGATGACACTGCTGTGGGTAAGTCCACAGTGTGATATGGTCATGTTGGAAATATGGTTCTTCTTTAATAGAAAACGTTTCGTAGTTTCACATTTCTATGTCCCCTTTCACATTTCACTTCAGCTACCTGTGGGCCTGGTAGATTTACTCACAAGTGTGATGCATAGGGTAGAAGGTTAAATTTTGTGGGGAAGGATAGCTGCAGTTCTCAGGCAAAAAAGATAAATCCATACCTCTTTTTCAGAGCCCATTCATACCACAGACTGGTCATTGAAGCAATGACTCATAAATCAGTTCCTGCTTATGTGTAATTAGGATGTGAAAAAGTATATCTTCTTCCTCCCCTTACTGGAGTGTTACTGTGCCATTGCAGGTGATATTAATCTCTATCTCTCCTCAGCTGGAAGTGACTATACTGACAGGGGGACACTGCAGTTCACATTCAGCCAATTTGTAACTGAATTTGATATCCCCTATGAAATTCGGAATGACAACATCCATGAGAACACTGAGTATTTCAACAGCATACTGTCTACTAGTGATGCTGATGCAGTTCTCAACCCCAATTCCACCCGAATTCGCATCTTGGACAATGACCGTAAGCCACTGTAACTCCCCTCCTTGTTCGTTACTTTTTTATTATAGTCACCCTCTGAAATTAGCAAGCTTACAGTTATGCTTGATCTGATATATTTTTAGCAGTGTGGAGCTGTTGCACACTTCGTGCTCACCAAAAGTTCATATTGATGTTGTTGTTCTTTTAATTTTTGCTACAGCACTGTTGTTCACATTTGAGCGTCCAATGTACATGTTCTTTGAAGAGGATATGACTGGTACAGTCTGCGTAAACAAGACAGGAGATACCACCGAAACTGTTCAGATTATGATCCAAGGAGGTAAATTTACAACAGACAGAGAAGCAGTTACAGCTGAGGTCACTAAATGCATTGATGATCCTATGGTGTTTGGTATTTTTCATTACACCTATTACATTGGCCTGTGGGTAGTGGCTATCATTCTGTCTACTCATGGCCAATTCCAATGCTTAGCCTCTCATTTGACTTTATTCTATAGCTTTACAGCCAGGCCTTGGAACGCGTATCGATCAGATACTTACATTTGGACCTACTGATAGTCAAATATGTGTGGACTTTCCCATACAAGATGATAATATTGCCCTGGAGCCCCCAGAGATCCTGACGTTCACCATCACAGTGATCGATCCAATACCAGGCATAGACATCGATCCATTTAACACAACCATTGTCACAATTGTGGATATAGATGGTAAGCTCATTGAACTTCCTACGTAGAAGCCAGGGTCTAACACTAGGGATAGAGATGGCCATACACGTAGTTTCGCTAGGAGGTTATTTGGTGGGTGGAAACAGATTGTTTGGCGGGGGAAAACATAGTGCTTATGCTAGCCCCCATTTCTGTCTTGGGGTGGAGGGGGGAGGAGTTTGCATACAGAGATTTTTTTGTTGAGGCAAACCTACTCAGTTTTGTTACCTACATTGACATATATAATTGCCAAGCAAAGCAAAGCTATAAATAATCTTGAAATAGCCATTTGATTCTAAACAAGCTTATTGATGTATGCATGATTCGGTCACTCTTCAGGAATGTAAGTAAATACCGGCTGCTTTTATGGAGGAAGTGTATTATCTCAGTCATGTGTATGCCACATACATCTGTCTGAAATTATCCCTGGAGCTTGCTATTGATCTGCTGCTCCAGGCAGTTAGTGATGACACAAAAGTGATAACTGATAGCAAGCACATCTGAGCAGGTCACAAATAAGTGATAACATTTTATATAATTGTCTGCTCTCTCTCTCTCTCTTTCTCTCTCTCTCTCTCTTCAGAATTGGTGATTGACTTGGTAAAACCTCAAACTATCCCCGAGGCCAGTGGAACTGTACAGGCCTGTGCCACCTTTAACAGGCCCTTTGCACAGTCTTTTGAATTGATTGCTCAGTCTGGATTTAATGTCTCTGGCAGGCCTTCAGGTGTGTGCATATTTGCTGCACGCTAAAGCAAGCAATTACATTTATTTCCCTGAAGTTTGATTAGACAAAACTCAGGCATATCTTATGTATGTCATTTAGTGTATGCGTGTGTGTAAAATTTATGTGCACATCCATCTACATGTCCTTGTGCATACATATTTTCCCTCCACCAGCCACTCCTGGTGATGACTATGGTGCAGTATCTACTACCTTACAAGCCACGCCGGGTGATACCCAAGTGTGCTTCGATATTGTAATCACTAACGATCCTTTTGTAGAGGAGCGACTGGAGTGTTTTGCATTGGAAATCAGTCTAGGCCCCAATCCACCTGATGCAATTGTGCTCAATCCATCAACTAATGCTGAGTGCTGCATTGAGGATGATGACCGTAAGTGTACTACACCCCACACAATTAAAACTCATTTCCACCGTAAGCTTACCAACCGAGAGTATGCAGTGTTGTAATTGTTGTTCAAGTGGTTCCCTAAATTAGAAATGCCATAATATTTACTGCTAATGTACACGTGCCAGCCACAAACTCACAAAGATGACTACTGTTACTGTGCAGAGCTTTTGGGCACTTAGATAACAGAGATTTGCAAAGAAAAGTAATTGGACAACTATTTCTCAAAGACCATTTTTTCTAACCCACCCCAACCCAACCCACCTGATGAAATTTTCTTCAATGCTTCAGCTAACGCTGAGTGCTGCATTGTAGACTGACAGTAGACTTTTTACTGAGCAGCCACCTTAAGTTAAATACCCCTGCCATTCAAAAAATGGCACAATGTATGGTACTTTTTGGGATACCTTCACCAACGACAACCATTGCTTCCTCACAGGAGTCACAATTGGATTTGAGCCTGCCTCCTACTCTGTTGAGGAGGATGCTGGACCAGTGGTCTTGGTCGTCAGGGTTCTAGTGGGTCAACTGCAAAGGGCAGCTGCAGTCACTTTCAATACAGCTGATGGAATTGGCTTAAGTAAGATTTGTTTGACTAGAGTATTTTTCGTTACTTAGCATAATAGCTACACATACCAACTCTTTTAACTACAGCAACCTGGATCACATAGGTTTATACTTATAGTGTTATATACATGGACCTTATACACAAACACACATTCCCATACACACACACACACACACACACACACACACACACACATGCATGCATACACACATATGCATACATACATACACACACATACACACCCACACACACATACACACACACATGCACCCATACATGCACGTGCACCCATGCACACACACACATTAGGTGCAGCCTTTGCTCCTGGTGATTACGCTAGCGTCGTTGATGCTGTTCTTCAATTCGATGGCACTACCACTTCCCGTGAGGTGGTAGTTACGATTGAAAATGATGATCTCGTGGAGTTTGTTGAGAGTTTCCAAGGTCTCTTGACTACTGATGATGCAGCTGTGGATCTTGTACCTTCTACAGCCCTGGTTGAAATATTTGACGATGATCGTGAGTTATATCATTTTATTCTATACTCCACCTGTGCATAACATTAATGTTACATAGAGCTACCATGCAATATTATCCCGTATTGCACGGGCAAATACGCATGCGCAGTTGAACCGAATTTCGTACTTGATTACAGTGGCCGCATTTTTGCCAATTTTTACGCTGTCATATCACGACAACCATTAGCGAGACACGAATGATTCTTGGTACAGTGCAAGTACTATCTGTGAACTAAAGGAATCCCATGCTAGAAGTCTATAGCGCTCTCCGTTCCAGAGATACATACCTCGGTAGCCTCGCCATTTTCAAGAACTTGCCGCGTGATCGAAAATTCCGCGAACTCCGCCCCATATCTTCCTCGTGGTTTGGCAGAATGACTTTATTTCCGAGTTATTACTACAGTAACGCCTCCTGTAAAAACCACCCACGTTTCATTTTGTACATTATTTTCTGAATTATACATGCCATGTAGATCATTGTGAACTATCATCGCTGTTATTGTACAATGTTAGCTATGTGCATATATTATCCAACTATGGTCAATGTAGTACAGCTATATAGAATAAATCTCTTATTACACGCATTCCCGTGCAATACGGCATATTGCACTCATGCAGGAAGTATTTTCACTCGTCCTTCGGACTCGTGAAAATACATCCCTGTACTCGTGCAATATTCTCCCGTATTGCACGGGAATGCGTGTAATAAGATATATATGTATGACATAACATTTTACTTCATAGTTGATGCATGTATATTACATTGAGCTGTATCTTAGATCAAGTATCTGAAACCACTTTGAATGCTGTCTTTACTTGTTGTTTTTCTAATTAGGAGTCACGATTGGGTTCCGGCCAGTCTCATACACAGTTGCAGAAGAAGCTCAATTTGTCATTGTCTCAGCATCTGTTTTGGGAGGAAGTACTCTGGCAAGAGCTGTCGCTGTTGACTTTGCAACTGTTCCTGGGACTGCTAGTAAGTTAGTTTTGATAGCATTTGTGAATTTGTACTGCCTGTCTAAAATGATGAATGGGGTCCTTATTGAAGCAAAATGGATTTTGCTGAGAGTTTAGCACTGAAATTTATATATAAGCTATTTATATGCTAGGATCATACATGTATGTAGGTAGGGTACTTATTCCTGTTTTATGTCTTCCTTTTTAGCCACATTGGATTTCAGTGACACAACAGCAACACTGACTTTCAACCCTATTTCATTAACTCGAAACGTGACAGTTCCCATCACCGATGATAACTTTGTTGAAGCTGTGGAGACTTTCTTTGCAACCCTCACTGCGGAAGATGATCAACCTGTTGACCTTAGTCCGGATTTGGCAGACATTGACATATTGGATCTTGTTGACCGTGAGTGTATTGTTGAGTTGTGTGCTGATCCTCCTTGGAAACTAAGACAGATTCATCAGTCTCCAAAGACTGTTTGTTTTATAAAACACTAGGTGTAGTAATCAGAGATTGAGCTTTACCCTGAGGTACATTTGTAGTTGCCAAGTGCAGTGAGGCCTATAATTGTATCCTATGGACTCCAAATTCAATTTTATGTGGCTGTCCCAGATAGAAAACAAACATTATTCGGTCACATTCTTTGATCACGTTACTGAGTCCAAATCACTGTATCTCTGAACTTTCATTAAAGGCAGAGCTCATACACGCTGCATAGAAGCCTCATATGGCGCTATGCAGTGTGTATGAGTCCTGCTCTTAATGAAAATTCAAAGATACAGTGCTTAAAACACAGTGACGCGATTGAAATACATAATGTTCGTTTGCTACCTGGGACAGCCACATATGGAATGTCTGTCATGTTTTGCACCTCGGCGCGCCCACCAGGATTCAAGATATTGTCCCTGGTAGTTACACGCATGCCATCTTCAAACTTGTGGTGCACGAATAGTCACAAATTTGGACATGTTTATCACAGAATTGTACTAAGGGAGGTTTACTAAGTTGCAAGGTTAGTAGAGTTTGTGTAGCTGCTGTACAATTGGAGAAATGAGTACTGGAGCAGATGACATGATCAAGAGATGCAAATATGAGTTTTAAGCAGCACAGCCTGTCTCTTCGCTCTCCCGAAGCTGCCATGACTCATCCTTGGACATGTGCTGCAGACAAAGACGTCATTCCCCTAAAGTCCAGCATCACTGATCGGCACACTTCCTGGTTTAGTTGTTATTCTCACAATTGGCTGTCTAGCAATAATGAGCTTCCTGTCGCACCCAGGGCTCTGCATGCCCGTGCCTCCCAAGAATAAGGCCAGTAGACCCTACTCCCCCTGCGTCTGTAAGCCCTATGAGGCTTCTACACTTGGTTATTATGTATAGCTGCCTGTAAGCTTAGTCCAGTGTGAATGCATACTTCTTCACCATTATCTCTCCAGGTATAACCGTTGGGTTTGAACAGACTACCTACACTGTGGGGGAAGGTCGGGTGGTAGAGGTGTGTGCAATTATTGTCAGTGGCATACTGGACAGAGATGCCATTGTCCGGCTATCCAGTGTCAACGATGAGGCAATTGGTAAGACAGTAATGATATAGACACTAACAAAGACTAACATGTTTTGGTTCAATGTTGTTGGTTTCTCCCCAGCCCCTGGAGATTATGTTTCTGTTGTGGAAGATCTAACCTTCTCTGCGGACGTGGATCGGGTCTGCAGGAATGTGACCACAGAGGATGACACCATTCTGGAGGATGATGAGGAGTTCACTCTCACCCTGACCACCACCGATGGCAGTGTGAACCTCGCTCCAGATCAGGCTATGGTCACTATCATTGATAATGATAGTAAGCTTAGTTCAGCCACATGTGCTGTAAAGCTGTAGCCAATGTGTGTGAAAATATGCTAGCATGATCACTGGGAGTGTATTCCTACTTTTATAACTATCATCTTATTACTTGATTATCCCTATTTTATTTCTCCAATTTTATATAAAGTGGGTGTATGTTACATGTCTTCAGACTATACACATTTAATGGCTGATATTGCAATATGAGACAATTAACCATGGTGTATGTCTCTTTCATTACTTCCAGCTGTAACCATCGGCTTTGAACAGACCCTGTACTTTGCCACTGAGGGGGTGGACTCGTTTGTGGAATTATGTGCTATTGTGATAGGAAGCACGATACTCGAGAGAACAGCAATAGTCAGTTTTGCCACCCGTGATGGCTCTGCCACTTCTATAGGTGGGTATGAATAGAGAACAAACCAGCTGGTATAGTATTATCTCTTTGGTGTTTCTTCCTGTTGTCTATTGGAAAGCCCCTCATATTACTACTTAGTAGTATCTAATTAGAAATGCCATACTCCATCATAATGATGTCCCTAGATTCTCTCCATCTTACATATGACCGCACTCTGTTTCTCCCACTGTAGCTCCTGTAGACTATGTTGAAGCTGCTGTGGACTTGACCTTTGGTCCTGGAGTTAGCAGACGTTGTGTGATTGTGACTATTGCAAATGATGACATATTGGAGGGGGCGGAGAATTTCTTTTCGACCCTCACTACCACTGATCTTGATGTGATTCTGCTACCTGATGAGGCCGACGTTGTCATTAATGAAGACCCTGATGATAGTACGTTTTTTTTTACAGTATTTGGATATACATCCTATACCAATGCATTGTGACTCTATGAAACACTCTGGCCACTCAGGCCATAGACAAACAGAAATTAGCTATGTGATTGGGCCTTGAAATGCGAAAGCCTGAACTACTAGCACTGTCTATCACGCAGGTACTTTCCAGATCTTTTTAAAAATATACAAGTATGGCAAGCTATTCCAGTTCTAGCAATACCATGAACTCTCTTTGGGAATCTAACCAGCCATTGTGTTTTATAGATAGAGTTTTTGCGCTGAGATGCTATGAGAAAGCTTCCCTGGCCCTGAAGCATGCACAAACTGTTTCTGTAAGGTGTAAGGCTGATCATGTTATTGTGAATCATAGGTGTACATGCAAACTACCTTTTCCTGTAGCAATATTATTATAATGACTGTGGCCGCTTCACACCATGTCCCATGCAGGAGTTACAATAGGATTTGTCCCAGCCATTTACAGTGTTTTCGAGTTTCAGCCACAGGTAACTGTCACTGTGGTACTGATAAATAGCATTTTGGAGACAAGTGTCACAGTCAATGTACACACAACAGGAGCTACAGCCACTGGTAAGTCCAAGAAATGACAGAAATACACAGCTTTATTATACACTTATAGTACCTCTGTATGGTTCATCTTATAACAGGGCATCCAATATCACTGCACGATCCAGTGATATCGGGTGGCGTAGGTTATCAATTTGATGTACAAGCCATTTAAAATCATCAGTGGAGACAACATAAAAAGATAATGGAAGTGGCTATGGAAGAGCTGTTCCTAGCAACTTATAGCACTCGTCCACACTACTATACTTATACTATAGCAGAATCTAACTTACAGCCCTTCATTGCTTCTTTGGGAGATTTGATCATTTCCGATATGGACTGAGTTACTTTAGTGTCAATACCGTATTTCCGTGATCTGACGGCGCCCTCCATTAGTCGTCGCCCTCGAATTATAGCCGCACCTCCGGACGTGCTGAACGAAATAGACGTCGCCCTCCAATACTGGCCGCAGCTAGTATTCGAGTAGCACGTGAACAAACCTCGTGACTGCAGATGTAGCAGAATTGATACAGCATACAGTGTACATACAGGTAGTTAACAGTCCTCGAGGAGAACTTCGTTTGCCTCCAGCTCGTCTTCGTCGTCTTCTATCTCTTCTAAGGGATCCAAATCCTCGCTATCGGTACCGGCAGTGTTAAGGCTGGCAATGACCCTTCTCATGGAATTATGAGTGTCTGCAGCCACTCCATCTTCTTTGAGGCAGTGGATTTCTTCGTCTTCTGTTCCATCAACTAAAAACCCTCATTTTTACAAAAAATTGTACCCGATTCATGCTGAGTTTAATAAATGCCGCCCTCCATTAGTCGCCGCCCTCGAATAGTAGCCGCACAAATTTGCGTGCTGAAAAATACGGTATCTCCTATAGTAATGATGTCATTCATGTCTACACTCAGGCATACATGTATAACCCTGTTCACAGACTCCATTCTCAATATCGATTTCTCAGTGTTGTTTTTTGCACTGTATGAAAAATGGAGTCTGGGAATGATGCTGCTTAAGCATAATCTTGAATACTGGACACTTCTGATTCTAATGGTATAGCTATGAATTTGAAAATCTCACAGCAGCTGAACCTCAGGCAGACTTATACATACTCAAGGAACGTACAGGTAGAACGTTTTACACCTCGCTTACCGCATAACAAACGACATCTTAGTCATTTTTCTACCTCATTATAAACTTCTGAGTAAGGCTAACAGCATATGTGAATTCTAAAAAGATGTGATATATACTGATACGTACAGATTATTGTTGCTTTTTTTCTATTTCCCTCTCAGCTGATGTTGACTATGACAACATACCCCCATCAGAAGCAGTTGAACTTGTATTTGATCCCTCAAATCCTAGCAGGAATGTAACTATTTCCATCAATAATGACACACTGCTTGAGCGAGTTGAATTTTTCTTTGGCGAATTGACCACCACATTCTCCACTGTTATACTGGATCCCCAGCAGGCCAATATCTCCATTATTGATGATGATGGTAAGTCCTAGAAATATGCAGTGATATGAGGTATGCTTCCATGTTGATCATACGTAGCTAAATCTGTTGATATTTAATTGGCTGCACATTAGCAACCTTCAAACAATACTACATATAGGTAATAATGGCACACAAGATTATTGCTCATTCAGTAAAAAATGCTTATACTGATAGTAGACAGCCTTGGATTTTGCTTCCCTTCAAATTTTGTACTTTAAACAGTCAGAGGTTCCTGTGATGCTTTATGAGGCCCAAAACCGCTGTTAATGAATTACTGAGTACCAATAAACAGTATTACCAAGATTTTAGGGAGGGGGGAAACTCAGATTGGGAGGAGGAGGGAGGGGAGGGGATATCACCCCTTTCTCTCTTCTTTGCATGAAGCCTTGGCTTGTCATAGAGTGTATTAGAGGACGTACTGGTTTTTATTTGTTTCTAATAAGCAACTAGTACAGAAACAGTTGTGTGTATGTATATCGAAGGGGGTGGGTGGAGTAGGGTGAGGAGTATAATATGTAGAAGGAAAGTCCCCCCCCGTCCCCCCCGCCCCATCTTGTCCCCTTCTTCAACTAGGACCTACACTTACAAGCTCTTCCCATTAGTAGTTGCGAGCACATGACCTGGCACTGCTGTGATTCATTTGTGTAGAAGCGACAATTGGGTTCCTAGAGACACGATATACTGCTGAAGAAGAAGATGGCACGGTGAACCTTCTCGTGGGACTTATTTCTGGAAATCTGACCAAGGATATTGTTGTCAGGTTCTTTACTGAAGATGGGACTGCCACACGTAAGAATAAGTGTCATAAGTTTCATATCAAAGTGAACGATTTTAGTAGTAGGATTAAACAAGATTACAGGTAGCAGCTACTCAATTTCTACAGTAGTGCAAACATTTGCTGTACCTGTGGTGTATATACAATGATTATTATTACACCCATTATCACCTAATACAGAACCCATGGACTACGAGGAGGTTGATACACTCCTGACCTTCAGCCCAACTGTCTCAACCATCTCGGTCCCGGTCACCATCATTAATGATTTGGTTGATGAGCCGCAGGAAGAGTTTGAGGCTGAACTTGAGCTCATAACTATAACAAATGTGACAGTAGCACCTGCCGTAGCCACAGTCCTTATTGAAGATGACGATGGTGAGTGGTTTCATATCTTCATTTCAGCTGCATAATT
The DNA here is from genome assembly GCA_963921505.1 of Phakellia ventilabrum. Classification (NCBI taxonomy): domain Eukaryota; kingdom Metazoa; phylum Porifera; class Demospongiae; order Axinellida; family Axinellidae; genus Phakellia; species Phakellia ventilabrum. The sequence goes on along the minus strand of OY997395.1, from coordinate 6,258,507 downwards.
GAACAGAGGAAGTGTCATGTACAGCTTCCAGCAACAATGCTGACACAGCAATTTCGTAGTGCACTTCCAGTTACCGATCAAAACTTGATTGAGCCTGCAAACTTCCAGTAGCTTCCACTGAGCTCGTGGCTATAGTGGCATAGCTAACTTAGCGCACATGATAATTGCGGATGAACACACAGACGGCAAAACATAAAGCAATTTTAGTACCAGCCTATTGCTGTTTCTGAGAGTGACATGTCTATCCATAAACTACTCAGAGGTAAGTAAATATCATGAGACTATCTAGCGAAGCTGATCCATTCTACAGCTTAGACTGCCCTGTTGCTGAGCACAACCTTCAGTTGAATGATTTATGTAAAAAAAAACACGGCTGGTTTTTAGATGTGTCTTGTTGATGTTGCCACACTATAAAATTGCTGAATCAGTAGGTTTGCTGGAGGCTTTGCAAGATGGGACAGTCTAATTAGCATGTTGCTCAGTTTGAGGACTGTGTGACAATAGCTGGCTGATATGAAATCAATCTTTTTAATAGAAAGCTTGATGTGGAGAATGTAGGATTGGGATAAATTTGCTTGATTAATCTCACAAAGTATTTGTTAGTTATGTTATATGTGTTTACATGCAAGTGGCTTTATATAGTGGCTAAACCATGCGAGCCTATGAAACTACCGGGGCTATTTAATGGGCTACATGGTGGAGAGTTCCAGTAGGCAAGAGATGCATGGAAAACTGAAGTTAAAGTTCATCAGTGTAACTGCTAAAAATTGTATGATTAATCTGCTCCCAGGTGTAACTATCGGTCTGGAGAGGGTGACATATAATGTGACTGAAGGAGTTGGGACTGTGGAAGTTTGTGCTGTCCTGCGTAATGGTACCCTGGCCAGAAATGCAGTTGTGACTCTTTCGACTTTAGATGGCAGTGCTGTAGGTAAGTCTCTGATGATGAATTGTGGTTTGGACAGTGCTATGACCAGCAATATATAGTGGATATCAGCATAGTGTATTAATTTATAGAATGTGAGAAAAATCCAAAGTGCAAATGTGAAATCGAAAGGTATCACCCTAGCCATTGTGATCTTATTGCCAAGTGCCTTAGTGTGAGGCAAGTAATCTTGCAATGTAGACTGGAATCTTAGCTAGTGATTGTAATGCATATGTATGTATGATGACTGTTGATTCTATCATATAATTATGCTATAGAGGTATATAGTGCACTTACTTCATGTTATGTTTTTGATTATTTCAGAACCACTGGACTATGGCCGTATTAGTGTGCAACTGACATTCAATGCAACTGTTAGTCGAGCGTGTGCAGATGTCACAATTGTTGATGACGATGAGTTTGAGGTAGAAGAGAGCTTCAACGTGACCCTGACCACCACCGACGGTGATGTTACACTGGAGCCAAAGAGTGGCATCATATTGATTACTGATGAGGATGGTTAGAACTATCTGGTTGTTATACTGAGATGGAGCTTACTAACTTATTACAGAGCAGCTAATGATTATAGCCAATAATTTAGATACCCGACGTGAATGATAGTGAAACAGTTGTAGTTAGTTCCAGGTTTTGAGTTTTAGATAACTACTATGATGATACATGCAATATAGCAACAATGCAGGATATGGTATGAAGTACATTTGCTTGACCATTTTTTGCGAACTTATTGCCAGTTAAAAAAAATCTGCATACATCTACAGATACCATTACGTTAAACATTCAGGTCTTACGAAACTACCCTCTCTTCACCCCTCCCCCCCCCCCCCCCTCCCCTCGATTTTCCTCAGAACTGGAGATAGGCTATGAGTTCCCAGAATACACTGTGGATGAGACTGCAGGCTCAGTGGAAGTGTGTGTTGTTGTGACATTGGGCATTGTTGGAACACCAATACGAGTCACATTCGATGTTGAGGAGGCCTCTGCAACAGGTAAATACTACACAAACCTAGTGATGCATGTACTGGCAGTGTTTCATGATCCCCAAATATTTGTATGTGTCTTCTTAAATTTGCTAGTAGTTTTATGGTCGCAAAAAATGAAAAAGTTGCCAGATTTTATATTATGAACAGTGCCTTTGTTAAGAATGGTAGATTCTTGGAGAGGAGTCACTTGTTACTGAGCTGCTCTTGAGGAGAATATCTGTCAGTTTATCACAATGAGATCCATGACATTACCGCTGGCCTTCTGACTGAGGTGTGCCACAGTGTTGTCACAGAACCATGCCCGTAACCTGTGACTGATGAACAGCTAATACACAGGACAGTCAATGGAGAAGATGGTGCACGCCTGGAAATTGTGGCAGAGAGCTTTTGGGGCAAAAGAGTACCAGCCATAAATATCAGACCCAATTGCACTCTGCTTCACTCGAGAAATGCATGTAGCCTTTACATCACGGCAGGAATATAATACCAGTTATGCAATAGTGTGCCTGCGCTTGGCAATCTCAACAACCAGCATGATACACCAGCTGGCCACGTTTAACATCTTTATTGCAACAAACCTGTATCGCATCATTACGACTACACTGAGTGGTATATATGTCAGCTGTTATGTTTTCAGTGCATGTTCTCCCCACGCTGGTTGGCAGCGATCAGGTCTGACCACTACTCAACCTTTTGACCATCATTCAGCTTTTTTATTCATCACATATAACATGGGGTGAAAGTACTTTTATTTTGTTACTCATCCCCTTTCCACCCCAACAGAACCTGAGGACTATGGCTTCCCAGGCTCTGTGGTATACACCTTTGGTGCTGGAGCTACCAGAGAATGTGTGGACATTCCAATTGTGAATGACCCTTTTGTAGACCGAGAATTTTTGGAGCGATTCTTTGCCAACCTTATTGGTACTGACCCAGCATCCCCACGCATCACGCTCAGACCGGACCGTGCCAGGATTACCATTGTGGACAATGATGACCGTAAGTCAGTATAAGCATATTAACATAATAAGGGCATTTTTACAGGTATACATTTTCATAAAATTGTGTGCAACACCTTTAGATGAAATTTTTAATATGCCCCTCAGACAAAACATGACAGAAATTGCAAACTGTCCATTGTTTTGATACCAAAGCAGTGGTTAAAGGCTACCTTGCCTACAAACACTTCTCAACTGCTTTACTCTCAACTTTAAGAGTTTGGGGGTACTCTTCACTGCCTTGATATAAACCGGATACTTCTCACAGCAAGAGGGTTATGAAGTATATTTTGTCATTGTTGCCTAGCAATCGACATCAAACACATTGTGTTGCCGAGAAAAATTAAATAACACTCTTATTGCTGAACTGCAACTAATTGCATTGCATGGAGACTTCGTGTTTGTATATGTGTATGTGAGTAATGCTAAAGGAATACAATTATTACAAGTATACTTCCTGTGGGCGTGGCATTATTTGCACGCGCAGTGCCAGTGAAAGTTGAGCATGCACTATGACAGACTTGAGGTGGTGGGGAGGCAACGTGCACACTAACAAAGAAGCAATGGTAGGGAGGAAGGCTCTCTCCATGAATACCATGTATGCACTAGTTTCTAAGCAATTATCTTGGCAACATGACATCAAACAAGTGATTCAAAATGGCTTCTCTATTCAAACCATCAGTATTGCTGGCTTGCTAGCTACTTGTTAGTGCTGGGAGTTAGCTAGCTTTGGCAATCACTAACTGGGACAGAAAGATGGAACAGGGGCTATATTTGTGACCTATGATTAATGACTGTGCTTTCCCCTACAGAACTGCAAATTGGCTTCTTGGAAGTTGATTATACTGTGTTTGAGCCAGACCTCACGTTGAATGTGCTTGTTGGTATCATAGCTGGTAATCCTGAACCAGGCCTCGAGGTTACAGTTGCACTGTCGGAGTCAGATGATTCTGCACGTGGTGAGCTATTACTATAAGATTGTCTCATATTCTGCTCTTCTGAACAGCTACATCCCAATGAGTGTCGGTAGTGGTCAGTATGTGGTGCCGTGGCATGCACTTGCTGAACAGATTGGCATTGACAGTGACATGTTTTACTATGGCTTTACAGATGGTGAGGACTACCAAAGTATTGGAATTGTGAACCTGGTGTTTAGTGCTGATACCACAGAGATTGGAACAATAATACCGATTATTGATGATGTTATTGATGAAAGCACAGAACAGTTCTTTACAAGGCTGAACCTAGTTATGATCCGGCCAAATATTATCGTCAGCCCAGCATCAGCTACAATCCAAATTCTGGATGATGATGGTACGTATGTAATCACACACTATATATAACATACACATAGCTGCACACTCTACTGTTACAATTAAAGTAATATTGCACTGGCAGTGATTCCAATTCCTTGTTAGGCTTGAATCTGAGAACAAAATAGAAATGGAGAAGTACATAGGCATGCACTGTGTTGTGCTCCAAGTTAAGTTGTGTAAATTATGTAGCTTAGAATCATGCTGTACGGTACTACTCCATATTTAGAGATGGCACGGAAGAAAATGGCTGCCACATTCACTGTGTACAAAGTGATATGTCAAAACTCTGTCCTAGATGTACTCATAAGCCTTTATGAGCTATACCTATTATTTTCAAGTGTTTTCAGCAGTAACAAGACCGTTAACGCTGTCAGTGAGCATCGCTGAAGTGCCACATTGGCATGCCGCTTAACAGGCAAATGAACTATCTTCTGTTTGTTTCTTTCAGATGCTACAGCAATAATGGCTGAATCGATTACAGTAGTTCAAATCTGAGAAGCGTCATTTCTCCCGGGCTACTGCACGCACACCATAGCATCGTCGAACTGTTCGGCAGTGATTCTCAAGTGCTTCAGGCGAGCACTTCCCGCCACACGCCGTTCTGTTTCATTCCTACGTGTCTCTTTATTTTATAAAATGTTTTTTGTAAACCTTGGTACAATAAAACAAGCATATGCATGCACATGCAGATAGTGCAATGTCAACCAATGGCATCATTCGCTAACATTCATTGTATTGTAATGGAAATTTTCTACCGTAGGTGTGGTTATCGGTCTTGAACAGACAAGGTACTCAGTACCTGAGGATGAAACCCTGGTAGAAGTGTGTGCTGTATTGATGAGGGGGCAGCTAGAAACTGAACGAATTGTCACCCTCACAACCAGTGACATCACTGCTGAAGGTTTGTTCCTGTCTGTGGCAGATATCAAACTTAATGTTGCGTAATCCACTCACAGAGACCACAACTGTGCAGGGTAGATAATTAATTAACTTGCTTATATTTCATAATACCAAGGGTAATCGCACTGCCAATTGTAGCCAGATCACACCGATTCTGTTATAGAATGGTTATAGTTTTGTTTTAACTTTGTGTCTGGTCTAGGATTTCTAACCGGTGCCATCAAGAATAAAAGTGTTATTCATTGTATTCCACAGCTCCTGATGACTATGAAACTGTTTCAGTAGATCTCACTTTCAGTGCTACTGTGAGCCGATCTTGTGTGAATGTTATCATTCATGATGATAACCTTGCTGAGGGTCCTGAAGAGATTGGAGTCACTCTCACCACAACCGATCCAGAAGTGACACTCAACATAAGTCGGGCCGTAATTGAAATTATAGATGATGAAGGCAGTGAGTCTATCTGTTCTCTACTGCCATGGATTAGCTACTATCATACATATCTTAGTTCATATTAGTATTCTCTTTTTATGTGCAGCTGTTTTTGTGAGGTTTGTGGAGCCTGCCTATACTTTTGGAGAGGCAATGGGTGTTGGATTTATTGAGGTTGAGAAGACTGGAATAGTGGAGGCGGAATTCTCAGTTATCGTCCGAGGAGGTTCGTAAATTCTTGAAAATACAAATTGTTGTATTGATGTTCACCACTAGTTGAGAGTACCTGGTTGGAATTTTGAGGCAGTATAGCATTTTCAGCCTATGTGCCTAAAATTAAGTACTGATAGCCATGGTGATTTCTCTACTACCATACTGTTTATTACTGCACATGATGAGTGCAGATGTACAAACAGACAGACAGACAAATAAGAAAACATAAGCAATCATAATACCAGCTAGGAGTGCTCACTTTTACCCGCCATTACATCATGATGGTAAAGAGTCTATGCCATCTGGAAGTGTATGAAGGATTGCCTAGCTGGTAAAAACGTGTCTTGCAAATTTTAACCATATCCTTTGATAAATTGACAGGTCCGAGCACACAAACTGATGTGGAAGTTTCAGGAGTTGGTGTTGACACGATCATCACCTTTGGAGCTGGTCCTGCAGCTCCTGATGTGATCCGAGTTAATGTGACCATCAACGATGACCAAGTAGGACTGGAAGCAGTGGAAATGTTCCCAGTTAGTCTTGAACTAAGTCAGCCCAGTCAAGCAGTGGCAGTGGGAACACCTGATACCACTATTGTCAATATCATTGACGACGATGGTAGGTGTACATAATTAAAGGGACATCATAATAGTCTGTCTATATTATATCAGGACTCTGCCTACTTCAAATTAAGTCTATAACACTTCTCTTAGTAGCAGGCCCCTCAAATCATCATCTGTCATATGTGGATCCTTGTATGACTGTCTCTTTACATGCCCTCATTAACAGCTTGTGTATGTATTTGTTCCATGTATGTCCAACATTAGTATGTATGCCGTATCAACTGCCTGAGTATTTCCTCTCCTGTGCTTAAATCTTTCAGCTCAATAAATAAACCTACAGCTAACTACTAGACAAGGGCAATAAAGAATGTATAGTGCCATTTATTTATGCATTTTCAGATCATGCTATGAATAATTGTCATCGTACCTACTACAGAGGTGACCATCCGGTTTGGTACAACAGCACTCACCGTGGATGAGAGTACAGGCACGTTCATGATGTGTGTGATAAAGAATCGTGACACAATTGTACCTGTGACGGTTGATATACAGCTTATCCAGGGAACTGCTACACAGGATGTTGGTAAGAATGACTCCTCGTACGATCATGCACTGCATATAGCTGAAGCGAGAGTAATAATAATAATGACAGTGTGAAGTATGTTATCCCGCAGATTGAGAGTTATTTGGCTTCTATATGATTGATTAAAGTACACGTTTGCACATGTAGTAAGTCCCATTTCTGCATGAGTTTAAGCAAGTTTAAGCTTATTATCTAGACTTTGTGTCACAGTATCTGATCCACTACTGTAGTGGAGAGCTGAGAGTGGGAAGCAACAAGGATAACCTTTCCCCCTCCTTGCATTCTAGCACTGCTGCATTCCCTGATAGTAATCAGTCTGCTGAAGCCATAGATAGCTCATTGGGGAGCATACTCCAATACCTACGTATCAGTGAGATTCACACACCTATAATTGACCAATCATATGCAAGAAAGTACTAACACTGTACTCTACGGTATACTTCTTTATCATTCTTTACAGACTATGATTCAACCACCCTACCAACCAGTGTCACCATCCAGCCAAATTCTGATCGCTTTTGTTTCAATGGCGGCATAATTGATGATAGCATAGTACTTGAGGGAAATGAAGACTTTCAGCTTATGCTGGTGAACCCTTCACCTGGTGCAGTAGTGATTACAGATGACACAACTACAATTACTATTCGGGATGATGATGGTAAGCTATCAGGCACCTTTTGCATGCTACTACACTTGCTGATGTAATAATGCTAAGGATTTGGAATTTTGACCAATTACAGTCTTCCAATAGCTGCAGTTAAAGTATATAAAGATACTATTAACACATTATTGACCTGAATGTAAACTTGGAACTCACTTCTGCAGTGGCGGAGGTCTCATTCGAGCGACCATCATACACAGTAAATGAGAACGATGGAGTGGCACGTATCTGTTTACTGAAGGATCTTGAGTCGGCTGTGACGTTTTCTGTGAACACAGATACAGTTGACGGCAGTGCTACAAGTGTGTATTGTTGTGTGTTAGATTGAAGTGCTATTATAATATAATCCATGCATCTTGTCCTGCCTAGGTCCTGATGATTACACAGGCGGACCTCAGTCAGTAACATTCCAGACTGTAGCTGATGATCGTCAGTGCATCAATATTGTTATCATACCAGACAGCGAGCGGGAGCCCATTGAGTGCTTCAACGTGAACATTCAGATACCAGCCGCAATTGCTGGTTCAGTTGTTCCTGGGACACCATCCACTGCAGAAGTGTGCATTGAAGGTGAGCAGTTTGTAATGCCAGCTAAAACTGCAGTTTGTCATTTTTATGCTCTCCCTTTTAGATGTTGGTGTGCTAGTCAACGATACGGTCATTGGTGATCCTCTCTTTATTGTACCGATACTTGTCAGTGATGAAGACCAGATAGCTATTGGAAGTGATAGGATTTCGTTATGCTATGAAATCCATGGCCAACCCTCTCAGTGGTTTAACTTGGTCACTGATGAATGTACTTCGGTTAATGCCTACTACACTGACTTGACTGATTTCCTGAATGTCATTGAACGAGTTGCTATTCGAGCCACTGATGATAATGATAACTGCAGAGAGATTGAAGTGGATCTGGATGGCTGTTCTACCACGTTAGATGGAACGCCTTTGAATACGTCACGGTATGAAGTTGGAGGCATTCGGATCAGGCAGTACCCAAGACGTGTGCGAGTTGCAGTTCCCAACTGTGCAGAACTGAGTCTGATCATGTGGATCACTTGTGAGACACGTACTCTTCAGAATCCCTTCACCGGAGATGATATTGTTGGAGACATGATACGATTTGATGTTCTGAGGGGCCTTAACTTTGGCCACTCTGATTCCCATGGCCTGATTGGTAAGTCCAATGACTCTCTTTGAGAAGTGGCTGCTATAATAGTATAGTATCAGTATGGTATCTGACATTTAATATGCATGCGTAACACAGTTTGTATACTCAGTAACAGCTGCAATGTAATGTATTGCAACCAGTGTACCCTCTGTTATGTAAACAGATCGTACCTACATGTTGGTATAATTATACATCAATAATGCAAGTTAGAAGTACGGAACAAGGCTGCTGTTTGCTGACTTATCTAGTACCTTTTCTGCCTCCAAGAAGCTCAGCACATGGAGCAGTAATGTTTATGAACTCTTAGAGAGCTTACAGGCTATCCTAGCCAGTCTACTGACTGCAATACTTATTGCTTTTTTTTAATGTTTTGGCATATCAAGGATACTTTTTACATGCAGAATGCAATGTATATAATTATATCATGTGAGTTTGGAATGATGTCATAGCCTTTTCCAACTGCCTTTGATGTCTTTTGTGATTCCTGTAGGCCAGTTCTGGAACATCCTTGTTGATTTATCCCCATTTAATGGCACTCTGAGGCCTGGCAACTCTGGTGAGAATCGATACGAGATTGATTTCAACCGTGAAGGTTCTCCCAGACGAGTGTTTACAGGCTACTTGTACCAGCTTACATGGGACCAGAGGGAAGGCCCCTGCCTCTACGTTGGCAACAGGCAAGGTGGCCCTCTCTTTGAAGTCCTAAATCCAAATGATCCTGTAATTGAGGGCACTTATGCAGATTATCGAGTAGCTGGTGCATTTGATGAAACAGGTTTTACATTTACTCGTTTTGATGGAACCCGGTGTTAATTTCATTGTAGTGGAGCACTCTTATAGCTACCTCCCCTTACAAGAGACTTGTGACTTGTATTAGTTTTAGCTGTAGCTTTTGATGTTCATGGTATGTATGTTATTACAATTTTTTTGGTAATGTTGACGTCATAACATTTTGCTTTTTGACTGAGCTATCTCTTCAGCCGTTCCTAATCCATAGAGTACACTTCCCAGTGTCCAACTAATACTGGAACCATAGCAGCCTGAGTACCTATATATATAGTAACAGCACCTGCTTTGGGCCTACTCTCAAAAGCAGGAGACGATGTCATCACTGATGATATGTATTAATATCAGATTCTGATAACTAACCTGTCTTTCTTTTAAACAGTACTGGTTGTAACATGAACAGATTGTGTACTACTGTGTGCCCTCTAATGATTTATTTAGCCCAGAGGGAAACACAACAGTCCTAGGAGTCTCATTGGCCAGATTGCGGAAGGGGAGTAGAGTTACGCTGTCACCTGTGAGACTACACGTAGCTCCACAAATATTCTTGTGCATGTTTATAGGAAAGGTCATTATCGGGACTTCAGTAATATGTATTATAAAAAAATCTAGGTAGTGGGTGTAGCTACATTGTATGGGTATGTTTTGTACAAGCAGGTTTGTGTGCTTCACTCTCGCCTGGGTTGGAGGATGCAAGCCCTGGAAAGTTCTGTTCATCAGACTGATACCTTTACTGGCAGGGAAGTCATTGGTCTTTGCAGAGTGACCCAGTAGCTGTGTGACTGATTTTTCCTCATCCCTGATCCAGGCCACTCAGGTGGAGGTGCAGTCTTGGCAAGGACAGAGGATTCAAATGAAATTAACTGTGATGGGAAATGACTAGGTGCGTTGATACATGCTGTATAAGCACGTGATTAGGAAGTTCATCAAGGATTTGTCCCGTGAATGAAAACAAGTTGAAGTGGCCTCACTGGGCAATGGTAATACTGTATGTGCCAGGCAAGGGATAGATGAATCTGAACTGAACCTGGAAAAAAAAATTCAGGCTTTCTCGGTTGAAAATAGGTACTTGCATGGAAGCATGCCATTTTGTACTTTGACTACGTTCTCAAACTTTTTGTTAGATGCTTTTCTTGAAGCAGACAGCCTTCGATGCCAAATACCTTTAGCGCAAGGGAATGAATTATTCTTTCAGTAGACGGATGGTGCGATCAACAAATTGTTGTGTGATGTGTGTGAGTACAACCTAGCTATATCTGCACTCTCGACTAGCAGCCATACCTGATTTCAATATGTGTGTTGGGAAAAGATGCTACCTCAGTCTACCCTGAGGGAGTTAAGGAGGCGGGGCTGACTTCCTCATTCCAATAGGAGGTGGGGCTGACTTCCTCATTCCAGTAGGAGGCGGGGCTGACTTCCTCATTCCAGTACGAGGTGGGGCTGACTTCCTCATTCCAGTAGGAGGCGGGGCTGACTTCCTTATTCCAATAGGAGGTGGGGCTGACTTCCTCATTGGGGGGGGGGGGCTGACTTCCTCATTTCAGTAGGAGGCGGGGCTGACTTCCTCATTCCAATAGGAGGTGGGGCTGACTTCCTCATTCCAGTAGGAGGCGGGGCTGACTTCCTCATTCCAGTAGGAAGTGGGGCTGACTTCCTCATTCCAGTAGGAGGTGGGACTGACTTCCTCATTCCAGTAGGAGGTGGGGCTGACTTCCTCATTCCAGTAGGAGATGGGGCTGACTTCCTCATTCCAGTAGGAGGTGGGGCTGACTTCCTCATTCCAGTAGGAGGTGGGGCTGACTTCCTCATTCCAGTAGGAGATGGGGCTGACTTCCTCATTTTTGTAGGAGGCGGAGCTGAACCCCAGAAGCTCCGAAGGACATAGTGCCCTTTGGCATAGGCCTAGCACTGGTACAGCCCCACCCTCATTACCATGGCTACCTTAATGTTTATTGAAATCACCACGCCTGCTACCTTTATTAATTGCAACATTGAGAATCAATTGGGTAAGGGGCTTTCATCATGGTGTGCCAACTTTCTGCACATTAAGAAGGTAGACTCATTGGCTCTAGGGAGGTAGTTATAAGACCGGACACTTGGACTATATTTTTCCTGAGCTAAGATGAAGTTTGATGACTGGAACTAAAGCCTAAGAAGCTAGCTTTAGCCTCTGTACTACTGGCATATTTTTCACTTTCCTCTTTCAGTTCTGAATGGAGATTACAATGAATAAGAGCCCACCCCTGCCAAAAATATGCTTGCTAGAAAAACAGTTTTTCTATATCTTCACCCGAGGATCACAGTTGTGCTCCTCTGTTATCACACAATCCTTATACACTTGGCACTATACACTATCATATAGCGAGAAAATGTGGCGAGCATTCAATTTCGTGAAATAGCTGAAAATGGTTATATTTTAATATTAGTAAATTGTAAAGTTATCGATTTGACGAACTGGATTGTTGTGCTGCAATTGCATTCTTAGCGTTATCTTTCAATCAAGAAGCTTGAGAAGTACCTAGCAGCCTTAGTTGATCTGTTCTTAGCAGTGTACTTCTCTCTCTGTGTCTTTTCTTCTCACTTACAGTCTCGAGACACGGCAGCTTTTTCCATTCGGGCTCCAAGAGTGTGCTTTACTGCCTTGTTTGTGTGTTCGATACTTTTTCTGGAGAGAGAGGAATTGCTTACTCACAGCTATAATTATAATGTCACTCGTGAAAAAACATGCCAGGCTCTCCCCAGTTTTAGGAGAGCCTGACGAGGCTACTAGAGTACCGTATGTAAAGTTGTAAACCATCCCTTATTGTTGCTAGGGCTGTTGTGAGCATTCGGAAACAGCAGTTCATAGCTACAGTGATCTCTTTAATGTCATGTGACTACAATCCGGTGCAGAATAGTAGAACTCCAATCTATATCCCACATGACAAAAGTTATTCAGTAATGCCAACACACCATACTTATAATATTATATGCTTTTGAGGAGTATAATTTTTAGAGTTTCTGTGGAGACATATGTCTCACACTGTGAAAATTATGCCCTCAAAATGTTTGCCACTGTGTGCAGTGATGAAAAGAGCTGTGTACATTGCTGAACAAAAAAGCATGGAGTAGTGGGTTAGCAGTGACTTATCTGAGAGTGGGTGTGGCTTTCCAATTGTCGATCCTTGAAATGTGTTTTGCAAAAAGTTTCCATGGGGCCAGTTTGTGAAAATTTTGTCTTGCGAAAGTTTTCACTATGCTGCAGAGAAGTATCGGGCTGGGCTCATCTGCAGCAAACACCATCTTCCCTACATGTACCCCCCCTGAAGAGCTGAAATTTGATGGTGCTAGCTTTGATTACCTATATTTGGCACATCTGCCTCCAGTAGTATTAGACCCAGACCACAGTTGCCATGACCAGTGCAATAGTTGGACAGGTTATGCTACCTGCTAACCACCACCATCTGTGTGAACCTGTCCAGCTGTACACAGCGCAGGAGATACAGGCCTATCTGTTTACAGTCTGAGCTGTCCAAGGGCTTCCAACCTGGGAAGCAGCCCAGCCCTTCTGGGCTGACAAAGGCACCGGCTCTGGCTTTTGTTGACACGGGTGGTTGGGTCAGGTCCTTGTGGCAGAGAAGCTTCATTCGAGCGTTTGCTGCTGCAGCCGGTAGCTGCTCTGCCGCTGATCTAGAACACAGCGGAGGAAAAGGGCTTGGAAGCACGGCGTTGATCCGTATTGCAGCACAATACTCACGTATGATGGCACATAAAACTGATATAGCGAGGTTTATTTTTAGGTAGGTGTTTTCTGACACCGTGCACAGCTATTCGTCTGCATTACACCTTGTAATTAAATTCAGATTTCATACACTGATGTTTCCATTCCAAGATCTTAGTCTCGTTCCCAGTCTCCCCCCTCCCCCCCAGATTTTCCTGTAATTATTAATTATGATGTCGTGCTGATTGGAATTCTACTGATCACCCTTAAAAAGTTGGCTTCATAAGAATTATTGCAACTTTGTGAATACTTAATATGCACTCCAAGCTAGTACATATGGTAACAGCCCAGCTGTATTATTGTAACACCAGATGTTTCACTATCTTCTGGAATGCTGTGTACTCAATACTTATCAGTTTATCCAGGTCAGTCAGTTGGCCACAGACCTGGGACCATCTGTACGCCCTTCCAGACTCACAGGATGCTCCTCACCCCCGCAGATTCAGAGTGTACCTGGGAGTGGCAGACATTCAGGAACACCTCGGAGGTCAGTATACTGTATATGTGCTCCCATGGCAACCTACCATGGCAACCATACTTCAATACCTATAGCATGCATATTAATATCTAGGCTTGTTCCCAGACCTCTACCATGGTGGGTGTGTAATGAGCTACTCTAGGAACAAGAATAAATCATGCCTCATTTTACACATTTTTTGTTTTTCTCTGAACTGTGTAGAATCTATGCATGAAAAATCTGCGGAGACGTTCTGCCCCTATGGATTGTTGGTGTACTATAGGCCCAGCATCACTCTACCTAACTGGTTAGACTGGTTAAACCGGTAGTTAGTCCATGCATTGTTGGGATAAAGTATTATTAGTTCCCATTCACATATGTGGTGTGGGGTGGAGATAGCACTTTATAGCCTAGTAGTACCAGGCCTTGTACTGTCCTTGCCTTTGAGCAAATCTTATAATTGCCACCATAAACCCTATCTCCCTCCCTCCCTCCCACCAGATCCCCTGAGCAGGCCTTTGCAACCGACTGCTGTCCTTTTCACCACAAAATTAGTGAAGGGTGCCAATCAACATTCCTCCATAAAGTTTGCAAACATGATCAACCCAGTCATAGATAATCTCTGCACAGCAGATGGCAGTGTTTCCACATGAAAGGTCACAGATATCTATACTTTCTCTACATAATCTACTGTACTATCCTATGGAAGCTACACAGGATCCCCACTTCAAAGTCTGGGTAGTGATAAGGGTTTGGGTACACAGCTGTTGGTTCCATTGTTGCCTGAGATCTAATGAAATTCCTGAAGTAGGAGCAGTCTAGCATGCTTGGTTTGTTTGTTTTGTGTCTAAAATAACAATCATGCGGTAGCTGGAGCTGAACCTAAATGCCCTAGCTGCAGAGAGTCTCACAGGACACATGATCGTATTATCACACACATGTACTGAAGCTACCATAGCTGCATTACACCCTTCCTCCCCCTCTGTCTCCCAGTGGCTCACTGTCGTCTGTATTGCACAGTCCTTTGCCCCCACCACAGTGCAATATTTTCCCATATTGCCCGGTTAGTAATGGGCGTCGCTGATTGACTGTATACTTCCGTTAGCACAGCAATGCCTAGCAGAATCTGTAATTGTTGCTGCAGATGGGATTCCACAAACAGCAGTTAAGCCTTGTAGTGTAGACAACAAGACTAATGGCGGGGGGGGGGGGGGGGGATAATTAATTAGACTTTGAAGTCACTTCAGTAATTAATGCGTTATTGGAATTCTGTGGCATTAGGCAAAAATTTTGCAAACAGTTGTGCCTGTCTTCATTATGACGTGATGTCTTGGTGGAGCTATTGGAAGAAGCTGTGTACATATTTGAGCAAGTAATGTTGAAGCTATTGCAAGAGACATGCTGTCACACCCTTAGCGAACACAAGCTACATAAACCTTGTTTGAGTCGTCTTTCGAGCAATCACTTGTTCTGTTAATGGAACTCTCCTGCTTCAGAAGTCAAACACCGTAATATACACATACATAGGATATACATGTGTGTGTGTGTGTTTATGAGTGGCATGCTGGCCTTGACAACTGCTGTGTCTAGGCCCTCACTAAGTTGATGCAAGCATTCTTGTGAAGTCAAAACAGCTCCATTGTAAGTACCATACTCATATATTATGAGATGAGTGCAGAGTACATGTTGGTGCTGATTGTCCCCTCAGATAGTGTATGAGCTGCAGTAATTGCATTACAGTGCTGGTATGTGCACACATGTTATATACATGTTTGTAAGGGAGGCACCTCAGCTTTCCCACATGTTGACCTGGGGGCTTCCTGTGTCTTTATAGAGTCACCACAGAACAGCTGGTGCCTGTGTGCAGCAATTATAGGCTTGAGTGTTGCAAGAGAAGGCATGCTGTTGGTCAGACATCTAGTGTAAAATTTATATTTCAGTAGCGTCTTGAGGTGTGTGTTGGAAAATGACATAGGCTTTCTTTGCTGCAAAGAATGCTAAAACTAGCTTATACAGTGCAGTTCCAGTGTGTACGTGTATAAGCCCATGTGGGCTTATACTCAAGGGTGGGCTTATACTCAAGGGTGGGCTTATACTCAAGGGTGGGCTTATACTCAAGGGTGGGCTTATACTCAGGAAATGGCTTATACTCAGAGGTGGGCTTATACTCAGGAAATGGCTTATACTCAGAGGTGGGCTTTACTCAAGGGTGGGCTTATACTCAGGAAATGGCTTATACTCAGAGGTGGGCTTATGTAGGACTTGTCTTATACTCAAGGGTGGGTTTGTATTCAAAAACGTGCTTATACTCACAGGTGGGCTTATATTCAGAGGCCCTTGAGTATATAAGCCCACCCCCTAAACAGGATCGAACAATCAAATTAACCATCACTTTCTTGGTGTCTATACATCATACATCATACATGGCGAAAAATCATCAGCACTGGCTTAGCCTCGTTCCCAGACTCTTCTGAAAGCATCACCATTTTCATTTGTATGTATGCAACGAACAATAATAGAATGATGGACGGAGTGATATTGCAGCGCAGTATTTGATAGTTTCCAAAGTCCCAGAAATCCTGGGGTAGCTGATCATGCACAAACAGTGTGTAACAGGCTCTCTACTCCGCCCACGCAAGAGCCTGGGAATGAGGCTAAAGCCCTCCCCTGAGTATAAGCCCACCGTAAGCCATCCTTGAGTTCAAGTCCACCTCTAATTATAAGCCCACCTGAATAGAAATCATATATATGACCTCATTCTTTGGAAGATTCTAATTAGCGAGAGCCATGGATTACATCCTGTGAAGTTATTGACCACTTCTCCCTCCCTCCCTCCCTCCCTCCCTCCCTCCCTCCCTCCCTCCCTCCCTCTCCCTCCCTCCCTCCCTCCCTCCCTCCCTCCCTCCTCTCCCTCCCTCTTCCCACGTCCACCCCTTTGGCGCCATCCTCTCACCTCCTGAACTCAACCCGGAGGAATCAGTTGACAGGCCCGGCTTCCTGGAACAGGTAGGTGAGGCGGCCAGTGTTGCCTGTTGCCAAGCAACTGTCTGTCACACAATAACGAACCTTTGACACAATAGCCTCACAACTAGCTCTTTGTACTAGCAAGTTTTGTCCTGGGCCACATACTTGCTGGAGTCTCACGAGCGTCAATGCCAAACACAACGTCCACCTCTTGGCATCCATCAATAGCCCAATCCAGAATGGCAGGCTGCATGGACGTGTGACACGAATTACTTCATGTTGGATCTAACCAATCAAAAAGCATCATTTTCTCTATAGTATACAACTAGCACAAACGGAGTGATTACTTGTATGATGCAAATTAGTAGACTTAAGCAGCGCATGCTATCATTCTAATCTCTAACCTCCAACCGGATTAGAAGTCATGTGAGCCTCGGCAGGTTTCCATTTTCTTGCGAGCTGCTGTATAATTCATAATTTTAACACCAAAAGCCCTAACACACCTTGTCTCCACAGTTGTTGTTGACGTGGCCTGGGGACAAAGTGTTATTGCTAGTTGTGCCATAGCCACACTTCAGCCACATTGTATTCAAAAACGTGCTTATACTTACAGGTGGGCTTATATTCAGAGGCCCTTGAGTATATAAGCCCACCCCCTAAACGGGACATCTTCAGCTCTGAGCAGAGTATTGATGTCACTGTGGCCATGGTATGTGTGTGTGTGTGTGTGTGTGTGTGTGTGTGTGTGTGTGTGTGTGTGTGTGTGTGGTTTACTTATGTGTGTTGAGCTGTAGCCATAGCAACCTTTCCATTGGTGTGGTTTGGGACAAGTCTCTGACACTGAGTGTCAGATTTCTACCAGTGTTCATATGCATACATGTAACGTTTCACATACTTTTTGCCTTGAAATTGTGCATATTTGGTGATGCTGCAGTTGAGCATGTGCCCCATTGTGGGTCTGTTAGCTGTTATGGGAGCATGATTGAGGCAGCTGTTCTATCATAACTGATTGGAGTGGCTGTCTGGACAATAGATACTGACATCTGTGACATGCTGCAGTTGCAAGAATTCATAAATGGTCTTTCCCTCCTTCAGCAGTGCAAAGAATGCAGCCTGGCCCCTCCTTTGGACCCAGGCTCACAGGCAGTGGCTACGGAGCAAGACGGATACATCATGGTGGATCTAGCCGATATTGTGAGTGTGTGTGTGTGTGTGTGTGTGTGTGCCTGTCTGTCTGTCTGTCTGTCTGTCTGTCTAGCTATCTGATTTACACTCTCTATTTAGCCAATCAACATGTGATTGTCCCACTGAAGTGGCAAGTGGTCCAATTGGTGGTAATCCTATCTTGCACACAGAAGCTCCAATTTACACCAGAGTTCAAAGCGGCCCAGTCTCAAAAAGCTTGCTTTGTCTAGGTGTTAGCACCCCACCCTAGAGGCAGCAGCAGTTGATGCAACAAAACAGCTTTTATGGTTTAGTTGGTAGGCTCTACTGTCTTGGCTGTGCTGGAGTGACACATGTATAGCCAGTGCTATAATTGACTGCCTGCTGACGTGTTGGCTGGGATAGCGCCTCTCTCCTGTATGATGCTTGCAAGAGTAGAGCTATTTTGATTAGTAGACAGCTCCCCCATGGTTGCCATTGACAATGTTAAGTGCTACATGGTTGTTTTCTAGTATTTTGGTATGGAACTGAAATTCGCAAAGGTGGGGTTGTTGCCATGACAACAGAGAGAACTGGGAATGGGTTGGAGTGGGAGCAGTATGGAATAAGCTGTGGGTTGGAACTTTATAGCTGATATGTGTATTATGGCTACTTATAACTGGCTGTTTGATGCTCTGTCCACAGAAGCCAGCGTTTGTCCAATGCTCCCACATGAATGAACTCGCAAGTTCTTGAAGCAGTGCAGGGGAAACCCCTGGACAGCTTCATTGAGGTCACTGTGGCCATGGTATGTGTGGTTTGCTTATGTGTGTTGAGCTGTAGCCATAGCAACCTTTCCATTGGTGTGGTTTGGGACAAGTCTCTGACACTGAGTGTCAGATTTCTGTCAGTGTTCATATGCATACCTGTCAGGTGTTAGTCTCGTGCCCAGACGTTCATGCCCCCCCCCCTGGGGAAAGAATGTCTGGTGTTCTAATCAAACTTTCTCGTCACAGACACCTTTCCACTTTGGAATTCTAAAAAGGGTCCAATCAGATTGTAGCTGTTAGTCCTTCCGTAAAGTTTCCATGACGTTAGTTCGATAAATCTTCATACTATTGATCAGTTTGATGAATTAGAATGAAAATTTGAAATATACTGACCAATCACATACGAGATTTATTAACAGCACACGTGGGGTCTGTGACAAGAAAGTTTGCCAGATGTTCTTTTGCCAGGAGGGCGTGAACGTCTCGGCACGAGACTAGTGCAAGCTTAGGGGTCATATGGTTGGCTCTTGTTAGAACCCAATGGGAGTTTGAGGGAGTGTGGTGTATATATTACTTGTGGTTTGGATCCGGGGATGGTAGCCCTACAAGTATGTCAGCAATCCATTCCAGTATGGAACACAATTTACCTGGCTTACTGTTAAAATGTGTGGGAGGTCCGTACTTCATCTCTTTTCCTGTCTCAAAATCTCTCTCCAGAAACTAGTGACTGAAAGAAGCTTGGAAATGGACTCACACACACAGTCTTCCGTCTCTGTATCGTAGCTGTTCCCACGTAAGAAATCAAATAAACACATCAGCCATTTTTTATAAGACAGCAACTCAGACTCTCTCTTATCATTCTGTGTGTATGTCTCTGGCGTATTGTATGAGTACAACATTTGTCTGATAATAGTTACTTAAAAATTGTGTATGACTTCCAGTGTTGAATTTGATTGTTTTAGGGATTGTAGTTCATGCTAGGTAGCCCTAATGTTTATAGAGGTAGCAGTAACAAAGGAAAATACTGCTGTGAAATTGCCTCCTAGCATGGTGACAGACGACTCTATTATTGCTAAAACTGTGTAACAGATACAACATTTCTAGTCCTCGAAGACACAATTAACCCATCACCAGCTGACAAGGCCTTAACCTCATACCCAGACCGTTTCTGTTTCATTCCATTCCAAGGAACCGATGTGGCCCTCTTTTATTGACTCTTCGCTGTGCTGAGAAAGTTTGATAAACATCTGCAATTTGCTACCAACAGTTTTAAGAATGATAGATACAATTTTTAACCCCATAGTCAAGACAATTTCACCAAAATGTCCGAACGTGAAGTACAAGAAAGTTTGGAAAATGCAATTATTAATAGTTACTTAACAATCACGTTCATTGCATTTAGCATACCGTCAAAATTTGACTCTCAAAAGAACTAACGTTGAAGGCCTAGGCTGCCATAGATGATCATCATCAGGGGCGGGGTCAGTCAGGGGCGGGGTCAGTAATCATCAGGGGCGGGGTCAGTAATCATCTACTCGTTGGTAACGTAGTCATGTTTGCACCTCAGTCTCTCGGCCCACGTGAGGATATTTTGGTGAAACTGATAACTAGATTTCACCTGACCCAGCTCAGAATATAAGTCATGTGACTATTACGTTGCTAAGGTGGAGGTCATGTGACTTAGCCATGTCTGAGTACTGAGTATTTGCTAGTGGGCATTTAACAGTAGTTGGAACTAAAAATTTTGCAACATATTGATTGCTGTTTTGGGTGATTTAGGCAAATAGAGATTTGGATAACTGCAGTGATATAAATGGGATGCAACAGGATGACAATCAGTGTAGTTGATTAATGATTAGTTAATTAATGCTTATTAAGTATTCTTGTGACTTTTCTCACAATGAAATATTTGGGTGCTAGCATTTCCAAAACATGAGGTGTCCCAGGCTTCGCCAGCTCAACTTTGTAGTTGTAATTTGCTTCATATAGTTGATGATCTCATGACACAGATGGTACTATTCACTATTGTTCTAAGTTTGGATAATGTGTGCCTCTACAGCTGGTAACACCATTGTGGAGTCACTACACCTAAGGTGGAAGTACACCATTGTTTATGGAGCTGCATAGCTGAGCCCAGGCTTGCAATATTGAGACTAGATACAGGCAAACTGCGTATGAGTGAACAGATATCTGCATGGTGTTTATGGCCCATATTTTAATCTGGTAATGCTTTCAGTCCTCTTCCTCTCTGTAATATCAGTGGCATGTGGATTGTTAGTTCTTGTAATGAGGAAGCAAAGAATGTTTAATTTGTCGTTTGCAAGCTAACTCCAGTCTGATGCTTCGCTTAATGAGAATTGACAGCAGTTCTGCTAATTTAAATGGCAGACTTGCCTAATTAGAGCACACATTTTAGAACCATTGCCCCTAGCAACCCATTTATTTGTTTATTGTTGTTATTCTGAAGTTCGTAGCAAACATCTGCTGTATGAGAATATTAAGCTGTATTCTCAGTGGCAAACCCATCATGCTGTGGGCCAGCATGCAAGGATATCACCTGAGAGGCTTTGCTGTTTGTTCAAGAAGTATGCTAATTTCATTATGAGATAAAAGAAGTGCACAGCTGGGCAACAGATGGTGCCCATCTGAACTGATAACCACTACAGCCCCAATCGCTTTAGATCTTAGCCTTAGATCTGTATTTCCTGTGGGTGTGGCACATAGGAGCAATTGGTGGTGGAGGTCACCATTCTCAGCAAAGAAAATGGCCATATCAGGAACGCACACTTTATAACAAAGGTGCACAGATAACAAAAATCAGTGGTTGTGTTGCTGCCTACTTATACACTCTACTGACTTCCTATGAGTCACCATGCAGGATGCATCTATGCAAGTGTTGTTCCGGGGGATATGAGACTGTTATAGCTCTAATAATTTGTTGTCTTATGCACGTGTGTGCACTACATACTATTATGTAACTGGGAATTTTAATATTAGTGGTACACATAATATGGCACGTTAGGATGGATTTGGCATTCACACTTAATTTAGTGTCGTATTTGAGTGGAGTAGTCTGTAATATATGGCCATTACAGAAGGATGCATAGTATTAGATAGGGTAGACTTTACTTCAAGTAGAAACACATAGTATTCACTCACAAAAATTAAAAATCTGGATTACTGTTCGGCAGTTCTAGCCAGGATATTATACATATAATTATCAATCACTGTGTTTGTTGTAGACTGTGAGATAATCCAGTCATGCACGGCCATTAGCCTGTTTTATAAGTCATGCACGGCCATTAGCCAGTTTTATGCCTCAATTGTCCTCTAGATTGAGCAACAGTTTGCATGGTCTAAGACAAAGTCCTCACAAGAATATTAAGATCTGATCTGTTACGGTTAATGACACCATTACCTGGTCTAGTGTACCTACTTTGATTACCGTCCAACAGAGAGCGCTCGATCAGCTAATTATTTGCGTGGGTAGCCGATTTAATTAAGCGCGCCGCGCGCAGAAACGCTCGCACGCATTATAGTGTTGTACACTGTTTGACTGCAGCAGTAGTTTAGGCGGTGCTCGGTTCTACTGTGTACAGTCGATATCAAGCGAAGGGAAAAAAGCTACAAAGCGAGAGTTGAGAGCAAACGAAAGACCTCCAAGAATGCAGTCGGGATACCGCACGCTCAGCCGTGCGGCTGCCTTTGCAGCGGTGGTCATCTTTGCTACGATTTCTCGAGGTGAGTCCAGACCCGATGTGGGTCTAACACAGTACTGACGGTAAAATTCTGCTGCATGATAGGTTTAACAATATGTGTCACCGCATGCTTTTTTTATCTACTAGGCTATTGCGACTTTAGCTAGGGTAGCGGCATGCAGTATTGGTTTATTAGAAGGATTGGGGTATAGGCTCTGGTTCTGGTCTAGAAGACCAGTTGATATTAAAGAGTAAAGCACTTTCCTTCCGCGCTACAAACTGTTGGCGTCGTGTGCTGAGCGCGTGGGTGTCGCGAGCTAGACCACGCTCCGAGTGTCTGGCTCGCAAGACCGTTGCGAAGTCACGATCGGTGATGCAAGATAAGTCCAAACCAAGGATTGTTCATGCTAACGTTCTTTTTATGTATTATAGTTTATGTCAGTTTTGATTTCAAGTGGCTGGGTTTACCCAGTTCATGTCAGTCGCGCAGCCTTGTATGCTGCACTCAACAAGAATCACGAACCACATTTATTCCCTACAGGAAGTGCACAGTTCAGATGCTTTACTACACCCTCCAGTGCTGGGGAATTGAATTGTGGAACTGCTGACGGTGAATTTGAAGTTGCAAGCATTGAAGAATGCTGTCTCGGTACAAATGGACAGTTCTTTGAGCCTCGAGCAGGATCTGAAGGCTGTACTCCCTGCATTGGTATGTAAAATAGTTCAGCCATGATCCCTTGAGTACCAGATAATAATTATGTTTATGGCCTCCTGATATTAGTCAATTGCTGAGTACCATCACAATAGAATAAGGCCTCTAGGTTCTGTGGTCTGTTTGGGGTACAATTGAGAGAAGATAAGTACTGTATGCTTATGAGTGTTTAGTATTATGTTACTATAGTAACATGGTACAGCATAGAGAATCCCATAGAGCATAGGAAGCTCTAGAAATACAGGAAATGTGTACATATACTAAATGGCCTATATAGAACATGGGTAGCTCTATGCTCTAAGCTATACTAAGACAATAGTTATCAGCATGTATACTGGGTTTCTTAGTCCTGATAGTACAAGATAGCCATCCAAAGTATGCACTGATCAATTATGAGAGAGTATCATTATTTTTTGTTTACAGTATTTGGATGGATCGATGGGGAAAGATTTACTCAACCGGAGCAAGCTGGCACTTATGAGTTGCCAGTAGGTTTTATTAAAGGAAGGTTTGTGCAGGAATTCTTTACCGGTCAAAGTTTCGCAAGTTTCCGGATAGTAGTAATTGAAGACGGAGGTGCAGGTAAGTGAACCTACCAGACTAATTAATTGAGTGAGAGAGTCATTTCAGTTGTCACAAGATATGTCTCATATAAATTAAGTGATAGCCCAAACTGTCCTAGCTTTACACACACTCTGTGTACATAAGGCCAGGGTTGAATTGCATTACGTCACAAGGAGCATACGCGGAAATTACGTATTGTTATACCGAGAAAGTTATGGCTGCCTCAAGTGAGGCAGCTGACTAAAGTTGAGTATTGTGCTTGGGTTCCGACTACAACTAAGTCTCGATGTTATACTAAGAGGCTAAAGATTGTAACAAGGGTAGAATTGGATTGAAGACAAGCGCTGGCAGAAGAAAAGCAATGAACTCTGACCTCAAGCTTGATATCTGGTAGAGCAGATAGTCGCACACTTGCCATGGATTTCTGTTGGCAGACCTAAATAGCAGGGCTTCATTGTAGTTGACTCACACCTGTACTACAGCTGCCAGGTTAGTAGAGTTTGTGTAGCCTCTATATGAGTAGAGATACGAGTGCTAGAAACGGACGACAGGATTGAGCAATGCCCATGTAAGTTTCGAATAGCACAGTGTGTCTCTCCACTTAATTCCCATAGTAGCCATGGCTGATTATTTTGCAGATAGAGACATCAATCTCTCAAAAACCAGTCACTTTTCATAGCTTATCCAGGAGCATTGTTATATACATGGTTCCAGGTTAGTTTTTATTCTCGTGACAGCTCATGAAAATATTCACATCTCGCCACGGCCAGGGCATGATCCATTACATCTGCATCTCTACTCACCCACACTACTCCTGATACACAGTCAGCTTACCCGCTGTACTTACGCTTGGCAGAGCAGTCAACCTAGATATGTATACGTTCATCATGCTTTGGGCACCTGGGAGCCCCTGGGATTTGAAATGGCATCTGTTACTGTTACATGGATACCATTTTTGAACTTGTGATGCACAAAAAATCAGAGAAATGAACGAGTCCACCACACAGTTTTATGAAGAAAGGCTTAATGTAGCTCCCATTTTAGTACAGTTTGTGTAGCCTAGAGATATGAGTGCTGGAGACGGACAGTGCGTCGAGCGAGCAATATGAATGGGAGTCATTTCTCCGCTCTCCTGTAGTAGCTATGGCCAATTCTTGGTGATGTGTGTCTCTCTGCTCTTCTGTAGCTGCCTGAATAATCCTTGGAAATGTATTGCATGCAAAGACATCAATCTTTTATGACTCTTTTTGTAGCCAGTTGTTATTTTCATGACTGGCTGTCTCACAAAATATTACGTGTCCCGCCCAGGATGTATCCTCTCAAGACTAACTATAATTCTCATGTGCCTCGCTACTGCGTGGTTCCTTGCAACCCAAATGTATACCTAGCTAATGAGTGAGACTGTATTGTGTGTACTCTCACTATACCACCCAATAATTACATGAGAGCACACACACACTTTTGTTGACGGTTCGTGATGGCTGAGGTGTAAAACAGTGAAGCAGTTTCTGCTACGTAGGACATTCTTTTTAGGGATGGGATTTCCATCCCTACACATTATTATTTTCCAAAATGTTTTTGTATTTGTCTAGTAGAGAGCAAGACCAATAAACGTGTACTGATATAATCCATCCAGCTTGGTGATTAGGCTGGCAAATTACAGGAGTTACAGCAAACTGGTAAAGTCCTGATCCAGGATTTCATAATGGTCCTTTATACACTTTTTTTGCAGATGAAGGTGTCAATGAGGATTTCATAGTTCCAGATCGTACAGAATCGCTATTTTTACGGAATCCTCCACCATTTATTGTTGATGTCACTCTTCGAGTGGACAGTATAGCACTGGAACCGGACGAAGAATTTACATTGAGAGTGGAGGGAATCAATCCTCTTGGAATGAGAATAATAGCTGGAGGAACATTTGGCATGTTTGTTTCTTCTGAAATCAGAGTTGTGATTCAAGATTTGGAAAGTAAGAAATGTTTTTGAGGGTCATATAATTACAAAATTATCAATTTTAATACATTCACAATACTTGAACTGCAGTTAATTACACAGCAATGATATAATTCCTCCTTGTGTGCGCAGAGTACAAGCACACTCTACCTGCCTGTGAGCAGGAATGCATGAGCTGTGGTGGCTCATACACTCCTAGTCTGTGAAATAGTCTCTCAGGCAGGCAGGCCAGCGAGAGTAAGATGAGACACTAGTTTGATAGGAGTAGAAACCTATTAATATGGTCCAGGTAGTGATGGATTTCTGCTATAGTAAATAGTGAGCTGGGCTTTCCTATATCTCATCCTTCACGACACTGCCAGATTCTCATGCGTCAATGGACACTAACATTAAGTATCCTTGGAAGACTCTCATAATTGAACTAGTAAGGTAGCTGAAAGTGTAATGAATACCTTTTGACGTCATAATATGTATTAATACGGCATTACAGCATTTTTATTTCCGTTCCTGCTGTTTGTTTCCATTTCCTCATTGTCCACTTGCCTGATAGAACCAAGGGTCAAAGTTACTATCCACTAGGCTATGAGGATATACATGTACCTTGAAAAGTGTTACCCTGTAGGACATTTCAGTGGTATCTCCCCACAAATGTAAGTACCCAGAAATACTGGTGCTATACTAGTTTGCATAAACTCATATGTCCCATTCACATTCAATGGCATACATAAGTCTGCATTGTGTATTATATTAACTCTTTTTCCCCCCAGATGTTTCACTTCAGTTCACTGAAGTTGATTATTCTAATTCAGAACCAGGAAGGTTCATACTACCCCAACTGCAACTATCTACGACTATAGCTGTCGATCTGGTTGTTCAAGTTACTCCATTAAATCTCACTTTTGCAAGGAATAGTAACCAACTTCCCCGTTCCCTTGATCCCATTCAGACGGACCCCAATTTTGATCCTCTCACTCAAACTGCCACAAGTAAGCTCAGATGTAGGCTACTATCAGCTGCAGAATCATGACTGTCTCTTACCATATTTCCACAGGTGTTGCTGATTTTTTAATCATATCAACGGAAGTCATCTTTGAAAGAGAAAGAAGTCCAGAGACTATAGCATTTCAATTGGAGATAGTAAATGACACTATCCATGAAGCAGACCAGATTTTTGCATTAACATTGGACGTGCTTGGAGGCGCTGATCGAAACAGATTAGTTCCTGAAAGGGCTGATGGTTTGAACAGTTTGGGAAGGATCATTGATGATGACAGTTAGTGAATATATGTACTACATACATGTACATTACATAGTAAAATGCATTAGGGATATTTAACAGGTTCAGCGTCTAATGATCTTGGTCTCTATATTATATCATGGAGCCATATGTAGGGATGGCATGACGAAAAGATGGCTGCTGCATTAAATGTGCATAAAATAGTATGTTTCAAAAGTCTTTTCTAAATTAAACGTTTTATGAGCAATTGCTACCAGTCATTTTCGAGTATTTTTATCAACAAAAACACTGTTACTGTTGCTGAAGAGCACTGCTGAAGTACCACTGCACTGAGGGAATCATCATTGCTTCTGCAATCTTTTTTTTTTAAAGTGAAAGTAAGTGAAAATACTTTTTTTGTGCGAACAATGAAGGTGGAGCCCATTTAATAAAAATTATTATTAATGCGTATTTATTATCATGCGCCACGCATGGTACCAATACTAAAGTCTATACCAATCATTGCGCAGTGCACAGGTAAGTTTACTACTTGTTAAAAATAGAATTTTGCTTTATATTATTTCTCTTGTAGTAAGAAGCCTTGTATGAGTGTAGCAAACCCAAAAATTTCACTTAAGTACAGTAATACTTACTGCGCAATAATAGGTACTGCGTGATAACTGACCACTTACACTAGCTGCTAGCTGAAGCTGCACTGCCAAGGCCTGCATCGAGAGAGAAGGAAATGTTACCATTCATAATTTATGCAACTACTTCTCACTTTGCTATAGGGATGTGAGCAGTGTAATACAAACTTCTTAACATTCATGCTTAACAATTTGCCCATTCTACACCACTAGCTATTTGCTAGCTATACATATTTTTAGTAGCATATTTTCCTGTCTACAGCACCTTACCTAGTGTGGCAGCATTCCTGGCAAATCCTGTGAAGTTGCAATTTAGTGACAGTTTGCTAATGGCTTAGTGGGAATCACCTGCCCTACATTGGGATGTGTCCCACATCACGAGATAACACATGTGAAAACCTATATAACCAGGCCTCTAGCCAGGATTTTCAAAAGGGGGATTACATACCGGTTAGCTGTGCACCCTTGGAGAGGCTATGAAGCAGCCAATTCTCCACATGAAACTCAAGAATAATTTTTGGTACATGATTTTGGCTATCAGGAAATGCTGAAATGAGAAATAAGCATTCACCGTACTCTCCGTGCATTTTCTTAGAGAAAAAAAGACTGGACTGCTGCCATTTCACCGTTTTCTAAATAGACTGGGCTCGTCTTGTGCCCAGACCCTCCTATCACAATTACACAGAAATACATGTCCCCGTTCTGTCACATGGGTCTCTTAATGGTGTGCTCGACAATAGGTCATGATGTTGTGTTGCTCACAGCTCAATGACACTGGCTCCTGAACCTGCGCGCGAACCCCTTCAAATTCCCTTCCCCCCCCCCCTCCCCCCCCTCCCCCATGCCTACGGGCCTGTGGACCTGTACACAATCACCATCAACCATTACTTGATAGCACTCAGCATGGATGGTGAATGTTATAAACAAACTCACTCACACACACACACACACACACCTTTAAAGTTCAAAGTTCTAAACTTTGTTCCCAGGGGGTCAAATCTGATATCCAATCCCTTGTATAGCCCAGAATGTGCAGTCCAAAATATGTAGGGCTCACGCCAATTATGCAAAGAGGTCATTAGTAGTAATTTGTGTGGCTATGCAAGGATAACAATTAAACTGTGGTACCGCTACCAGTATAGTGAGAGTGAAGTCATAAACAAATTGTACATTATGCTATTTCATTGTTTTTAACTCAGACTAGACTGTATACATGTAACCTAAGTCTTACATTACCCGTTATTCATCTCTGCTCATCTGTTTGTCTGCTGAACTGTAATCTTTACACAAGTGAGATT
The DNA here is from genome assembly GCA_963921505.1 of Phakellia ventilabrum. NCBI lineage: Eukaryota > Metazoa > Porifera > Demospongiae > Axinellida > Axinellidae > Phakellia > Phakellia ventilabrum. The sequence continues at coordinate 6,229,776 of OY997395.1, read as the reverse complement.
TCTGTGTTGTGAATTTTGCATATGCTTTCTTTCATTACAGGTATTGTTATTGGGTTTGAACAGAACACATATACAATCTTTGAAGCCTTCAATGCCACTGGTGACCTGATTCTGATTCCAGTCATAAAAGGGAACAATCAGCGATCAGAGCTACGATTTGATGTGATTGCTCAGTTTATAGATGGAACGGCAACACGAGAGACAGACAATACAATCGGAGATTATATTAGAGTTGATGCAAGGGTTACCCTTCCGTTTCCTGCTGCTGCAGAGAGCATAAGTTTTTCTTTTGAATTAATCAATGACCGACTTCCTGAACCTAATGAAGAATTTTCCATTGCGCTAACTACTTCAGGAGCACCTCGTGTCATTGTTGGTCAAGACGGCGGTCCCTTTAGTAGTACAAGGATTGTCATTATAGATGAAGATGGTTAGTTTATATAATTATTGTGTATGTGTAGGTGAGAATGCATGTGTGTGTGTGTGTGTGTGTGTGTGTGTGTGTGTGGAAAAACAGCTTCAACCTTTTCCATGATACTGTACAGTAATTAGCTAGGTAATCTTTTTTTGAGCTGCTAAGCTGATAATTAACACTGCAGTAGCAATGCTATGCCACAAGGAAAGTATAGAAACTTTCCATTTTGCAATATTGGTTTCATATCCATAGTTCGTACACTGGGACTCCAAACACATGTCCTCTACATGTAGTGGACTTAGGTATCACTCCTACCTTTTTCTGTCTGACAGTGTTGACCATTGGATGGGAACGAAATCTTACCACTGTATCTGAAACTGAAAGCTTTGTCGAACTCTGTCTGAGCATAACAGACGTAGATCCTAGAGAAGACATTACAGGATTCAGTGTGATGCTGTTTATTGGCACCATTCGTGGCACTGCCGCTGGTAAGTTGTTGTAAAGTTTGTCAACTTTAGAGTTGGATAATCATCCTTCAATTCTCTGTACATAGATGCAGTTCCTGTAGAGGATGGCGACTATACACCTTTTCGAACAGACACTAATTTCGTTATGTTTGATAATGAGACCCGCCGAACATGCATTAATGTAGTCCTCAATGATGATACTTTACTGGAGGAAGTGGAGTTCTTCAGTGTAGTTGTTGTTCCTGGACTGGACGGCCTTTCGGAGAATATACGACTTGCTCCAAATCTGACTTTTGTGGAGATACTGGACAATGATTGTAAGTGGCCAGGCTAATAATCAATATCATTTTCATCACATTTGACCTTTGCTGCTGGCTACTTGCACAAAGTGGAGTAAGCATTTGCTGTCCATCTGTCAGTCCATCTGTCTGCATAAATCCAGCACAGTGAACAATCTTAATCTGGAATACTCAGCTAGTGTGAATGTCTGAAGGTCGAATGTCTGACAGTTCTTGTCTAGAATACACGGCTAGTGCACGGAAATTTACATCCAGGGAGCACCAAACATCTTTTTTGCATGAGAGAATTTCAGCAATTATCTCTAGAAGCTTTGTGTGACTAGACCACAAACTATAATGTAGCTGCATTATAAAGAGGCTTTCTAGTACAAATCTGTAAGTATATATCTACTGGAACCAACTGTGAAGTGGATACAGAGGGTAGCTTACAATTTGTCAAGTATGCGAGTGGCTGTTACAGAGCTGTCGCTAGCAGCTATAGCGCTTGTCTTCAGACTCCAATTTGCAGCTCTTCATTGCTTCTAGTATAATTTCATAAGTTTAATTTAGTATAGCTGCCTGAACTAAACAGTAATCCAGGAGTTTGAAGAAGTTTGGAGTGAATAATGTCCCCCTGGGAATAATGTCCCCCCAGACATTATTCACCGGTGACTGTCCCCCCTTGGTGAATAATGTCCCCCCTGTCGGAGGAGGCAAATCTGGTGGTGGTAAGAAATATTAGTCAATATAGCAGTCTGACCTTGCACTCCTTAGGTCATCGTAGAATTACCTGTGGTAGGTAATCGTGCAGCACAGACACGGCAAAAGGGTCCACACCTCTGGTATGGCAGCTCTGAGGCAAGTACAGCAGTCCGAGTGCCTTTGTAGGCATAGTAGCCTACTATCGCTTAGACATGCAGTGGCTTGCCACGTGTCGCTGAGGGGTGTGGTTAAGGGCTTACGTTGACGTGAAAATTAAAACTGAAATTTTCTTCTAAAGGCATTTCAGCATTTTCTCAAAATTTTGCACCTGTGAAAATTTCCCGCTATATGGTATACTAAACTTTTTTCTGCATGCCTACAGTTATCAGAGTTGGATTCAACCAAACTATGTACACTGTGACAGAGGGGGTGGATGCTGTTGCGACTGTGTATGTGGCTGTTCTAGAGGGAGAAGTTCGAAGGAGCGTCTCTGTGACCTTCTCAACTGAAGTTTCTGGCTCTGACACTGCCACTGGTGAGTCATTTGTGGTTGATACACTGATAACTGTAAAAACGTATGCAATGTATGACCTGTACTAACAATATAGCTATGCAAGTATTGTGCATATAAGTACATCCTTATGCATTGTAATGGTCTGTAGTAATAACAAATTACATAATTTAAGGTAATTGAGTAGAACGTTTACCACTAATACATGTAAGCTGTGTTGCACTGTTCTACATATCCAATATTACAGAAGTTTTCCAAAATCTTGCTATATAGAGTAAAAATTACACCAGAATTCCAGAGATATAGTTTGAATGCTGTAGCATGATCAAACTGGAATGATGTTCATTTTCTACCCTGAACTGCCACATATGCCCAGACGTCTTCACAAGGAGAGTCTGGCCTCTAACATGCAAAAACTGTGTAGAGCTAAATAATTTAAAAAAAGCTAAGTTGCTATTACTACAGCTGTGCACTGAATTATGGAAAAATTGAATGTGCTAAACAAATAATTCCAAAGCTGCCATTAATAGTCAACGCTATCTGTACAATTGTAGCTACAAAAGTCTGTAGTATAAGAACAGTACTTTTTTTACACTGCCTATTTTATGTGTGGCCCAGTGGTATAACCTTGTACTGGCTAGCTAGGCCGTACCTGTAGCCAAGAGCAGGACAGGAGTGATGAATCTGTAAGTACTGGCCTTGGACAAAATGCCAAGTGAGGTTGAAAATATGATCTCAGATGTAGGGGCAGTGAGTCTTTCCATATTCTCTGTTTTTCGCACAATAACTGCATAAAGTGCTGGAGATTCCACCCCAATAGAAGGGACAGACTTTGCCCATCGCAGATTGCACATTGTGTGGGAATATTGATCTGAGAATCAGTTGGACTCGGGAGGCTTGGATAAGTCTACCACAACCACATGCTATTGAATAAGGAAGAATAGCCAGTATTTGTGGTGTCGGTGTAGTGTGTGTTCAAGCTGAGAAGTAAATGAGGGGGCATGACTGGGCAATTTCAATCAACTCAGCTTGTCACTTATAGTACGTAAGTCATAGCCAATAAAGTCACCTAAGTATTGAACTCTTACTCCTCAGCTGGTTTTGACTTTGGTTCATTGACAAGAGAACTTGTCTTTGATGAAAACACCCTTGTGGTTCCAGTAGACGTCACTATCACTAATGATGGCGTCTTTGAGCAATTAGAGACCTTCACTGTGAGCCTAGTCCGTGATCCTGCTGACCCCGTGAATGTAGTGGTGATCAATCCTGATGCAGCCACTGTGTCCATTCAGGATGAGGATGGTAAAGTTATTACACTCTGCAGAATTTGCAAAGATATGGTTCATCTGTCTGTCTGTCTGTCTGTTTGCCTGTACTTACTTAAATAAATTATGTTTGGTATAGCTTAGAAATGCGAATATTTTACCAGAGATTGTATCTGAGTTCTGGAGACATGATGCTTACGGAATTCCAGGTGAGTTGCCTTGCCACCATGGTAGGGTTGCCATTTTGAGCGTATAGGAAAGGAAATGAGCTACAGCAGTGGGAGGAGATGAAAACATGGCAAAAGGAGCGGTTCTGCCGTAGAAAAACTCTATGTGTGCCAACAAGGTGGTTCTTTAGCAATGTCAGTCGGTATTAACCCTTCCGCTGTTCACTGCACACAGTTTTTGTCACGTTGTCTGGCAGCTGTCCAAGGTAAGTATAAACTCTTTGTGCTGCTCATACCGGTTCTTTAATAGGCAGTTGCAGCTAGTGACAGCCTAGCCTCGTAGCTGAGTACAAGGTTAGTGACGGCCTAGTTATGGACTTCAGGATTGTAGGCGTGGTTTTAAGTTGTGTTCTGCATTGCTGCATGCATGTGTATTTTTAAAATCTTTGACTACATGTACATATGGTTATATTTTCTAGCTTGTCTATTTATAACCTTCTTTCTTTATGAGGTATCTTTTGGGTTTAAAACTTCAGTAGCTGTTGTACACCTTAGTCTGATTTGTCATATCGCCATGATCATTTATGTGGTGTCTATTTTTTAGTACTTAGTAGGCATTCTACATAGCCCAGTTACTATACATGTGTGCGATGTTTCCTCTTGCAGTGGTTGTAATTGGCTATATGCCTGTTGAATACACTGTGAATGAAGATGTCTCTACTGGCGTGGAAAGTGTCTTTATTCGTGTGCTTGAAGGAGACCTCACTGGGATCACCGTTGGCAATATTGTTACAGTTGATGTGTCAGCAGCAAGTTTCACTGCAACAGGTCTGTTTGCCTGTCTGTCTATTTGGTTACTGTATTGGTATGAAGTATTTGCTATTCTTCCTCAGCTGGCAGTGACTTCAACTTTGTTCCACGAACTGTCAGTTTTCTTGCAATGGATACTGAACGCGAAATACGTGTGAGTATATTGGATGATCTTATAACTGAAGGTCAAGAGGTGTTCTTCATGCTTGCCGTATCAAGTGCTGAGCGTGTGGTGGTCAGACCAGATAATGCAATGGCAAATGTTACCATAACCGACAATGACCGTAAGCACAATATAACATTACAGATTAGTAGCACACTGCAAGCATTTGTCCATTTTGCACACAGAATGCTGAATGTATTGATTATTGTGCCATGCGCATAAGTAATATTACCTTACCAAGCATATCTCTAAAATGGTATGTATCATGGATGTGAAAAGAAAGTTAAGAGAAAACCAAGGAGGTAGAAAGAATGGTGGCAAAGGAAATGTCCTAGTGAAGGTTAGCACATACTTCCCATCTTTGTGAGTCAAACTCAATATGCTTTGGGTAATTATTGCTCAAAGATCTACTCACGTTTTGTTACTCACTGGCATTTTGAGTTATGGTTTCCACTGATTCCGACAACCAGAGGATATGCTTGTTGTTAAGCCCTCCTAAATGAGTCAAACCTATAGACAAGTATTCAGTCAAAATATGACTTCAGGAAAAGGGTACATGTATCACAGTTAGCTTACAAAACTGCTTTTTGTGTGGTTTGATCACAGGTGATCGTTGATTTAGTTTGGAAGGAAATTGCGTGAGTGTGCTTTCAAAATATGGATAATGATCAGAGACCTACTTATATAGTCACATCAAAAGATATGTTGGCTATATTGAGGAGCTATGCTGTGTGCAAGTCTTGGTATGTTTTACAATTTTGTGCAGCTGCTGTGATTGGTTTTGTGGAGACAGCAGTGGAAGTGGGAGAAGCTGCTGGACCAGCCATCCTCAATGTGGCCCTATTGTCAGGAAGACTTGGAAAAGAAGTCTCTGTGGAATTTACTACATTGGATGGGACAGCACTAGGTTAGTAGTACATGTATTATCTGTGAAGTTCCTTAGAAGTTCATTCTCATAGTAAACATACCGATCAGAAGCAGTATAGCTGTGATAACTCAGGTACACACACACATACACATACACAACAGCACTTGGTGACTACACAACCACTACCACCACACTCACTTTTGGACCTTCCAGTGTTCGGGATGTCCCAGTTCCAGTACCAGTTGATATCACTGATGATAGCCTTGTGGAATTTGATGAGACGTTTACTGCCAGTCTGACTATCACTGAACAGCTTGTCGTGGCCCTACCCTCTGTTGCCACAGTCACTATTCTTGATGATGATCGTAAGTACCTTCCTAGGTAACTTTCCTAGGCTTTATTTCTAGCCTGTAAGTGTATACCAAACTGATCCACACAAGATGTACAATCTGGATAGTCACATATATGCCCTTGTTGATCTGGAGTGAGACTGGTTTAACTTAGTCCCTTGTGTAAAGCTACATTTCCCTCTCCCACAGCGGTGGTGATTGGATTTGTCCCTGACTCTTACACTGTTAATGAGAATGAAGGCAGTGTCACTCTGACTGTTCGTGTAATTAGTGGAACCCTTGACAGAGATGTGGAAGTTATGTTCGGTACTCAAAATGACCAAGCATTGGGTAAGGACTACAGTATGTATGACTGCCTTGCAGCTGCTCAGTAAAACACACCCGACCGCACAGTATAAAATGTGTGGACAGCTTCCTTGTCACTTTTTCAGACAGCAGAAATGCAAACTGATAGTTTCCAAAGGGAAGCCTGTCATTATGTAGGACAGTCATAGCATCACATAGCAATGATCATGTGTGTATACCAAATGTCATTACTGGTAGAACCTTTGTCTGGTCTGCATATAGTATTGTGAGCCTGTGCTATTTCAGTCAAGGTACTGGACGAAAGGATAAAATATTAGCCAACTTTACCTTTGTGAAGAAGCTTGCAGAACTGGTGATTGGTACTCAAGCCAGCATATTATGCATACTGTCAGGCATGTGTGGTAGTTTATTCACAGGTTCTCAATTATTTGGGTATTAGCCACAGACAGACAGTGAACATGTGTAGTACTAATAAAATGTGTGTGTACTATCTCTTTCCATCTTTCTTTTCTTTATTTTCCTTCTTCATCTTTTCTTCCCACTGTTCTTCACTCTCTCCCACCTTTCAGCCGGTGAAGACTATGAGTTTACTACTCAGTTGCTCACCTTCAACTCTGCTGTGAATGAACTATTTGTCACCGTACCCATCATTAATGATACACTCTTTGAGTTCCAAGAGCAATTCTTTGGGACACTGGTCTCAACTGATGACGCTGTGACTCTTAATCCAGCAAGGGCGACAGTATTGATTGTTGATGATGATGGTATGTTTCTATCTGGTATCTGTGTATGTCAGCTTATGCACTCCCATTTCATTTTCAAACTTTCATTTTCATTTTCAGTAACTGGCTTAAATGACCTTATATGGCTCACCACACCTATATCAGCTGTAAATTTGAAATTCAATAATACATCTGACTTAGTAGTTTAGATATTATGCTTATGGCTTCTACTTTTAGTATAGACTATAGAATATGAACATCAGCCATTGCTAATCAATAGCAATAGTGTAGATGAAACATGGCCGGGTTGCAGCCTGAGAGAAATAAGAGAGACGGGCTTCTGAGATATTTATAATATGAATCTTTTCTTAAGACTCGGAGATGATCAAAGTGTGGGCCACTTTAGAAACATCAGACAAGAGAAGGGCAGGCTGAGAGAGATAAGAAGCAGAAAGGGAAGTCAAGAGTTATTGCAAACTATAACACTCATACATCTTACAGCTCTGAGAATTGGGTTTAACCCAGTAACGTACACTGTAAGTGAGGAGGCGGGGCCGGTGACTCTGACTGTGGAGGTTCTGGAGGGACAGCCTGGGCCTGGAACAATAGTCTTCGTGTCGTACAGGCTGCTGGATGACACTGCATTGGGTGAGGATGGTTGCTAGGGTGTACAGTAATTACCAACAATTTTGCTTGAAGTGTCAGCAGGTGCAGGACAAGCCTAACCCAATGGCGCCAGGTAACGGATAGTATCCTCTCGAAACTTACACTGTCTAGACATTGCAATTCCCAACTGAACCGGTTCACTTAATTGGGGTGAGCCTGCGTGAGCTCCACACTAGTCACATCAAAAGTGCATTATTTATCGTGCATATGTCATGCCGCATATTCTATGTTCACCTAATTCAATCTGATTTCTCTCGGAGTTGTTCCACATCTCTCGCTTCCAACAATGGCATCAGACTAGAATTACCTCTTTGCTGTCTTTGAACTTGTGGCGCACGAAGAGTGAAAGACATGGACAAGTTCATTGCATATTTTTACCCAAGACACAAGTTTCAAATCTTAAAGTGCTTTTTTGTAGTATGGTTGGACTGCTCTAGCCTTATTCCCAGGCTCTTACAGGCTAGGGCGGCTCGAGCTCATACAGTTCAGTACTGACACCCATTTTGAGAAGGTGTGGTCATACATGCGTATCAGTGTATCATTTTATATTACATTACACCCCCTTCTTATCTTTGTGTCAGTTAGTCAGTGTAGCTTTCACTTGTTGTCGTTTCTGTCACAGCTTGGAATCACGGAGAATCACTCCAGATTCAAGAGGCTGTTTGAGGATAAGTCATTTCGGCACCTGCTAACTTCTTGTTGTTGATGCCTACCTAGCTTTAGTCGGTACATTTTAGCTTCTCAGTCAGCAGATGGCAGATGATGTGTGTAGTAGTAAATGACACGTGGCTATGCATATTAATGAACGTGTGTACAACCTCTTCTGGCAGTGTATTTAGAGCTATTATCTGAGCTTATGAATACATTCATGAGCAATTAATCTTTACACTTGGCAGTGCATGCCGTATTCTTCAGTTGGTAGCGCAACTACCATAAAGAGCTACAGAAAATTTAATCTTGTAAGGAGTTCTCCCTCCCCCTATATTATTTGTCTATGCATGTTGCTAATATACAGTGTACGAATGAACTTGCACTGTCTGTTTTTATTATAAACAAGGTTTGTTTGTATTCTCCATTTCTGATACCACTCACACCCTCCCACAGTTGTCAGTGACTATGTTGGCGCATCTGGGCAGCTGGAATTCACAAACACCGAACTCTCCCGTGACTTTACAGTAGAGATTGTCAATGATGGTGATGCGGAATTGGATGAAGTTTTCCTTGGCCAGATTTTTGATGGCCCTGTGGATCCAAGGGTTTCCCTCGATCCACAAAATGCCACTGTCACCATCTTGGATAATGACGGTAAGCTTTGGGTTCAAATCTCTGAGCCCTATGTCAGGCTAGAAGCTTCATCAAAATCTGAGATGGGGAGCCTATGTATACAAGCCTAGCATGCAGAATAAATTTGTATTGCTCTGATACAAAAGGCAGAAAGTAACTTAGCATTGTAGGACTGGTATGTTAAGTAATAAAATTATTTTCCACCCATATAGTGTGATGCCATTATCCTCTACATACCTATAATACCATAATTGGAAATAGGAGTTTGTAAGTATGACAACTGATCTATGACTTTCTCTCCTAGATATAACAATTGGTTTCACACAAGATGCTTACGATGTAATAGAGAATGCCGGATTTATCAATGTCACAGTTGAGATCTTGAATGGACGTTTAGCTTTAGGCAGGGAAGTAATTGTCACCTTGCAAACCGGGGATGGAACTGCCGTCTCAGACCGTGAGTGATGGTTACCTAATGCTTTTCTAAATAAAATAGAAAGGAGTTTCAGAGCTAAGTAGAGTAGTTTTTGTAGTGTGTGGTTTTTATCAGTATATTACTGACAAGCTAATGATGTAATAATATATGAATGATAATTACATTAAACTCACCCATGATCAATGGAAGGAGACCCAAGAGTTCCTGCAAGACTGGAGCCCAATTATACACCTGTGCTCTAACGTACAGACCCTGATAAGATTAGCTACAAAACATGTGTTGAATCTTCTATCACAGGTCGTACCTCTAGGTTGGATGTAGAATTGTGTATTTCCCATTCTTCGACTCCTAGTGTTCACCTCTGGCAGTGCTAACAAAACCAGGCTGTAATGCTATAATTAAAAGTTACAGTAGCTAGAAAGGTGTGATCATCTACTCTCCAGGGATGTAGATTCAAGTGACTATGCTGCTCTGATCAAAATAAGCGCTATTATATGGGCTTACATTAAGGAAAAGACTTTGAAACCATTATACACCATCGTAAATGGTTTCTCCTTTCCAGCTGCTGGAGAGCCAGACTTTATGGCTAGGACCGTCACGCTCACATTCAGTTCCAGTGTGACCTCCATCATAGTCCCCATTCGTATCATCGATGATCTCCTGCTAGAGATGGACAGGGAACAATTCACCTCTATGCTGACCCTGGTGACCTCTGATCCAGATGTCACACTCCAGCCAGCATCAGTACCCATAGAAATCATTGACAATGACCGTAAGTAGAAGTAATGTAAAACCTGCTATTTATTTCCAGGTGGAACGTAGCCGAGTCAGCAAACATGAAAAAAAAACTTTTTGATTCATCATAAAGTGCTTTACCAGGGTACTATACAGAGGGGGATGGCACCTGGGATTCTCCGCCCCTCCCAACAGGAACATTTTTGTTGTACTCAGTGCCTTTTTCGCTAAGAAAACACACGGCGTGTATAGTGAGTGCTCATTTCTCATGAAAGTGCTTCCTGATAGCCAAAAAATTGTGTAGCAAAACCTTTTCTGCACTTTGCATGGAGAATCGACTGCTTCACAGCCTCGGCAGGGATGCAAAGTGCCCATGGCCAACTGCTATGTTTGAGAATCCTGGCTATAGTCCTGCCACCCGCAGTGAATAATCTTATATGAAAGCCTACAGTGTATCACTCCCTCAACATGTCTGTAAAATGCAGGCTTACAGAAGATTTATGTGTACCACACTAATTACGTAGACTACACCTATATTGCTCATTTCATTTCTTCACTTGAAGGTGTGATCATTGGGTTTGAACAGCCAATGTACGAAGTGGGAGAAGGTGATGGAAGCGTGAATGTCAGAATTGTAGTAATGATGGGTATGCTGAGACGGGATGTGGTCGTGTCTGTTGCAACTCAAGATGACACTGCTGTGGGTAAGTCCACAGTGTGATATGGTCATGTTGGAAATATGGTTCTTCTTTAATAGAAAATTGTTCGTAGTTTCACATTTCTATGTCCCCTTTCACATTTCACTTCAGCTACCTGTGGGCCTGGTAGATTTACTCACAAGTGTGATGCATAGGGTAGAAGGTTAAATTTTGTGGGGAAGGATAGCTGCAGTTCTCAGGCAAAAAAGATAAATCCATACCTCTTTTTCAGAGCCCATTCATACCACAGACTGGTCATTGAAGCAATGTCTCATAATTCAGTTCCTGCTTATGTGTAATTAGGATGTGAAAAAGTATATCTTCTTCCTCCCCTTAATGGAGCAGTGGCGGATCTAGGATTTTGAAAAGGGGGGTTCCAGTATCACCAGCCACGGGAGCGTGAATAAAGTGGGGGGGGCTGAAAAGTCGTGGCTACGAAGCAGCCCCTCCCCCCCCCCCCGCGCAAAGCGCGGAATTTTTTTTTACTAAGCTTTTTAAATGGGCCAGGAAAAACCTGGGGGACCTCTCATGGGGTCTTTGCAAATCAGTACTGGAAGTGGTCTTGGTAAAGTTGTGCATGCAGTAGGCCTATGGCCGTAGACCGCGCTAACTCACCGTGAATCTGCTTGCCCGCGTATGTACCGTAGTTACGTTTGCGCAGACTTAAAGAATGTAGTAAAAACGAAGGCAGCCTTTCAAAAGAGGGGTTCCATGGAACCCATGGAACCCCCTCTAGATCCGCCACTGTGGAGTGTTACTGTGCCATTGCAGGTGATATTAATCTCTATCTCTCCTCAGCTGGAAGTGACTATACTGACAGGGGGACACTGCAGTTCACATTCAGCCAATTTGTAACTGAATTTGATATCCCCTATGAAATTCTGAATGACAACATCCATGAGAACACAGAGTATTTCAACAGCATACTGTCTACTAGTGATGCTGATGCGGTTCTCAACCCCAATTCCACCCGAATTCGCATCTTGGACAATGACCGTAAGCCACTGTAACCCCCCCCCTTGTTCGTTACTTTTTTATTATAGTCACCCTCTGAAATTAGCAAGCTTACAGTTATGCTTGATCTGATATATTTTTAGCAGTGTGGAGCTGTTGCACACTTCGTGCTCACCAAAAGTTCATATTGATGTTGTTGTTTTTTTAATTTTTGCTACAGCACTGTTGTTCACATTTGAGCGTCCAATGTACATGTTCTTTGAAGAGGATATGACTGGTACAGTCTGCGTAAACAAGACAGGAGATACCACCGAAACTGTTCAGATTATGATCCAAGGAGGTAAATTGACAACAGACAGAGAAGCAGTTACAGCTGAGGTCACTAAATGCATTGATGATCCTATGGTGTTTGGTATTTTTCATTACACCTATTACATTGGCCTGTGGGTAGTGGCTATCATTCTGTCTACTCATGGCCAATTCCAATGCTTAGCCTCTCATTTGTCTTTATTCTATAGCTCTACAGCCAGGCCTTGGAATTATCAATGGGATACTTACATTTGGACCTACTGATACTCAAATATGTGTGGACTTTCCCATTCAAGATAAAATTGCCCTGGAGCCCCCAGAGATCCTGACGTTCACCATCACAGTGATCGATCCAATTCCGGGCATAGACATCGATCCATTTAACACAACCATTGTCACAATTGTGGATATAGATGGTAAGCTCATTGAACTTCCTACGTAGAAGCCAGGCTCTAACACTAGGGATAGAGATGGCCATACACGTAGTTTTGCTAGGAGATTATTTGGTGGGGGGAAACAGATTGTTTGGCGGGGGAAAACATAGTGCTTATGCTAGCCCCCATTTCTGTCTTGGGGTGGAGGGGGGAGGGGTTTGCATACAGAGATTTTTTTGTTGAGGCAAACCTACTCAGTTTTGTTACCTACATTGACATATATGTATTATAGATAATTGCCGAGCAAAGCAAAGCTATAATCTTGAAATAGCCATTTGATTCTTATTGATGTGTGCATGATTCAGTCACTCTTCAGGAATGTAAGTAAACTCCGGCTGCATTTATTGAGGAAGTGTATTATCTCAGTCATGTGTATGCCACATACATCTGTCTGAAATTATCCCTGGAGCTTGCTATTGATCTGCTGCTCCAGGCAGTTAGTGATGACACAAAAGTGATAACTGATAGCAAGCACATCTGAGCAGGTCACAAATAAGTGATAACATTTTATATAATTGTCTGCTCTCTCTCTCTCTCTCTCTCTCTCTCTCTCTCTTCAGAATTGGTGATTGACTTGGTAAAACCTCAAACTATCCCCGAGGCCAGTGGAACTGTACAGGCCTGTGCCACCTTTAACAGGCCCTTTGCACAGTCTTTTGAATTGATTGCTCAGTCTGGATTTAATGTCTCTGGCAGGCCTTCAGGTATGTGCATATTTGCTGCACGCTAAAGCAAGCAATTACATTTATTTCCCAGATGTTTGATTAGACAAAATTCAGGCATGTGCAGTATCAGGAGCCCATTATGTATATGTATCTCTAGAGTAGATCCGCTAGTGTATGCTGGACTGACTGTGTAAAATTAATGTGATGTCTGGTGCACAGCTCTCATCTACATATCTTATGTCCTTGTGCATACATATTTTCCCTCCACCAGCCACTCCTGATGTAGACTATGGTGCAGTATCTACTACCTTACAAGCCATGCCGGGTGATACCCAAGTGTGTTTCGATATTGTAATCACTAACGATCCTTTTGTAGAGGAGCGACTGGAGTGTTTCGCATTGGAAATCAGTCTAGGCCCCAATCCGCCTGATGTAATTGTGCTCAATCCATCAACTAATGCTGAGTGCTGCATTGAGGATGATGACCGTAAGTGTACTACACCCCACACAATTAAAACTCATTTCCACAGTAAGCTTACCAACCGAGAGTATGCAGTGTTGTAATTGTTGTTCAAGTGGTTCCCTAAATTAGAAATGCCATAATATTTACTGCTAATGTACACGTGAGTTTTTGGGCACATAGATAACAGAGAAAAGTAATTGGACAACTATTTCTCAAAGTCTATTTCTGCTATTTTGGTCATATGTATGAGTTATAGCTGCCTTTATTCACTACTACTGCTGTGACAGTGTTGAGAGTAGACTGAGAGTGGACTTTATACTGAGCTGCCACCTTAAATTAAAAACCCCTGCAATTCACAAAATCGTACAATGTATGGTAATTTAGGGATACCTTCACTAACGACAACCATTGCTTCCTAACAGGAGTCACAATTGGATTTGACCCCGATTTCTACTCTATCGATGAGGATGCTGGACCAGTGATCTTGGTCGTCAGGGTTATAGAGGGTCAACTGCAAAGGGCAGCTGCAGTCAACTTCAGTACAGCAGATGGAATTGGCTTAAGTAAGATTTGTTACACAGTAGGAATCGCACTTATAGTGTCATATGCATGGGCCTTATTCACATTGTGCACTCACACACACATGCACATTCCCTGCACACACACATACACATCCATACATATGCACGTTTACATCCACACATGCACACACACACATGTACCTGCACCTACACATGCACCCACACACACATGCACACCCCCATGCTCACATGCACACCACCATGCACACATACGTGCACACACACATGCACACACATGTACACTAGGCCCAGCCTTTGCCCCTGGTGACTACACTAGCATCTTTGATGCTATTCTTCAATTCGATGGCACTACTACTTCCCGTGAGGTGTCAGTTACGATTGAAGACGATAATCTCGTGGAATTTCTTGAGAGTTTCCAAGGTCTTTTGACCACTAGTGATCCAGCTGTGGATCTTGCACCTTCTACAGCCCTGATTGAAATAGTTGATGATGATGGTGAGTTATTGTTATTGTCATTACATGTATACATGTATATTACAAGATCTGTGTGTTACATCAAGTATTTGAAACCACTTTGAATGCTGTCTTTTCTTAATTAGATGTCACGATTGGGTTCCGGCCAGTCTCATACACAGTTGCAGAAGAAGCTCAATTTGTCATTGTATCAGCATCTGTTTTGGGAGGAGGTACTCTGGCAAGAGAAGTCACTGTTGACTTTGCAACCGTTCCTGGGACTGCGTGTAAGTTAGTTTTGGTAGCATTTATTAATTAATTGGTGCAGCCTGTTTGGTATGTGATGAATTGAGGTCCTTATTGAAGCAAAAGTATTTTGCTGAGAGTCTTGCACTGCTATTTATATGCTAGGATCATACAAGTACATACATGTACGTATATAGGCTACCTTTTCCTGTTTTATATGCTAGGGTCATACATGTATGTAGGTAGGGTACTTATTCCTGTTTTATGTCTTCCTTTTTAGCCACATTGGATTTCAGTAACACAACAGCAACACTGATATTTGATCCTGTTTCATTAACTCGAAACGTGACAATTCCCATCACCGATGATAACATTGTTGAAGCTGTGGAGACTTTCTTTGCAACCCTCACTACGGATGGATCTGACCCAGCTGTTTTGCTTGATCCAGCTTTGGCAGACATTAGCATATTGGATGAAATTGATAGTGAGTGAACTGTTGAGCTGTGTGCTGATCCTCTCTCCTAATCACATTTATATACCTTTACGTGACTCTCACATCACTCAGTTCAAAGCACTGTAACTCTGAACTTTTGTTAAGGGTGGGGCTCTTACACGCTGCATAGAAGCCATACATGGCACTACTATGCAGCGTGTATGAGTCTGCCCTTAACAAAAGTTCATCGATACAGTGCTTAAAACACAGTGCTTAAAACACAGTGATGCAGCTGAAACACATTACGGAATAATGTTTGTTTTCTACCCTGCATTGGCATATATATATATATATATATGTGGCAGTCCCGAGTAGAAAACGAACATTATTCCGTCGCGTATTTCGATCGCACCCGCGTGTTCAGTACGCTATATCTCAGAACTTCTGTTAAGGGCGGGACTCATACGTACTGCATAGAAGCCTCACATATTGACGCTACTACGTAGTGCGTATGAGCCCCGCTCTTAACGGAAATTCAGAGATACGGCGCTTTGAACACGCGTATGCGATCGAAATACGCGACGGAATAATGTTCGTTTTCTACCTGGGACTACCACATATATATATAATTTATATCAAATGTCTGTCAGGTTTTGGGCCTCAGTGGGCCTCCCACCAGCATTCAAGATAGTGTCCCTGGCAGTTACATGCATGCTGTCTTCAAACTTGTGGCAAACAAAGAGTCAGAGATTAGGACAAGTTTATCACAGAGTTTTACCAAGGAGGCTTACTATAGCTTCAAGGTTAGTAAAGTATGAGCACTGGAGATAGACAGCATGATTAGGCGATGCAAATGTGAGTTTTAAGCAGCACAGCCTTTGCAGACAGAGATATCATTCTTCTAACGGCTAGTAATTATTTTGGGGGTACTCTTCCTAGTTTTGGGGGTACTCTTCCTAGTTTTGTTTTTATTCTCGTGATTGGCTGGCTTGCGATAATATTAAGCTTCCCGTCCCACCCAGGGTTCTGCATGGGGGTACTCTTCCTAGTTTTGGGGGTACTCTTCCTAGTTTTGTTTTTATTCTCGTGATTGTCTTCCTAGTTTTGGTGTACTAATTCCTAGTTTATACTCTTCCCTAGCCCCTGGAGATTACTCTTCCTAGTTTGGAAGTACTCTAACCTAGTTCTCTGCGGGGGTACTCTTCCTAGTTTAGGGGGTACTCTTCCTAGGGATGTACTCTTCCTAGTTCTGGTATTCTCGCGATTGGCTGGCTTGCGATAATATTAAGCTTCCCGTCCCACCCAGGGTTCTGCATGTCCCAGCCTCCCAAGAATAAGGCCAGTATTTTCCCTGATGAGGCATCTGGGCTTGTTTAACCCTAATTATTACTTAAAACTGTCTGTAAGTATGAAAGCACACATCTTCATCACTATCTCTCCAGCTATAACCATTGGTTTTGAAGAGACTACCTACACTGTGGGGGAAGGTCGGGTGGTAGAAGTGTGTGCAATTATCGTCAGTGGCGTGCTAGACAGAGATGCCATTGTCCAGCTATCCAGTGCTGATGATGATGCAGTTGGTAAGATATAAACACTAACAAAGGACTACGTTGTCATTCCATATTATTGGTGACTAATTTTTTTTTCTTCCCAGCCCCTGGAGATTATGTTTCTGTTGTGGAAGATCTAACCTTCTCTGCGGACGTGGATCGGGTCTGCAGGAATGTGACCACAGAGGATGACACCATTCTGGAGGATGATGAGGAGTTCACTCTCACCCTGACCACCACCGATGGCAGTGTGAACCTCGCTCCAGATCAGGCTATGGTCACTATCATTGATAATGATAGTAAGCTTAGTTCAGCCACATGTGCTGTAAAGCTGTAGCCAATGTGTGTGAAAATATGCTAGCATGATCACTGGGAGTGTATTCCTACTTTATAACTATCATCTTATTACTTGATTATCCCTATTTTATTTCTCCAATTTTATATAAAGTGGGTGTATGTTACATGTCTTCAGACTACCTATACACGTTTAATGGCTGATACTGCAATATGAGACAATTAACCATGGTGTATGTCTCTTTCATTACTTCCAGCTGTAACCATCGGCTTTGAACAGACCCTGTACTTTGCCACTGAGGGGGTGGACTCGTTTGTGGAATTATGTGCTATTGTGATAGGAAGCACGATACTCGAGAGAACAGCAGTAGTCAGTTTTGCCACCCGTGATGGCTCTGCCACTTCTATAGGTGGGTATGGATAGAGAACAAACCAACTGGTATAGTATTATCTCTTTGGTGTTTCTTCCTGTTGTCTATTGGAAAGCCCCTCATATTACTACTTAGTGTATTTAATTAGAAATGACATACACCATCGTAATGATGTCCCTAGATTCTCTCCTTCATACACATGAACACACTCTGTTTCTCCCACTGTAGCTCCTGTAGACTATGTTGAAGCTGCTGTGGACTTCACCTTTGGTCCTGGAGTTAGCAGACGTTGTGTGAATGTGACTATTGTAAATGATGACATATTGGAGGGGGCGGAGAATTTCTTTTCGACCCTCACTACCACTGATCTTGATGTGATTCTGCTACCCAATGAGGCCCAAGTTGTCATTAATGAAGACCCCGACGATAGTATGTTTTACAGTATTTGGATATACATCCTATACCAGTGCATTGTGACTCTATGAATAACTCTGGCCACTCAGGCCATAGACAAACAGAAATTAACTATGTGATTGGGCCTTGAAATGCGAAAGCCTGAAATACTAGTATTGTTTATCATGCAGGTACTTTCCAGATCTTTTTTAAATATACAAGTATGGCAAGCTATTCCAGTTCTAGCAATACCATGAGTTTTCTTTGGGAACCTAACCAGCCATTGTGTTGTATAGATAGAGTTTTTGCACTGAGATGCTATGAGAAAGTTTCCCTGGCCCTGAAGCATGCACAAACTGTTTCTGTAAGGTGTAAGGCTAATCATATTATTGTGAATCATAGGTGTACATGCACACTACCTTTTCCTGTAGCAATATTATTATAATGACTGTGGCCGCTTCACACCATGTCCCATGCAGGAGTTACAATAGGATTTGACCCAGACATGTACAGTGTTCTCGAGTTTCAGCCACAGGTAACGGTCTTTGTGGAACTGTTACTTGGCATTTTGGAGACAAGTGTCACAGTCAATGTACACACAACAGGAGCTACAGCCACTGGTAGGTCCAAGAAATGACAGAAATACACAGCTTTATTATACACTCATAGTACCTCTGTATGGTTCATCTTATAACAGGGCATCCAATATCACTGCACGATCCAGTGATATCGGGTGGCGTAAGTTATCAATTTGATGTACAGGCCATTTAAGATCATTGGTGGAGACAACATAAAAAGATAATGGAAGCGGCTGTGGAAGAGCTGTTCCTAGCAACTTATAGCACTCGTCCGCAGAATCTAACTTACAGCCCTTCATTGCTTCTTTGGGAGATTTGATCATTTCCGATATGGACTGAGTTACTTTAGTGTCAATACCGTATTTCCGCGATCAGATGCCGCCCTCCATTAGTCGCTGCCCTCGAATTATAGCCGCACCTCCGGACGTGCTGAACGAAATAGACGCCGCCCTCCAATACTGGCCGCAGCTAGTATTCGAGTAGCACGTGAACAAACCTCGTGACTGCAGACGTAGCAGAATTGATACAGTATACAGTGTACATACAGGTAGTTAACAGTCCTCGAGGAGAACTTCGTTCGCCTCCAGCTCGTCTTCGTCGTCTTCTATCTCTTCAAAGGGGTCCAAATCCTCGGTATCGGTACCGGCAGTGTCAAGGCTGGCAATGACCCTTCTCATGGAATTATGAGTGTCTGCAGCCACTCCATCTTCTTTGAGGCAGTGGATTTCTTCGTCTTCTGTTCCATCAACTAAAAGCCCTCATTTTTACAAAACATTTTACCCGATTCATGCTGAGTTTAGTAAATGCCGCCCTCCATTAGTCGCCGCCCTCGAATAGTAGCCGCACAAATTTGCGTGCTGAAGTAAATAGTAGCCGCGGCGTCTGATCGCAGAAATACGGTATCTCCTATAGTAATGATGTCATTCATGTCTACACTCAGGCATATAACCCTGTTCACAGACTCCATTCTCAATATCGATTTCTCTGTGTGTTTTTTTTGCACTGCATGAAAAATGGAGTCTGGGAATGATGCTGCTTAAGCATAATCTTTAATACTGGACACTTCTGATTCTAATGGTATAGCTATGAATTTGAAAATCTCACAGCAGGTGAACCTCAGGCAGACTTATACATACTCAAGGAACGTACAGGTAGAACGTTTTACACCTCGCTTACCGCATAACAAACGACATCTTAGTCATTTTTCTACCTCATTATAAACTGCTGAGTAAGACTAACAGCATATGCGAATTCTACAAAGATGTGATATATATACTGATACATACAGATTATTGTTGCTTTTTTCTATTTCCCTCTCAGCTGATGTTGACTATGACAACATACCCCCATCAGAAGCAGTTGAACTTGTATTTGATCCCTCAAATTCTGAGAGGAGTGTAACTATTTCCATCATTGATGACACACTGCTTGAGCGAGTTGAATTTTTCTTTGGCGAATTGACCACCACATTCTCCACTGTTATACTGGATCCCCAGCGGGCCAATATCTCCATTATTGATAATGATGGTAAGTCCTAGAAATGTGCAGTGATATGAGGTATGCTTCCATATTGATCATACGTAGCTAAATCTGTTGATATTTAATTGGCTGCACATCAGCAACCTTCAAAGAATACTACATATAGGTAATAATGGCACACAAGATTATTGCTCATTCATTAAAAAGTGCTTATACTGATAGTAGACAGCCTTGGATTTTGCTTCCCTTCAAATTTTGTACTTTAAACAGTCAGAGGTTCCTGTGATGCTTTATGAGGCCCAAAACCGCCGTTAATGAATTACTGAGTACCAATAAACAGTATTACCAAGATTTTAGGGAGGGGGGAAACTTAGATTGGGAGGAGGAGGGAGGGGAGGGGATATCACCCCTTTCTCTCTTCTTTGCATGAAGCCTTGGCTTGTCATGGAGTGTATTAGAGGACGTACTGGTTTTTGTTTCTAATAAGCAAGTAGTACAGAAACAGATGTGTGTATGTGTACCGAAGGGGGTGGGTGGAGTAGGGTGAGGAGTATAAAATGTAGAAGGAAAGTCCCCCCCGCCCCATCTTGTCCCCTTCTTCAACTAGGACCTACACTTACAAGCTCCTCCCATTAGTAGTTGTGAGCACATGACCTGGCACTGCTGTGATTTATTTGTGTAGAAGCGACAATTGGGTTCCTGGAGACACGATATACTGCTGATGAAGACGATGGCACAGTGAACCTTCTCGTGGGACTTATTTCTGGAAATCTGACCAAGGATATTGTTGTCAGGTTCTATACTGAAGATGGGACTGCCACACGTAAGAATAAGTGTCATAAGTTTCATATCAAAGTGAACAATTTTAGTAGTAAGATTAAACAAGATTACAGGTAGCAGCTACTCAATTTCTACAGTAGTACAAACATTTGCTGTACCTGTGGTGTATATACAATGATTATTAAAAATTATATTACACCCATTATCACCTAATACAGAACCCATGGACTACGAGGAGGTTGATACACTCCTGACCTTCAGCCCAACTGTCTCAACCATCTCGGTCCCGGTCACCATCATTAATGATTTGGTTGATGAGCTGCAGGAAGAAGAGTTTGAGGCTGAACTTGAGCTCATAACTGTAACAAATGTGACAGTAGCACCTGCCATAGCCACAGTCATCATTGAAGATGATGATCGTGAGTTGTTTCATATCTTCTGCATAATTGAACAGCGGAAGTGTGATATTTATTTAACTGGGTAATTTATGGATAGACATGTCACTCTCGGAAACAGCAATAGGCTGATACTAAGATTGCTTTACGTTTTTGCGTTTGTGTGTTCGTCTACAATTATCACGTGCGCTAAGTTAAGTCATTCCGTTACTATGCCACTATAGCCACGAGTGCAGTGGAAGCTACTGGAAGCTTGCAGGCTCAATAGGCCAAGGTGTGTCAAGCAAGATTAGTATTGTGTTGCCTAGACGGCGAAAGAGTGGTAGGTGACGATGATAATTCTGTTTTCGCAAGTTCTGATTCGGTAACTGGAAGCGCACTACGAAATTGTTGTGTCAGCACTTTTGCTGGAAGCTGTACATGATTAGACTGTCTAGCGAAACTGATCCATTCTACAGCTGCATTTAGCTTAGACTGACCTGTTGTTGAGTACAACCTTCAGTTGGATGATTTATGTAAAAAAACGTCCGGCTGGTTTTTAGTTATGAAATATTAGTCTTGGTGATGTTGCCACACCATAAAATTGCTGAATCAGTACGTTTGCTGGAGGCTGTGCAAGATGGTACAGTCTAATTAGCATGTTGCTCAGTTTGAGTATTATATGAAAATAGCTGGCTGTATTTTAGATATGAAATCAATCTTTTTAATAGAAAGCTTGATGTGGAGATTGCAGGATTGGGACAAAATTTGCTTAATTAATCTCACAAAGTATTTGTTAGTTATGTTATATGTGTTTACATGCAAGTGGCTTTATATAGTGGCCAAACCATGCGAGCCTATGAAACTACCGGGGCTATTTAATGGGCTACATGGTGGAGAGTTCCAGTAGGCAAGAGATGAATGGAAAACTGAAGTTAAAGTTCATCAGTGTAACTGCTAAAAATGTATGATTAATCTACTCCCAGGTGTAACTATCGGTCTGGAGAGGGTGACATATAATGTAACTGAAGGAGTTGGGACTGTGGAAGTTTGTGCTGTCCTGCTTAATGGTACCCTGGCCAGAAATGCAGTTGTGACTCTTTCGACTTTAGATGACAGTGCTACGGGTAAGTCTCTGCTGATGAATTGTGGTTTGGACAGTGCTATGACCAGCAAAATATAGTGGATATCAGCATAGTGTATTAATTTATAGAATGTGAGAAAATCCGAAGTGCATGTTTTAAATCAAAAGGTGTCACCCTAGCGAAGCTAATCTTATTGCCAAGTGCCTTAGTGTGATGCAAGTAATCTTGCAGTGTAGACTGAAATCTCAGCTAGCGATTGTAATGCATATGTATGTATGATGACTGTTGATTGTATCATATAATTATGCTATAGAGGTATATAGTGCACTTACTTCATGTTATGTATTTCAGAACCCCTGGACTATGGCCGTATTAGTGTGGAACTGACATTCAATGCAACTGTTAGTCGAGCGTGTGCAGATGTCACAATTGTTGATGACGATGAGTTTGAGACAGAAGAGAGCTTCAACGTGACCCTGACCACCAATGATGATGTTATACTGGATCCGAACAGTGGCATCATATTGATTACTGATGAGGATGGTTAGAATATATATTACTGTCGTTTATACAGTTGTTACTTAGAACTGTAGATGTTGTGATGTTGTATTGAGCTGGACCCTGCTATAGCCAAATAATTTAATAATTTAGATACCAGACGTGAATGGTAGTGAAACAGTTATAGTTATTTCCTGATGTTGAGTGTTTGATAACTACTATGACACATGCAATGTAGCAACAATGCAGGATATGGTATCACGTTCAATGTTGAAGCATTTTTGCAACTTATTGCCAGTTAAGCAATCTGCATACAACTACAGATACCTAAACATTCAGGTCTTACAAAACCACCCCTTCACCCCTTTCCCCCCCCCTCCCCCCCCCCCCCTCCCCCTCCCACGATCTTCCTCAGAACTGGAGATAGGCTATGAGTTCCCAGAATACACTGTGGATGAGACTGCAGGCTCAGTGGAAGTGTGTGTTGTTGTGACAAGGGGCACTACTGGAACGACAAAAATGGTCACATTTGATCTTGAAGAGGCCTCTGCAACAGGTAGATACTGAAACATACAATATACAAGACTAATGACCCTATATTATGCCACATGTGTCTTATTTTAGCAAAATTGCAAATCGTTTTTATTATCACGAAATAATTCAGTTTGAGGTAGATGAGTGGAAACACTTGAGCCAACTAAGTCTCAACCAATGATGTTTAGTTGTTTATTACGGTAATTACTTACCCCTCTCTACCCTAACAGAACCTGAGGACTATGGCTTCCCAAGCTCTGTAGTATACACCTTCGGTCCTAGATCTACCAGAGAATGTGTGGACATTCCAATTGTGAATGACAATCTTGTAGACCGGGAATTTTTGGAGAGATTCTTTGGTAACCTTGTCAGTGTTGATCCAGCATCCCCACGCATCACGCTCAACCCAGACCGTACCAGGATTACCATTGTGGACAATGATGACCGTAAGTCAGTAAAAGCATACCATACCATTATACCATTTTTTTTCAGGTATACATTTTCATAAAATTGTATGCAACACTTTTAGCTGAAAATTTTGAATTGAGAATCATACCATATAGTGGGACATTCTTACAGGTATACGGATATCTTGTTAGTGCTGGAAAATCTGCATTTGGTTAGTTTTGGTAATTTACCCACTAACTGGGATCGAAATATCTTTTCTGTGAAATAGTATCATTATTGGTGCTGTCCTGGACTTGGAGTGCTTTAGTACATAATTTTCTAGACACTGCAGTATTGTTGGAAGAAGGACGCCTTTTAGGCACATATGATTTATGCTTCATGTAGCTAACTTCTCTAGAACTGGAGAGTTGTTTCTGGCCTCACTTTATTAGCTCTTCATACTTGCGTTTCTATTTTAGTGCAGGCTGGGCTCATCTTACATTCATAGTCATTGCGTTATGTGAATGTTGACTACCAAAGCAGAGGAAAGCATTGATTCATGTGGTACAGTTGTATGTACCTTATGTGGAATAAAGAACAGGATATACTCAGATGGGCTACGTATATTTGTGACCTGTCTTTAATGACTGTGCTTTTCCCTACAGAACTACGAATTGGCTTCTTGGAAGTTGATTATTCTGTGTTAGAGCCAGACCTCATGGTGAATGTGACGGTTGGTATCATAGAGGGTATCCCTGAACCAGGCCTCGAGGTTACAGTTGCACTGTCGGAGTCAGATGGTTCTGCAGTTGGTGAGCTATTACTATAAGATTGTCTCATATTCTGCTCCTACCTCCCAATGAGTTCCGGTAGTGGTCAGTATGTGGTGCTGTGGCATACACTTGCTGAACAGATTGGCATTGACAGTAACATGTTTTATTATGCTTTTACAGATGGTGAGGACTACCGAAGCATTGGCATTGTGAACCTGGTGTTTAGTGCTGATACCAGAGAAATTGGAACAATAATACCGATTATTGATGATGCTGTTGATGAAGACACGGAGCAGTTCTTTACGAGGCTAACCCCAGTCACGATTAGGCCAAATATTGTCATCAGTCCAGCATCAGCAAACATCCTGATTTTGGATGTTGGTGACGGTACGTATTAAGCACACACTACATACAATATACACATAAATACATGTTCTACAGTTATAATTATTAAAGTGATGTACTGTCAGTGATTCCAATTCATTTTAGGTTGAATCTAGGTTAACATTACAAATGCTATTACATATGTATGCATTGTATTGTGCTCTACTTAACTCACGGGAATTGTGTAGCTTAGAATGGTACAATAATATAAACATTCACATGAAGATAGTGCATTCCCATCATTTGCTAACATTCATTTTACTGCTATGGAAAATTTCTTTTATAGTTGTGGTTATCGGTCTTGAACAGACAAGATATTCAGTACCTGAGGCTGATACCCTGGTAGAAGTGTGTGCTGTATTGATGAGAGGGCAGCTTCAAATTGAACGGATTGTCACCCTCACAACCAGTGACATCACTGCTGAAGGTTTGTTCCTGTCTGTGACAGATATCAAACTTAATGTTGAGTAGCACTTTATACCACTCAGAGGTACACAACTGTGCAGGGTAGGCTTATTTATAAAAGGTTTTGTAATGTATCTTATACCACATTTCATCATCTATAATAAAAGTGATTGGCTGAAAAGTATTGGTTACATACGCTCATAACCCACACTTTTATTCTTACCGCTAGAGGCAAGACGTTGCTACGCAGCGCTGATTGTGCGCTTGCGCAATGTGGTATAAGTCAGATAGACCACACCCACTCATGGGTTATGCGCCGTAACCCACTTGTTTGCATTTATCCCTCGGCTTCGCCTCGGGATAACCGCAAACTCGTGGGTTACATAGGCGCATAACCCACTCTTGGGTGTAGTCTATCCTATACATAGTCAACCTTTTATGATAGCTAGTGTGCATAAACCACGTGTGAAAGTCAGGTGGAACATCATGGTCTGAATCTTTTTCATCACCTTCAACTATTTTGACAAAGTAGCCAAATCATACCGATTCTGCTATAGAGTGTTTAGCTACCAGCCAGGCATGCGCTTTGTGCACGCCAGGCTGGTACTAAGATTGCTTTATGTTCCTGCGTCTGCCTGTGTGTGTGTTCGTCCACAATTATCCAGTGCACATCATTCCGTTACCATGCCACTATTGCCATGAGCGCACAGTGGAAGCTACTGGAAGTTTGCAGGCTCAATAGGCCAAGGTGCGTCAAGCTAGATTAGTTTTGTGTTGCCTAGATGGAGAAAGATTAGTAGGTAAGGACGATAATTCTGTTTTGGCAAGTTCTGATCGCTATTTAACTGGAAGTGCACTACGAAATTGCTGTGCCAGCACTTTCACTGGAAGCTGTACATGACTAGCCAAGCTGATCCATTTTACAGCTGCATTTAGCTTAGACTAACCTGTTTCTGAGCACAACCTTCAGCTGGATAATTTATGTAAAAAACACCTGGCTAGTTTTTAGATATGAAATATGAGTCTTGTTAACTTTGTCTCTGGTCTAGGATTTCTAACTGTATTCCCATGGATAAAAGTGTTATTCATTGTATTCCACAGCTCCTGATGACTATGAAACTGTTTCAGCAGATCTCACTTTCAGTGCTAATGTGAGCCGATCTTGTGTGAATGTTATCATTCGTGATGATAACCTTGCTGAGGGTCCTGAAGAGATCAGGGTCACTCTCACCACTACCGATCCAGAAGTGAGACTCAACATAACTGAGGCCATCATTGAAATTATCGATACAACCGACGGTGGGTCTATATCTGTTCTCTATTTGCCATACAATACTATCACATACGTCATTAGTTAGTGATCATCATATTAATGTGCTCTATCATGTGCAGACATTCTTGTGAGGTTTGTGGAGTCTGCCTATACTTTTGGAGAGGCAATGGGTGTTGGATTTATTGAGGTTGAGAAGACTGGAATAGTGCAGGATGCATTCTCCGTTATTGTCCAAGGAGGTTTGTCAATTATCAATTGGTGTATTGATACTTACCACTAGTTGGGAATACATGGTTGGCAATTTGAAGCAGTATAGCACCTTCACTTTCATTTCCACACTACGTGTCTAAAACTAAGCATGATAGCCATATGATTTCTCTACTACCATGCAGTGTAACCAGTATTTAACGAGGAAATAGAATTTATGCTGAATTTAAAGGGGGCTTCTTAGTTGGCTCTTGCATAACAAAGAAAGGCTCTCTGAATACCAACTTTAATTCTTTGCCAACATTTCGACTAAATGCTGTAGTCATCTTCAGGGTAGAAGTGAAGCTAGTGTGAGAACACTTATTTTATAGGTACGGACGTCATGTCATAATGCTCGTCAGAAAACATCATGGAAGTGCGCGTGATGAGTGTGGATGTACAGACAGACAAACAGACAAATGCAAAACATAAAGCATCATAGTTCCAGATGGGAGCGTATGAAGCATTTACCTGGCTGGCAAAATTGGTCTTGCATATTTTAGCCAAATTCTTTCCTAAATTGACAGGTCCGAGCACACAAACTGATGTGGAAGTTTCAGGAGTTGGTGTTGACACAGTCATCACCTTTGGAGCTGGTCCTGCAGCTCCTGATGTGATCCGAGTTAATGTGACCATCAACGATGACCAAGTAGGACTGGAAGCAGTGGAAATGTTCCCAGTTAGTCTTGAACTAAGTCAGCCCAATCAAGCAGTGGCAGTGGGAGCACCCGATACCACTATTGTCAATATCATTGACGACGATGGTAGGTTTACATCATCACACAAGTCTCTGTTTATATACCATATCATGGGTCGGCTTACTTCAAATCAAGAGAGAGTTAATAATGTATTAATGAAATAGCCAAGCCTTTCATTCACAATGAGCCTCATCTACTAACACTTGTCTTAATGGCAGGCCCCTCAAATTGTAATCTGTCATATGCAGAGTCTTGTGTGACTGTGCCTCTTTGCATACACTCGTTAACAGCTTGTGCATGTATTTGTTCCATGCATTTGCAACATTAGTATGTATGTGTTTATTCTTATAGCTAAATAGCTCAAGTTTTTTGTTTTCAGCTCAATAAATAAATTTACAGCTGACTACTAGACAAGGGCAATAAACTATACTATTTCAGAATATGCTATGAATATTTATAATTGTACCTACTACAGAGGTGACCATCCGGTTTGGTACAACAGCACTCTCTGTGAATGAGAGTGCAGGCACGTTCATGATGTGTGTGCTAAAGAATCGTGACACAATTGTACCTGTGACGGTTGATATACAGCTTATCCAGGGAACTGCTACACAGGATGTTGGTAAGAATGACTCCTCTTACGATCATGCACTGCATGTAGCTGAAGTGAGAGTAATAATAATGATGAGAGTGTGAGTATGTTATTTGGCTTCTATATGGTTGATTAGGGTCATGTACTTTGTATACATTTGTACATGCTGTAAGTCCCATATCTGGGATGAGTGCTAAAGACTGGTACACACTTCCCATGTACCAAAGTTTAAGCTTGTTTTCTAGACTTTGTCACGCACTACTGTAGTGGAGAGCTGAGAGTGGGAAGCAACAAGAATAGCCTTTCCCCCTCCTTACATTCTAGCACTACTACATTCCCCGATAGTAATCAGTCTGCTGAAGCCATTGATAGCACCTATGCTTATATCTATCAGTGAGATTCACGCACCTGTAATTGACCAATCAAATACAAGAAAGTACTAACACTGTACTCTATGGTATACTTCTTTATCATTCTTTACAGACTATGATTCAACCACCCTACCAACCAGTGTCACCATCCAGCCAAATTCTGATCGCTTTTGTTTCAATGGCGGCATAATTGATGATAGCATAGTACTTGAGGGAAATGAAGACTTTCAGCTTATGCTGGTGAACCCTTCACCTGGTGCAGTAGTGATTACAGATGACACAACTACAATTACTATTTTGGATGATGATGGTAAGCTATCGGGCACTATTTGTATGCTATTACTCTTGCTGATGTGATAATGCTAGTAGTTTTGACCAGCAATCATAGAATCATTTGACCTGGCCAATAACTAATTAAGATTCATAAGAAATTCTTTACCTTGACTCTCACTTCTGCAGTGGCACAGGTCTCATTCGAGCGACCATCATACACAGTAAATGAGAACGATGGAGTGGCACGTATCTGTCTGCTGAAGGACCTTGAATCGGCTGTGACTTTTTCTGTGAACACAGATACAGTTGACGGCAGTGCTACAAGTATGTATTGTTGTGTGTTAGATTGAAGTGCTATTATAATACAATCCATGCATCTTGTCCTGCCTAGGTCCTGATGATTACATAGGTGGACCTCAGTCAGTAACATTCCAGACTGTAGCTGGTGATCGTCAGTGCATCGATTTTGTTATCATACCAGACAGTGAGCGGGAGCCCATTGAGTGCTTCGATGTCAACCTTCAGATACCAGCAGCAATTGCCGGTTCAGTTGTTCCTGGGACACCATCCACTGCAAGAGTGTGCATTGAAGGTGAGCAGTTTGTAATGCCAGCTAAAACTTCAGTTAGTCATTTTTATGCTCTCCCTTTTAGATGTTGGTGTGCTAGTGAACGATACGGTCATTGGTGACCCTCTCTTTATTGTACCGATACTTGTCAGTGATGAAGACCAGCTAGCTATTGGAAGTGACAGGATTTCGTTATGCTATGAAATCCATGGCGAATCCTCTCAGTGGTTTAACTTGGTCACTGATGAATGTACTTCGGTTAATGCCTACTACACTAACTTGACTGATTTCCTGAATGTCATTGAACGAGTTGCTATTCGAGCCGCTGATGATAATGGTAACTGCAGAGAGATTGAAGTGGATCTTGATGGCTGTTCTACCACGTTAGATGGAACGGCTTTGACTACGTCACGGTATGAAGCTGGAGGCATTCGGATCAGGCAGTACCCGAGACGTGTGCGAGTTGCAGTTCCCAACTGTGCAGAACTGAGTCTGATCATGTGGATCACTTGTGAGACACGTACTCTTCAGAATCCCTTCACCGGAGATGATATTGTTGGAGACATGATACGATTTGATGTTCTGAGGGGCCTTAACTTTGGCCACTCTGATTCCCATGGCCTGATTGGTAAGTTCTATGACCCTCTTTGGGACAAATCTGAAGTGGCTTACAGATATACATAATATTATACTATTCTCCTCTGCTAATTTGAGGGTGGTTCAAGAAAATATACTGCAGCTTGGGAGAAATTTAAAGAAAGTTAGCGGGTGTAGCTCACTACAGCAATTTGCTAAGCTTCGCATCAGTATGTATCTAGATCGTAATTATGTGTTGGTATAACATACATCAAGTTATAAAATTAATAAACAAGGCTGGAATGGGCCGCTTTCTGATATATCTATGCTATAGACCTCTATACCTTTTCTGTCCCCAAGAAGTTTAGCACATTGCAATTTTATGAGCCTGTCTACTGCTTGGTGCTTTAATTTACTATTATGTGTATCATCAAAGATATTTTATACACGTGAAATGCATTGTATGTAGTGATGTCATGTGAGTTTAGCCTTTTCCAACTTGATTCCTGTAGGCCAGTTCTGGAATGTCCTTGTTGATTTATCCCCATTTAATGGCACTCTGAGGGCTGGCTTCTCTGGTGAGAATCGATACGAGATTGATTTCAACCGTGATGGTTCTCCCAGACGAGTGTTTACAGGCTACTTTTACCAGCTTACGTGGGACCAGAGGGAAGGCCCCTGCCTCTACGTTGGCAACAGGCAAGGTGGCCCTCTCTTTGAAGTCCTAAATCCAAATAATCCTGTGATTGAGGGCACTTATGCAGATTATCGAGTAGCTGGTGCATTTGATGAAACAGGTTTTACATTTACTCGTTTTGATGGAACCCAGTGTTAACTTCATTGTAGTAGAGCACTCTTATAGCTACCTCCCCTTACAAGAGACTTGTGACTTGTATTAGTTTTAGCAGTAGCTTTTGATGTTCATGGTATGTATGTTATTACAATTTTTTTTGGTAATGTTGACATGATAACATTTTGGTTTCACTGGTAGCTATATACAGTGGCAGAGCTATCCTTCAGCCCTTCCTAATTCACAGAGTACACCTCCTAGTGTCCAACTAAAATATACTGGAACCCCAGCAGCCTGAGTACTACTTCACTGGATGCTGTAGAGGTGTCCAGTTTTGAGCACTTGTGAAGGAGGGTGGAGCTTCTATCAATTAATCCCTCCTCCTCTGCATGGAAGTGCAAGATCAACTGATTGAGTCTTGGTCCCAGCCTCTTCTCCCAGACAACCCTCCCTTGCTCTTGATTCAATGTACAGCCAGCTCGAGGAATCAGTTCGCTGCCCCAGCTCGCTAAAACAGGTAGCTAGCTATGTGAGGCAGCCAGCCTGTCAATAGTCTGCCATAATTATTAATGACATTAGAGTATAGTGTTAGTACTTTCTTGCATTTCATTCAAAACTGTTGCTAGGGCTACACTCTAAATAACTTAGATACCTCAACCAATGGGATCTACGGGCTTTAGAAACCCTCGGGCCCTTGGGTTTCTAAAGCCCGTAGATCCCTTGGTCTCGGTATCTAACTTATATTTAGAACCAAAAGTAATTATTAATTTCTCATCATGCTAGATATTTGAAATTGTAGCAGGGAGAAGGGTTTTATCATGCGCTCTGGAATAGTGTAATAGGTGGGTGTGGCCTACAAGACTGGTTTGATCAAGCATTCCAGCACTGCATGTGGCACACGGGAAATTGTGGCTGTTGCAGACGCTCAGGACTTCAGATACAGTGGGACAATGAGCACTGCTATGATAGCATATATAAAACAATTATGCGAGCCCTGACAGTAATGAGAAAATAATTTTAGTTAGTTGCCTTAGCTACAGCATAATGATAAGCAAAATGTACCAGCAAGTTTTGTCCTGGGGTGCATACTACCATCGGCTACTATATACTATACCATGTGTTTTAAGTAACATTATTTTGATAGACAGTGTGTTTGTAGCTAGCTAGCTACATGCATAGCTACAGGAGTCGCTAACTATAGCTGTTGGGTTGGAAATGTCTGTTCCTGAAGAGGGAGGGTTTGTTGAAGTGTGTGCAGTTGTGATAAAACAACTAGCTATGAGCATCACTGTCCACACGTTCCCAGGTATGACAGGGTCAATGGCATTCTGATAGTCTAGCTGGTACAGTTCTTCAATGAAATGGCCTGATCTCCAAAAATTGCCACTGCCCAACGTTTTTTGCATATTGGAAAAACATGGGTAGGGCCGTGTTTTACTAAAGTGCAAAAAACGCTGGGCAGTGGAGCCTGGGAACAAGGCTAGTAGCTATAAGCCTTGGTAGAAATGGAGAGAAACAGATTCTTGGATGGTATGAGAGCCAACTTCAGAAAATGCAATACTTAACGGTTAGGTTCCATCCTTGAGTACTCGATGTTGGCTCCTGTTTTGTTTCTGCACGCTCTCTGACATCATTTTCACTGTATATTAATAGCTACTCAAATCCGGCATGCACGTTTGAAACAAAGGTACAGCTCAGGCTGAGAAAAGAATTTTTGTCAATATACATGTACAAGACTGCAGTATTCTAAAAATAGCTACTGTTTCAAGACAACCCACTGTCTGGCCATGAAGCAGAGATACTATACCTATCTATCTAACTATCATCTATTCATAAGTTTGAAGTGGACCAGGTTTCTTTCTGTCATGCGGCAACAAAAGGTTCTGTTTGTTCAAGAAGTAATTTCATTATGCAGATAAGGAAGTCTGCACAGCTGTTGGACAGATGGTGACTTGAACCCCCTCAGCCCAATCACTACTGCAGATCAGGCCATGAAAACAAGAGCACGTGTTCTGACCCCAGCCTAGCTATAGTACAGGAGTTTGGTAACACTGTAAGGCCTGATCATGAGCCTAGGCTTTCTTAGCTACGATTTATAGTATCTATGGATAAACACATTAAATTAATGGGTGGGTGAATGCTTTGAAGTCCAT
Organism: Phakellia ventilabrum; assembly: GCA_963921505.1. Classification (NCBI taxonomy): domain Eukaryota; kingdom Metazoa; phylum Porifera; class Demospongiae; order Axinellida; family Axinellidae; genus Phakellia; species Phakellia ventilabrum. Next base: position 6,197,009 of record OY997395.1, on the reverse strand, counting down.
TCCTGGAATAGCTTGTGACTTCACTTTTACTGCAGCCGAACCGAATTACGTCAGGATGACGTTAAATTACGTCATACCCCGCGACGACCTTTCTACCTAGTTTAGGAACAGATAGTGCACAGACCGCTAGGCAACTCCATCGCTCTACTTTCATTGCTAGTCTCGCGAAATTGGGGAGTAAAATTTTTCTCACGTCTGCGAGTAGCTGGTGGAGCTCGCGAGACTACTGAGGATACTTAATTACTAACGTTAGTAGATTGCACGTGAAAGCAATGCCGCAATGCCGCGCCCACAGGAATTACTAGGAAATAGGCGTATGCGCGCGCCGCGACCATGTACCAATGGCAGAACACCTAATTACTTGCGTGGGTATTTAACGTATCGACTGGTGCACAGCAGACATAATAGTCTCGCTACTGCAGACAGTGATCAGTCGCTCAGCTCTATTGCGTTGTATGTTCGATTTCAAGGAGCGGAGAAAGGCTGCGAAATTGAGTGTTCAGAGAACAAGCGAAGGGCCCCTAAAATGCAGTCGGGATACCGCACGTTCAGCTGTGCTTCTGCCTTTGCAGCGTTGGTCCTCTTTACTGCGATTTCTGGAGGTGAGTCCGCACCCTATGTTCAGAGTACAATGAATAATTCTATGGTCCAGCCCCAAGCATAGGTTTAATAGTACTGACAGCTAAAACTGCGGACTGGTAAAACGACTCGGCCTTGTACTTATTACCGCATGCCAGTAATTATTTTTGACAGTATGTTTTAGTCTCGCGGGCCAGACTCACGCGCGCAGAGCGGAAAAGTGAGTCTGGTCAAATCCCCGTATGGCTTTCGTGCAGTAGTAAGGGCAGCTAACTAAGTGGGTGCGAACATATTTGGGACCGTAGATATTTATTATAAATAACCGTAGGTTTATTTATGTTGGGACGTAAGTGTAGAAACAGCAGCAAGCAGCACTGCTCGCGCGGTATGACATCACGTCCTTTGAATACCAGTACTGCTCAGCTGCAATCAGATTGCAGCAGCAAGAATTAACTTTCTTTTGTCTGCAGCGCCTTTCTGATAATAATCGTATTCATCATGTGGCTGGAATGTCGACGTCTGTGAGACTATACTACGGCTTTATTGTGTAAATCAATTACACTCTGCTAAGCATTGTTTTGTTGGGTCTCATACAATGCTGTTGTGTAAACAGTGCGTGTGCCAGCTTGCAGAGGGCTGCCAATTTTGAGCTAGCAAGCCATATCTGCTAAATTTTTATCAAAGTGTACCACAGTGATCGTCACTGGCAAGATCAGATGTACTAGTATTAGCATTTTGCAATGAACACATTTTGTTAAAGTGCACTGGTGTACACAGTTGAGTAACTTACAGACCAAATATTTTTCAAATGGAACTAAAATCTGCTGTTTGAATTTATTTGCATATATGATCAAGCGGCGTGAACATGAGTTTCAAGCAGCATAGCCCATCTTTTTGCTCTCTCGTAGCTGCCATGACTCATCCTTGGACATGTGCTGCAGACAGAGATGTCTCTCTTCTGACGCCAGTAGTTTTTTTTAATAGCTATTCATATAGGCACGCTTCCTGAAGTTGTCATTCTCACAACTGGCTGGCTCGTGATAATATTAAGCTTCCCATCCCATCCCATCCCGGGGGTTGCATTCTCCAGCCTCCCAAGTATTCTTTGTTAATTTGTATACGGCCCATAGCTGTGATGGCTACTGTGTCTGTTCTTGTGTAACCTAAAAATGTATGGGAGACAGAGGCTGAGACACACAAGTAGCCATTTCTTTCGCAAATTCAAAAGCACAAACATGTCCATGAAGAGTAGTAGCATGTTCTCTTACAGCTTGATTTACATGAAGCAACAGGATGTGCCTTCCTGCAGTCGAGCCTGATGGTAGTGTTAGTCTAGGCAGTGTATACGTGTAGCTAGCATGCACGCTTGATTTGCAAAAAATTATGTTTTCTGTACCTAACATTTAGGATGACCTGGTGTCTGTACACTCACTTTTGAGTTTTTATCTTTTTTGCCGTCTACATTTTAGATTTTTGCAGATTCATCTCGCACTACAAAAATGAATCTCACACAATGTTTTTCCCAGAATATATGGTACTGCATACATGGTATATTGCACAAAACTTGTACATCATTTTGGCGTATTTTCAAGATGGTTCTAAATGACCAAATGCCATAACTTTCGACCCTGCATCAAACATGTGTTTATGAAATAATATGGTTAGGCTTCTTTCCTAAAATTCTCCTGGAAAACAGTGGGGTACAGCAGGGGCAGAGCTAATTTTCTTGGGGCACCTCACAGGTACTAATGTGTCATATGAGACTGCTGAGCCTAGAGAACTCTACCTCAAAAATATTCTGTTAGTAGAGGAGCACACATATATAATAATAATAGTGCACATATGATGTACAGGAATCTCCATAGTTCCACTACTCCACTGTGGGAAGTGCAACATGAAAGGCTTCAAGCTGGTATCAAAGTGCATGTGATGTCTGTCTATATTGCTTTACCTTTGATATATTAATGCAAACTGCTTATGTGTACACAGCAACAGCTGCAATGCCATGGCGGTGAATCCTGTTGTGTGTGCTCATGTAAACAGACAGCAGGTTTGCTGAGGTAGACATCATTGTGCTGGCAGATGGTAGCACATTAGCACCAAGCCACCAGACTGCTTATTACATAATGAGTAGCAGTACTATAATTGTCATATGAGACAGCTGAGCTTAGCTATTTATAGTCTGCCCAGACCTCTACTCACCCACCGAAGTCCGCTTGACCCTATGATGTGGATGTCTGGTATGCGGGATGACCAATAAGAGCAAAGCTAGAATAATAATTACCTCATAGTACCACATGTGGTAGTATAGTACATGACTGATGCCAATGATTGCTGGCTAGTAGCAACTGAAATACTCATTTTCAAGAAGTTCAATCGACGGATTGGTTATAGAAGCGGTGCAGAGCCTCCGCTTCAGCAGAACAACAGAAAACCACTGTAGCCATCCACGTCTACTGCACTATGTCACTTTGGTCACACCCCTCAAAGGTCAGGTAGCATGTTCTATTGTCCCCAAACCATTCTTCGGCGGCAGCGAGTAGAGGTCTGGGTATGAGTCTAAGCTATTTAGAGAACTTACATTAACTACCTCAACAGTATTCTATCAGAGGAGACTGCAAGAGGCCCAAGTGTACATATATAATGAACATGTTATTGGGGCGAGCCTGAGCGAGCCCCACACTAGTCATGTCAGCGGTGCATTTTCTCTGAATGTATAAAATATCGTACGTGCGTCGTGCCGTATATTCGATGTTCAGAAAATTTAACGCTTTGCAATCTAATTTTGCAATTCCAATTTCTCGCGCTCTCACTTAGCAGTCTAATTTCTCGCGATTCCACTACACACGCTAAACACGCGGCAAAACCACTGAATTGTCATGCTATGGATGCTACAGAAACGCAGAAATCGGAGAATAAGGGATAGGGCTAGGCGCGCCGTTCAGACTGCCGAAAGAAGAGGGGCAGACCTGCAACAAAGAAGGCGCAGACTGGCAGGCGAGACTGACGAGGTGAGACAGGCCAGGCTGCAGCGAATGACTGACAGACTTGCCGACGAGACTGCTGAGGAGAGAGAAGCCAGTCTGCAGCAAACAACTGCTTCCAACTATGCGAGATTGGCTGCTGAGACTGCTGAGGAGAGAGAGGCCAGGCTAGAGTCTGACAGCCGACTGAGGCACAGACAACAACAGGTCAAGCAGACACAGCTCCCATTGTTTCAACAATCTTCTGTCCGAACGAAGATGCGTAAATTTCATGCACACATGGCGTTATACAATACCTCATTACTACATGTATCAAACACATCATCCACCAGCTTACTTCCCCTTCAAATTCACAATTCTCGCGAAGGCTCGCCCCACAATGCCCTGCATTTGCCTAGTATCACTTAAATAAGGAATCTGCCATAAGGATTTAAGTGACTCAGCTGGAGAATGGATTTTAAAGGTCCATTAGCAAGTTACTTGTGGTGTCTGACTGTAATGCTTTACCTTTGACATATTGGCTGCTGCTACTGCATTATTTAATAAGCAGTCTGGTGACCTGCTGCTAAGGTGCTACCATCTGCCAGTTTACAAGAGCACAATGCAGCCTCACACTGCAGCTGTTGCTGTGTACACATACTATAACAATTAGGATTGGCTGATTTGTCTGCAACTTTGAACTTGCCACTAACGTACTTTCCTTCTGTCTTTAATGGTCTGGAGATACTTCCACCACCACCCCATAAACAGTTGCATTCTAGGCTGCAGTGGAAGAGTGCTTACCAGATGAGAGCGAGGCCAGACTGCTGGACACATCTGGCCCTTCAGAAAATTCACTTCATCAATGTTGAATCTCTTTGGGGGGGCTTATATGTGACCTGATGCCATACCTTCCAGCCCTGACTGAAACGTGTTCTCAAAAACATTACAGTTAGCCTTCTTTCCTAGATTTCTCCTGGAAAACAGTGGGGTACAGTTAATTTTCTTGAGCCACCCAATTGGTAACAATGTGTCCTATGAAATAGCTCAGCTTAGCTATTGACAGAATTTTACCTCTAAAGTATTCTATTAGCAGAGGAGGCTGGAGGAGGGTCAAGTGAAAGTATACAAGACTGGAGCATCTAGTCAAAACGCTGGCAAAGCTTTTTCTAAAGTAAAGTTGATATTTCAGAGAGTCCTTCTTTCTTTTGCACGAGCAAACCAAGAAGCCTCTTTTTAATTATGAAGCTTCTTTACCTTAAATATCATACTTCCGCAATCAGACGCTACCTTTGAATAGTTGCTGTCCTCAAATTGTAGCCACACCACTGGAAGTACTGAACAAAATATTTACTGCCTTCGAATAGTGGCTACGCTAGCACTCAAGAACAATGTGACCAAGGCTCAAGTCAGCAAAATACTGTAGCTACAGACAGGAGTCGAGTAAAATACTTTCTGGCAGGATGTCGATTTACAGGCAGCTTCAATTGGGCTTCGATCCATTCACAGACATTGAAAAAGGCTAACATTGTATGTTGTGATGGCTTTGCAATCACTGTTAGGCACAAGGCTGATTGAAGAAATGAATTTGAAGTGCCTTTCGTGCATTGCTAGCAAACTGTCCGGTGTAATAAACATCACCTTCAAATAGTGGCTGCCCTCAATGAGTAGCCGCAAAAAAATATGTGATGACATAATTACTGGCTGTGGTGCTTGATTGTTTTCCATATACTCTTAGGGTTAGAGTTGGGGCCAGGTTATAGATGTCAATGTCTGCATTTCTGCCAGACCTGTATCCATATTATTTGAATCACGATCATCTGTTCCCAAATATTTGGTTACTGTTACATGATATCTGTTACAGTATATACACATCCCATACTGAAGACATCATCATATGATATTGGACGTGTCAACTAGTACTTCAATTTTTAGACCATGTGATGAAGCTGCAATTGGTACTTGTATGCTGAATATATGGCGTCAGTCTGTGGGCATTTCTAATATTAACCTTGGTGCCACACCTCAGTCAGTTTCAGGTCCTCATCATATATTTAGCATGACAATCTAACTACCCAGCTCATGTCAGTTCCATGGCCTTGCATGCTGCACTGGGTACTCAGCAGAAATCACCAACTCACATGGGAACATTTATTCCCTACAGGTAGTGCACAGTTCAGATGCTTTACTACACCCTCCAGTGCTGGGGAATTGAATTGTGGAACTGCTGACGGTGAATTTGAAGCTGCAAGCATTGAAGAATGCTGTCTCGGTACAAATGGACAGTTCTTTGAGCCTCGAGCAGGATCTGAAGGCTGTACTGCCTGCATTGGTATGTAAAATAGTTCAGCCATGATCCCTTGAGTGCAAGATAATATGTTTATGGGCTTCTGATATTAATTTCAATGCTGTAAAGATCTTGGTGCATTTACCAGAGCATATTAGTCAACTGATAAGGCCTCTAGGCTCTGTACTCTATCTGGGGTACAATGGAGAGAAGCTATAATTATACTATTTGTTCGAGGCATTAAAACGGATAGTTGTCAGTATAATATTGGTTATGCCTGTTTATCACCCTGCATCAGTGTTCCCACTAAGCCTTCTAGAGTAGTGTACATACCTTTAGTACTGATAGTATGCAATTAGACATCTAAAGTGTGCACTGATCAACTATGAAAGGGTATTGTTATTTTTTATTACAGTGTTTGGATGGTTTGATGGGGCAGCCATTACTCTCGATGAGCGAACTGAGACTTATGAACTAACAGCTGGTTTTGTGAAAGGAGGCGCTGTGCAAACTTTTGTAACCGCTCAAGGTTTGGCAGGATTCGACATAGCTGTTGAAGAAAGTGGTGCAGGTAAGTGGGGCTACCAGACTAGTTAACTAAGTGAGAGAGATATTGTTCCAGTTCTCTCAGTTAGTCACAAGATTTGTCTCATAAGTGATAACCCTTATTGTGCTAGCTTTACACAGGGACCCTTACAGACTTATTGTGGCCCTGGGCAGGAAGTATCACAAGAACCACTGACATACATTATTTAAGCATGCAGGCTTACCATGTGTCCAAACAATTCATATACATTACTAAGACATTCCTGAGTGTAACAATACACACATGTGCACAATGCATGAACATACAAATACTATCCGAACTCAGAGGAGGTTAGATATGGTCATGTGACAGGCTACATGATTATGGAGTTGTATGGATTCTCTGTGGAGCTGCCTGTACAAAAACAGTTTGGTCCAGTTTTGGCAAAGTGTTGTTGTCAATACACAAGAAATGCATATTGTTGGTATCCGCGTGTTAATGAATGTGTGTCCAACTTCCTCTGATCTGAACCTACCATTGTCTGTTTCCCACTGGCTCAACAACTATTATACCGTTGCTTACCAAGTTAGGCTAATCTATAGGTTCTTGAACACCATAAACCAGTTAACCACTGAGCTAAAGATATAAAGCATGTGCTAGCTGAATCGGGTATGTATGTATGTATGTATGTATGTATCTGTCGTAAGTAAAAATTAAAGTTTTCGTCTCTTTAACTTACCATTGGAAAGTTATGGCCATATTTCCTCTACCAAGTCAGTCAGAAATGGCTGGCTTCATAGTGCTATCAAGTACATTTTGTTGGTGGAAAGGGAAGATCTGCATTTTTTTATGAGGTATTGCACTCACAGTTGTTTAGCAGTGATTCACTAGAGTGGACGCTTTTTACTTACTAATTCTTCATAAGAAATAGATAACAGAACAGAAGTTATACTGGTTATGGCTACTTTCCTCTCACAATGAAATTATTCATGGTTGATGACATCATTTTCTGCCTAATGTGTGAGTCTTAAAATGGAGGGGGGTGGGGAGGGGGATGGGTGGCAGGAAGAATCTATCCCCATTGGAATGGAACCTCTAAAATTGGCAGTTGATTTTGCATAGCAGGTATGCTTGTTTTGTCATTTTCAGTATTCCTGGCAGTGCATGTGGTCATACGTAGGGCTATTTACTCAAGTGGACACAGTGAGCCACATGCAGAAGGTCCTTACCTTGGTGTAGCAGCCTCGGACGGTTAGAGAGCAGTTTTCTGTGACTATCTGGGATCTTGCAGATCATGCAAAGCCTCACACTGTATGTAATTGCAGCCAGACTTTTAATTCAGCAGTTAAAGGAGATAATTTTTAATGAGTGTGATGGTATTGTGTGTAATGCTGTAAAGGCTCAATACTATGTTTTGAAATTACTCTATTGGTAGTTCCTGTTTCTGTAGTAGAGAGTAGGACCAATAATCGTGTACTGATATAATCCATCCAGCTTGGTGATCAGACTAGTGGTGATATCAATCTGGTAAAGTCCTGATCCAGAGTTGAATAATGCTCCTTCATACACTTTCAATTCATTCTTTGCAGTGGAAGGTGTCAATGAAGATTTTGTAGTTCAGGATACTACGCATCAACTATTTGGAGCGAATCCTAATCCATTTGATGTTCCGATCACTGTTCGGTTGGACGGTATAGCACTTGAACCAGCTGAGGGATTTACTTTGAGTCTGAATCCAACCAATCCTACTGCAATGACTATATTTGCTGCAGTAACAGCTGGCCTGTTTGTTATTCCTGAAATAAGTGTTGTGATTCGAGATTTGGAAAGTAAGAAATGTTTGTGAGGATCAAACAGTTACAAAATTGTGAATTTCAATACATTCACAGAAATTTAACTGCCCCACCTATTGCTACTTGTGTGGGCGGAGTAGCACATGCACACTCTACCTGCCTGTCGATTGTTGATGACTAAAAACAGAAATTACAGAAATGGAAGCTACAAAGCTAGAAGAAAACTGGTGATAGCAACACTAGCTTCTGCCATAAAAGAGCCTCATGTACACCAAAAAAGTATGGCTAGTTCTGACGCGTTACGTCGGTCAGCCAACATAATATTATGTACATGATTTTTATATTATCAGGCAAATCACCAAGGTGAGTAAGCTTACTTTAGCCTTCACAATGAGAGCTTTCGTTGTGATATTCGGGTAGCTTTGTAATTGTGGGTTAGTCGATGGTAGGCGTGGTTTATGGATTGAGCATTAGTGTGTCATGCAGAATTGCAGTGCAAAATCTCAAACAATTATTTAACCCACTTTTTTGTGGTATGTCACTGTCTCTAAACTGTTCCTACATCGCATGCATGTAAGTGAATTTGTGTACCTACCCTAGGCTATTGCCTACTACATAATGTTTGCAGCAACATTTACTTGTTTCAAATAAATACCTTGTATCATAATACCTAGCTCAAGGTAAGTTCTCGGTGTGGTCAGTCATGTTTTTGCTTAATAGTGCTTAATGATGCTCACATTTTCTTTAGAATAGTGATGACGCTATACTTTAGCTAGGAAGAGCAGCTGTTGAGAGCTCGAAGTCTTGTGCCATCTTCAAACTTACTGGCTTGTCCTGGACCTTAACCAGTTTGGTAGGCTTGATACAAGCTAAATATTTCCCCTCTATTCTGAAAAATGACTTGTTAGCTCTCGTGTGATGCAGCAGGTCATTTTTCTCTCAATACTACCATATCCTAACTTAGAAATATAACCACCCATCATATACAGGGCGTATTACAACCAATACTACTGTTACCTGAATAGTGATACCTGTATAAATATAACTACCCCGTGAATAATTGGAAAAGTTAGAGTGAGCTCCACACTTATACTCCCCCAGCATGCATTTCTTAGTTATACTCCTGAATTTGCATAAACTCACATGCTCAATCCATATTTACACCATCTAAAAAGTATTGATTACATAGGCTCATAACCCACACTGCATTGGCAACACAGAGAATTGCTGTCTGGACTCAGGTAGTTTCTGGTTATTAAAACAAAGCTAACTGGAGAGCTGGGGTCCGGCTACAACATTTTTGGCTTTATAGTTTCTGCTGTTGCTAAGGTAAGCTGTTGCTAGACTGCTTTATATAATCGGACTTTGCGCATGCAAAATGTGGTATAAGTCAGATATACCACACCCACTCATGGGTTATGTGCCATAACCCACTTGTTTGTATTTATCCCTCGGCTTCGCCTGAGGATAACTGCAAACGTGTCGGTTACATAGGCACATAACCCACTCTTGGGTGAAGTCATTCCTATACCAATAGAACTACAATTGAGTGTGTAAGTTAACATGATACTACATTGTGTATTATGTGATGCACTCTCTTTTTTTTCAGATGCTACACTTCAGTTCACTGAAGTTGATTATGCTAATCCAGAAGCACAAAATGTCATACAACCCCAACTGCAACTATCTACGACTATAGCTGTTGATCTGGTTGTTGAAGTTATTCCATTAAATCTCACTTTTGCCAGGGATAGTGGCCAACTTCCCCCTTCCCTTGATCCCATTCAGACGGACCCCAATTTTGATCCTAACACTCAAACTGCTACAAGTAAGCTCAGAAGTAGGCTACTATCAGTTGCAGAATTATGACTGTCTCTTACCATATTTCCACAGGTGTTGCTGATTTTTCTGTCATGCCAGTGCGAGTCACCTTTGCTAGTGGGAGAAGTCCAGAGACTATATTATTCGATATAGGTATAACAGATGACACTATCCATGAAGCAGACCAGATTTTTGTATTAAGACTGGAGGTGGTTAGTGGCGCTGATCGAAACAGATTAGTTCCAGAAAGGACTGATGGTTTGACCAGTTTGGGAAGGATCATCGACGATGACAGTTAGTGAATAGATGTACTATCAGGAGCACATGGGTCACAGAAGGCAGCGATTGAGCATTTAACTCGATTCTATCAAAACGAACGCTGTGGAACACTATGTACAGCGTCTACCTTGACACGTCATACCACTGTGTAGGCAACTACAAACTAGCAGCAAAGGACTGTTAGTAGCTAGGATAGCTACCTATCTAGCCTGAGCCTAGTGCCATTGTGGCACAAAAAGGTAGGCTGGCAGCATCTGCCACATATGGAGACACATAGAAACGCAATAAACTAGCCACAGACAAGAGCGGTAGCTTACCATGCTACTTACATCAGGTTTCCACCATTTTGCAAGCCAGAAAATGGCATAACTCCTGCCTAAGCTGCCCCAGCATACTCAGCCACCCACTTTGGAAATGGAACTGGGTCTTGCTGCACGCACTGTTAATTGAATTCACAACACATGCTGGCCGGCCAAAGAAGCCATGCTGTGTAGGCATTAACTGCTATAATTGCAAAGCCAGCTCAACTGCTAACGCAACATGCTTTTTGTGATGTTACCCGGCTGTGCAGCGGACTGCATATTTGGAAGTATATGATTTGAATCTGGCGGTGCCGTTTACATTTCAATGTAACATGGGAAGTTAAATGCTCCTTCACTACCTTTGGCAGCTCCTGCGCTCCAAGTACTATACATAATTGTGTTAAATGCATAAGTAATATTTTAATAGGTTTGGTATCTAATCATGGAGTATGGTAGTACTCCATTTATAGGGATGGCACCAAAAAATGGCCGCTGCATTAACTGTGTACAAAATGATACGTCTAAAAGTCTACTTTACATGTAGTCATAAGCCTTTATGAGCCATACCTGTCATTCTCGAGTGTTTTCATCAGTAACAAGACTCTTAGCGTTGCTGGAGAGTACCGCTGAAGCACCACATTGGCAAGTCGCTAAACCGGCAAATTATGTTTTCTTCTGATTATTAGTTTCTTCAGCCAGGCTACCACAATATTGTAATTACAATGATTAATACACAAAGAAGCAGCATCTGCATTCGGGCATTGCACTCATAGGAGAGCGCTTTAGAACTTTCAGCAGTGATTTATTAGCGCTCTCAAGTGAACGCTTGCTGTTGCATGCCATTTTTGTTCATAACATAACCGAAAGGTCAACTGAGCACGTGTTTGGTAGTTTGAAGCCTATATTGTCTAAGCTAGGTGTACACCAGCTTCTGTCAGGACTTGGAGTGCGCTTCATCATAGCAGTGAGCTGCTATGAGATAGCTATACATTAGTGTAACTGCTAGGCTAAGCTGACGTCGATGATGTGCATTAAATGGAGTCAGTACCTGTATTGCTCTCAGTGCTGTGCATTCCTATGACCTACATGTATAATCCTTGCCCATACTGCCTTGCAGTTTTTTGTGGTCTAACTATCCCTACTAATACTCCACAATTGAGTGTGCTATGATATTGCTGCAAGCTGCTACGCCTTGTATGCAACCATGACCTGCCCGGCGAAACAAAACACTGCTGCTATTCAGATTATACGCAATAAAGAGGGTAGATGACTCTACTGTAGTTTTGCTTTTGACATGTCATACCACTGTGTAGGCAACTACTACACCATTTTAAGCACACGCACACACACGCATATTATATTTTCATTTGCTGCAGCTTAAACTTGTTTGAGTTAAATCTGATGTTCATTCCCCTGTACATGCCAGAAAGTGCTATCTAACCATGTAGCTCACGCCAAGTATGCAAAGAGCAACAGTGTGTGTAGCTATGCAATCATTAACAACTAAACTGTGGTACTGCTACTTGAATAGTGAGAGTGAAGTTGTGTATTTCACCCACCCTTCCTTACATAGACTTACATGTAAGTTAAACATGAGTCTTGTATTACCCGCTATTATATACATCCTTTCTCTCTGCCCACTTGTTTCTCTGCTGACCTGTAATCTTTACGCTTGGGAGTGCAGTTCACTCAAATGAGTGAGATTACTGCATTGTGATGGTTACGCATGTTTTCTTTTATTACAGCTATTCCCATTGGTTTTGAACAAGAGCGGTATACAGTCACTGAAGAATTTGATACCGTTGGAGATCTGATTCCAATTCCAATCATCAAAGGGAACAACCTGCAATCAGAGCTAGAATTTGAAGTGATTGCTCAGTTTATAGACGATACGGCAACACGACTGACAGATTATCTAGTGGTGGCAAGGATTGTCATTACATTTTTGCCTATTGAACAGTTTATACGAGTTGAATTTGAATTACTCCAAGACCGACTTCCTGAACCTAATGAAGAATTTACTATTGAGCTAACTACTTCAGGAGCACCTCGTGTCGTGGTTGGTCAAGATGGTGGTCCCTTTGCTAGGACAACTGTTGTTATTATAGATGATGATGGTTAGTTTAAAATTTGTGTATGTGTATGTGTGCTGTGTGTGTGCGTGCATGTGTGTGTGCATTGGGAAAAGAGCTTCAACGTTACCCATGATATACAGTAATTATCTTGCTTTCATATTGTAATGTGCCAAGGCTGGCGACTAACACTGCAGTAGCAATTGTATGCCATAAGGATCTAATGAAATTTTTCCATTTTGCAGTGTTGGTTTCATATCCATAGTTTGTACAGAGAGACCCCAAGCACATGTCCACTTGTGGTATCTACATGTAGTGTACTTAGGTACCCAACTACTTTTTTCTGTCTGACAGAGTTGACCATTGGATGGGAGCGAAATCTTACCATTGTGAATGAAACTCAAGGCTCTGCCGAACTCTGTCTCAGTATACTAGACGTAGATCCTTTTGACGACCTTACAGGATTCAGTGTGATGCTGTTTATTGGCACCATTCGTGGCACTGCCGCTGGTAAGTTATTGTAAAGTTTGTCTAATTAAGAGTTGGCTGATCATTCTTCTTTCTTGTATGAAGATCCTGGTGACTATACAGAACTTCGAACAGACAGTAATTTTGTTTTTATCACTGATGTGATGCGTCGAACATGCATTAATGTCCAGATCAATGATGATCCTTTACTGGAAGAATTGGAGTTCTTCAGTGTACAAGTTGTTCCTGGACCAGATGGCCTTTCTGATAATATACGACTTGCTCCAGATCTCACTTTCGTGGAGATACTGGATAATGACTGTAAGTGTCCAGGCTAATAATTATCATCACTTTCTCTCTCTTTACTGCTCTGTACATGTACAAGGTGGAGTAAGCATTTTCTTCTGTCTGTCCATCTATCTGCATAAATTCAGCACAGTGGACAGTTTTCATCTGGAATACACAGCTAGTGTGAATGTCTGAAGGTTGAATGTCTGACAGTTTGTGTCTAGAATACACAACTAGTGCACAGAAATTTACATTTGGAGAGCACCAAACTTCTTTCGCATGAGAGAATTTTAGCAACTGTCTCCAGAAAGTTTGTGTGATGGTCTGGCTAGACGAGACTACTAGACTACAAACCAGTAGATCCTGCAGCACAAACCTGCCGGTCAGTTTTATTTGTGACATAAACTATTCTTCTACACACCTACAGTTGTCAGAATTGGATTCAACCAAACTACGTACACTGTGACAGAGGGGGAGGATGCTGTTGCAACTGTGTATGTGGCTGTTCTAGAGGGAGGACTTCAAAGGATGGTCTCTGTGACCTTCTCAACTGAAGTTCGTGGTGGTGACACTGCCACTGGTGAGTCATTTATGGTTGATACTATGATTACTAGTCAAAACGTATACAACATACAACTTGTACTAACAGTGTAGTTGTACAATTGTTGCACACACAAACATATCCTTTGTGCAACCTATCGTAAGTAGGGACCCATACATTTCCCCATAATTTGTTCTACGTAGAGAATAATCTTTTATGCGGGGAAAATTGCGGAAGTTCTATCACATGATTGTCCACGTGCTTGATTGATTGCTATTAGCTAGCCAGTGAATAGGGGCTTTCCAAAACCACATCCATTTTATGAAGTATCTCCAATTGTCCAGATTTTTTGATAGGACTTACGAAGAGACTAAAGTGTAAATTTGAGCTTGATAATATGTTTGATTGTAGAGATGTGCGCACTCAAAATCCCAACTTTCTCTAATAGTGAAGACCCCAATCTCTATCTATAATTAATTAAACTAACCCTAACCACGAGACTGCCATTATTTTCAGTATACTGTACAGTTAGCTAGTCTTGTATAGTGAGCCTGTTGCTGTAGCTAGGTCTTACCCCATTTTCATAGTAACTAATGAAACATGGTATAAAGCTCAAATTCACATTTTAGTTTTTAGTTACTGAGAACTAAGTATGATAGAAAAATTGAGATATTTTGTAAAGTCTTAATAAAGGGGGTGTGGTATTGGAATGCCCCTGTACTGAGTAGCCACAACCTTTAACAACTCTACCAAGTGATGAGCAATGCTGAGTGGGATGACAAAGGTACCTTATTGACCTTGGACCGGTCCCATCCAAGGCCGACTGCTATTGACTGGATTCTCTGATTCCTTTTGATCTCAGCAGAAAATATATGGTTGACGTTAACCCCCTGTCTTTGAGCAAACAGCGAGTATCAGGCAATGCACTGAACACTACTTGCGTCCAAATGACAATTGAGCAGAATAGAATAATTGGTTAATGTGAAATAATAATGAGGGAATTGATTTTAGAATAGAATTATCGGGAAGCAATCATGCAACAGTGAGTATTAGAGTAAGTAACTACTGATTGAACACCATATATATTTGGATGCATCAGCATCAAACACATTTAATACTGGAAGTGGGTGGGGCCTTTGATCGATACTACAAACTCTTCACACTTTGGGTTGAAAGTTTGGTGTTTATCCGTTGCTTGCTTCCATCCAAAGTTAGAATTCCATCATAGATATGTTGGATAACTGTATGCATTGTAGAACTCCATTCCCTTTCTTACCTGAAGCAACTATCGCAAGATTTCTCTGTGTTGATACATTTGTGTGGTACAATTTCCCAATTACTACAACATGTAATTTGATTTCAACTTATTAGTAGAGTAAGTAACTGATAATACGATACCATGTATATTTGTAGGCACTGGAATGTAATCCAACAATGTATATGCCCACATCTCTGCTCGCCCCATTTGGTAGTGTGATTATACTTGTTTAAAGGAAGGCTACATACCATCCCATGCTTTAGGGTAAATTACTAAAGAGTTTAACATAAAGTGTTCAGGTGAAAAATCTTCTGAAATGCCTACCTTGTGAATAATATTTTGTTTGTAATGATGTTTAGCTCCACCCATAAGTAGATTAACCTCGATACTGGACTGTTTTTCCTCTTCAGCTGGTGTTGACTTTGATTCAGTTACAAGAGTACTTGTCTTGGATGAAAACACCCTAGTGGTTCCAGTAGACATCCCTATCACTGATGATACCATTGTGGAATTTCTAGAGACCTTCACTGTGAGCCTAGTTCGTGATCCTGAGGACCCCATCAATGAAGTGATAATTCGCCCAGATGCAGCCACTGTATCCATTGTGGATAATGAGATTGGTAAGGCTATTATATCTATTGTGGTCACGCTTTCTGAACTTTCTGTATAAAATATAGATCTCTAACCTATACATGTGGGAGCTATCTCAGTGCAGATGCTCATTAAAATTGCAAGATTGCTGTCCCCAGAACCGAGAGTACTATAGCATAGCTAAGCAAAGCCAATACCTACAGAATAATCCCGGCTATCCTATAGTTGTCCACGGAGATATATCTAACACAGCCTAAACAAAGCCAAAGCGATCTGCAAGCATGAAAGTGATATTGTTTTCAAAGCACAGAAAGGTCAAATACTGTACTCTCAGGAGAATAATGACCAGTTATTCTATTCGATGACTGCACATTTTTGATTACGTGGGATAATTATAATCTTGGGTTAATTTACGACGAGGTTAAAAACACAGCAGCACAGTAAGTAAGTTAAGGGATCCGGAGTATCGTATGGCATAGCAAAAGGCGCTGTGGTTGCCTTTATATTACACATACACTTACACTTGTGGGTTTAGCACTAAGAAAGATATTCATTTCTAGATTGGCTGATTACAATGATGCAATCAATACCTGACAGGAAGTGGAGCACATACTGCTAATGCAATAACAAGCGTACATTATTTTCGTGACTTAGAGCAATCGCACTGTTCTGCATGCACTTGCTGTTTGCTTGTGTGCTCTCCATAGGATAGTGAAGCTTCCAGTTTTAGAAGGCAGTTTTCCTTGTACGTGCATGCTGTAGTCTCTGTTTCTTAAGTGCTGTAGTCTCTGAGTTGTCTGATGAGTTATTATATTCATACCATAATTGTGTTTGTTATACTATTCAAAAAGAGGTAGTAATTGTTATGATAGGTAATTATATTCATGGGGTTATAGTACTTGAGGGGTCATTATACTCCTATATACCTAGCCAGAAAGAATGACTATAAGAAGCAAGATTACAGTGATAAAAGGTGGTGATAGAAAGGACGAAAGGTCACCTATAGCAGGGATCGAGCAAGGCTCAGTTTATGGTCTTTGTCACTGGATCTCATCCGTAGGGCAGCTTTAACCACAACACACGTAGGCTATAAAATACTCATTTTAGCCACATTTTCTTATTGAAAATAAAAGTGAGAAATTCATTTGGATAATTTCTCCATTTATCTCCCAAGGATCGTAATGGTATGTGTATTTGTCACTCTGTGTCCCCTCCTTCAAGCCATAGAATCCCCCCTCCCCCATACATCTTTATGCTTGAGAGTGTATTTATTTACTAACTAGTATATTGTTCACATGTTCTTTGCTCTGCAGTAAGGTGTCTTGATCCTCCTACCATTCTGAATGGCATGAGGACATTCACTGGCAACTTAGTCGGTGACACTGCTACCTACACCTGTAACCCGGGCTTTGAGCTGATCGGAGATCCAACCACGACATGCACATTGGCTGCGGATGGGCTCTCTGCAACATATCCAGCAGTACCACCACCAGAGTGCAGGCGTGAGTACTTCATGAATATAACTAGAACTGTATAGAGTGTCTGCATATCTTCCCAGTTGTGGCATGTGTGCAAAATAGAACCACCTACGAATGCCTCACAAGACCTTATTAACATGGCTTAGAACCCCCAGCACGTATGTGTATACACAGGTGGCTCTTTGCTTTTATTGTATAGTCATTCGCTTCTTTATCTACTATCCACATACCTCTTGCTCTGCAGCCGTGTGTCTTGATCCTCCTATGATTCGAAATGGCATGAGGACATTCACTGGAAACTCAATCGGTGACACTGCTACCTACACCTGTAACCCGGGCTTTGAGCTGATCGGAGATCCAACCACGACATGCACAGCAGCTGTGGATGGGAACTCTGCAACATATCCAGCAGTACCACCACCCGAGTGCAGGCGTGAGTACTTCATGAATATAACTAGAACTGTATCAAGTGTTTGCATGTCTTCTCAGTTGTGGCCAAATAGAACCACCTACGAATGCCTCACAGGACCTCTTTAACATGGCTTAGAACCCCCAGCATGTATGTGTATACACAGGTGGCTGATGTATAGTCATTTGCTTCTTTATATATTATCCACATATCTCTTGCTCTGCAGCCGTATGTGATGATCCGCCTCCCATTGTGAATGGCATGAGGACATTCACTGGAAACTCAGTCGGTGACACTGCTACCTACACCTGTAACCCGGGCTTTGAGCTGATTGGAGATCCAACCACAACATGCACAGCAGCTGTGGATAGGAACTCTGCAACATATCCAGCAGTACCACCACCAGAGTGCAGGCGTGAGTACTTCATGAATATAACTAGAACTGTATCAAGTGTTTGCATATCTTCCCAGTTGTGGCATGTGTGCAAAATAGAACCACCTACGAATACCTCACAAGACCTGATTAACATGGCTTAGAACCCCAGCATGTATGTGTATACACAGGTGGCTCTTTGCTTTTACTGTATAGTCATTCGCTTCTTTATATATTATCCACATATCTCTTGCTCTGCAGCCGTGTGTCTTGATCCTCCTATGATTCGAAATGGCATGAGGACATTCACTGGCAACTCAGTCGGTGACACTGCTACCTACACCTGTGACCCGGGCTTTGAACTGATCGGAGATCCAACCACGACATGCACAGCAGCTGTGGGAATTCTGCAATATTTCCAGCAGTACCACCACCAGAGTGCAGGCGTGAGTACTTCATGAATATAACTACAACTGTATCAAGTGTTTGCATATCTTCCCAGTTGTGGCATGTGTGCAAAATAGAACCACCTACGAATGCCTCGCAGAACCTGATTAACATGGCTTAAAAACCTCAGCATGTATGTGTATACACAGGTGGCTGTTTTGCTGTTGTCATACATAGTCATTCTAACATCCACATACCTCTTGCTCTGCAGCCGTATGTGATGATCCGCCTCCCATTGTGAATGGCATGAGGACATTCACTGGAAACTCAGTCGGTGACACTGCTACCTACACCTGTAACCCGGGCTTTGAGCTGATCGGAGATCCAACCACGACATGCACAGCGGCTGCGGATGGGAACTCTGCAACATATCCAGCAGTACCACCACCAGAGTGCAGGCGTGAGTACTTCATGAATATAACTAGAACTGTATCAAGTGTTTGCATATCTTCCCAGTTGTGGCATGTGTGCAAAATAGAACCACCTACGAATACCTCACAAGACCTGATTAACATGGCTTAGAACCCCAGCATGTATGTGTATACACAGGTGGCTCTTTGCTTTTACTGTACAGTCATTCGCTTCTTATATATTATCCACATATCTCTTGCTCTGCAGCCGTATGTGATGATCCACCTCCCATTGTGAATGGCATGAGGACATTCACTGGAAACTCAGTCGGTGACACTGCTACCTACACCTGTAACCCGGGCTTTGAGCTGATCGGAGATCCAACCACGACATGCACAGCAGCTGTGGATGGGAACTCTGCAACATATCCAGGAGTACCACCACCAGAGTGCAGGCGTGAGTACATCATGAATATAACTGGAACTATATCAAGTGTTTGCATATCTTCCCAATTGTGGCCAAATAGAACCACCTAGGAATGCCTCACAGGACCTGATTAACATGGCTTAGAATCCCCAGCATGTATGTGTATACACAGGTGGCTCTTTGCTTTTACTGTACAGTCATTCGCTTCTTTATATATTATCCACATATCTCTTGCTCTGCAGCCGTATGTGATGATCCGCCTCCCATTGTGAATGGCATGAGGACATTCACTGGAAACTCAGTCGGTGACACTGCTACCTACACCTGTAACCCGGGCTTTGAGCTGATCGGAGATCCAACCACAACATGCACAGCAGCTGTGGATGGGAACTCTGCAACATATCCAGCAGTACCACCACCAGAGTGCAGGCGTGAGTACTTCATGAATATAACTAGAACTGTATCAAGTGTTTGCATATCTTCACAGTTGTGGCCAAATAGAACCACCTACGAATGCCTCACAGGACCTCTTTAACATGGCTTAGAACCCCCAGCATGTATGTGTATACACAGGTGGCTCTTTGATTTTATTGTAAAGTCATTCGCTTCTTTATATATTATCCACATATCTCTTGCTCTGCAGCCGTATGTGATGATCCGCCTCCCATTGTGAATGGCATGAGGACATTCACTGGAAACTCAGTCGGTGACACTGCTACCTACACCTGTGACCCGGGCTTTGAGCTGATCGGAGATCCAACCACGACATGCACAGCAGCTGTGGATGGGAACTCTGCAACATATCCAGGAGTACCACCACCAGAGTGCAGGCGTGAGTACATCATGAATATAACTGGAACTATATCAAGTGTTTGCATATCTTCCCAATTGTGGCCAAATAGAACCACCTAGGAATGCCTCACAGGACCTGATTAACATGGCTTAGAACCCCCAGCATGTATGTGTATACACAGGTGGCTCTTTGCTTTTACTGTACAGTCATTCGCTTCTTATATATTATCCACATATTTCTTGCTCTGCAGCCATATGTGATGATCCACCTCCCATTGTGAATGGCATGAGGACATTCACTGGAAACTCAGTCGGTGACACTGCTACCTACACCTGTAACCCGGGCTTTGAGCTGATCGGAGATCCAACCACAACATGCACAGCAGCTGTGGATGGGAACTCTGCAACATATCCAGCAATACCACCACCAGAGTGCAGGCGTGAGTACTTCATGAATATAACTAGAACTATATCAAGTGTTTGCATATCTTCACAGTTGTGGCCAAAATAGAACCACCTTCGAATGCCTCACAGGACCTGATTAACATGGCTTAGAACCCCCAGCATGTATGTGTATACACAGGTGGCTCTTTGATTTTATTGTAAAGTCATTCGCTTCTTTATATATTATCCACATATCTCTTGCTCTGCAGCCGTATGTGATGATCCACCTCCCATTGTGAATGGCATGAGGACATTCACTGGAAACTCAGTCGGTGACACTGCTACCTACACCTGTGACCCGGGCTTTGAGCTGATCGGAGATCCAACCACGACATGCACAGCAGCTGTGGATGGGAACTCTGCAACATATCCAGGAGTACCACCACCAGAGTGCAGGCGTGAGTACATCATGAATATAACTAGAACTGTATCAAGTGTTTGCATATCTTCCCAATTGTGGCGTGTGTGCAAAATAGAACCACCTACGGATGCCTCACAGGACCTGATTAACATGGCTTAGAGCCCCAGCATGTATGTGTATACACAGGTGGCTCTTTGCTTTTACTGTATAGTCATTTGCTTCTTTATATATTATCCACATATCTCTTGCTCTGCAGCCGTATGTGATGATCCGCCTTCCATTAGGAATGGCATTGTGACATTCACTGGAAACTCAATTGGTGACACTGCTACCTACACCTGTAACCCGGGCTTTGAGCTGATCGGAGATCCAACCACGACATGCACATTGGCTGCGGATGGGAACTCTGCAACATATCCAGTAGTACCACCACCAGAGTGCAGGCGTAAGTACTTCATGAATATAACTACAACTGTATCAAGCGTTTGCATATCTTCCCAGTTGTGGCGTGTGTACTATATAGAACTCCTTATGGATGCCTCATTTCTATGCTGGACCTGATTAACATTGCTTGGAAACCTCAGCATGCACATATATAAAGATTATAAATTGGCAGCTTGTTAATTCGTGAAGTTCTCGTTGTTGTCATTATAATTCATTTATATTTGTTTCCTTATCTTCTGACAAGTACCGTATTCTACGTATTATCCGCCCATGATGTATTATCTGCCCATCCCCTTCTTTGAACAAAGGTTATGTTGGAGGGTTTTTACACATATAGTAACCGCCCACCCCTTATACTGTCCATGCGAACTAAATCTGTAACTAAAAACCGAAAACTCCAAGACAGTGAGTAGAAACGAGCGGCAAAATTCGATCTTTGGTATGTTTTAATTGGAATACCGACAGTAAGTCAGCTAAAATTTAGCTATTTAGCTGATAATAGCTATCTGCATGCTTCCATAGTAGCTTTTTGAATACATTTTGCATCAATAATTGGCTAAAATATGCTAGAAAAGGCTATACTTACCTTGTAACCTCACTTTGCATATTGCGCATTTGCTACGCGTTTGAGTGGGCGGATACTACATCGCGATTATACAAACTATGTATTATCCGCCCACCCCTATCTTTCATCTAGCACTTAAGTGGCCCACCCATGTAATTTATTGACATACCCTTGCTCTGCAGCACTGTGTGATGACCCTCCACCCATTGTGAATGGCATGAGGACATTCACTGGCAACTCAGTTGGTGACACTGCTACCTACACCTGTGACCCGGGCTTTCAGCTGATCGGAGATCCAACCACGACATGTACAGCAGCTGTGGATGGGAACTCTGCAACATATCCAGCAGTACCACCACCAGAGTGTAACCGTGAGTACTTCATGAATATAACTAGGAGTGATTGCACGCCTTCTCAGTTATTGCATGTTTCTACGACTGCTGTTGCTTGGAAACTTGAGCATGGATATGCAGTGGTAGCTTTTTAATTTGTGACACGCTTATTGTTATCATGTAGCTATAGTTCATTTGTATTGAGTGTGTCCACACTGCCAAGTGTATGTACGGCAGATATGGGTGTAATCATGGTGGGTGAGCTGAGATGCGGACATATTGGATGTAGCTAAATTGTAATTTACACTTCGGACCGTGGATATTTGGAATTTCTAGTCCATATATGCTCTCACGTATTTGAGAATAAGCCATTTGCTGCCATGGACGAGCTGAGATGCAAAGTAAGCTGATTGAAACTGATTGATCGTGCTGCCTATTATACAGAGTTCCAGTCGTGGACAAGCTCAGCCCCATGATTGTGCTGCCTGTTTTACGATGTTAAAATCTTATCTTTACGGTAACACATGGTAGCTACACACGTTTCAAACTTTGGACCTGTAGCATCATATAACAGTTTCACCAAAATATCTGAATGTAAGGTACGAATAGCAACAAGAAATATAATAGTTACTTAACTTCATCAGTTTCGCTGTACGCAGCTTGCAGTCAAAATTTGAACTCAAAAGCGATGACGTTCAACTAGAGTAGCTACATGGATAAGGGTCGTTTAACCAGCTAGGTGTAGTGTCAGTATGTAATTATTGATTAGTAGTTGCTAACGTAGTCATGTGAGGATCACGATTTCCCCGAGACTCTTGTGTCACGTGAAGATATTTTGGTGAAACTGATAATGTTCATACGAATGTGAGACAACTCTTGTAAGAACCATAGCATGGTCACGCATGTGTATTAGACATGAGAAAATAGTTGCCTCATAGTTTACAATCTCGCCAGCCATGCATAAACTCTGACCTTAAAAACAATCTGAAATTCTCAATGCTAAGCCCATATGATTCATGTCTACAGTTTGCTGCATTGCAGCCAGGAGTTTATATTTCACTCTTCATTCTTTCCCCTCAGCTATTGATGGAATAATTAAAGTAAATGACACTGTCATTGGTGATCCTCTCTTCGCTGTGCCTCTAAATGTGCGTGACCTAGAGAGCCTGGACTTGGACACTGATAGAATTTCTCTATGCTATGAGATACATGGGGAAGCAAATCAATGGTTTAACTTTGTCACTGATGAGTGCACTTCAGTCAATGCTCACTACATCGGTATTGTTGGTGGTGAATTGAATGTTATTAGTCAGATAGCTATTCGAGCTGTAGATGCTGATTCGAATTGCAGGGAGATTTTGGTGAACCTGGAGAACTGTTCTGTGGAGCTAGATGGCATGGCTATTAATGGAAGTCGGTACTCCGAGAATGAGATTACTATCAGGCGCTTTACTATGGTACGAAGGGTTCGGGTTACAGTGCCCAACTGCCAGGAGCAGAGTCTTGTAATGTGGATCACCTGCCAGACTCGTACCACTAAGAGCCCAGTGTCCAATAACCTCATCACTTTTGATTCAATCCGCTTTGACGTTATGAGGGGTCTCAACTTTGGCCACCGAGATTCCCACGGCATAATCGGTAATGTCAATGTCTGTTAGCTAACATGCTTGATCTTAGGTTCTAGAGAATTATAATTACTAATTTATATGTCCCCTTTTATTTTGCTCACTTGTAATAGCTATGTGTATTTTCCTTTTGTATGCTGCAGGTCAATTCTGGAATGTTCCAATTCAGTTATCTCCTTTCACTGGAACTCGGCGAGATGGAACGGCTGTTCCAGATGATTACATAGTCACTGTTGTACGTGCCGGATCTCCACAAAGAGAATTTGTGGGTCATTTGGGCCGTCGTACTTGGGACAGATCATTAGTACCCTGCTTGTACAGCGGCAACAGGCAGGCTGGTCCTATCTACGAAGTCACTGATCCCAATGATCCTGTGATTGAGGGAAACTATAGGTCGTACCGCGTACCAAGTGCATTTGATGAGACAGGTTATCAGTTTGGCCGCTTTGAGGAGAGCCAGTGTTGAAATGGGTTTTGGACTCTTTACTTGTGACTATTAGTAAGCTGAATTTGCGTAGTGTACTGAACAGAAATACATACTTAGCTAGCTATGCAGTTAAGGTGTTGCTTAAAAGGGAACACTGTATTGTAAGATTGTTTTGACTGTAAAGTTTGTACACTGCATTGATTTTGGTACAATACGAGTGGCGATGCTGCATTGCATGGCAAAAGGGAGGATATTAATTTTGTGCTGGATACCTTTTGCCCTCCCATTCAGTAACCTCTTAAGTGATCAGTAATCAATTTAACCTCAACTATGCCAGATTAATAGATACATGAGATAAGTTATAGTTACATTGAGGAAATACAGAGCGGGAAGCCAGTGGTCTATCAGATGAAGCCTCGAGTGTGTTTCCTGTAAACCACGAAAATGCCATCATCTAAGTGGCTTGTACTATAACATCCCTCCCACTTCACACTCCATGAGCACACTAATTTGGTTTGTGGTGTGCAAACAGCTCAATTAAGCTTTCTATGCTCTATGGCAGATAGAACATATGTTCTATCTGCCCTAATTGGCAGATAGAGTATAGGCAGCTGTCTTTGAGGTATAGACCTACTACCGGCACCTTTGAACCGCCCACGCAGTATAGTACAAAATTACGGTTAACCTTCAAGGCCGGAGCCATGACTTTTGCACTGGTCAGGCTATCACACAACAGGGGACCACACCAGTTAATCTTTCCCCTGGGCGAGCTATTACCTAACCAGTCATTAATTGTAGCTAAATATACTACCCCCAAATAATAATGCCTAACCTTAAGAATCTGAGTGATGTGACTAGATGATTAGCTATTGTTATATATGTCACATATACTCAACATGTGCATCAAATTGGTTTAGGTGCAGTCATGTGTATTCTAGTCAGCATACTTTATAATAAGATTATGAGAGACTTAGAGCAATGTATTGTATAAAAGACTCAGTACAAGGGGTCTGAAGCTGTAATATACAAAAGCGAATGAGAATGATTCTATGGCAGTTTTAGTGTTCAGACTATAATACTCTATGTATAGATTACGCATTTCCTGTATTTCTAGAGCTTCTATGCTCTATGGGACTCTTACCATGCTCTATACCATGTTACTATAGTAACATATACTAAGAAGCCTTAAAGTAGCTACAACAATATTTTAACAACAGCTAATCTCCAACATGAAAATTTTACTCTGTGCTAGAGAATATTATATTAGCTATCTACTGATCTGGCAGGTCTTTAGAAAAGACATGCATTTTGCTCTAATCAGATCAGATCATAGCCTTCCCACCCATTCTTCCTATGTTATACATGTAGCTAACTATACACTGCCCTAGCTTTCATGGTTGAGAAGATGGGCTCACATGTAGAAGACTAAACATCCACTAGCTATTGGATTGCCATGTATATTGTCTGTTCACTACTGTAACTGGCATTGCAGATTACACCAGTAAAAAAATTATCACCTGTTACAGTAGTGCATGTATAATAGTATTATAATAATAATAATAATAATATACTCATGTTGCTGCCGTAGCGCTTACGCCATTGACCACGCACCCACAGACGCAGGCGGAGCTTGTAAGACCTCCAGTCAGAGGACAAGAGCAAGAACAACCAGAGACCACACAATCCTGATCACCATACAATTCCTTCTTCCTAGTCTCCCATATCAATAATACAAAGCTCTTAACTAGCTTTAATAATGCTTTAAAATCATCCCTGTTCCAATTCTCAAATCCTAAAATAAAACTTGCCTTATTAAAATTATCAAGTGTACTAAACTCCCCAAACCTCCCCCCCAATAGATTTTCTAATTCTACCATGAAATTATTTCTAATGCTGTCATATGCTGGACACTCCCAGAGAACATGTACCACACTCTCACATTCACCCCTGCATAATTTACACTGCCTATCATCATTTTTACCCCTATGTCTTCCTAACTCTTCATTCAGACCGTTCGTACCTGACCGAAACTCAAACAATAATCTTGTACCCGGATCACCTACCCCCTGCAAATAATTCTTGAATTTTATTTCCTTACAGAAAGACTTGATTCAACTTAACTTTAGTATTCAAGCTGTCATTAAAGTCCTTGTATTCTCTATCCCTCAACGCTTCGTCTACCGTATCTAAAAACAAATTAATATTATCTGCAGCTAATACCTCTTGGCTATCTAAATCTAACTGCAGCAGCAATTCATTAATTACTTTCATCCAAGTTTTCCTTTGCCTACCTCTACATGGTTTCACTTCCCACTCAGCATCTAATAGTACTCTAGGATACCGCTATTATTATAGTATTTTATAATAGTAGCATGAAAAACTTCACTATGCACTTTTGCAGAATTCTTATTAGAAGGTTGAGATTTAAGGTAGCAAACCCATCAGCAACTCCATTCCTTTGAAAATGTAGGAAGTTGGGTAAGTATAATCTGTATGAGTTATGCACTATATAGCTATATATTATGTGTACTCAGAATTGCCTGCACCAAATGTGTTCTTATGTTATAATTAGGTCATGTTATTCTCAGGTTGGGTAGAATTTACCAAGGCAGGCTGTGTGTACACGTTTACACGATTCTCTTCTGGACTATTGCACCGGCTGTGAGAAGAAGCAAACTTGATAAGGAATCCTATAGCATTCTTAACTGCTGATAATGCACGCCAGTGATTTGTTGATCCTGTAAATTGGATGTTTGTCCTGGGAGTCTTTATTTGGTGGACTGGAATGGACCACTGGACTACTGGAATGGACCACTGGACTACTGGAATGGACTAATGGAGCACTGGAGTGGACTACTGGAACATGCCTGTCAGAAGTTTGAACTATCATTGACAATCGTACACATGCATGCATGTAGCTATATAGAGTAAGTAATGGATGTTCGGTCGACAGGTATAATCGGACGCGCTAGCGCCGTACGCATAAAATTACCGGAAGTGGGTGGGGCCTTCGATCGATACTACAGGCCCTTCACACTCTGAGTTCCAAGTTTGGTGTTCCTCCGTTGCTTGCTTGCGGAGCTATAGCCTTCCAAAAGTAAGTCCGAATATATCAATGATCGGTCAGTTGTATGCATTGTCGGACTCCGTTCCCTGTCTCTTCTGTAAAGCAACTGTCGGTAAAATTTCTGCAGCATTGGGAAGCTCCATGACCCTGCTGCTGCACGCCAACTTATCGTAGTTGTAACTGCCTCGAGCGCTGAGGGGCGTTGCTGAAGGTGAAGCAGGGTCACTCTATCTATGATTGGACGGTGAATTTCGTATTTTTTTTGCCGTAGACGCCCTAAAATACCTGCTAGCATGTCGATACGGCTATCAGTGGATTGTACAGGTCCGTAGCAGCATAACGGTGCATTTCCGATGTTTATACGTTGCATGGTTCTCGAGATAGAGCTGTTTGTCTGAAAACTTCAGCATTATCTTCACTGAACATAATGCTGAAGTTTTTAGTGGATAGAAGCAGGCAAAACAGCTCTATCTTTGGAATGCCACATCGTATAAACATCGGAGTTGCACCGTTATGCTGCTATGCTAAGGACCTATACGATCCACTCATAGCCGTATGGTTCATGCTAGCAGGTGTTTTAGGGCGTCTGCGGCAAAAAAATACGAAATTCACTGTCCGATCATGGATAGAGTGACCCTGCTTCACATTCAGCAACGCCCCTCAGTGCTCGAGGCAGTTACAACTACGAAAAGTTGGCGTGCAGCAGCAGGGTCGTGGAGCTTCCCAATGCTGCAGAAATTATACCGACAGTTGCTTTAGAGAAGAGACAGGGAACGGAGTCCGATAATACATACACTTGACCGATCTTTGATATATTCGGACTTACTTTTGGAAGGCTATAGCTCCGCAACCAAGCAACGGAGGAACACCAAACTTGGAACTCAGAGTGTGAAGGGTCTGTATATCGATCGAAGGCCCCACCCACTTCCGGCAATTTATGCGTATGGCGCTAGCGCGTCCGATTATACCTGTCGACCGAACATCCATTACTTACTCTACTTTATACTGCTCCACAGGTTTAGCAGCCTCGTTCCCAGGCCTTTCCTATACGAGCAAGCAAAGCGAACGCCACTTTTCTTGTTTGTGTGGTAATGATGAGGCCACAGGTTTAGCAATGTGACTTTGCTTTAGTGATTATGTGCTTTATTCGGTTACACTTACCTTTGTGCAACCATATAAAGCGGGGGCCTGGGAATGAGACTAGTTCTATGCCGCTTTATAGCTGAAATACTTCTGTGTATGCATTATCCGTTGGTTACTAGAGTTACAGCTAATACAGACGATGGACATTATTGCAGCACTTTGACATGTGCATGACCATATGCCACCTTATCAGAGCCATATGTATTGTTTCCTGTCAAACTTGTGTAGTGTAGCAGAGAGTCATGATTACAACTGATGAGCAGATTGTCATCATAGCAGTTTGGCATGTGATCATGACATACTACGATAGCCATGTAAGTTATCACAACCAGCAGAACATTGTTCCCTTACAAATACTGTGTAGCATAAAATGATAATGATGCAACTCCAGCAACTGATCCATTGTTAAAATAACCTTTCCTTTTTAGCAGTGTGCATGCATGCATGCACACTGTTAAAAATGGATCTGTCAGTTTAACAATTTGCGTGGTACTGGGTAGTTAAGGTCACCTCACATATACAATAACAAACTGTGGTCAAGCTTTCCTTAAAGTGCGTGTGGCTACAATTGTAGTACATAGGGAAGTACATAGCTACTAGTATCAGGTTATATGTGTGGCTAGTGGCTAGCTCCTGACTCCATTAGACATCTGCTAGTCTGATGCCCATAAATAGTATTCCAAGAAAAATATAGTGGTTGGACTTTCCTTGTACATGTAGCAATTAAGGGAAACTATAATTACAGCTAATTGACTTATAATTACTGGAACCATGTGTGGCTACATGTGGGCATCAGATCAGTCAATCAGCAGAGAGCCAGGAAGCTAGCCACTAGCCACACTAGTAATTCCAGTATCTACCCAGCTCAGGCTACCTGAGTTGCGACTTCAATATCACAGAATGTGCATAGGTAGTAAATATTTAAGCTAAGTTACGTATATTACAGGGGTAGCTCTACAATTTAGGAATGCTAGAAGTGCAGCTGCACTTGGGACGTTTCTTAATTGCAGGAGCCGTAGAAAAGTTATAATTGCAGCTTCGCTTGTAATAGTCCCCTTAGCTAAATGTAGCTGCCTCTAATACGTGACTAAGCTTAATTGTGTACCCTTCCATCTACAATTGGAGACCTATAGTGGTCAAGAAAATGTAATTACCTGCTTGTATGCACGTTGTTGTGCAACTCAGATAACCCTAGCTGAGTTACCAGGAATAACTACACAGCTCCCAGTAGAAAAGCATTATTATGGAGACTGTACCAGGAATAACTACACAGTCTGTACTCTAACTGTCAGGTAGGAAGTTAGACTATTGACTCACTTTCTACTAACAGGAATCTGGTAGGAAGTTAGACTGCTCACTGTATAGCTATTCTTGGTACTCACATCAGCTATACACAGCATCAGATGTTCACTCTGCAAAATTCTTCCTTTCAGATAATTTGACTGGCACCAGAAAGCTAGACAGTATAGCCACATACTTCCAGCTAGGGAAGCCAGTCACAGGAAACATAATCAGGTGTAGATTCCCTTGTAGCTAACAAGGGAAAGCTGACTACTTATTATTCCTTCAACTACATGCATATGAGGTGACTGTTGAATTGCAACTGAGGTAACCAAACTGGGTCAAAACAATCCTCATGTTTTTGCAGTATATATCTAGCTAGCTCAATTACGTATACTAGTATGTATTTCCCTTGTAGCTGGAAAGTTTGACCACTTTGCTATTCTTGCAACACTTACAGCATGCATGCATGCATATGAGGTTCTACTGGACATCTGCTGATTGATTAATCTGATGCCCACATGTAGCCACACATGGTTCCAAGATGTCTAATGGAGCCAGCTAGGAAGATAGCCACTAGCCACACATATATAACCTGATATATACTACCTTGTAGCTACTTTAAGGAAAGCTTGACCCCTTTGTTAGTGACCTTCCCAGTAGCTACCTGCAACTGCAGTAACCACTCAAATTGTTAAATTAACAGATTCGTTTTTACGGTGATATATATAAACATCAAAACACGAAAACGTTGGGTCTAGATATATACAACCAATGTGGGTAGGGCCAAGTGCTCAGTATGCACAGGAAGCAGTTGAGCGGTACCCAAGGCTACAGCATTTCCTATTTAAAGTATGGGCATGCAGTAAGCCTGAGCGAGGTACATTGCAATGATAAAATACACATTGTTGTATTAATATCTCATTGCAGAATCAGGTTACTTTCCGGTCCAAGCCCCACCTTCCCCTCTAACGAGCATCCTGTGAGATAAGTAGCCATTCCAGTACTAGTCCAATCCAGTATTCCAGTAGTCCATTCCAGTAGTCCAGTGGTCCATTCCAGTCCACCAAATAAAGACACCTGCATGCTCCTATCAGACAGCTGTAGCTAGAGGGGCTCATCTTCCTCACTGGGTCATAGTAGAGGACCAAAATTCCCTGAAAGGATAAAGAGTATATTCTGCATGGCTGTGACAGGATTGTGTTTTTACTGATGCATGCCATTCAGCACTTGCAGCTGCTCCCTTCTTGGATGTAGACCTAATTAAGAGTTGGATTCTGCTCACATTTTTACTTCCTGTTTTTCGTATATATACATTGTTCTCTAGGGTCAGCGTCATTAAGCCAATCAGCGAACAGAATTTCGCAATTTGATTGCTGGGCTGATACCTTCACCGCTCCAGTTGCAAGAACGCTTGCAGACCTCACTGACGGAACGACTGTACGTGAGTTGGTGCCGGTGATTCGCCATGCTGATGTTTCGCGGGATCAGCAGTGTGGCACTGCTCAGAGCGCTGCTTCTCATCATAACCGTCACACTAGGTAAGCGTACGTTACCTCTTTTGTGAACAACAAACGAGATATACTGTATGCGCACTGTACTGCATAATAGCACATAAGATACTCGACTGTATTAAAGCGGCAATTTAATATGCATGTGATTGCGATGAGCCTCACATAGTCGTTATAATGGTGTTTGCGTCTGTTGACGCCGGAAGTGTGTTAAAGACCCGCCTGCGCAATCATCACCCTCAGACCCGGCAGGAGAACATAATTTAGTATCCCAAGAGGGTATTCAGGCACAGTGCATGTCCCTGGGCTAAAACATGATATCCCAAGGGAGTTAATTTTAATGACTGTTTAGGGCTGGGAAGCCCTTTATTTTTTCAACAGAACAAGACTGATATCCAGCCGGGTATTTTTATATAAATCATTCAGCTGAAGGTTGTGCTCAGCAACTGGTCATTCTAAGCTAAAAGCAGCTGTAGAATGGATCATCTTGGCTACACAATCTCATCTCTGACTCATACAGCTTCCTAGTTCTCTCGTGCCAGACCTTCGCTCCGCAATTATCACGTGCGCTAAATTGTGTCACTATGCTACGAGCATAGTGGAAGCTACTGGGGGTTTGCAGTCTCAATAGTTCGAGGTAAGTCATGCTACCTTAGCTTTGTGTTGCCTAGATGGCAAAAAGGTGGTAGATATCTATTGTGGTAAGCTTGATAGCTAAATGAAAGCGCACTGCGCACAAGATGGGAAAGGCGGGGCTTGGACCGTACAGTAACCTGGTTCTGCAATTACTCAGATGAGATATTAATAGTTATATATTATACAGCAATGTGTATTTTATCACTGCAATGTACCTTGCATTAAGGCTTACTGCCCATACTTTAAATAGGTACTGCTGCAGCTTAACTGTATTCTTGGACACCCCGACCCTCGCTCAACTGCTTCCTGTGCATACTGAGCACTTGGCCCTAGCCACACGATATTGGTCGTACCTAGACCCAACTTTACCTTTGTTTTCTTGAGTTAATGTTTCTACTTTTTACTGCTCCCCAGGTTTAGTAGCCTCATTCCCATGCCCTCCCCACACGAGCAAGCAAAGTGAGCGCCACTTTGCTTGCTTGTGTCGAAATAATGAGGCCACAGGTTTAGCATTGTGACTTTGTTTTAGTTATTATGTTTTGTACTAGCCTCGTTCCCAGACCCCGCTTTGTTTGGTTACACTTACGTTCGTGCAACCAAATAAAGCGGGGGCCTGGGAATGAGGCTAGTTCTGTACCACTTTATAGCTGAAATACTTCTGTGTACGCATTATCCTTTGGTTACTAGAGTTGCAGCTAATGTAGACAATGGACATTGTCATTGATACGTGGTATTGCAGCACTTTGACATGTGCATGACCATATGCCACGTTATCAGAGTCATATGTCTGAAATACATTGTTTCCTGTCAAAGCTGTGTACTATGCACTGCAAAAACAGAAGAGTTGCTTTTACCCAGCTAGGGTTATCCCAGTGGCAGCTTTGCTAAAAAAAAAACAGTGTGCATACATGATTACCACTTTAGATCTCCAATTCTTGACAGCAGGGTATGCTAGCTATATAGTTCACATAGCCAGTGCATTCAAGAGGCACTTGAATGTCCTCATGCATAAAAGCTTTTGATGTACGTGGTTGATAAAATCCATGGGACAGCTGTTTCAGTAGTGTGGCCTTTTTTTCCTTCCAGGCCATCCCTATGTATGGAGTACTACTGACTGCCACAATAGCTTGTAGCGACGTGTACACAGCAACAGCTGCTATGTGCTGAGCCTCCACTGATATGTGTGCTCATGTAAACAGGCAACAGGTCAGCTGAGGTACATCACATTGTGCTCTTGTAAACTGGCAGAAGGTAACTTAACTCAGGCCACCAGAATGCTTATTTAAATAATGAGTAATTACAGTCAGACATCACATGTAGCTTGATAATTAATGGTTTTGAAACTTTCCATGCACTAGAGGCTCTCCAGTCTCCTCTGCTAATAGAATACTTTGAGATAGTTACTGAAGGTTCTATCACTACCTACGCTGAGCAGTCTCATGTGACAGAATTAGTAGCTACCAGTAGGGTGGCTAGCTCAAGAAAATCAACTGTGCCCTGCTGCATCCCACTGAAGATAGCAGTTAAACTTCCTGAGACATATGATCCATAATACATTGATAAACGAGTCATAACAAAGTCCATAGAAAAGAAGACCTAACTAGCTACTATACAGCAGCATTTGAGGTCTGTATGTTCTATCTGCCGCTCTCAGAAGCCACCTGAGTGCACAAATTATATGTATGCCCCAATTAATGCTTGCCATGCTAGCTAGCTGTGCATTGACAACTTATGGCAGCAGAATACTCATTTTTTCATTTGATGCCCACGCCACCCAGCAACCTGGACAATTACGTCGTGGTTGATAAAATCCATGGGACAGCTGTTTCAGTAGCCACTAGCTTCCTACTCTACTTTGGTGTGCCATATGATACTGTACCCCAATTAGAAGTACATCACCAATAATTGAAAAGCTTTTAAGAGGACCTGCAAGTTGCCTCAGAAGTGTAATTTCTGAGGTCACTTAATCATTCATTTAAAAGCTTCCAATTACCCAGGTGTCCTCTTCAAAAGTTTCAACAATCTAGTGTGGTGTGCCATATGATACTAAATCCATACATCAAAAGCTTTTATGAGGACATTCAAGTTGCCTCTTGAAAGCATTGTAAATAATAGCAATGTGACCTGTAAAGCTAGCATACCTTGCTGTCAGAAATTGGAGACCTAAAAAAAAAGTGGTAATCATGTATGCACACTGTTTTTTTTCTCTCGCAAAACTGCCCATGCCACTGAGATAACCCTAGCTGGGTTAAAGTAACCCTTTTGTTTTTGCAGTGTATATGTGACCATGAGATATTCCTACTATGATAGCCATGTAAGGTATCACAATCAGCAGAACACTGTTCCCTTACAAAAACTGTAGTATAAAATGATAATGATGCAACTCCAGCAACCAATCCATTGTTAAAATAACCTTTCCATTGATGCATGCATGCATGTGTACAGTTGGCATTGAAAATCCAAACTTGTGACAGGCATGTTCCAGTCCATTCCAGTGTTCCAGTAGTCCATTCCAGTAGTCCAGTAATCCATTCCAGTCCACTGAATAAAGACTCCCCAGACAGACGTGGGAACGTAAAGCTATCTCAGTACCAGCCGAGCGTGTGCTTCACGCGCGCCCGGCTGGTACTAACCCCGGCTGGTACTGACCCCGGCTGGTACTGACCCCGGCTGGTACTGACCCCGGCTGGTACTGACCCCGGCTGGTACTGACCCCGGCTGGTACTGACCCCGGCTGGTACTGACCCCGGCTGGTACTGACCCCGGCTGGTACTGACCCCGGCTGGTACTGACCCCGGCTGGTACTGACCCCGGCTGGTACTGACCCCGGCTGGTACTAACCCCGGCTGGTACTAACCCCCGGCTGGTACGCGCGCCCGGCTGGTACTAACCCCGGCTGGTACTAACCCCCGGCTGGTACGCGCGCTCGGCTGGTAAAAACAAAGAAACAATGCAACATACTAATTTGGTAATAACTATCTTTTATGAGAGCAGTAGCTGTATGCGTGTCCCCAGGGATAGTGAAATTGTTATATGTGGTGAACAATAGCAAGATAAGGTGGTATGTTGTTGCCATAGCCGCAAATAGCAAATGATAGCTATAATATTATGGTCAATATCAAATGAGCAAAACTGTCCGGTCCCCTGCATGTACATGGTCATGACATTTGGTAGTCTTAATCATTGAGATAAGGACACGCATTATACAGGAATTTCTATAATATGCAGGCAGAGTCATGTGGGACATAATGCGAACGTAGGGTTTAAGAGTGGGTTACTTGTAAACCACGGAATACCATAGTCTAAGTGGGCTATACATCCCTACCACTAGCCTAGAGTAGTGTGAATCAGAGTGTAGCATCCTATGAGCGTGATGTGCCAAATGGTGGATCCAGAAACATGCATGTCATTAGTCTATAGCAAGATCATTAATGTTTTGAGGGACGTAATTGTCCAGGTTGCTGGGTGGCGTGGGCATCAAATGAAAAAATGAGTATTCTGCTGCCATAAGTTGTCAATGCACAGCTAGCTAGCATGGCAAGCATTAATTGGGGCATACATATAATTTGTGCACTCAGATGGCTTCTGAGAGCGGCAGATAGAACATACAGACCTCAAATGCTGCTGTATAGTAGCTAGTTAGGTCTTCTTTTCTATGGACTTTGTTATGACTCGTTTATCAATGTATTATGGATCATATGTCTCAGGAAGTTTAACTGCTATCTTCAGTGGGATGCAGCAGGGCACAGTTGATTTTCTTGAGCTAGCCACCCTACTGGTAGCTACTAATTCTGTCACATGTGACTGCTCAGCTTAGGTAGTGACAGAACCTTCAGTAACTATCTCAAAGTATTCTATTAGCAGAGGAGACTGAAGAGCCTCAAGTGCATGGAAAGTTTCAAAACCATTAATTATCAAGCTACATGTGATGTCTGACTGTAATTACTCATTATTTAATAAGCAGTCTGGTGGCCTGAGTTAAGTTACCTTCTGCCAGTTTACAAGAGCACAATGTAATGTACCTCAGCTGACCTGTTGCCTGTTTACATGAGCACACATATCAGTGGAGGCTCAGCACATAGCAGCTGTTGCTGTGTACACGTCGCTACAAGCTATTGTGGCAGTCAGTAGTACTCCATACATAGGGATGGCCTGGAAGGAAAAAAAGGCCACACTATTGAATGTATCTTCCATCGTTGTCTGAGAACTGCAGCTGTCCTCGTCCATGCAAAAATTCACCCTTCTACCCTACGCATCACGCACGTAAGAAAATGTACCGGAAATGAAACACGCACGTGGGCCTGGGAACGATGCTAAGTGAAGACATCATCATATGATATTGGAGACATATTGACTTGTACTTTGATTTTCAGACTAAGTGATGGAGCTGCAATTGGTAACTGTAAGCTGAATATAATAGCATCAGTCTGCGTGCACTTCTGATATTAACCTTGGTGCTTAACACAAATCAGTCAGTTTTAGGGGACCTCATCATATATTCAGCATGCCAATCTAACTACCCAGCTCATGTCAGTCTCACGGCCTTGCATGCTGCACTGGGTTCTCAGCAGAAATCACCAACTCACATGGAAACATTTATTCCCTACAGGAAGTGCACAGTTCAGATGCTTTACTACACCCTCCAGTGCTGGGGAATTGAATTGTGGAACTGCTGACGGTCAATTTGAAGCTGCAAGCATAGAAGATTGCTGTCTCAGCCAAAATGGGCAGTTCTTTGAGCCTCGAGCAGGATCTGAAAGCTGTACTGCCTGCATTGGTATGTAAAATAGTTCAGCCATGATCCCTTGAGTGCAAGATATTATGTTTATGAGCTTCTGATATTAATTTCAATGCTGTAAAGATCTTGGTGCATTTACCAGAGCATATTAGTCAACTGATAAGGCCTCTAGGCTCTGTACTCTATCTGGGGTACAGTGGAGAGAAGCTATAATTGTACTATTTGTTCGAGGCATTAAAACGGATAGTAATATTATGCCTGTTTACCACCCTGCATCAGTGTTCCCACTAAGGCTTCTAGAGTAGTGTGCATAACTTGTTTTTTTTAGTACTGATAGTATACAATTAGACATCTAAAGTACGCACCGATCAACTATGAAAGGGTATTGTTATATTTTATTACAGTGTTTGGATGGTTTGATGGGGCAGCCACTACTCTCGATGAGCGAACTGAGACTTATGAACTAACAGCTGGTTTTGTGAAAGGAGGCGCTGTGCAAACTTTTGTAACCGCTCAAGGTTTGGCAGCATTCGACATAGCTGTTGAAGAAAGCGGTGCAGGTAAGTGGGGCTACCAGAGTAGGTAACTAAGTGAGAGAGGTATTATTCCAGTTCTCTCAGTTAGTCACAAGATTTGTCTCATATAGAGTAAGTAATGGATGTTCGGTCGACAGGTATAATCGGACGCGCTAGCGCCGTACGCATAAATTACCGGAAGTGGGTGGGGCCTTCGATCGATACTATAGACCCTTCACACTCTGAGTTCCAAGTTTGGTGTTCCTCCGTTGCTTGATTGTGGAGCTATAGCCTTCCAAAAGTAAGTCCGAATATATCTAAGATCGGTCAAGTGTATGTATTATCGGGCTCCGTTCCCTGTCTCTTCTCCAAAGCAACTGTCGGTAAAATTTCTGCAGCATTGGGAAGCTCCACGACCCTGCTGCTGCACGCCAACTTTTCGTAGTTGCAACTGCCTCGAGCACTGAGGGGCATTGTTGAATGTGAAGCAGGGTCACTCTATCTATGATTGGACGATGAATTCCGTATTTTTTTTGCCGTAGACGCCCTAAAATACCTGCTAGCATGGCGATACGGCTATCAGTGGATTGTACAGGTCCTTAGCAGCATAACGGTGCATTTCCGATGTTTATACGTTGCATGGTTCTCGAGATAGAGCTGTTTGTCTGAAAACTTCAGCATTATCTTCACTGAACATGATGCTGAAGTTTTTAGTGGATAGAAGCAGGCAAAACAGCTCTATCTTTGGAATGCCACATCGTATAAACATCGGAGTTGCACCGTTATGCTGCTAAGGACCTATACAATCCACTCATAGCCGTATCGTCATGCTAGCAGGTGTTTTAGGGCGTCTGCGGCAAAAAAATCCGAAATTCACTGTCCGATCATGGATAGAGTGACCCTGCTTCACATTCAGCAACGCCCCTCAGTGCTCGAGGCAGTTACAACTACGAAAAGTTGGCGTGCAGCAGCAGGGTCGTGGAGCTTCCCAATGCTGCAGAAATTTTACCGACAGTTGCTTTAGAGAAGAGACAGGGAACGGAGCCCGATAATACACACACTTGACCGATCTTTGATATATTCGGACTTACTTTTGGAAGGCTATAGCTCCTCAACCAAGCAACGGAGGAACACCAAACTTGAAACTCAGAGTGTGAAGGATCTATAGTATCGATCGAAGGCCCCACCCACTTCCGGTAATTTATGCGTACGGCGCTAGCGCGTCCGATTATACCTGTCGACCGAACATCCATTACTTACTCTAAGTGATCTCAACCTACCATTGTCTGTTTCCCACTGGCTCAACAACTATTACACCATTGCTTGCCAAGTTAGGCTAATCTATACGTTCTTGAACCTCTGCCAAGTCAGTCAGAAATGGCTGGCTTCATAGTGCTATCAAGTACATTTTGTTGGTGGAAAGAGAAGATCTGCATATTTCTATGAGGTATTTCTATGAGGTATTGCACTCATAGTTTAGCAGTGATTCACTAGAGTGGATGCTTTTTACTTACTAATTATTCATAAGAAATAGATAACAGAATGGAAGTTATACTGGTTATGGCTACTTTCCTCTCACAATGAAATTGCTCATGGTTGATGACATCATTTTCTGCCTAATGTGTGAGTCTTAAAATGGAGGGGGGTGGGGAGGGGGATGGGTGGCAGGAAGAATCTATCCCTATTGGAATGGAACCTCTAAAAATGGTAGTTGATTTTACATAGCAGGTATGCTTGTTTTGTCATTTTCAGTATTCCTGGCAGTGCATGTGGTCATACGTAGGGCTATTTTCTCAAGTGGACACAGTGAGCCACATGCAGAAGGTCCTTACCTTGGTGTAGCAGCCTCGGACGGTTAGAGAGCAGTTTTCTGTGACTAACTGAGATCATGCAGGTCATGCAGAGCCCTCACACTGCATGTAATGGCAGACAGACTTTTAATTCAGCAGTTAAAGCAGATAATTTTTAAGGAGTGTGACGGTATTGTGTGTAATGCTGTAAAGTCTCGATTACTCTATTGGTACTTCCTGTTCCTGTAGTAGAGAGCAGGACCCATAAACGTGTACTGATATAATGCATCCAGCTTGGTGATCAGACTAGTGGCGATGTCAATCTGGTAAAGTCCACATCTAGGGTTGAATAATGGTTCTCCATGCACTTTCAATTCATTCTTTGCAGTGGAAGGTGTCAATGAAGATTTTGTAGTTCAGGATACTTCGCATAATCTATTTGGAGTGAATCCTGATCCATTTGATGTTCCAGTCACTGTTCGGGTGGACGGTATAGCACTGGAATCAGCTGAGGGATTTACTTTGAGTCTGGATCCAGCCAATCCTACTGCAATGACTATATTTGCTGCAGTAACACCTGGCCTGTTTGTTATTCCTGAAATAAGTGTTGTGATTCGAGATTTGGAAAGTAAGAAATGATTGTGAGGATCAAACAGTTACAAAATTGTGAATTTTAATACATTCACAGAAATTAAACCGCCCCACCTATTGCTACTTGTGTGGGCGGAGTAATACTTGCACACTCTATCTGTCTGTCAATTGTTGATGACTAAAAACAGAAATTACAGAAATGGAAGCTACAAAGCCAGAAGAAAAACTGGTGATAGCAACACTAGCTTCTGCCATAAAAGAGCCTCAAGTACACCAAAAAAGTATGGCTAGCTCTGACTCATTACGTCGGTCAGCCAACATAATATTATGTACATGATTTTTATATTATCAGGCAAATCTCCAAGGTGAGTAAGCTTACTAAATTTAGCCTTCACAATGAGAGCTTTCATTGTGATATTCGGGTAGCTTCGTAATTGTGGGTTAGTTGATGGTAGGCATGGTTTATGGATTGAGCATTAGTGTGTCATGCAGAATTGCAGTGCAAAATCTCAAACAATTATTTAACCCACCTTTTTGTGGTATGTCACTGCCTCTAAATTATTCTCACATCGCATGCATGTAAGTGATTTGTGTATCTACCCTAGGCTATTGCCTACTACATAATGTTTGCAGCAACATTTACTTGTTTCAAATAAATAACTTGTATCATAAGACCTAGCTCAAGGTAAGTTCTCGGTGTGGTCAGTCATGTTTGTGCTAAATAGTGCTTAATGATGCTCACATTTTCTTTAGAATAGTGATGATGCTATACTTTAGCTAGGAAGAGCAGCTGTTGAGAGCTCAAAGCCTTGTGCTATCTTCAAACTTTCTGGCTTGCCCTGGACCTTAACCAGTTTGGTAGGCTTGATACAAGCTAAATATTTTCCCTCTGTTCTGGAAAATGACTTGTTAGCTCTCGTGTGATGCAGCAGGTCATTTTTCTCTCAATACTACCATATCATAACTTAGAAATATAACCACCCATCATATATGCATACAAGGATGTATTACAACCAATACTACTATTACCTGAATAGTGATACCTGTATAAATATAACTACCCCGTGAATAATTGGAAAAGTTAGAGTGAGCTCCACACTTATACTCCCCCAGCATACATTTCTTAGTTATACTCCCGAATTTACATAAACTCACATGCTCCATCCATATTTATACCACAATACATCATCTACAATGAAAATGATTCGCTAAAAAGTATTGATTACATAAACCACACTGCATTGGCAACACAGAGAATCTGGACTCACATAATTGAGGTAGTTTCTGGTTATTAAAAACAAAGCTAACTGGAGAGTGGCAACATTTTTGGCTTTTTAGTTTCTGCTGTTACTAAGGTAAGCTATTGCTACACGGCTTTATATAATTGGACTTTGCGCATGCAAAATGTGGTATATAAGTCAGATATACCACACCCACTCATGGGTTAAGTGCCATAACCCACTTGTTTGTATTTATCCCTCGGCTTCGCCTGAGGATAACTGCAAACGTGTCGGTTACATAGGCACATAACCCACTCTTGGGTGAAGTCATTCCTATAC
Organism: Phakellia ventilabrum; assembly: GCA_963921505.1. NCBI lineage: Eukaryota > Metazoa > Porifera > Demospongiae > Axinellida > Axinellidae > Phakellia > Phakellia ventilabrum. The sequence goes on along the minus strand of OY997395.1, from coordinate 6,155,936 downwards.
CAGTAGAACTACAATTGAGTGTGTAAGTTAACATAATACTACATTGTGTATTATATGATGCACTCTCTCTTTTTTCAGATGTTGCACTTCAGTTCACTGAAGTTGATTATTCTAATACAGAAGGACGAAATGTCATACAACCCCAACTGCAGCTATCTACGACTATAGCTATTGATCTGGTTGTTGATGTTATTCCATTAAATCTTACTTTTGCGAGGGGTAGTGGCCAACTTCCCAGATCCCTTGATCCCAATGTGACGGACCCCAATTTTGATTCTAACACTCAAACTGCCACAAGTAAGCTCAGATGTAGGCTACTATCAGTTGCAGAATCATAACGGTCTCCTACCACATTTCCACAGGTGTTGATGATTTTTCTATCATGCCAGTGCGAGTCATCTTTGCTAGTGGGAGTAGTCCAGAGACTATACAATTCGATATCAGTATAACAGATGACACTATCCATGAAGCAGACCAGATTTTTGCAATCAGAGTAGATGTGGTTAGTGCCATAGATCCACTCAGAGTAGTTCCAGCAAGGGCTGATGGTTTGACCGCTTTGGGAAGGATCATCGATGATGACAGTTAGTGAATAGATGTACTATCAGGAACACATGGGTCACCGAAGGCGGTGATGGAGCATTTAACTCGGTTCTATCAAAATGAACGCTGTGGAACACTATGTACAGCGTCTACCTTGCCACGTCATACCACTGTGTATAGGCAACTACAAACTAGCAAAGGACTGTTCGTAGCTAGGACAGCGCGGCACAAAAAGGTAGGCTGGCAGCATCTGCCACATACGGAGACACATGGAAACGCAATAAATTAGCCACAAAGAGTAGTAGCTTACCGTGCTACCTTTCCACCATTTTGCAAACTAGAAAATGGCATAACTCCTGCCTAAGCTGCCCCAGCATACTCAGCCACCCAATTTGGAAATGGAACTGGGTCTTGCTGCATGCACCGTTAATTGAATTCACAACACATGCTGGCCGTCCTAAGAAGCCATGCTGTGTAGGCATTAACTGCTATAATTGCAAAGCCAGCTCAACTGCTAACGCAACATGCTTTTTGTGATGTCACCCGGCTGTGCAGCGAACTTCATATTTGGAAGTATACGATTTGAATCTGGCGGTGCCGTTTACATTTCAATGTAACATGGGAAGTTAAATGCTCCTTCACTGCCTTCGGCAGCTCCTGCGCTCCTGGTACTATACATAATTGTGTAAAATGTAAGGAATATTTTAAGTATCTATGGAGTACAGTAGTACTCCATTATAGGGATGGCACCCAAAAAAATGGCCACCGCATTAACTGTGTACAAAATGGTACATCTAAAAGTCTGCTTTACATGTAGTCATAAGCCTTTATGAGCCATACCAGAAAATGAAGAAGCATGTAAGGATGAAATCCTAAAAAAGCAATCAAACAAGGTAGGAACGACACCACAATACTTTTTCCGATTGCTGTCCCTACGTACGTACACCACAATTCCCTACGCCCATATCCACAGCCAAAGATGCCCTTTTGAACATCTGCCAGAGACGCCCTTTTGAACATGTGCCTTGATGGGGTCATACATGGTTTTGGCCATAAAGCCTTACACAAGCTGAAAGCAGAGAAACTCTAGATTGAATTTCTTAGTTTTGCCCCCTTACCTAGTAATCCTGGCAAATTTTGCTGAGTTACAATTTTGCTCATGGCTTCATTCTGGCTCTACTGCTGACTACTGCATATCTTAGTGGGAGCCACCTGCCCTATGTCCGGTGTGTGTCCCACATCAAGTGGCAATGCATGTGGAAACATGCACATACTAAAACTTACCACTGACCGTCACTATATTAAACACATGCACACACACACATTGCTCACTTGTTTCTCTGCTGACCTGTAATCTTTACACTTGGGAGTGCAGTTCACTCAAATGAGTGAGATTACTGTACTGTGATTGTTACGTATGTTTTCTTTTATTACAGCTATTCCCATTGGTTTTGAACAAGAGCGGTATACAGTCTTTGAAGAATTTAATGCCACTGGTGAACTGATTCCAATTCCAATCATCAAAGGGAACAACCTACAATCAGAGCTAAGATTTGATGTGATTGCTCAGTTTATAGACGGTACGGCAACACGACTGATAGATGTAACTGGTGGAGATTATCAGACGATCGAAGCAAGGGTTGTCATTCCATTTTTGCCTAATGACCAGTCTATACAAGTTCAATTTCTGCTACTCCAAGACCGACTTCCTGAACCTAATGAAGATTTTACCATTGAGCTAACTACTTCAGGAGCACCTCGTGTCGTGGTTGGTCAAGATGGTGGTCCCTTTGCTAGGACAACTGTTGTTATTATAGATGATGATGGTGAGTTTAAAATTTGTGTATGTGTATGTGTATGTGTATGTGTACTGTGTGTGTGCATGCATGTGTGTGTGCATTGGGAAGAGAGCTTCAACCTTATCCATGATATACAGTAATTATCTTGCTTTCATATTGTAATGTGCCAAGGCTGGCAACTAACACTGCAGTAGCAATTGTATGCCATAAGGACCTAATGAAATTTTTCCATTTTGCAGTGTTGGTTTCATATCCATAGTTTGTACAGAGAGACCCCAAGTACATGTCCACTTGTGGTATCTACATGTAGTGTACTTAGGTACCCAACTACCTTTTTCTGTCTGACAGAGTTGACCATCGGATGGGAGCGAAATCTTACCACTGTGAATGAAACTCAAGGCTCTGCCGAACTCTGTCTCAGGATACTAGACGTAGATCCTTTTGACGACCTTACAGGATTCAGTGTGATGCTGTTTATTGGCACCATTCGTGGCACTGCCGCTGGTAAGTTGTAAAGTTTGTCTAATTAAGAGTTAGCTGATCATTCTTCTTTCTTCATATATGTATAAAGATCCTGGTGACTATACAGAACTTCGAACAGACAGTAATTTTGTTTTTATCACTGGTGACAACCGTCGAGCATGCATTGATGTCCAGATCAATAATGATACTTTACTGGAAGAATTGGAGTTCTTCAGTGTACAAGTTGTTCCTGGACCAGATGGCCTTTCTGATAATATACGACTTGCTCCAGATCTCACTTTCGTGGAGATACTGGACAATGATTGTAAGTGTCCAGGCTAATAATTATCATTGCTTTCTCTCTCTTTACTGCTCTGTACATGTACAGAAGGAGTAAGCATTTCCTTCTGTCTGTCCATCTATCTGCATAAATCCAGCACAGTGGACAGTTTTAATCTGGAATACACAACTAGTGTGAATGTCTGAAGGTTGAATGTCTGACAGTTTGTGTCTAGAATACACAACTAGTGCACAGAAATTTTCATTCGGAGAGCACCAAACTTCTTTTGCATGAGAGAATTTTAGCAACTGTCTCCAGAAAGTTTGTGTGATGGTCTGGCTAGACGAGACTACTAGACTACAAACCAGTAGATCCTGCAGCACAAACCTGCCGGTCAGTTTTATTTGCAACATAAACTATTCTTCTACACACCTACAGTTGTCAGAATTGGATTCAACCAAACTACGTATGATGTGACAGAGGGGGAGGATGCTGTTGCAACTGTGTATGTGGCTGTTCTAGAGGGAGGACTTCAAAGGATGGTCTCTGTGACCTTCTCAACTGAAGTTCTTGGTGGTGACACTGCCACTGGTGAGTCATTTATGGTTGATACTATGATTACTAGTCAAACATGTATACAACATACAACTTGTACTAACAGTGTAATTGTACAATTGTTGTACACACAAACATATCCTTTGTGCATCCTACCGTAAGTAGGGACCCATACATTTTCCCATAATTTGTTCTACCTAGAGAATAATCTTTTATGCGGGGAAAATTGCGGAAGTTCTATCACATGATTGTCCACGTGCTTGATTGATTGCTATTAGCTAGCCGGTGAATACGGGCTTTCCAAAACCACACCCATTTTACAAAGTATCTCCAATTGTCCAGATTTTTTTGATATGACTTAGGAAGAGACTAATAGTGAAGACCCCAATCTCTATCTAATATTATGTACAGTTAATTTGTGAACTTTAAGCATGCATATCTAACTAATGAAACATGGTATAAAGCTCAAATTTACATTTTAGTTTTTAGTTACTGAGAACTAAGTATGATAGAAAAAGTGAGATGTTTTGTAAAGTCTTAATAAAGGTGGTGTGGTTTTGGAGTGTCCCTGTACTGAGTAGCCAGAGGCTTTAATAACTCTACCAAGTGATGAGCAATGCTGAGTGGGATGACAAAGGTACCGTATTGACCTTGGACCAGTCCCATCCAAAGCCGACTGCTATTGACTGGACTCTCTGATTCCTTTTGATCTCAGCAGAAAATATATGGTTAACGTTAACCCCCTGTCTTTGAGCAAACAGTGAGTATCAGGCCATGCACTGAACACTACTTGCGTGCAAATGACAATTGAGCAGAATAGAATAATTGGTTAATGTGAAATAATAATGAGGGAATTGATTTTAGAATAGAATTATCGGGGGAAGCAGTCATGCACAGTGAGTATTAGAGTAAGTAACTACTGATTGAGCACCATATATATTTGGATGCATCAGCATCAAATGCATTTATTACTGGAAGTGGGTGGGGCCTTCGGTCGATACTATAAACTCTGTGTGCTTTGAGTTGAAAGTTTGGTGTTTATCCATTGCTTGCTTCCATCCAACGTTAATTTTCCATCACAGATATGTTGGATAATTGTATGCATTGTAGGACTCCATTCCCTTTCTTATCTGAAGCAACTATCGCAAAATTTCTCTGTTATTACTAGAGTAAGTAACTGACAATACGATACCATGTATATTTGAAGGCACTGGAATGTAGTCCAACAATGTACATGTATATGCCCGTATCTCTGCTCGCCCCATTTGGTAGTGTGATTACACTTGTTTAAAGGAAGGCTACATACCATCCCATGCTTTAGGGTAAATTACTAAAGAGTTTAACACAAAGTGTTCAGGTAAAAAAATCTTCTAAAGTGCCTACCTTGTGAATTATAATTGATTTTGTTTGCAATGATATTTAGCTCCACCCATTAATAGATTCACCTCAATACCGGACTGTTTCTCCTCTTCAGCTGGTGATGACTTTGGTTCAGTTGCAAGAGTACTCGTCTTTGATGAAAACACCCTAGTGGTCCCGGTAGAGATCCCTATCATTGATGATGCCATTGTGGAATCCCTAGAGACCTTCACTGTGAGCCTAGTTCGTGATCCTGAGGACCCCATCAATGAAGTGATAATTCGCCCAGATACAGCCACTGTATCCATTCTGGATAATGAGATTGGTAAGGCTATTATATCTATTGTGGTCACGCTTTCTGAACTTTCTGTTTAAAATATATATCTCTAAGCTATACATGTGGGAGCTATCTCAGTGCAGATGTTCATTAAAATTGAAAGATTGCTGTCCCCAGAAACGAGAGTACTATAGCGTAGCTAGGCAAAGCCAATACCTACAGAGTTTTAAGAATCTCGGCTATCCTGTAGTTGTCCACGGAGATATATGTAACACAGCCTAAACAAAGCAAAAGCGATCTGCAAGCATGAAAGTGATATTGTTTTCAAAGCACAGAAAGGTCAAATACTGTACTCTCAGGAGAATAATGCCCAGTTATTCTATTCGATGATTGCACATTTTTGCGGTACTGATTATATGGGATAATTATAATCTTGGGTTAATTTACGACGAGGTTAAAAACACAGCAGCACAGCAAGTAAGTTAAGGGAGTATCGTATGGCATAGCGATAGGCGCTGTGGTTGCCTTTATATTACACATACGACCATTACACTTGTGGGTTTGGCACTAGGAAAGATATTCATTTCTAGATTGGCTCATTACAGTGATGCAATCAATACCTGACAGGAAGTGGAGCACATCAACTGCAGTGCACTATAACTGCAGTGCTACAGCAACTGTTATACTGCTAATGCAATAACAAGCATACATTATTTTCGTGACTTAGTCAGCAATCGCACTGTTCTGCATGCACTTGCTGTTGCTTGTGTGCTCTCCATAGGATAGTGAAGCTTCGAAGGCTTGTACGTGCATGTTGTAGTCTCTGTTGCTGTAAGTGCTGTAGTCTCTGAGTTGTCTGATGAGTTATTATATTCATACCGTAATTGTGTTTGTTATAGATAATCCTATTCAAAAAGAGGTAGTAACTGTTATGATAGGTGATTATATTCATGGGGTTATAGTACTTGAGGGGTCATTATACTCCTATATACCTAGCCAGAAAGAAGAATGAACAGAACCCATAAGAAGTAAGATTACAGTGATAAAAGGTGGTGATAAAAAGGACGAAAGGTCATGTATAGCAGGGATCCAGTTTATGGTCTTTGTCACTGGATCTCATTTGTAGGGCAGCTTTAACCACAACACACGTAGGCTATAAAATACTCATTTTGGCTACATTTTCTTATTGAAAATAAAAGTGAGTAATTCATTTGGATAATTTCTCATTTATCTCCCAAGGATCGTAATGGTATGTGTATTTGTCACTCTGTGTCCCCTCCTTCAAGCCATAGAAACCCCCCTCCCCCATAAATCTTTATGGTTGGGAGTGTATGTATTTACTAACTAGTATATTGTTTATATGTTCTTTCCTCTGCAGTAAGGTGTCTTGATCCACCTCCCATTGTGAATGGCATGAGGACATTCACTGGCAACTTAGTCGGTGACACTGCTACCTACACCTGTGACTCAGGCTTTGAGCTGCTCGGAGATCCAACCACGACATGCACAGCTGCTGCAGATGGGAACTCTGCAACATATCCAGCAGTACCACCACCAGAGTGCAGGCGTGAGTGGTTCATGAATATAACTAGAACTGTATCAAGTGTTTGCATATCTTCGAACCCAGTTGTGGCATGTGTGCAAAATAGAACCACCTACGAATGCCTCACGAGACCTGATTAACATGGCTTAGAACCCCATGTGTATACACAGGTGGCTCTTTGCTTTTATTGTATAGTCATTCGCTTCTTTATCTACTATCCACATACCTCTTGCTCTGCAGCCTTGTGTCTTGATCCTCCTATGATTCGAAATGGCATGAGGACATTCACTGGAAACTCAGTCAGTGACACTGCTACCTACACCTGTAACCCGGGCTTTGAGCTGATCGGAGATCCAACCACAACATGCACAGCAGCTGTGGATGGGAACTCTGCAACATATCCAGCAGTACCACCACCAGAGTGCAGGCGTGAGTACTTCATGAATATAACTAGAACTGTATCAAGTGTTTGCATATCTTCCCAATTGTGGCCAAATAGAACCACCTACGAATGCCTCACAGGACCTGATTAACATGGCTTAGAACCCCCAGCATGTATGTGTATACACAGGTGGCTCTTTGCTTTTACTGTATAGTCATTTGCTTCTTTATATATTATCCACATATCTCTTGCTCTGCAGCACTGTGTGATGATCCTCCACTCATTACGAATGGCATGAGGACATTCACTGGCATCTCAGTCGGTGACACTGCTACCTACACCTGTGACTCAGGCTTTGAGCTGATCGGAGATCCAACCACGACATGCACAGAATCTGCGGATGGGAACTCTGCAACATATCCAGGAGTACCACCACCAGAGTGCAGGCGTGAGTGCTTCATGAATATAACTAGAACTGTATCAAGTGTTTGCATATCTTCACAGTTGTGGCATGTGTACAATATAGAACTCCTTATGGATGCCTCATTTCTATGTAGGACCTGATTAACGTTGCCTGGAAACCTCAGCATGCACATATATAAAGATTATAAATTGGCAGCTCTTTAATTTGTGAAGCTCTCGTTGTTGTCATCATAATTCATTTGGATTTTGCTTCCTTATCTTCTGACAAGTATAGTTATTGACATACCCTTGCTCTCCAGCACTGTGTCCTGATCCTCCACTCATTACGAATGGCATGAGGACATTCACTGGCAACTCAGTCAATGACACTGCTACCTACACCTGTAACCCGGGCTTTGAGCTGATCGGAGATCCAACCACGACATGCACCGCAGCTGTGGATGGGAACTCTGCAACATATCCAGACGTACCACCACCGGAGTGCAACCGTGAGTACTTCGTGAATATAACTAGAATTGTCTGGAGTGATTGCACGCCTTCTCAGTTATTGCATGTTTCTACGACTGCTGTTGCTTGGAAACTTGAGCATGTATATGCAGTGGCAGCTTTTTAATTTGTGACACGCTTACTGTTATCATGTATAGTTCATTTATATTGAGTGTGTCCACACTGCCAAGTGTATGTATGGCAGGCAAATACAGAATCGGGTGTAAGCATGGTGGGTGAGCTGAGATGCGGACATATTGGATGTAGCTAAATTATAATTTACACTTCAGACCATGGATATTTGGAATTTCTAGTCCGTATATGTTCTCATATATTTGAGAAACACGCAAATTGCTGCCATGGACGAGCAGAGATGCAAAGTAAGCTGATTGAAACTGATTGATCGCGCTGCCTATTATACAGTGTTCCAGTCTTGGGCAAGCTCAGCCCCTTAAATGTGCTGCCTGTTTTACGATGTTAAAATCTTATTTTTACATATGGTACACACGTTTCAAACTTTGGACCTGTAGCATCATATTAAACAGTTTCACCAAAATATCGGAATGTAAGATACACATAGCAACAAGAAATTTTGGTAAATAATAGTTACTTAACTTTATCAGCTTCACTGCACGCAGCCTGCAGTCCGAATTTGAACTCAAAAGCGATGACGTTAAGACATAGGTCGGCAAGAAGGATGCTACTACAGTAGCTACACGGATAAAGGTCATTGAACCAGCTAGGGGTGGAGTCAGTATGTAATTATTAATTAGTAGTTGCTAACGCAGTCATGTGAGGATCACGATTTCCCCGAGACTCTAGTGTCACGTGAAGATATTTTGGTAAAACTGATAATGTTTATACGAATGTGAGACAACTCTTGTAAGAACCATAGCATTAGTACGGTCACTTATGTGTATTAGACATGAGAAAATAGTTGTCTCATAGTTTACAATCTTGCCAGCCATGCATAAACTTTGACCTTACAAACAATCTGAAATTCTCGATGCTAAGCCTATATAATTCATGTCTACAGTTTTCTGTATTGCAGCCAGGAGTTTATATTTCACTCTTCATTCTTTCCCCTCAGCTATTGGTGCAATAATTAAAGTAAATGACACTGTCATTGGCGATCCTCTCTTCGCTGTGCCTCTAGATGTGCGTGACCTAGAGAGCCTGAACTTGGACACTGATAGAATTTCTCTATGCTATGAGATACATGGGGAAGCAAATCAATGGTTTAACTTTGTCACTGATGAGTGCACTTCAGTCAATGCTCACTACATCGGTATTGTTGGTGGTGAATTGAATGTTATTAGTCAGATAGCTATTCGAGCTGTAGATGCTGATTCGAATTGCAGGGAGATTTTGGTGAACCTGGAGAACTGTTCTGTGGAGCTAGATGGCATGGCTATTAATGGAAGTCGGTACTCCGAGAATGAGATTACGATCAGGCGCTTTACTATGGTACGAAGGGTTCGAGTTACAGTGCCCAACTGCCAGGAGCAGAGTCTTGTAATGTGGATAACCTGCCAGACTCGTACCACTAAGAGCCCAGTGTCCAATGGCCTCATCACTTTTGATTCAATCCGCTTTGACGTTATGAGGGGTCTCAACTTTGGCCACCGAGATTCCCACGGCATAATCGGTAATGTCAATGTCTGTTAGCTAACATGCTTGATCTTAGGTTCTAGAGAATAATTAATTTATATGTCTCCTTTTATTTTGCTCACTTGTAATAGCTATGTGTATTTTCCTTTTGTATGCTGCAGGTCAATTCTGGAATGTTCCAATTCAGTTATCTCCTTTCAATGGAACTCGGCGAGATGGAACGGCTGTTCCAGATGATTACATAGTCACTGTTGTACGTGCCGGATCTTCACAAAGAGAATTTGTGGGTCATTTGGGCCGTCGTACTTGGGACAGATCATTAGTACCCTGCTTGTACAGCGGCAACAGGCAGGCTGGTCCTATCTACGAAGTCACTGATCCAAATGATCCTGTGATTGAGGGAAACTATAGGTTGTACCGCGTACCAAGTGCATTTGATGAGACAGGTTATCAGTTTGGCCGCTTTGAGGAGAGCCAGTGTTGAAATGGTTTTTGGACTCTTTACTTGTGACTATTAGTAAGCTGAATTTTCGTAGTGTACTGAACAGAAATACATAGCTAGCTATGCAGTTAAGGTGGACCTGTACTGTAAGATTGTTTTGACTGTAAAGTTTGTACAACTGCATTGATTTTGGTACAATACGAGTGGTGATGTTGCATTGCATGGCAAAAGGGAGGATATTTGTGCTGGATACCTTTTGCCCTCCCATTCAGTAACCTCTTAAGTGATCAATTTAACCTCAATTATGCCAGATTAATAGATACATGAGATAAAATTAACCTTCAAGGCCGGAGCCATGACTTTTGCACTGGTCAGGCTATCACACAACAGGGGACCACACCAGTTTATCTTGCCCCTGGGCGAGCTATTACCTAACCAGTCATTAATTGTAGCTATATATACTACCCCCAAATAATAATGCCTAACCTTAAGAATCTGAGTGATGTGACTAGATGATTAGCTATTGTTATATATGTCACATATACTCAACATGTGCATCAATTGGTTTAGGTGCAGTCGTGTGTATTCTAGTCAGCATACTTTATAATAAGATTATGAGAGACTTAGAGCAATTTATTGTATAAAAGACTCAGTACAAGGGGTCTGAAGCTGTAATATACACAAGCGAATGAGGCTGATTCTATGGCAGTTTTATTGTTCAGACTATAATACTCTATGTATAGATTACGCATTTCCTGTATTTCTAGAGCTTCTATGCTCTATGGGACTCTTACCATGCTCTATACCATGTTACTATAGTAACATATACTAAAAAGCCTTAAAGTAGCTACAACAATATTTTAACAACAGCTAATCTCCAGCATGAAAATTTTACTCTGTGCTAGAGAATATTATATTAGCTATCTACTGATCTGGCAGGTCTTTAGAAAAGACATGCATTTTGCTCTAATCAGATCAGATCATAGCCTTCCCACCCATTCTTCCTATGTTATACATGTAGCTAACTATACACTGCCCTAGCTTTCATGGTTGAGAAGATGGGCTCACATGTAGAAGACTTAAACATCCACTAGCTATTGGATTGCCATGTATATTGTCTGTTCACTACTGTAACTGGCATTGCAGATTACACCAGTAAAAAATTTATCAGTAGTGCATGTATAATAGTATTATTATAGTATTTTATAATAGTAGCATGAAAAACTTCACTATGCACTTTTGCAGAATTCTTATTAGAAGGTTGAGATTTAAGGTAGCAAACCCATCAGCAACTCGAAAATGTAGGAAGTTGGGTAAGTATAATCTGTATGAGTTATGCACTATATAGCTATATATTATGTGTACTCAGAATTGCCTGCACCAAATGTGTTCTTATGTTATAATTAGGTCATGTTATTCTCAGGTTGGGTAGAATTTACCAAGGCAGGCTGTGTGTACACGTTTACACGATTCTCTTCTGGACTATTGCACCGGCTGTGAGAAGAAGCAAACTTGATAAGGAATCCTATAGCATTCTTAACTGCTGATAATGCACGCCAGTGATATGTTGATCCTATAAATTGTATGTTTGTCCTGGGAGTCTTTCTTTGGTGGACTGGAATGGACCACTGGACTACTGGAATGGACTAATGGAGCACTGGAACATGCCTGTCAGAAGTTTGAACTATCATTGACAATCGTACACATGCATGCATGTTGCTGTATACTTTATACTGCTCCACAGGTTTAGCAGCCTTGTTCCCAGGCCTTTCCTATACGAGCAAGCAAAGCGAACGCCACTTTTCTTGCTTGTGTGGTAATGATGAGGCCACAGGTTTAGCAATGTGACTTTGCTTTAGTGATTATGTGCTTTATTCGGTTACACTTACCTTTGTGCAACCATATAAAGTGGGGGCCTGGGAATGAGACTAGTTCTATGCCGCTTTATAGCTGAAATACTTCTGTGTATGCATCATCCGTTGGTTACTAGAGTTACAGCTAATACAGACGATGGACATTATTGCAGCACTCTGACATGTGCATGACCATATGCCACCTTATTATTATTATTATTATTATATATAGCACACACCAATACATAGGTGTAGTAGTGAATAGACAAAGTAACTAATTATGCATGAAGTCAGTCACAGGAAATAGTTTGGATCATCTGTTCACAGTCACAATCAGGATGAAAGCAGGAACGAAGTGATCTAATCACTGATGCGCACAGTCTATACTGAATGTCATACTGTTTTAAATGGCAAGAACCATACAAAGTGTTATAACCACAGAAACAATAGCAAATGGAGGTAGATTGAAGAAAGACTGACTGAACTAGTATAGAGGGACACTTAGCAGCTGCAAACAAAAGAGAATTGGACCGACGAAAGACAAGATTATAGAGACTATCAAGATTAGCAACCAAATGAACAATACCAGTGTGACTCCGATAGGGAAGGTGCCAGATTTTGCGCAGAATCTTGTTGAAAGCAACCTCAAGGTGGTAAAGAGCAGGGCAAGAAAGAGTCCATAGAGCAGAGCCATAAAGGGAAAGGCAGTAGGATTGAAATAGACGGGTCAAAATTATGGGGCCAACACGGGGAAAAGAGGCTAACAAACAGTTAGCTTTCTTAACCATATCACGTAATTTGTGGTTAATATCAGGGACATCACTCAGATTATTGACCAAGATGAGTGACAGTATCTGAGAAAGAAAGTTACTGACCACAAAAGTTGAAGCGAGCTGTACAGGAGGAGGACGAAGACCAAGAAAAGCGGATCAGCTGAGTCTTTGAGGGATTAAACTGAAGCCCACGTTCAAAGGCAAAATCTTCACAGCAATGCAACATTATCCTCAGGGCTGCAGGAGATGGAGACAAAAGGACCACATCATCAGCATAGCCCATAGCACCAGCAAAAACAGAGTCCCAGAAACAACCCACACCACAATTTCGAAGATTGTCCAGCAGATCATCAATATAAATTGTAAACAAAATCGGAGAAAGCACACCACCTTGCCGAACACCATTGGAAATGGGGAAACTGTCAGAAAAAACATTCTTCCACCTGACACACATACGCTGGTCCTTGTACCAGGTGAGAAAGAAGCGAGTGAGATGGACAGGAAAATTCCTTTCAAGAAGCCTATTGAATAAAATTTCATGATTCACTAAATCAAAAGCCTTAGAGGCATCAAGAAAACAAGCAAACACAGAAGAACCTTCGTGCATATAGCGTGAAATGACGTTCTTAACAGTGCCAGTGCAAAGAGTTGTGGACATTCTTTCTTTGAAACCGAACTGGAGGCCAGAAGTTGTGAAATATTCAGGATATTGAAGAAGAATGCACCACTCAAGAGCTTTGCTCAGAGCTGAAGCCAGGGAAATTGGACGATAACTGTCAGAAATTGCAGGATCTTTATTGGCCTTGGGGATAGGAACAAGAATGCAATTTCTCAATTGTTCAGGCATGTAACCATGTCTAAGGATGGCCGTAAATAGCAAAGAAACAAAGCTGCGAATAGCTGGAAGGGCATGAATCAAATGATCTGATACAATTCCAGACCCATCCGATTTGCCACATTTAAGATGGGCAAAAGCACCATCAACACACTCCTCAGAAATGGAAATACCAACTAGATCATCCACAGAGAGAGAAGAAGACAGGGAAGAAAGAAGGGAGTCACGTCCACAGGCATCCTGAGAGTTCAGAATACCACGTAACTTGGTAGAGAACAGATGAGAGATATGGTCTGCACCAGAAACTCCATCAACAGAAGAAGCAGGCGTACATGATTTAGACTTGTTGACCCGATGAACCTGTTGCCAGAAGCTTTTAGAGTCAAATGACGCCAAAGCAGCAGCCATCTTCTCTCGCCTGATAAATTGCTCGCGACGCCTTAGACGTCTCACTTCATATTTGTATCTAGATTTATCAGAGCCATATGTATTGTTTCCTGTCAAACTTGTGTACTATGCTGGCTACACCAGTGTAGCAGAGAGTCATGATTACAACTGATGAGCAGATTGTCATCATAGCAGTTTGGCATGTGATTATGACATACTACGATAGCCATGTAAGTTATCACAATCAGCAGAACATTGTTCCCTTACAAATACTGTGTAGCATAAAATGATAATGATGCAACTCCAGCAACTGATCCAGCAACCAGCAACTGATCCATTGTTAAAATAACCTTTCCTTTTTAGCAGTGTGCATGCATGCACACTGTTAAAAATGGATCTGTCAGTTTAACAATTTGCGTGGTACTGGGAAGTTAAGGTCACCTCACATATACAATAACAAACTGTGGTCAAGCTTTCCTTAAAGTACGTGTAGCTACAATTGTAGTACATAGGGAAGTACATAGTTACTAGTATCAGGTTATATGTGTGGCTAGTGGCTAGCTCCTGACTCCATTAGACATCTGCTAGTCTGATGCCCATATATAGTATTCCAAGAATAATATAGTGGTTGGACTTTCCTTGTACATGTAGCAATTAAGGGAAACTATAATTACAGCTAATTGACTTATAATTACTGGAACCATGTGTGGCTACATGTGGGCATCAGATCAGTCAATCAGCAGAGAGCCAGGAAGCTAGCCACTAGCCACACTAGTAATTCCAGTATCTACCCAGCTCAGGCTACCTGAGATGCGACTTCAATATCACAGAATGTGCATAGGAAGTAAATATTTAAGCTAAGTTACGTATATTACAGGGGTAGCTCTACAATTTAGGAATGCTAGAAGTGCAGCTGCACTTGGGACGTTTCTTAATTGCAGGAGCCGTAGAAAAGTTATAATTGCAGCTTCGCTTGTAATAGTCCCCTTAGCTAAATGTAGCTGCCTCTAATACGTGACTAAGCTTAATTGTGTACCCTTCCATCTACAATTGGAGACCTATAGTGGTCAAGAAATGTAATTACCTGCTTGTATGCACGTTGTTGTGCAACTCAGATAACCCTAGCTGAGTTACCAGGAATAACTACACAGCTCCCAGTAGAAAAGCATTATTATGGAGACTGTACCAGGAATAACTACACAGTCTGTACTCTAACTGTCAGGTAGGAAGTTAGACCACTTCCTACTAACAGGAATCTGGTAGGAGGTTAGACTGCTCACTGTATAGCTATTCTTGGTACTCACATCAGCTATACACAGCATCAGATGTTCACTCTGCAAAATTCTTCCTTTCAGATAATTTGACTGGCACCAGAAAGCTAGACAGTATAGCCACATACTTCCAGCTAGGGAAGCCAGTCACAGGAAACATAATCAGGTGTAGATTCCCTTGTAGCTAACAAGGGAAAGCTGACTACTTATTATTCCTTCAACTACATGCATATGAGGTGACTGTTGAATTGCAACTGAGGTAACCAAACTGGGTCAAAACAATCCTCATGTTTTTGCAGTATATATCTAGCTAGCTCAATTACGTATACTAGTATGTATTTCCCTTGTAGCTGGAAAGTTTGACCACTTTGCTATTCTTGCAACACTTACAGCATGCATGCATGCATATGAGGTTCTACTGGACATCTGCTGATTGATTAATCTGATGCCCACATGTAGCCACACATGGTTCCAAGATGTCTAATGGAGCCAGCTAGGAAGATAGCCACTAGCCACACATATATAACCTGATATATACTACCTTGTAGCTACTTTAAGGAAAGCTTGACCACTTTGTTATTGACCTTCCCAGTAGCTACCTGCAACTGCAGTAACCACTCAAATTGTTAAATTAACAGATTCGTTTTTACGGTGATATATATAAACATCAAAACACGAAAACGTTGGGTCTAGATATATACAACCAATGTGGGTAGGGCCAAGTGCTCAGTATGCACAGGAAGCAGTTGAGCGGTACCCAAGGCTACAGCATTACCTATTTAAAGTATGGGCATGCAGTAAGCCTGAGCAAGGTACATTGCAATGATAAAATACACATTGTTGTATTAATATCTCATTGCAGAATCAGGTTACTTTCCGGTCCAAGCCCCACCTTCCCCTCTAACGAGCATCCTGTGAGATAAGTAGCCATTCCAGTAGTCCAATCCAGTATTCCAGTAGTCCATTCCAGTAGTCCAGTGGTCCATTCCAGTCCACCAAATAAAGACACCTGCATGCTCCTATCAGACAGCTGTAGCTAGAGGGGCTCATCTTCCTCACTGGGTCATAGTAGAGGACCAAAATTCCCTGAAAGGATAAAGAGTATATTCTGCATGGCTGTGACAGGATTGTGTTTTTACTGATGCATGCCATCCAGGCACTTGCAGCTGCTCCCTTCTTTACGGTGGCCCGTAGGTGTATTTCCGCAAATGCAATTCACTTTCCGAGTTACATTGAATTAGATATACGGTATTTCGCTATTCGATATACGGTATTTAACGCTGCGGTCACCGCAGCTTCACTGCGCTCACCGAAACCCAGGTTTCGCTCTGTGCAGCGGTACTGCGCTCACCGAAACCCAGGTTTCGCTCTGTGCAGCGGTGCTGCGCTCACCGAAACCTAAGTTTCGCTCTGTGCAGCGGTGCTGCGCTCACCGAAACCCAGGTTTCGCTCTGTGCAGCGGTGCTGCGCTCACCGAAACCCAGGTTTCGCTCTGTGCAGCGGTGCTGCGCTCACCGAAACCCAGGTTTCGCTCTGTGCAGCGGTGCTGCGCTCACCGAAACCCAGGTTTCGCTCTGTGCAGCGGCACTGCGCTCACCGAAACCCAGGTTTCGCTCTGTGCAGCGGCACTGCGCTCACCGAAACCCAGGTTTCGCTCTGTGCAGCGGCACTGCGCTCACCGAAACCCAGGTTTCGCTCTGTGCAGCGGTGCTGCGCTCACCGAAACCCAGGTTTCGCTCTGTGCAGCGTTGCTGCGCTCACCGAAACCGAGGTTTCGCTCTGTGCAGCGGTACTGCGCTCACCGAAACCCAAGTTTCGCTCTGTGCAGCGGTACTGCGCTCACCGAAACCCAAGTTTCGCTCTGTGAAGCTGTACTGCGCTCACCGAAACTCAGGTTTTGCTCTGTGCAGCGGTACTGCACTCACCAAAACAAAGGTTTTGCTCTGTGCAGAGTCACTGTACTCACTCTATGCTGTTGATGTATTCACTTAACATGTTCATTCCACTAATTTTTTGTTACAATAGTTAGGTAATAGTGATAGCATGAATGAATAAGATATGTGAATACATCAACAGCATAGAGTGAGTACAGTGACTCTGCACAGAGCGAAACCTTTGTTTCGGTGAGTGCAGTGCCGCTGCACAGAGCGAAACCTTTGTTTCGGTGAGTGCAGTACCGCTGCACAGAGCGAAACCTGGGTTTCGGTGAGCGCAGTGCCGCTGCACAGAGCGAAACCTGGGTTTCGGTGAGCGCAGTGCCGCTGCACAGAGCGAAACCTGGGTTTCGGTGAGCGCAGTGCCGCTGCACAGAGCGAAACCTGGGTTTCGGTGAGCGCAGTACCGCTGCACAGAGCGAAACCTGGGTTTCGGTGAGCGCAGTACCGCTGCACAGAGCGAAACCTGGGTTTCGGTGAGCGCAGTGAAGCTGCGGTGACCGCAGCGTTAAATACCGTATATCGAATAGCGAAATACCGTATATCTAATTCAATGGAGCTCGGAAAGTGAATTGCATTTGCGGAAATACACCTACGGCCACCGTACTTCTTGGATGTAGACTTAATTAAGAGTTGGATTCTGCTCACATTTTTACTTCCTGTTTTTCGTATATATACATTGTTCTCTAGGGTCAGCGTCATTAAGCCAATCAGCGAACAGAATTTCGCAATTTGATTGCTGGGCTGATACCTTCACCGCTCCAGTTGCAAGAACGCTTGCAGACCTCACTGACGGAACGACTGTACGTGAGTTGGTGCCGGTGATTCGCCATGCTGATGTTTCGCGGGATCAGCAGTGTGGCACTGCTCAGAGCGTTGCTTCTCATCATAACCGTCACACTAGGTAAGCGTACGTTACCTCTTTTGTGAACAACAAACGAGATATACTGTATGCGCACTGTACTGCATAATAGCACATAAGATACTCGACTGTATTAAAGCGGCAATTTAATATGCATGTGATTGGGATGAGCCTCACATAGTCGTTATAATGGTGTTTGCGTCTGTTGACGCCGGAAGTGTGTTAAAGACCCGCCTGCGCAATCATCACCCTCAGACCCGGCAGGAGAACATAATTTAGTATCCCGAGAGGGTATTCAGGCACAGTGCATGTCCCTGGGCTAAAACATGATATCCCAAGGGTGTTAATTTTAATGACTGTTTAGGGCTGGGAAGCCCTTTATTTTGTCAACAGAACAAGACTGATATCCAGCCGGGTATTTTTATATAAATCATTCAGCTGAAGGTTGTGCTCAGCAACTGGTCATTCTAAGCTAAAAGCAGCTGTAGAATGGATCATCTTGGCTACACAATCTCATCTCTGACTCATACAGCTTCCTAGTTCTCTCGTGCCAGACCTTCGCTCCGCAATTATCACGTGCGCTAAATTGTGTCACTATGCTACGAGCATAGTGGAAGCTACTGGGGGTTTGCAGTCTCAATAGTTCGAGGTAAGTCATGCTACCTTAGCTTTGTGTTGCCTAGATGGCAAAAAGGTGGTAGATATCTATTGTGGTAAGCTTGATAGCTAAATGAAAGCGCACTGCGCACAAGATGGGAAAGGCGGGGCTTGGACCGTACAGTAACCTGGTTCTGCAATTACTCAGATGAGATATTAATAGTTATATATTATACAGCAATGTGTATTTTATCACTGCAATGTACCTTGCATTAAGGCTTACTGCCCATACTTTAAATAGGTAATGCTGCAGCTTAACTGTATTCTTGGACACCCCGACCCTCGCTCAACTGCTTCCTGTGCATACTGAGCACTTGGCCCTAGCCACACGATATTGGTCGTACCTAGACCCAACTTTACCTTTGTTTTCTTGAGTTAATGTTTCTACTTTTTACTGCTCCCCAGGTTTAGTAGCCTCATTCCCATGCCCTCCCCACACGAGCAAGCAAAGTGAGCGCCACTTTGCTTGCTTGTGTCGAAATAATGAGGCCACAGGTTTAGCATTGTGACTTTGTTTTAGTTATTATGTTTTGTACTAGCCTCGTTCCCAGGCCCCGCTTTGTTTGGTTACACTTACGTTCGTGCAACCAAATAAAGCGGGGGCCTGGGAATGAGGCTAGTTCTGTACCACTTTATAGCTGAAATACTTCTGTGTATGCATTATCCTTTGGTTACTAGAGTTGCAGCTAATGTAGACAATGGACATTGTCATTGATACGTGGTATTGCAGCACTTTGACATGTGCATGACCATATGCCACGTTATCAGAGTCATATGTCTGAAATACATTGTTTCCTGTCAAAGCTGTGTACTATGCACTGCAAAAACAGAAGAGTTGCTTTTACCCAGCTAGGGTTATCCCAGTGGCAGCTTTGCTAAAAAAAAAACAGTGTGCATACATGATTACCACTTTAGATCTCCAATTCTTGACAGCAGGGTATGCTAGCTATATAGTTCACATAGCCAGTGCATTCAAGAGGCACTTGAATGTCCTCATGCATAAAAGCTTTTGATGTACGTGGTTGATAAAATCCATGGGACAGCTGTTTCAGTAGCCACTAGCTTCCTACTCTACTTTGGTGTGCCATATGATACTGTACCCCAATTAGAAGTACATCACCAATAATTGAAAAGCTTTTAAGAGGACCTGCAAGTTGCCTCAGAAGTGTAATTTCTGAGGTCACTTAATCATTCATTTAAAAGCTTCCAATTACCCAGGTGTCCTCTTCAAAAGTTTCAACAATCTAGTGTGGTGTGCCATATGATAATAAATCCATACATCAAAAGCTTTTATGAGGACATTCAAGTTGCCTCTTGAAAGCATTGTAAATAATAGCAATGTGACCTGTAAAGCTAGCATACTTTGCTGTCAGAAATTGGAGATCTAAAAAAAAAAGTGGTAATCATGTATGCACACTGTTTTTTTTCTCTCGCAAAACTGCCCATGCCACTGAGATAACCCTAGCTGGGTTAAAGTAACCCTTTTGTTTTTGCAGTGTATATGTGACCATGAGATATTCCTACTATGATAGCCATGTAAGGTATCACAATCAGCAGAACACTGTTCCCTTACAAAAACTGTAGTATAAAATGATAATGATGCAACTCCAGCAACCAATCCATTGTTAAAATAACCTTTCCATTGATGCATGCATGCATGTGTACAGTTGGCATTGAAAATCCAAACTTGTGACAGGCATGTTCCAGTCCATTCCAGTGTTCCAGTAGTCCATTCCAGTAGTCCAGTAATCCATTCCAGTCCACTGAATAAAGACTCCCCAGACAGACGTGGGAACGTAAAGCTATCTCAGTACCAGCCGAGCGTGTGCTTCACGCGCGCCCGGCTGGTACTAACCCCGGCTGGTACTGACCCCGGCTGGTACTGACCCCGGCTGGTACTGACCCCGGCTGGTACTGACCCCGGCTGGTACTGACCCCGGCTGGTACTGACCCCGGCTGGTACTGACCCCGGCTGGTACTGACCCCGGCTGGTACTAACCCCGGCTGGTACTGACCCCGGCTGGTACTAACCCCGGCTGGTACACGCGCTCGGCTGGTAAAAACAAAGAAACAATGCAACATACTAATTTGGTAATAACTATCTTTTATGAGAGCAGTAGCTGTATGCGTGTCCCCAGGGATAGTGAAATTGTTATATGTGGTGAACAATAGCAAGATAAGGTGGTATGTTGTTGCCATAGCCGCAAATAGCAAATGATAGCTATAATATTATGGTCAATATCAAATGAGCAAAACTGTCCGGTCCCCTGCATGTACATTGTCATGACATTTGGTAGTCTTAATCATTGAGATAAGGACACGCATTATACAGGAATTTCTATAATATGCAGGCAGAGTCATGTGGGACATAATGCGAACGTAGGGTTTAAGAGTGGGTTACTTGTAAACCACGGAATACCATAGTCTAAGTGGGCTATACATCCCTACCACTAGCCTAGAGTAGTGTGAATCAGAGTGTAGCATCCTATGAGCGTGATGTGCCAAATGGTGGATCCAGAAACATGCATGTCATTAGTGGATCCAGAAACATGCATGTCATTAGTCTATAGCAGGATCATTAATGTTTTGAGGGACGTAATTGTCCAGGTTGCTGGGTGGCGTGGGCATCAAATGAAAAAATGAGTATTCTGCTGCCATAAGTTGTCAATGCACAGCTAGCTAGCATGGCAAGCATTAATTGGGGCATACATATAATTTGTGCACTCAGATGGCTTCTGAGAGCGGCAGATAGAACATACAGACCTCAAATGCTGCTGTATAGTAGCTAGTTAGGTCTTCTTTTCTATGGACTTTGTTATGACTCGTTTATCAATGTATTATGGATCATATGTCTCAGGAAGTTTAACTGCTATCTTCAGTGGGATGCAGCAGGGCACAGTTGATTTCCTTGAGCTAGCCACCCTACTGGTAGCTACTAATTCTGTCACATGAGACTGCTCAGCGTAGGTAGTGACAGAACCTTCAGTAACTATCTCAAAGTATTCTATTAGCAGAGGAGACTGGAGAGCCTCAAGTGCATGGAAAGTTTCAAAACCATTAATTATCAAGCTACATGTGATGTCTGACTGTAATTACTCATTATTTAATAAGCAGTCTGGTGGCCTGAGTTAAGTTACCTTCTGCCAGTTTACAAGAGCACAATGTAATGTACCTCAGCTGACCTGTTGCCTGTTTACATAAGCACACATATCAGTGGAGGCTCAGCACATAGCAGCTGTTGCTGTGTACACGTCGCTACAAGCTATTGTAGCAGTCAGTAGTACTTCATACATAGGGATGGCCTGGAAAAAAAAGGCCAGACCATTGAATGTATCTTCCATCGTTGTCTGAGAACTGCAGCTGTCCTCGTCCATGCAAAAATTCACCCTTCTACCCTACGCATCACGCACGTAAGAAAATGTACCGGAAATGAAACACGCACGTGGGCCTGGGAACGATGCTAAGTGAAGACATCATCATATGATATTGGAGACATACCAACTTGTACTTTGATTTTCAGACTAAGTGATGGAGCTGCAATTGGTAACTGTAAGCTGAATATAATAGCATCAGTCTGCGTGCACTTCTGATATTAACCTTGGTGCTTAACACACCTCAGTCAGTTTCAGGGGACCTCATCATATATTCAGCATGTCAATCTAACTACCCAGCTCATGTCAGTCTCATGGCCTTGCATGCTGCACTGGGTTCTCAGTAGAAATCACCAACTCACATGGGAACATTTATTCCCTACAGGAAGTACACAGTTCAGATGCTTTACTACACCCTCCAGTGCTGGGGAATTGAATTGTGGAACTGCTGACGGTGAATTTGAAGCTGCAAGCATAGAAGAATGCTGTCTCGGCCCAAATGGACAGTTCTTTGAGCCTCGAGCAGGATCTGAAGGCTGTACTGCCTGCATTGGTATGTAAAATAGTTCAGCCATGATCCCTTGAGTGCAAGATATTATGTTTATGAGCTTCTGATATTAATTTCAATGCTGTAAAGATCTTGGTGCATTTACCAGAGCATATTAGTCAACTGATAAGGCCTCTAGGCTCTGTACTCAATCTGGGGTACAGTGGAGAGAAGCTATAATTGTACTATTTGTTCGAGGCATTAAAACGGATAGTAATATTATGCCTGTTTACCACCCTGCATCAGTGTTCCCACTAAGGCTTCTAGAGTAGTGTGCATAACTTGTTTTTTTTAGTACTGATAGTATACAATTAGACATCTAAAGTACGCACCGATCAACTATGAAAGGGTATTGTTATATTTTATTACAGTGTTTGGATGGTTTGATGGGGCAGCCACTACTCTCGATGAGCGAACTGAGACTTATGAACTAACAGCTGGTTTTGTGAAAGGAGGCGCTGTGCAAACTTTTGTAACCGCTCAAGGTTTGGCAGCATTCGACATAGCTGTTGAAGAAAGCGGTGCAGGTAAGTGGGGCTACCAGAGTAGGTAACTAAGTGAGAGAGGTATTATTCCAGTTCTCTCAGTTAGTCACAAGATTTGTCTCATATAGAGTAAGTAATGGATGTTCGGTCGACAGGTATAATCGGACGCGCTAGCGCCGTACGCATAAATTACCGGAAGTGGGTGGGGCCTTCGATCGATACTATAGACCCTTCACACTCTGAGTTCCAAGTTTGGTGTTCCTCCGTTGCTTGATTGTGGAGCTATAGCCTTCCAAAAGTAAGTCCGAATATATCAAAGATCGGTCAAGTGTATGTATTATCGGGCTCCGTTCCCTGTCTCTTCTCCAAAGCAACTGTCGGTAAAATTTCTGCAGCATTGGGAAGCTCCACGACCCTGCTGCTGCACGCCAACTTTTTGTAGTTGCAACTGCCTCGAGCACTGAGGGGCATTGTTGAATGTGAAGCAGGGTCACTCTATCTATGATTGGACGATGAATTCCGTATTTTTTTGCCGTAGACGCCCTAAAATACCTGCTAGCATGGCGATACGGCTATCAGTGGATTGTACAGGCCCTTAGCAGCATAACGGTGCATTTCCGATGTTTATACGTTGCATGGTTCTCGAGATAGAGCTGTTGTCTGAAAACTTCAGCATTATCTTCACTGAACATGATGCTGAAGTTTTTAGTGGATAGAAGCAGGCAAAACAGCTCTATCTTTGGAATGCCACATCGTATAAACATCGGAGTTGCACCGTTATGCTGCTAAGGACCTATACAATCCACTCATAGCCGTATCGTCATGCTAGCAGGTGTTTTAGGGCGTCTGCGGCAAAAAAATTCAAAATTCACTGTCCGATCATGGATAGAGTGACCCTGCTTCACATTCAGCAACGCCCCTCAGTGCTCGAGGCAGTTACAACTACGAAAAGTTGGCGTGCAGCAGCAGGGTCGTGGAGCTTCCCAATGCTGCAGAAATTTTACCGACAGTTGCTTTAGAGACGAGACAGGGAACGGAGCCCGATAATACACACACTTGACCGATCTTTGATATATTCGGACTTACTTTTGGAAGGCTATAGCTCCTCAACCAAGCAACGGAGGAACACCAAACTTGAAACTCAGAGTGTGAAGGATCTATAGTATCGATCGAAGGCCCCACCCACTTCCGGTAATTTATGCGTACGGCGCTAGCGCGTCCGATTATACCTGTCGACCGAACATCCATTACTTACTCTAAGTGATCTCAACCTACCATTGTCTGTTTCCCACTGGCTCAACAACTATTACACCATTGCTTGCCAAGTTAGGCTAATCTATACGTTCTTGAACCTCTGCCAAGTCAGTCAGAAATGGCTGGCTTCATAGTGCTATCAAGTACATTTTGTTGGTGGAAAGAGAAGATCTGCATATTTCTATGAGGTATTTCTATGAGGTATTGCACTCATAGTTTAGCAGTGATTCACTAGAGTGGATGCTTTTTACTTACTAATTATTCATAAGAAATAGATAACAGAATGGAAGTTATACTGGTTATGGCTACTTTCCTCTCACAATGAAATTGCTCATGGTTGATGACATCATTTTCTGCCTAATGTGTGAGTCTTAAAATGGAGGGGGGTGGGGAGGGGGATGGGTGGCAGGAAGAATCTATCCCTATTGGAATGGAACCTCTAAAAATGGTAGTTGATTTTACATAGCAGGTATGCTTGTTTTGTCATTTTCAGTATTCCTGGCAGTGCATGTGGTCATACGTAGGGCAAGTGGACACAGTGAGCCACATGCAGAAGGTCCTTACCTTGGTGTAGCAGCCTCGGACGGTTAGAGAGCAGTTTTCTGTGACTAACTGAGATCATGCAGGTCATGCAGAGCCCTCACACTGCATGTAATGGCAGACAGACTTTTAATTCAGCAGTTAAAGCAGATAATTTTTAAGGAGTGTGACGGTATTGTGTGTAATGCTGTAAAGTCTCGATTACTCTATTGGTACTTCCTGTTCCTGTAGTAGAGAGCAGGACCCATAAACGTGTACTGATATAATGCATCCAGCTTTGTGATCAGACTAGTAGTGATGTCAATCTGGTAAAGTCCTGATCTAGGGTTGAATAATGGTTCTCCATGCACTTTCAATTCATTCTTTGCAGTGGAAGGTGTCAATGAAGATTTTGTAGTTCAGGATACTTCGCATAATCTATTTGGAGTGAATCCTGATCCATTTGATGTTCCAGTCACTGTTCGGGTGGACGGTATAGCACTGGAACCAGCTGAGGGATTTACTTTGAGTCTGGATCCAACCAATCCTACTGCAATGGATATATTTGCTGCAGTAACACCTGGCCTGTTTATTATTCCTGAAATAAGTGTTGTGATTCGAGATTTGGAAAGTAAGAAATGTTTGTGAGGATCAAACAGTTACAAAATTGTGAATTTCAATACATTTACAGAAATTAAACCGCCCCACCTATTGCTACTTGTGTGGGCGGAGTAATACTTGCACACTCTATCTGTCTGTCAATTGTTGATGACTAAAAACAGAAATTACAAAAATGGAAGCTACAAAGCCAGAAAAAAAACTGGTGATAGCATCACTAGCTTCTGCCATAAAAGAGCCTCAAGTACACCAAAAAAGTATGGCTAGCTCTGACTCATTACATCGGTCAGCCAACATAATTATTATGTACATGATTTTTATATTATCAGGCAAATCTCCAAGGTGAGTAAGCTTACTTTAGCCTTCACAATGAGAGCTTCCGTTGTGATATTCGGGTAGCTTTGTAATTGTGGGTTAGTCAATGGTAGGCATGGTTTATGGATTGAGCATTAGTGTGTCATGCAGAATTGCAGTGCAAAATCTCAAACAATTATTTAACCCACCTTTTTGTGGTATGTCACTGCCTCTAAATTGTTCTCACATCGCATGCATGTAAGTGATTTGTGTATCTACCCTAGTCTATTGCTTACTACATAATGTTTGCAGCAACATTTACTTGTTTCAAATAAATAACTTGTATCATAATACCTAGCTCAAGGTAAGTTCTCGGTGTGGTCAGTCATGTTTGTGCTAAATAGTGCTTAATGATGCTCACATTTTCTTTAGAATAGTGATGATGCTATACTTTAGCTAGGAAGAGCAGCTGTTGAGAGCTCAAAGCCTTGTGCCATCTTCAAACTTTCTGGCTTGCCCTGGACCTTAACCAGTTTGGTAGGCTTGATACAAGCTAAATATTTTCCCTCTGTTCTGGAAAATGACTTGTTAGCTCTCGTGTGATGCAGCAGGTCAGTTTTCTCTCAATACTACCATATCATAACTTAGAAATATAACCACCCATCATATATGCATACAAGGACGTATTACAACCAATACTGCTATTACCTGAATAGTGATATCTATATAAATATAACTACCCCATGAATAATTAGAAAAGTTAGAGGGAGCTCCACACTTATACTCCCCCAGCATACATTTCTTAGGTATACTCCCGAATTTACATAAACTCACATGCTCCATCCATATTTATACCACAATACATCATCTACAATGAAAATGATTTGCTAAAAAATATTGATTACATAGGCTCATAACCCACACTGCATTGGCAACACAGAGAATTGCTGTCTGGACTCACATAATGGAGGTAGTTTCTGGTTATTAAAAACAAAGCTAACTGGAGAGCTGGCAACATTTTTGGCTTTTTAGTTTCTGCTGTTGCTAAGATAAGCTGTTGCTACACGGCTTTATATAATCGGACTTTGCGCATGCAAAATGTGGTATAAGTCAGATATACCACACCCACTCATGGGTTATGTGCCATAATCCACTTGTTTGTATTTATCCCTCGGGTTCGCCTGAGGATAACTGCAAACGTGTGGGTTACATAGGCACATAACCCACTCTTGGGTGAAGTCATTCCTATACCAATAGAACTACAATTTAGTGTGTAAGTTAACATGATACTACATTGTGTATTATAATATTATGCACTCTCTTCTTTTCAGATGTTACACTTCAGTTCACTGAAGTTGATTATTCTCGTGTAGAATTGGAAAGGTTCATACAACCCTCACTGCAACTATCTACGACTATAGCTGTCGATTTGGTAGTTGATGTTATTCCATTAAATCTCACTTTTGCGAGGGATAGTGGCCAACTTCCCAGTTCCCTTGATCCCATTCAGACGGACCCCAATTTTGATCGTCTCACTCAAACTGCCACAAGTAAGCTCAGATGTAGGCTAATATCAGTTGCAGAAATCATGACTGTCTCTTACCATATTTCCACAGGTGTTGCTGATTTCTCTATCATGCCAGTGCGAGTCACCTTTGCTAGTGGTAGTCCAGAGACTATGCAATTCAGTATGAGTATAACAGATGACACTATCCATGAAGCAGACCAGATTTTTGCAATCAGAGTAGAGGTGGTTAGTGCCATAGATCAAAGCAGAGTAGTTCCAGAAAGGGCTGATGGCTTGACCGCTTTGGGAAGGATCATCGATGATGACAGTTAGTGAATAGATGTACTATCAGGAGCACATGGGTCACCAAAGCCAGCGATAGAGCATTTAACTCGGTTCTATCAAAACGAACGCTGTGGAACACAGTACAGCGTCTACCTTGACACATCATACCACTGTGTAGGCAACTACAAAC
Source organism: Phakellia ventilabrum (assembly GCA_963921505.1). Lineage (NCBI taxonomy): Eukaryota > Metazoa > Porifera > Demospongiae > Axinellida > Axinellidae > Phakellia > Phakellia ventilabrum. The sequence goes on along the minus strand of OY997395.1, from coordinate 6,128,132 downwards.
TAGCAACAAAGGACTGCTAGTAGCTAGGATAGCTACCTGTCTAGCCTGAGCCTAGTGCCATTGCAGCACAAAAAGGTAGGCTGGCAGTATCTACCACATATGGAGACACATGGAAACACAATAAACTAGCCACAGACAAAGAGCAGTAGCTTACTGTGCTACCTACATCAGGTTTCCACCATTTTGCAAGCCATAAAATGGCATAACTCCTGCCTAAGCTTCCCCAGCATACTCAGCCGCCCACTTTGGAATGGAACTGGGTCTTGCTGCACGCACCGTTAATTGAATTCACGACACATGCTGGCCGTCCTAAGAAGCCATGCTGTGTAGGCGTTAACTGCTATTATTGCAAAGCCAGCTCAACTACTAACGCAACATGATGTCACCCGGCTGTGCAGCGAACTTCATATTTGGAAGTATACGATTTGAATCAGGCATAAGCATTTACATTTCAATGTAACATGGGAAGTTAAATGCTCCTTCACTGCCTTCGGCAGCTCCTGCGCTCCTAGTACTATGCATAATTGTGTAAAATGCATAAGGAATATTTGAATAAGTTTGGTATCTATGGAGTACGGTAGTACTCCATTTATAGGGATGGCACCAATAGAAATGGCCGCCACATTAACTGCGTACAAAATGGTACGTCTAAAAGTCTGCTTTACGTGTAGTCATAAGCCTTTATGAGTTGCCATACCTGTCATTCTCGAGTGTTTTCATCAGTAACAAGACTCTTAGCGTTGTTGGAGAGCACCGCTGAAGCACCACATCGGCAAATCGCTAAACGAGCAAATTGTGTTTTTCTTCTGATTAGCTATTAGCTATTGTTTCTTCAGCCAAGGCTACCACAATATTGCAATTACAATGATTAAAACACAAAGAAGCAGCATCTGCATTCGGGCATTGCACTCATACCAGAGCGCTTTCAAAGAACTAGAACTTTTCAGCAGTGATTTATTAGCGCTCTCAAGTGAATGCTTGCTGTTGCATGCCATTTTTGTTCATAACATAACCGAAAGGTCAACTAAACACGTGTTTGGTAGTTTGAAGCCTATATTGCTTGCAACGTCTAAGCTAGGTGTACACCAGCTTCTGTCAGGACTTGGAGTGCGCTTCATCATAGCAGTGAGTTGCTATGAGATATACATTAGTGTAACTACTAGGCTAAGCTGACCTCGATGAGGTGCATTAAATAGAGTCAGTACCCGCATTGCTCTCAGTGCTGTGCATTCCTATGACCTACATGTACAATCCTTGCCCATATATTGCCTTGCAGTTGTTTGTGGTCTAACTATCCTTGCTAATGCTTCACAATTGACTGCAAGCTGCTACGCCTTGTATGCAACCAGGACCTGCCTGGCAAAACAAAACACTGCTGCTATTCAGATTGTACGCAAATAAGTTTTACTTTTGACACGTCATACCACTGTGTAGGCAACTGCTACACAATTTAAGCACACACACACACACACACGCATAATATATTTTCATTTGCTGCAGCTTAAGCTTTAGAACTCTTTGTTTTCAGGGAGTTAAATCTGATGTTCATTCCCCTGTACATGCCAGAAAGTGCTGTCCAACTATGTAGCTCACGCCAAGTATGCAAAGAGCAATAGTGTGTGTAGCTATGCAATCATTAACAACTAAACTGTGGTACTGGTACTTGAATAGTGAGAGTGAAGTTGTGTATTTCACCTACCCTTCCTTGCATAGACGTAAGTTAAACGTGAGTCTTGTATTACCGCTATTATATATGTCCTTTCTCTCTGCTCACTTGTTTCTCTGCTGACCTGTAATCTTTACACTTGGGAGTGCAGTTCACTCAAATGAGTGAGATTACTGTATTGTGATTGTTACAAATGTTTTCTTTTATTACAGCTATTCCCATTGGTTTTGAACAAGAGCGGTATACAGTCTCTGAAGCAAATGATACCATTGGAGACCCAATTCTAATTCCAATCATCAGAGGGAACAATCTGCAATCAGAGCTAGAATTTGATGTGATTTCTCAGTTTATAGATGGTACGGCAACACGACTGACAGGTGTAACTGGTGGAGATTATCAGACGATCGAAGCAAGGGTTGTCATTCCATTTTTGCCTATTGAACAGTCTATAGAACTTCAATTTCTGCTACTCCAAGACCGACTTCCTGAACCTAATGAAGATTTTACCATTGAGCTAACTACTTCAGGAGCACCTCGTGTCGTGGTTGGTCAACCAGGCGGTCCCTTTGCTAGGACAACTGTTGTTATTATAGATGATGATGGTTAGTTTAAAATTTGTGTATGTGTATGTGTACTGTGTGTGCATGCATGTGTGGGTGCATTGGGAAAAGAGCTTCAACGTTACCCATGATATTATACAGTAATTATCTTGCTTTCATATTGTAATGTGCCAAGGCTGGCAACTAACACTGCAGTAGCAATTGTATGCCATAAGGACCTAATGGCCATTTTGCAGTGTTGGTTTCATATCCATAGTTTGTACAGAGAGACCCCAAGCACATGTCCACTTGTGGTATCTACATGTAGTGTACTTAGGTACCCAACTACCTTTTTCTGTCTGACAGAGTTGACCATCGGATGGGAGCGAAATCTTACCACTGTGAATGAAACTCAAGGCTCTGCCGAACTCTGTCTCAGTATACTAGACGTAGATCCTTTTGACGACCTTACAGGATTCAGTGTGATGCTGTTTATTGGCACCATTCGTGGCACTGCCGCTGGTAAGTTGTTGTAAAGTTTGTCTAATTAAGAGTTGGCTGATTATCTTCTTTCTTCATATATGTATGAAGATCCTGGTGACTATATAGAACGTCGAGCAGACAGTACTTTTGTTACTATCTCTGATGAGGACCGTGGAGCATGCATTGATGTAGTGATCAATGATGATGCTTTACCGGAGGAAAGGGAGTTCTTCAGTGTACAAATTGTTCCACCAGATGGACTTTCTCCAAATATACGGCTTATTCCAGATATAACTTTCGTGGAGATACTGGACGATGATTGTAAGTGCCGAGGCTAATAATCATCATTGCTTTCTCTCTCTTTACTGCTCTGTATATGTACAGAATGGAGTAAGCATTTTCTTCTGTCTGTCCATCTATCTGCATAAATCCAGCACAGTGAACAATTTTAATCTGGAATACACAGCTAGTGTGAATGTCTGAAGGTTGATTGTCTAACAATTTGTGTCTAGAATATGCAACTAGTGCACAGAAATTTACATTTGGAGAGCACCAAACTTCTTTTGCATGAGAGAATTTTAGCAACTGTCTCCAGAAAGTTTGTGTGATGGTCTGGCTAGACGAGACTACTAGACTACAAACCTGTAGATCCTACAGCACAAACCTGCAAACACGACTTATATAGAGGCTACACAAACTCTGCTAACCTAGCAGCTGTAGTAAACCTTCCTTGATAAATCTGTGTGGTATAGACTTCTGAATCTTCGTGTGCCTCAAGTTCAAAGACAGAGACACCGTTTTGAACACTTGCCTTGATGAAGTCCCATAAAGAGACATTTAAAATGTTATGGTTGTGTTTTGGCCATAACTCCATACAGAAACTGAAAGTAGAGAAACCCTCTGTGACCCTTCCTTCATATCAAGCAATGCTAAGCCCGTATGATTCATGTCTACAGTTTGCTGCATTGCAGCCAGGAGTTTATATTTCACTCTTCATTCTTTCCCCTCAGCTTTTGATCCAATAATTAAAGTAAATGACACTGTCATTGGCGATCCTCTCTTCGCAGTACCTCTAAATGTGCGTGACCTAGAGAGCCTGGACTTGGACACTGATAGAATTTCTCTATGCTATGAAATACATGGGGAAGCAAATCAATGGTTTAACTTTGTCACTGATGAGTGCACTTCAGTCAATGCTCACTACATCGGTATTGTTGGTGGTGAATTGAATGTTATTAGTCAGATAGCTATTCGAGCTGTAGATGCTGATTTGAATTGCAGGGAGATTTTGGTGAACCTGGAGAACTGTTCTGTGGAGCTAGATGGCATTGCTATTAATGGAAGTCGGTACTCCGAGAATGAAATTACTATCAGGCGCTTTACTATGGTACGAAGGGTTCGGGTTACAGTGCCCAACTGCCAGGAACAGAGTCTTGTAATGTGGATCACCTGCCAGACTCGTACCACAAAGAGCCCAGTGTCCAATGAACTCATCACTTTTGATTCAATCCGCTTTGACGTTATGAGGGGTCTCAACTTTGGCCACCGAGATTCCCATGGCATAATCGGTAATGTCAATGTCTGTTAGCTAACATGCTTGATCTTAGGTTCTAGAGAAATAATCATTAATTGATTTATATGTCCCCTTTTATTTGCTCACTTGTAATAGCTATGTGTATTTTCCTTTTGTATGCTGCAGGTCAATTCTGGAATGTTCCAATTCAGTTATCTCCTTTCAATGGAACTCGGCGAGATGGAACGGCTGTTCCAAATGATTACGTGGTCACTGTTGTACGTGCCGGATCTCCACAAAGAGAATTTGTGGGTCATTTGGACCGTCGTACTTGGGACAGATCATTAGTACCCTGCTTGTACAGCGGCAACAGGCAGGCTGGTCCTATCTACGAAGTCGCTGATCCCAATGATCCTGTGATTGAGGGAAACTATAGGTTGTACCGCGTACCAAGTGCATTTGATGAGACAGGTTATCTGTTTGGCCGCTTTGAGGAGAGCCAGTGTTGAAATGGTTTTTGAACTCTTTACTTGTGACTATTAGTAAGCTGAATTTTCGTAGTGTACTGAACAGAAATACATAGCTAGCTATGCAGTTAAGGTGTTGCTTAAAAGGGAACACTGTACTGTAAGATTGTTTTGACTGTAAAGTTTGTACACTGCATTGATTTTTGGTACAATACGATTGGTGAGGGAGGATATTAATTTACTGGATACTGCCTATACACTATGCACTGCACTGACTGCATACCTTTTACCCTCCCATTCAGTAGATTAAACTACGGTTAACCTTGAGGGCCGGAGCCATGAATTTTGCTCTGGTCAGGTTACCACAATTTGTGGAAACACTTAGCGGGCAGGAAACACTCCTGTAGCATCTTGTAGCTGGGTCTTTTTGCTGCCTTCAGCATGCAAACCAGTTACCTTAAAATCTGTACAACATTGCATATACTCGTGGTTGGTCAAGCAACGAAAGCTTGCGTATGACCAGACCACTCATTGTTTGCATTGTCTGATCACGAGACTACCCTTTAACCTTGAGAGGGTACCATGGGAGAGAAAGATGCAATTTACATTGTATATATAATGATAGTCCTGGCCTCTATACTTCAGCACAAACAATTTGCCTGAAAACTAAAACCTGCATGGCTGGTGGCACTGGCCCTGACTTTTGACCACAAGCCACACAAGTTCATAATACCAATTCCCACCCACTGGGGCTATATATAAAACATGTTTTGATTTGATCATGTTTTCTTATCGAGACTGAAAGTGGAAAAATTCTCGGGTCAGGATTCTCATCCAGGTATATGTTTTGTCCAGCCCCTGCTTAAAAGTTTTTACACTTGGCAGTGTATGCAAAAGTACTCTATAAGAACAGTAGAGATTGGGAAGCAAGCAATTACTATATGGAAAAGTAATGAAGGCTGTGTTTATTGCACTAGTTAGGACTGCTGAAAGACAGACTAGCATGACCCTGCAATGCAAGCTCAGATTAGACAGCCTTCCTGAGGTTGATGGACTGTCTGCATTAAGACGTCATGTTTATGTATAGTTTATTGACCAGGCTAAATATAATATGTTTTGATTTGATCATGTTTTCTCACCGAAACTGAAAGTGGAAAACTCCTCAGGTCAGGATTCTCATCCAGGTATGTATTTTGTCCAGCCCCTGCTTCATAACTCGTATATAGCTAGTGCTACCGAAAGCATTAGAAAAAGTACACCAGTCACAAACAATCAGGTAGGTATTATCAGTCAATTGGGGAAGGATTTAAGTAACATCGATATCGCTAGGAGAGGGCCCCCTTGGTTATGCTGATAAAAGAGCATGTGGATAATGTCTGTCTAACTCTAGCTGGTCTTCCTACAACATGGTGTGTTAGAAAGTCATACATGGCTACAACACGAAGGGCTAGGAATGACTCAGTGACTCTGAAAATCGGAATCTGCAGTTGCTAATTCATATCTTGCTTCTTCCATCCATCCCGGGATGAAGCTGTTCTCATGCCTTCAGCATCAGCACCAATTCTCCTCTTGTAAACTCACGATACAGTGCAAACGGTATTAGAATCCAGCGTTACCTGAAGCGAGTGTGAGTAGCAGTACCAAACTGCCAAGAGTTTGCACTAAAGTGACACTATAGTGTCATCATGTGGATCACCTGTGAGACCCAAGACTCTCAGAACCCATCGACGAAGAAGTGATCACTGGAGACATGATACAGGTCGATGTTATGAGGGGACTCAATTTTGGACACCAGGATTCTCATGGGCTAATTGGTGAGCTGTTGAATGCTCAGACACAGAGGCCTCTGCTCACCCAATGACATTGATTTTCTCATTACAGTCCGTTCAGCCCTACATACTTATTCTTGTGTGCTTGTTTATGCAATGGGGTTCACCTACTATAATTCAGCACCTGGTAATTACGATATCCTTATTTTCTCTTCATGCTGGAATACTCTAATTGATTTGGCACTATATGATGGCAGCCTGTGAGATGGAACAGTCCGTTCAGCCCTACATACTTATTCTTGTGGGCTTGTTTATGCAATGGGGTTCACCTACTATAATCCAGCACCTGGTAATTACGATATCCTTATTTTCTTTTCATGCAGGCATATTTGGAATACTTGGCACTATACGATGGCAGCCTGCGAGATGGAGGTCCTGCCATAGTACTCTATGTAATTGGTGTCATCTGCGATGTCTCTCTGGCAAGAGTTTACTGGATCGTTTCTTTCCCTTCTGTGGGATAAGACAGAGGGGCCGTGCCTTGTATGCTGGAAACGGGCAAGCTGGCCCTGTATATGAAGTTGAGGATCCCAATGATGCTGTAATAGATAGAAGCTACAAAGACTATCACGTGCCTAGTGCAATATTATTGATGAGACAGGCTATCCATTTGGACGTTCCGAAGAAAACATGTGCTAGTGACAGAACTAGTCTGCCAGGTCATTAACTTTAACTGTGGTATTCATGTAGTTAACAATTACTGTTTTCCTATATAAGACTTATAATTGTGTCTACCCATGTGTGGTTTGCAGCTGTATGTACTGTTAAGGTACTTGTATAGGCTGTTATTATCAATTTTTTTGCATGCCACCAACAATTTACAAGACTACAGGGGACCATGCCAGTTAATCTTGCCCCTGGGCGAGTTATTACCTAACCAGTCATTAATTGTAACTATATAGCTATTACCCCAAAATCCACCTAACCTTGAGAATCTGGAATACGTGAGTTATCTGACTAGATGTCTGTTGTTATATATATCACATTATTCTATATATACAGCTACACAGGTGTTAATTAGCAAGACCAGTAATCCCTAGAAATATATACTCAACATGCACAGCAAATTGGATTAGGTGCAGTCGGTACATGTATGTGTATTCTAGTCAGCATACTTGATGATAGAAAGATTCATTTATGAGAGCATTGAAAGGTTTTACATCCTGGTGTTCAGACTGCAGCACTCGATAAAGCTCTAAGTAGCTACAGCAATATTGACAACCTTAACAGCAAACAACAGCTAAGCTTTGTGTGTGCTTATATACCAATGGAAAGATCAGACACATCAAGCATTGCATGTAAGTACATTATTATAATCATGCACACCATAGCTGATGGATTCAGTTTACCATTAATCCTTATATGGTAATAATTTGCTAGTAAACATTCAATATTTTGTCTTTCTACAATAGTCAGCATATGTTATGTGACTAGAAGAGTTAATCTTGTTCTTTAGTTTAAAACTATAGTATACAATTTTTGTACTTAGTCTGATCACTATATAGCTACTATGCTTCTGAACTTAAAACCATAATACCAAGTGTATTATGTACTATAACATTCATGCCCTTGCTGTGTGCAAGATTGGTTCAACAGATTGCATGGGTGTTTTTGCTGCCATGCATTGTGTTAATGTAATGTTGTCTTTGTGTGTTGGCTAAGTAATATATACACACTACCAAGTGGAACCAGTTTAAATTCCCTTGGAATAGCTATGTAGCTACCTTGCAGCTGTTACAGAACTAGCAATGTTATTATCTTCAAATTTTCATCAATAGCTACCGAAATTGAGCCAATCAACATAAAACGTTGTTAGCTAATGGGCAATTCATGATCATCAGCACGTAGTGTTGCATGGGCTTCTCCTCTACTAGACAGTACCATAGGTAATCATACAATCTTTACTCTGTTCTTTGTCCCAAACAGATGTGTTTACATGCCAATGCAGCCAGCAATGCATGCATGCACCCATGTGCACGTGCATGTACACGTGCACCTCTTGAAGGAGCATGTAGGCATACATCCACACAACAAAGTATACTAACAGTGCAGATCTACTGATCAGGTTGTTGGTTTTGTTGCTGTGAAAACACAGATGACCGTTTGATGACTGTGGACATGCACAGATGGTTCATACAACTGGTGCACAGATGGTTCGCATTGTTAGAGCGTTTGTCTTATCTAAGCATCAGTACAATGGAATGCTTTGGAGATGGGTCAGTGGGTATAAAGTTAATTTGGTGTCTATGGAGCCTTATGGAGTGTCCAACCATTGAATTACTGTACATCCATAGACACCAAATTAACAGCTAGCTACCCTAAACGCTTAGCTATTTGTCACTTGTAGGCACATGATGTATACTTGATGACCAATCTAACACGTCCATGCAAGCATAGGCCACCAGTAGCCATAGGAAGGGGTCATTGTCTTTTCTGGAGCTGTTTAGGTCCTATAGCTACTGGATGGCAATACAGAAGCCAATAGTATAAACGTGTTAATCTTAGCTCTTTTGCAGACAGACCAGTCAGATATTCTAATATAGTACACAGAGGTGTACTATATTGTTCATGCTAGGTTCTTCCAATATGAGAGGCAGAGCTCAGATATGAATACCATTTCTCACCCCATTATCAGATTATAGTCCGCCCACTGTCCACCCACTTTTCTTCCTCCCACGTAAAAATGGCCTTAATTACTCGAGGAGTTGGGTGGAGCTTACGCGAGTTGGTGCCAGGTGATTCGCCATGCTGGTGCTTCGCGGGATCAGCAGTGTGGCACTGCTCAGAGCGTTGTTTCTCATCATAACCGTCACACTAGGTAAGCGTTACCTCTTTCGCGATCAACGAACGAGGTGTACCCGCGGTCGGTATTTATGTGATAAGTAATAAAATGCACTGTAACCGCGCTGTACTATTCTATTGTAAATGCTATTCAGACTAGATAGTAGCACATAAGATACTCGACCGGTTGCACGTATTAAAGGTGATTGGGGCGAGCCTCACATAGTCGTTTACGTCTGCTATTTCCGGAAGTATGAAAAAAGACCCGGATGCGCGATCGACAACCTGCATAATTCAGGCACAGTGCATGCTCCAGGGCTAAAAAATGACTAAAACATGATACCTCAAAGAGGTCATGAGAGCGTGTCCCAAGGAGCTACTGCATAGCAATGAGATTTTTTAATATGTAGATGAGGTGGTATGTTGTTGCCGTACCAGCATATTAGCATAATCAATATCCAAATTAACAAGCAAAGCTGTCCCCTGGATGCACATTCATGTTTATCGTGAAGGCTTGTCCCATAATGTCATGGCATTTGCCAGTCTTAATCATTGGGATAAGGATACACACATTGCACAGGTATTTCTGTTGGCATAATAGGCAGGCAGGGCAAAATGGACATAATGCGATGATGGATTATAAGAGTGGGTTTCTTGTAACCACGAAATACCATAGTCTAAGTGGGTTATACTATACATCCCTACCACTTCACGCTTTGTGGGCAGTACTGCTACTTCCGAGGCCTGTTGATGGTACCTGACACACAATAATTGCATTATTGCATGCAGATGTGTATGTGTATGTGTGCATTATTGCATATGTATTGGCTTTTAAGCACTCAAAACAAACTCACAATAATTAAATTTTATCAAAACCCGCCCTACAGTAGTGAGAATGCATACTATGAGCGTGATGTACTAAATAGCAGATCCAGAAGCATGTATGTCGTGCAAGATCATTCATGTTTGGAGGGACGTAATTATCCTGGTTGCTGGGTGGCGTGGGCATCAAATGAAAAAATGAGCATTCTAGCTGCTGCTGTAAGTTGTCAATGCACATGCAGCTAGATAACACAGCAAACATCAGTTGGGGCATATATAATCTGTGTACTCTGAGAGCTGCAGATAGAACATACAGACCTCAAATGCTACTGTATCGTAGCTAGTTAGGTCTTGTTTTCTATGAACTTTGTCATGACTCGTTTATCAATCTACATATGGATCACATGACTAGTTAAATACTGTACATAGCTAAGTCTTTTAATAGCATTATACACCTTGATTTGATAGGGTTTCTATCTAAAATAGCATGCAAATCTCTATGCAGGAACTGCACAGTTTAACTGCTATCTTGAGCGGAATGATGCGGGTCAATTAAGGTGTTCCAGTGGTGTTCCTCGAAGGGCTGTCAACACCATTGCAGAGTGCTGTCTGGGGGACGGGTACTTTTATGAACAATCAGGCAGTTCATCAGAAGGATGCACTGCGTGCATTGGTAGGTCTGTGTGTACATGCTCTCTGGTCTCTTTGCATCTAACATTGCATCTGCATGCTTGCAGCTGGTTATACTTAACCATTTATCAATTTAATGTATCATAATCTCTCGAAAATAAGCCCACCCTCTAATATAAGCCCATCCCCCTCTCTTGTAAAAAGTTATTGTACAGTCATTATTGCTCGAAAGTACGCCCACCTGTTTATGCTGTATCAGCGAACAGGAAAGCAATGGGATAGGCTGAGAAGGACTAACAAATGACGGCTGGCTTCACAAGCCAAATGAATTTTTATCTGCCATTTGATAGTCATTTGTGTACTCTGCATTGACATGAGACTGCACGCGTTACTATCTGCTGTGTTACAGCCTGGGTGTAGTGGCTTACAGTAGTAGCACACTACAACTTTGGAAGCAGCTGCTGCTGACCAAGGGAGTTCATAGGTTGGTGAGCAATTCCACTTTGTGCATGCGTACAACTACAGCACTACCGCATTTGCATCTGCAGTGGGTGGGCCTACTTTCGAGTGAAAAATGAATATACAGCCACCCCCCTCTTTGAGGAGCTGCTTAACTTCATCGCCCATGGGCGTACTTTCAGGAGATTAAGGTATAACAACGCTGAGATAGTTGGGCAAGCATGGGCAAGCTTCATACTAGTGTATTCAAGCAAATGCTCGCCTCATAATGCTCTGCAGCTAATGGATGTTGGGCAAAAGCAAATTGCTGGTCTATAAAGCAGAGTATTTGCACAAAATGTGACTGCGTACCAGATGTTTTGCTAATCCTGCATGACGACCGTGTCATTTTCCGTTTATGTCTGTTTTTACCCACCATGCATGGGTGATAAATGGAAGCTAGAATAGTATGTTATACAGCGATCTCAGAATCAACAGCTGCTTGGAACGTACACGTTCAGCGCCTCAACTATTGCTGTCAGTTTTTAGACGGTATAAATTGAGTGAATCTGCCGTCTATACTGTGAGTACGAGAGCTAGTTCCTGTCCTTATGCGTATCATGCCGCTGTTTACTGTCCACCAAGATGGCACCCTAGTGATGCAAATGATGTAAGATGATGTCAATGAAAACTCTCTATATAGTCACAGCTCAGTGTTACACTGCTTCTTCCAGCATTGATTAAGTTGGGCGGGTAGCAGGTAAAATTGATAGGCAACAGCTGCATACAAGTACGGCAAAAAACGTATGGATAAACTGTATACCGTAGTATACAAACCTTTTTGCTGGCAATATAAAGTATACCAACACCTTACCCCCAAAAGGACAGTATAGTTATGGTATACAGTTCGCTGAGGAACGTTCCTTATTATCTACTTTTAGTCTTTGGTTGGAGCACTAGCAGCGATCTGGATGCTTTACCAAGAACAGCATTCACAGCAGAGGAACGGGAGGAGGGCTACTTGTTGCCAGTGGGCTTCATCAAAGGAAGAATCTTTGCTTTTGACGCTAATATTGGAAATGTTGAGTTCAATATTCGGACACGTGAAGGCACGGCAGGTATACTCTTGAACTACATGGTGCATGGATATTTGTTGATATAATTATGTTTTTATACCTCAGTGAATAGTGATTACAGTGTATCTACTGACAGCATTGCTTTTATGGGGTTTTCCGCTGAACTAATCGTTGATGCTGAGATCTTTCTCAGAGCCGATCGTATTGGATTGGAAAACAATGAAACATTCACACTAAATTTGGAGCCAGCAGACAATGCTGCAATGAGGCTTGTGGATAGTGACATTGTATTTGTGAATCTAATGACGGAAATAACTATAGTGGATGCTGATGGTAAGCCCATAGAATGTAGTACTGAATGTAAATAGGTTTAGGTGTTTGTGTATGGGGGGGGGGATGTCTGGTGCACAATTAGTATTTACTTTTTCAGATAGCAAAAAAATTCAAACATACAGCCTGGTACTTTACTACACTGTGTATCCATGCAGTTGCTGTTTTATAAACATCTCATGAGTATTATTATATTGAAATTTCTGTTTGCATCATGGCTTATGAAATTATCATTTTTCCCCATAGTCATTACAGTGCAATTTGATTTGCCGGAGTACTCCGCCCTTGAAGACCAGAATATAACTGTTGATGTCTCATTGATTGGGAGTATAGCTACAAGTATTACCTTACAAGTAGTTCCCGAGAACCTGACCATCGTGAACAGCACCATGGCTTCCCTTCCTCAAGATTTTCCTAGTATTCCTGATAACAATCCCAGATTACCAGTTATTGCTACAAGTAAGATTGCCTGATCGCAACCTGTGTCTGCATTGCATGCACTAATTCCTGTTCTTGTGTTATTGATTCGAAACACAGGTGAAGAAGATTTCAGAGCTTCTCCAGTTAACATAACTTTTGAACCAGGTGGTAATGATAAGATTCCCGTTACAATTGTGCTGCTGAATGATGACATCACTGAGGTTGTACAGACATTCGTGGCCATTCTTAAGCTTCAGAGTGCAATAAATCCAGCGCTTGTTAATATTACTGATGCACGTTTTGCAACTGTCTGCAGAATTATTGACGATGACCGTGAGTCAGCACTTACATGTACATGTAAATATCTCGTATTCTAATATTTGCTGTGTGTATTCCTGAATTAATGTGTGGCTGTCAACAGAAATAAGGCGTTATTTGGGTGCATTGACCGAGGTGTTTGTTTGTTACTTCAGCTCTTACCATTGGATTTGAACAAACGAGCTACATGTTCATTGAGATGGCTGGCCTAAGTGGGGAGATTCCAATCATTGCAGTCAACAACAGGACAACAGAGTTAACATTTCAAGTGCGTGTTCGTGTGTCTGAAGGAGTTGATAATCCTGCAACACAGGATGACGATTTCATACCTGGCTCTGAACTATTTGACTTCTCAAGTGATGAAACCATAGCATTTACTTTTATGGTATTAGATGACATCATCCCAGAGGAAACCGAAAGCTTTCAGCTCGCGCTATCACTGCCAGAAGCAGAGGAACTTAATGGAACTGTTGGTCTTGGGACTATTCTTGCAGATATTTTTATTGGTGATGATGATGGTGAGGTTCTTTAATGTTTATTGTGCACATAAAGAGAATATTGAATGTTTTACTCTGCTCTTAGTATTTGATCTAGCCTCTGTATAAACAGGCTGTGATATTTCAAAAGCTTAGTAATAACAGCAAATTTTTGTTGCCATTAGTATTCGTTATTGGATTTGAGCAGAATTTCACAACTGTCAGTGAATCGGTGGAGTTTGTGGAACTATGCATTCGTATAATGAATGTTGAAGATAATGAAGACCTTGGAGTTACAGTTCCCCTTGCTGTGTCCACCCTCCCTGGTTCAGCAGGTTAGTTCTCCTTCATCTTTTTTCCCGAGAGGGTTTCTCTCAATTGTCTATTCTCTTTCTCTATAAGAACACAGCACTGACGACTATACAGAACTCAATCAGAGCTCACTACCACCTCTTTCTGGGCTCATGCACCGTGTGTGTTTTAATGTAACCATCACAGATGATATCCTCTTTGAACAAACTGAGATGTTCAGTGTTGTAGTACTGGAAGACAATCTTCCTCCCAGAACCATTCTGTTTCCTCAAGTGTCAATTATTGAAATACTGGACAATGACAGTGAGTTCAGCTGTTTATATTTCTGTGGGAAGTTTTGACAGGAAGTGTTTTATGTTGCTATACAGTAGTCAATTTGTCTTTTGGCTACAACTGGATAGTCTGTGGTCTAATCATGCAAGGCCATCTGCAAGGCCATCTGGGAATTAATCACAACCAGCTACACATGTACTAACTCAAGCAGTAGTACTACTGTAGCCTCCTTCCCAGGCCCCCGCTTTATTCGGTTGCACGAAGACAAAGTGGTTTACCTTCGTGCAACCGAATAAAGCAGGGGCCTGGGGACGAGGCTAGTACTACTCCATACACGTATTATCCTTAAAAGTATGTAAGAGCGTATATGCTCTATACTGTTCTCAAGTTACTTGGTATAAGAGTTGTCTCGTATATTCTCTTTTAGGGGTGAGAATTGGATTTGATGAAGTGAACTATACTGTCTCAGAAGAAATTGGTAATGTTGCTATTGGAGTGGCTATACTGGAAGGGGACTTTCAAGGAAGAATTTCTGTGAATGTGACAACCAGTGATGGCTCTGCCCGTTGTAAGCTGACACATATATTATTGTGTTTGCTCATATATATATTTAGGTGGGAGTGAAGCCTCAAACTGGACTTTTTGACATTCAATATACTGGGCAACTTGCTTCTTATATAGAATTATGTGTTCCAGTATTAAAGCAGTGAAGGTCAATTAAACATATACACAGGTATTGTAATGCTACATGTGGTTAACAAACAGCTGCTTCTATAGTAACCACAAACAGTCAAAACACTACTGCACACATTGTGTAGTGATATATTCCACTGACGGCTGTATTTATTGCAGCTGCCAGTGACTACATATCTGTGATGCAAACACTGGACTTCGATAGAGACACTAGACGCATACCTGTCGGTATAGATGTCATTGATGATCTAATTTCTGAGCGAATGGAAATATTTGGTGTTGATTTACAACTCGACTTCCCAGACTCATCTCGAATAACCATTTCTCCTGACTCAGCAACAGTAACTATTCTAGACAACGAGAGTGAGTTGTAGTAATTCACCAGGTTTAGACTAGTTGTATAGAGCACAATTTTGAACAGAACCCTGCATTTGTGAATTTAGCCGGCCTTTTCTGGGTACCAAAAGCCAACCTTAGGGAGCTTATAATACTGGTCATGTATGAGCAAATTCCTTTGTTTTTTATTTCACAGTTATAACAGTAGGGTTCATACAGACCCTGTATGATGTTGGTGAGCGTAACACAAGTGTGGAGCTGTGCACTCAATTGACAGATGGGATCCTGGAAAGGGAAGCTATCGTCACTTTCGTGACAGTCGATGACTCGGCTACTTCTGTAGGTTAGTGTATGCTGGAGTGCTCACCAGTCTCTATTTCCTGTTTGTAGCTTTCCACCCACTCTTTTCTTCATTCCTCTTTAATTAGATCCAGAAGTGTAGTAGTAGCTAAACTGATGTTTTACTCACAGAGCCATGTGCCTATCTTGAAGTAACCAAGCAAAGTCTCAAGTCGATATCTAGTGAAAAATAAACTTTTTTGGATGAGTGGTCATCCGTTATCACTCGATATTGTATGAGTCTGTGCAGTATTTGGGCGAGTCCATAAGATGAGCCTGAGGTCCAGTAATATTGGACAGTTGCCCATCAGATAAGGAATTTATTGTACATTATACCAATCACTCATGATCTTAATGGCCTGTTCATCACGTAGCCACCAGTCGGTGACCTTTAGGTTTCCAAGGCTCTCCTTTGGATAAAATAATGTGGTATACCGTACACGATATGCTACTAGAGCGCTTCCTGGCCAGTGGAAATTGGGTGTTCAAAAAAATGCTGCACGCACAATCGGCTGCTGAGCAGCCTTTCCACTTAGTCTCCTCACTTTTAATCTCCATCCGATACCTCTGTCTTATAGCAAGTACTGCACAGTGGTATTGTAAGTGTACCGTAAAAAAAAACATCCCGCCCAGAATGTAGAAATATGCCTGCACTTGCTAGATTTCAGGTACTGGGCAGAGATACATATGGGTAAATGGGTAATTAACCGGTATATAATACTAATCAGCTAATATTGAACTTTCTAGTAAGACTTTCAGATATTGTTAGTAATCTTAAACTGATGTGCTACACCCTGTACATTCATACACGTGCCGTATATTATAAACACTCTTTCACATGCACACAAATACATGCTCATAAAATTGCTACACAGCCCCAGTGGACTACACTGCAACCTCTATGGACTTCACCTTTGACTCTGTCAATGACCAACATTGTGTGAATGTATCTATTGTGGATGACAATGTCCTGGAGGGTACCGAGAGCTTTTTCGGGAGCCTCACTACAGCAGACACAGCTACAGTTCTTAATCCAGACAGAACTGATGTTCAGATATTTGAAGATTCTTCTGATAGTATGAGATAGGCTACTTGTGTATAGCTTTAACTTATTCCGGTAATAATGTATGCTCCCTCTCCTAAGGTATAACAATTGGCTTTGATGCTGTGATCTATTCTGTAAATGAGGGACTTTCTGTGGAAGTGTGTGCTCGCATCATCAGTGGCACTCTGGAGACAGATGCCATTGTAACCCTGTCCAGTTCTGATGGCGAGGCAGAAGGTAAATATATTTATCACTCGATGGCTTGAAGTGATTAACAAGTGGTATTTTGCATTTAGCCCCAGCAGATTTTGTGGCAGTTTCAGTGGATCTAACTTTCACCCCAAGTGAACCCCGGCGATGCACAAATGTAATGACAGTGCAAGATGATAATTCGGAGAATGATGAAGACTTTCTGTTGGGTCTGAGCACAAGCCAAAGTGGAGTGACTCCTGAACCAGATACAGCTACTGTCACTATTCTCGATGATGATGGTAAGTTGTAATGTCTGTACCAAGTCAGGCTACAATGTTTAATATGAAATGGATAACCTTCACATTGTGCAGATTTAGGAATTGGCTTTGAACAAATTACCTACTCCGTGGAGGAAGGTGTAGGAGTAGAAGTGTGTGTCGTTGTCATTAATAGCACTCTTTCAAGAGAAGCGATTGTAACCATTTCCAGTTCCGATGTTGAAGCAGAAGGTGAGTTGGTGATAACACAGTCCATAGCAAAAACACGATAGTTGTTCTGTGAATGACGACAATACTGTTATGTCTAATCTTGTAGCTCCGGATGACTACTTTGCAATTTCAGAAGATCTGACATTCTCTGCAACTGAGATACGGATCTGCAGAGATGTGACGTCAGTGGAAGATGACATATTGGAGGATGATGAAGGCCTTATTTTGATTCTGAGCACTGATGATCCATCTACAATCCTGGAACCAAGCGAAGCTACTGTTACTATCTTGGATGACGACAGTAGGTCAAGTGCAATGCTGAATTGTCAGAATTTATGCCTTTACATAGAATTTTCCTCCCAGCCGTGACCATTGGCTTTGAGCAACCCGTTTACAGTGCTACCGAAGGGAGTGATGCAAGTGTGGAAGTGTGTGCCTCTGTGCAGGATGGCACACTTCAGAGAGCAGTAACAGTCACTTTCTTCACATCAGACGGCACAGCCACATCAGTTGGTTAGCATAAACTTTGTAACCTTATTAGCTCCTGTTTCTCCCGTAACACCAGCAACCACTGTACAGATCCTGCAGACTACACTGTTGTCAGTGTGGAGCTGACGTTTTCCGCTGGCACTACCAGGAACTGCCAAGACATTCCTATTGAAGACAATAATATTCTAGAGGGTACCGAGAATCTTTTTGCAAATCTTATTACGTTTGATCCAGATGTAATCCTGGAACCTGATATGACTCAAATTCTAATCTTCGAGGATCCAAATGACGGTATGTGTGCAATAATAATAATTCCTCAATTTATTCGGAATCATGAAATGTATGTATGGTTCTCTACCAGGTGTGACAATTGGTTTTGACCCTGTGACCTATTCTGTAAATGAGGGACTTTCTGTGGAAGTGTGTGCTCGCATCATCAGTGGCACTCTGGAGACAGATGCCATTGTAGCCCTGTCCAGTTCTAATGGCGAGGCAGAAGGTAAATACATTTATTCTCAATGGCATGAAGTGATTAACCAGTGGTATTTTGCATTTAGCCCCAGCAGATTTTGTGGCAGTTTCAGTGGATCTGACTTTCACCCCAAGTGAACCCCGGCGATGCACAAATGTAATGACAGTGCAAGATGATAATTCGGAGAATGATGAAGACTTTCTGTTGGGTCTGAGCACAAGCCAAAGTGGAGTGACTCTTGAACCAGACACAGCTACTGTCACTATTCTCGATGATGATGGTAAGTTGTAATGTCTGTACCAAGTCAGGCTGCAATGTTTAATATGAAATGGATAACCTTCACATTGTGCAGATTTAGGAATTGGCTTTGAACAAATTACCTACTCCGTGGAGGAAGGTGTAGGAGTAGAAGTGTGTGTCGTTGTCATTAATAGCACTCTTTCAAGAGAAGCGATTGTAACCATTTCCAGTTCCGATGTTGAAGCAGAAGGTGAGTTGGTGATAACACAGCCCGTAGCAAAAACACGATAGTTGTTCTGTGTATGACGACAATACTGTCATGTCTAATCTTGTAGCTCCGGATGACTACACTGCTATTTCAGAAGATCTGACATTCTCTGCAACTGAGATACGGATCTGCAGAGATGTGACGTCGGTGGAGGATGACATATTGGAGGATGATGAGGATCTTATTTTGATTCTGAGCACTGATGATTTATCTACAATCCTGGAACCAAGCGAAGCTACTGTTACTATCTTGGATGACGACAGTAGGTCAAGTGCAATGCTAAATTGTCAGAATTTGTGCTTTTACACAGACTTTTCCTCCCAGCCGTGACTATTGGCTTTGAGCAACCCGTTTACAGTACTACCGAAGGGAGTGATGCAAGTGTGGAAGTGTGTGCCTCTGTGCGAAATGGCACACTTCAGAGAGCAGTAACAGTCACTTTCTTCACAACAGACGGCACAGCCACATCAGTTGGTTAGCATATACTTTGTCACCTTATTAGCCCCTGTTTCTCCTGTAATGTCAGCAACCTCTGTACAGATCCTGCAGACTACACTGCTGTCAGTGTGGAGCTGATGTTTTCCGCTGACACTACAAGGAACTGCCAAGACATTCCTATTGAAGACAATAATATTCTAGAGGGTACCGAGAATCTTTTTGCAAATCTTGTTACGTTTGATCCAGATGTGACCTTGGATCCCAATGTGGCTGAAATTCTAGTCTTCGAGGATCCAAATGATGGTATGTGTGTAGTAATAATAATTCCTCAATTTATTCGGAATCATGAAATGTATGTATGGTTCTGTCCCAGGTGTGACAATTGGTTTTGACCCTGTGACCTATTCTGTAAATGAGGGACTTTCTGTGGAAGTGTGTGCTCGCATCATCAGTGGCACTCTGGAGACAGATGCCATTGTAGCCCTGTCCAGTTCTGATGGCGAGGCAGAAGGTAAATACATTTATTGCTCAATGGCATGAAGTGATTAACCAGTGGTATTTTGCATTTAGCCCCAGCAGATTTTGTGGCAGTTTCAGTGGATCTGACTTTCACCCCAAGTGAACCCCGGCGATGCACAAATGTAATGACTGTGCAAGATGATAATTCGGAGAATGATGAAGACTTTCTGTTGGGTCTGAGCACAAGCCAAAGTGGAGTGACTCTTGAACCAGATACAGCTACTGTCACTATTCTCGATGATGATGGTAAGTTGTAATGTCTGTACCAAGTCAGGCTGCAATGTTTAATATGAAATGGATAACCTTCACATTGTGCAGATTTAGGAATTGGCTTTGAACAAATTACCTACTCCGTGGAGGAAGGTGTAGGAGTAGAAGTGTGTGTCGTTGTCATTAATAGCACTCTTTCAAGAGAAGCGATTGTAACCATTTCCAGTTCCGATGTTGAAGCAGAAGGTGAGTTGGTGATAACACAGCCCGTAGCAAAAACACGATAGTTGTTCTATGTATGACGTCAACACTGTCATATCTGTTCTTGTAGCTCCAGATGACTACACTGCTATTTCAGAAGATCTGACATTCTCTGCAACTGAGATACGGATCTGCAGAGATGTGACGTCGGTGGAGGATGACATATTGGAGGATGATGAGGACCTTATGTTGACTCTGAGCACTGATGATCTATCTACAATCCTGGAACCAAGCGAAGCTACTGTTACTATCTTGGATGACGACAGTAGGTCTAGTGCAATGCTGAATTGTCAGAATTTGTGCTTTTACACAGACTTTTCCTCCCAGCTGTGACCATTGGCTTTGAGCAACCCGTTTACAGTGCTACCGAAGGGAGTGATGCCAGTGTGGAAGTGTGTGCCTCTGTGCGGGATGGTTCACTTCAGAGAGCAGTAACAGTCACACTCTTCACAACAGACGGCACAGCCACATCAGTTGGTTAGCATATATACTTTGTAACCTTATTAGCTCCTGTTTCTCCCGTAACGCCAGCAACCTCTGTACAGATCCTACAGACTACACTGCTGTCAGTGTGGAGCTGACGTTTTCCGCTGGCACTACCATGAACTGCCAAGACATTCCTATTGAAGACAATAATATTCTAGAGGGTACCGAGAATCTTTTTGCAAATCTTATTACGTTTGATCCAGATGTAATCCTGGAACCTGATATGACTCAAATTCTAGTCTTCGAGGATCCAAATGACGGTATGTGTGTAATAGTAATAATTCCTCAATTTATTCGGAATCATGAAATGTATGTGCGGTTCTCTACCAGGTGTGACAATTGGTTTTGACCCTGTGACCTATTCTGTAAATGAGGGACTTTCTGTGGAAGTGTGTGCTCGCATCATCAGTGGCACTCTGGAGACAGATGCCATTGTAGCCCTGTCCAGTTCTGATGGCGAGGCAGAAGGTAAATACATTTATTCCTCAATGGCACGAAGTGATTAACCAGTGGTATTTTGCATTTAGCCCCAGCAGATTTTGTGGCAGTTTCATTGGATCTGACTTTCACCCCAAGTGAACCCCGGCGATGCACAAATGTAATGACAGTGCAAGATGATAATTCGGAGAATGATGAAGACTTTCTGTTGGGTCTGAGCACAAGCCAAAGTGGAGTGACTATTGAACCAGATACAGCTACTGTCACTATTCTCGATGATGATGGTAAGTTGTAATGTCTGTACCAAGTCAGGCTGCAATGTTTAATATGAAATGGATAACCTTCACATTGTGCAGATTTAGGAATTGGCTTTGAACAAATTACCTACTCCGTGGAGGAAGGTGTAGGAGTAGAAGTGTGTGTCGTTGTCATTAATAGCACTCTTTCAAGAGAAGCGATTGTAACCATTTCCAGTTCCGATGTTGAAGCAGAAGGTGAGTTGGTGATAACACAGTCTGTAGCAAAAACACGATAGTTGTTCTGTGTATGACGACAATACTGTCATGTCTATTCTTGTAGCTCCAGATGACTACTTTGCAATTTCAGAAGATCTGACATTCTCTGCAACTGAGATACGGATCTGCAGAGATGTGACGTCAGTGGAAGATGACATATTGGAGGACGATGAAGGCCTTATTTTGATTCTGAGCACTGATGATCCATCTACAATCCTGGAACCAAGCGAAGCTACTGTTACTATCTTGGATGACGACAGTAGGTCAAGTGCAATGCTGAATTGTCAGAATTTGTGCTTTTACATAGAATTTTCCTCCCAGCCGTGACCATTGGCTTTGAGCAACCCATTTACAGTGCTACCGAAGGGAGTGATGCAAGTGTGGAAGTGTGTTCCTCTGTGCGGGATGGCACACTTCAGAGAGCAGTAACAGTCACTTTCTTCACAACAGACGGCACAGCCACATCAGTTGGTTAGCATATACTTTGTAACCTTATTAGCTCCTGTTTCTCCCGTAACGCCAGCAACCTCTGTACAGATCCTGCAGACTACACTGCTGTCAGTGTGGAGCTGATGTTTTCCGCTGGCACTACCAGGAACTGCCAAGACATTCCTATTGAAGACAATAATATTCTAGAGGGTACCGAGAATCTTTTTGCAAATCTTATTACGTTTGATCCAGATGTAATCCTGGATCCTGATATGACTCAAATTCTAATCTTCGAAGATCCAAATGAAGGTATGTGTGCAATAATAATAATTCCTCAATTTATTCGGAATCATGAAATGTATGTATGGTTCTCTACCAGGTGTGACAATTGGTTTTGACCCTGTGACCTATTCTGTAAATGAGGGACTTTCTGTGGAAGTGTGTGCTCGCATCATCAGTGGTACTCTGGAGACAGATGCCATTGTAACCCTGTCCAGTTCTGATGGCGAGGCAGAAGGTAAATACATTTATTGCTCAATGGCATGAAGTGATTAACCAGTGGTATTTTGCATTTAGCCCCAGCAGATTTTGTGGCAGTTTCAGTGGATCTGACTTTCACCCCAAGTGAACCCCGGCGATGTACAAATGTAATGACAGTGCAAGATGATAATTCGGAGAATGATGAAGACTTTCTGTTGGGTCTGAGCACAAGCCAAAGTGGAGTGACTCTTGAACCAGATACAGCTACTGTCAATATTCTCGATGATGATGGTAAGTTGTAATGTCTATACTAAGTCAGGCTACAATGTTTAATATGAAATGGATAACCTTCACATTGTGCAGATTTAGGAATTGGCTTTGAACAAATTACCTACTCCGTGGAGGAAGGTGTAGGAGTAGAAGTGTGTGTCGTTGTCATTAATAGCACTCTTTCAAGAGAAGCGATTGTAACCATTTCCAGTTCCGATGTTGAAGCAGAAGGTGAGTTGGTGATAACACAGCCCGTAGCAAAAACACGATAGTTGTTCTATGTATGACGTCAACACTGTCATATCTGTTCTTGTAGCTCCAGATGACTACACTGCTATTTCAGAAGATCTGACATTCTCTGCAACTGAGATACGGATCTGCAGAGATGTGACGTCGGTGGAGGATGACATATTGGAGGATGATGAGGACCTTATGTTGACTCTGAGCACTGATGATCTATCTACAATCCTGGAACCAAGCGAAGCTACTGTTACTATCTTGGATGACGACAGTAGGTCTAGTGCAATGCTGAATTGTCAGAATTTGTGCTTTTACACAGACTTTTCCTCCCAGCTGTGACCATTGGCTTTGAGCAACCCGTTTACAGTGCTACCGAAGGGAGTGATGCCAGTGTGGAAGTGTGTGCCTCTGTGCGGGATGGTTCACTTCAGAGAGCAGTAACAGTCACACTCTTCACAACAGACGGCACAGCCACATCAGTTGGTTAGCATATACTTTGTAACCTTATTAGCTCCTGTTCCTCCTGTAACGTCAGCAACCTCTGTACAGATCCTGCAGACTACACTGCTGTCAGTGTGGAGCTGACGTTTTCCGCTGGCACTACCAGGAACTGCCAAGACATTCCTATTGAAGATGACGATATTCTAGAGGGCACTGAAAATCTTTTTGCAAGTCTTATCACTCTTGATCCAGATGTAATCCTGGAACCCGATGTGGCTGAGATTTTAGTCTTTGAGGATCCAAATGACGGTATGTGTGTAGTAGTGACATATCTAATAACTTATTTGGAGTTCAGACTTGAATGTATGGTTCTGTCCCAGGTGTGACAATTGGTTTTGACCCTGTGGCCTATTCTGTAAATGAGGGACTTTCTGTTGAAGTGTGTGTTCTCATCATCAGTGGCACTCTGGAGACAGACGCCATTGTATCTCTGTCCAGTTCTAATGGCGAGGCAGAAGGTAGAAGATATTTTATTCCTCAATGGCATGAAGTGATTAACCAGTGGTATTTTGCATTTAGCCCCAGTAGATTTTGTGGCAGTTACAGTGGATCTGATTTTCACCCCAAGTGAACCCCGGCAATGCACAAATGTAATGACAGTGCAGGATGGTAATTCAGAGAATGACGAAGATTTTCCGTTGGATCTGAGCACAAGCCAAAGTGGAGTGACTCTTGAACCAGATACAGCTACTGTCACTATTCTGGATAATGATGGTAGGTTGTAATAGCTGTAGCGAATCAGGATGCAATGTACATGTTTAAGATAACCTTTGCATCGTGCAGGTTTAAGAATCGGCTATGAACAAACTACGTACTCTGTGGAGGAAGGTCTTGAAGTAGAAGTGTGTGTCATTGTCATTAATAGTACTCTTTCAAGAGAAGCAATTGTAACCATTTCCAGTTTCGATGTTGAAGCAGAAGGTGAGTTGGTGATAGCACAGTCTATAGCAAAAACACAATGCTGTGCATAATTTCTCTATGTATGACGTCAATGCTGTCATGTCTGTTCTTGTAGCTCCAGATGACTACACTGCTATTTCAGAAGATCTGACATTCTCTGCAACTGAGATACGGATCTGCAGAGATGTGACGTCAGTGGAGGATGACATATTGGAGAACAATGAAGAGCTTATGTTGACACTGAGCACTGATGATCTGTCTATAGTACTGGGACCAAGCGAAGCTGCTGTTACTATCTTGGATGACGACAGTAGGTCAAGTGCAATGCTGAATTGTCAGAATTTGTGCTTTTACACATACTTTTCCACCCAGCCGTGACCATTGGCTTTGAGCAACCCGTTTACAGTGCTACCGAAGGGAATGATGCCAGTGTGGAAGTGTGTGCCTCTGTGCAGGATGGCACACTTCAGAGAGCAGTAACAGTCACTTTCTTCACAACAGACGGCACAGCCACATCAGTTGGTTAGCATATACTTTGTAACCTTATTAGCCTCTTTTTCCAGTAACACCAGCAACCTCTGTATTTACAGATCCTGCAGACTACAGCACTATCAGTGTGGAGCTGATGTTTTCCGCTGACACTACAAGGAACTGCCAAGACATTCCTATTGAAGACAATAATATTCTAGAGGGTACCGAGAATCTTTTTGCAAATCTTATTACGTTTGATCCAGATGTGACCTTGGATCCCAATGTGGCTGAAATTCTAGTCTTCGAGGATCCAAATGATGGTATGTGTGTAGTAATAATAATCCCTCAATTTATTCGGAATCATGAAATGCAAGTATGGTTCTCTCCCAGGTGTGACAATTGGTTTTGACCCTGTGGCCTATTCTGTAAATGAGGGACTTTCTGTTGAAGTGTGTGCTAGCATCATCGTTGGCACTCTGGAGACAAATGCCATTGTAACCCTGTCCAGTTCTAATGGCGAGGCAGAAGGTAAATATATTTATCACTCGATGGCTTGAAGTGATTAACAAGTGGTATTTTGCATTTAGCTCCAGCAGATTTTGTGGCAGTTTCAGTGGATCTGACTTTCACCCCAAGTGAACCCCGGCAATGCACAATTGTAATGACAGTGCAAGATGATAATTCGGAGAATGATGAAGACTTTCTGTTGGGTCTGAGCACAAGCCAAAGTGGAGTGACTCTTGAACCAGATACAGCTACTGTCACTATTCTCGATGATGATGGTAAGTTGTAATGTCTGTACCAAGTCAGGCTACAATGTTTAATATGAAATGGATAACCTTCACATTGTGCAGATTTAGGAATTGGCTTTGAACAAATTACCTACTCTGTGGAAGAAGGTCTAGGAGTAGAAGTGTGTGTCATTGTCATTAATAGCACTCTTTCAAGAGAAACGATTGTAACCATTTCCAGTTCCGATGTTGAAGCAGAAGGTGAGTTGGTGATAACACAGTCCGTAGCAAAAACACGATAGTTGTTCTGTGTATGACGACAATACTGTCATGTCTAATCTTGTAGCTCCAGATGACTACACTACTATTTCAGAAGATCTGACATTCTCTGCAACTGAGATACGGATCTGCAGAGATGTGACATCGGTGGAGGATGATATATTGGAGGATGATGAGGACCTTATTTTGATTCTGAGCACTGATGATCTATCTACAATCCTGGAACCAAGCGAAGCTACTGTTACTATCTTGGATGACGACAGTAGGTCAAGTGCAATGCTAAATTGTCAGAATTTATGCTTTTACACAGACTTTTCCTCCCAGCTGTGACCATTGGCTTTGAGCAATCCGTTTACAGTGCTATCGAAGGGAGTGATGCAAGTGTGCAAGTGTGTGCCTCTGTGCGGGGTGGCGCACTTCAGACAGCAGTAACAGCCACTTTTTTCACAACAGACGGCACAGCCACATCAGTTGGTTAGCATATACTTTGTAACCTTATTAGCTCCTGTTTCTCCCGTAACGCCAGCAACCTCTGTACAGATCCTACAGACTACACTGCTGTCAGTGTGGAGCTGATGTTTTCCACTGGGACTACCAGGAACTGCCAAGACATTCCTATTGAAGATAATGATATTCTAGAAGGCACTGAGAATTTTTTTGCAAATCTTATCACTTCCGATCCAGATGTGATCCTGGAACCCGATGTGACTGAGATTCTAGTCATTGAGGATCCAAATGACAGTATGTGTGTAGTAATAACATATTCCTCAACTTAGTAAAGTGTAGATTTAGCGTACTAGATTGGTGGTGATAAATATTTCAAATTACTAATGGCACTTACCGAATTAAAATCACCTCACTGCTTGACCATTTAGTTCAATAAACCTATAAGAAGGTGATAACTTAACTTTTAAAATATTTTATTTATTACAGGTGTTACAATTGGCTTTGTGGAGACCTTGTATACTGTTACCGAGAGAATTGACTCCAGTGTTGAGGTGTGCATTGTGATATTTGTTGGAGCTCTTGAGATACCAGTGCAATTTGTCCTCTCTACTATTGATGGCTCCGCCACAGGTAGGCAGCCTAAAATTAGAGATATAAAATAAGTACAGGATAGACTACACCCAAGAGTGGGTTATGCGCCTATGTAACCCACGAGTTTGCAAACAAGTGGGTTATGGCGCATGACTCACGAGTGGGTGTGGTCTGTCTGACTTATACCACATTGCGCATGCGCACAATCAGCGTTGCGTAGCAACGTCTTGCCTCCAGCGGTAAGAGATAAAAGTGTGGGTTATGAGCCTATATAACCAATACTTTTCAGCCAATCACTTTTATTATAGATGATGTAATGTGGTATAAATATAGATTCTAGCCTCATTCCCATGCAGGCCCACGTGCGTGTTTCATTTTAGCGTAGCTGTGGCTCTTCTACATTTTCTCACATCCATGATGCATATAAAGGGTAGAAGGGTCATAGAAGGGTCGTGGAAGCATGAATTTTTGCATGGGCGAAGACAGCTGCAGTTCTCAGACAATGATAGAAAGTAGTGAAGCTATATTTCTTGTAGCTACTCTTCGGAGCCTGTTTGTACCATAGACTAAGCGCTGAAACAATGTCACCAGCAGAAGGTAGAGAAGTGCAACTGTCTTTCAAGCGGTCCCTGCCCACCTGCAATTAAGTAGGTCAAACCACATGAGAAAATGTACCAGGTTTTCCAGCAATTAATGCTGGGGACGAGGCTATGTAGATCCTTCACCAGATGTGACAAATTTTAATCCATGCGTGTGTTTCTTCATCCGCACATAATTTTTTTGTAAATTTGGTTAACCCACACTAATGATGAGCGTGATGTGCAAGTACTGATTTTAAAAGAGTTCCCCTAATGATATGTATCCATGTACTCCTTGCAGCCCCTGCAGACTACGCCGAAACAACTGTGACCCTAATCTTTGATAATGTCATTACAAGGCAGTGTATGAACATCACCATCTTTGATGATGCTACTTTTGAAAGCACTGAGAACTTTTTTGTGGAGCTGGCTAGCACTCCTTTCCAATTCGTCTCCCTCAGCCCAGACAGTGCTGAGGTTCGGATCCTTGAAGACCCAACTGAAGGTTAGGTTTTTATAGCAAGTGTGGAGCCATTGAGCATATTTCCTTAATTAAATTAATATACATTCGCTTCACACTGCCACAAGATGAAGAGTAGCTACGTCTTCAGAGATATTTTGGCTATATTGTTCGATAGGTTGTATGCTAATTCTCTATTCCAACAAAAAAAATGAACTCTAGCATGCATCAAACATTCATTAATTTCTTTCCCTGGTCTATTTAGTTACAGCTGTGATTGGTCTAGATCAGGCTTCGTATACAGTCAGAGAAGCAGGAGGGGCTGTTGAGGTGTGTGCTATTGCCGAGATAGTCAATGGAACGGTAGTGGTGACACTTTCAACCGAAGATAACACTGCTATAGGTATGAACTGCACATTTGTCATGTATACGATACCTCATAGCTATCGTTCTTACCTCACAGCTCCGATGGACTATTTGGCTATTAGCGAACCACTCTCATTTAATCCTGCAACCACTCGTGTGTGTCGTAACATCACCATTGTGGACGACAGCGATCGAGATTCCGGTGAAGTATTCTTTCTGAGGCTCACAACAAACGAGCCTGGTGTGGTTCTGGACCCCAACTCTGGCACAGTTGCCATCATAGACAATGAAGGTTAGCGGTATCTTCTGCACTTATAATGGCATTTGAGGATTGCTGAATGGGTAATTAATTTTACCTTTCTTGGATCTAATAAAATGCCATTTATGCGTCTATCACTGTTATGTTATGGGTCTACCAGTTATCAGCATATCTTGTACATATTTCTGTTGCACATTGTGTAGGCAGAATGTTGCATGATGGATGTCAGACTTCTTTTTCTTTCTACTGCTAATAGTTCCAGACATTCTGGTAAATGACACAGTCGTTGGTGATCCTCTCTTCGCGGTACCTTTATATCTATCCGATCCTGTCGATTTCGGCTCGGGTGAAGAATCTAATACAGTTCTTCTATGCTATGAGATTCATGGACGGCCCAACCAGTGGTTTAACTTAGTCACTGATGAGTGTGCCTCGGTCAATGCTCAGTACATCAGTATCACCCGTGGTTTGAATGTAATCAACCAGATTACAATTCGAGCAATTGATGATAATAGTGCTTGTAGGCAGATTGCAGTGGATATCGATGGTTGTTCCATTGAACTAGATGGGACGTCAGTCAATACATCACGGTACAACCATGATGGTATTCGTATCAGGCAGTACCCACGCCGGCTACGAATCGTAGTGCCCAACTGTGCAGAGCAGAGTTTGATCATGTGGATTACATGTGAGTCTCGTGCCCTAGTGGATCCCTTTACTTCGGAAGTGCTCAACAGGGAAATTCTACGGTTTGACGTCATGAGAGGGCTCAACTTTGGCCACAGGGACTCCCATGGCTTAATTGGTAATATACTTTTTGCAATGATTGTTGTTTGTTTAAATTAAGAGCACAAGAAGTGCACAATAATAATAGTGACTCTAAGAGATTTATGTCTTTCCAAAAAATGAATAATTAGAGTCCACGAGATTACTATAGCCTTCTCTATTTTCTAGAAGTGATTGGATCGAAGGAATGGGAGGCGGCTAGTAGCTAGAGCTCAGCAGTGGAGCATTAGGCAACATGAAGTCACCTTTATTCATATACAGTATGGTGTTGTAAGGATGATGTAGTCATCATATTGGTGATGTAATGAGTGCTCTTGCCATAGCTCATTCCAGTAAGTGCATGCAGTGGCGTTTGATCATTTTCACTCTTTCCTACAGGGCAATTCTGGAACATTCCAGTTGCCGTGACGCCTTACGTTGGCAATCTAAGAGATGGAGAGCAAGCGGAAGGATTTTACATAATCAACGTCACCCGTGCTGGCTCTCCAACACGAGTATTTACTGGATTTCTCTCACCCTTGTCTTGGGACTACTCTCCAGGACCCTGCTTGAATGCTGGCAACATACAAGGTGGTCGCGTGTATGAAATTGCAGACCCCAATGATCCTGTAATTGAAGGTCGTTATAGTGACTATATTGTTGCCAGTGCATTCAATGAGACAGGCTATATCTTCGGAAAATTTGAAGATAATTGTATACAATAAGTGTTAGCTATAATAACTCCCAGTGTTCTGAGAACTGCCACTACTAAGTCTATTGCTAACTGTGAAACTCATATCTGGACTGATTGATAATATAATTATACTACATGTAATAACGGCTTTATATTTTGTTACCACATGACAGTTTACACAGAAATGGTATATTGCCTGGAATATGAAATACACTATTATGGCTGGTTCCCATTTCCCAGGTCGTGTTGATGAACCTAGCTTCTAGGCTGGGAATGAGACTAGGAACCTATAAATGTAGCTACTTGTGTAGTATATACTACAGGCTGACATCTTTGACGGATCAATTATTTAGCCACACTATCCTGCGGAAGAACACTGTAGCTAATAGTAAATCTTGCTTGCTGCAATTTGCAGTGATTTAAACAATACTACAACTGGACAGAAATATAATACAGGTGCATGTAGCTAGCTAAAGATTGCGTGGCTGGTGTAGCTACTTATAATGCCACAGGATTTCATACGGGGGGGGAGGTGTTGGGGATGATAGTTGGTTTGATACTCAGTAGCTTATTAGTAGCTAATTTTTAGCCCCCAAAAGCCACCCGTAGCAACCTCGACATTACTCGGAGCATATAAATTTTACCACCAAAAAATCCTGTA
This sequence comes from Phakellia ventilabrum, assembly GCA_963921505.1. Lineage (NCBI taxonomy): Eukaryota > Metazoa > Porifera > Demospongiae > Axinellida > Axinellidae > Phakellia > Phakellia ventilabrum. The sequence goes on along the minus strand of OY997395.1, from coordinate 6,097,208 downwards.
TGCCTCTGGGTTTGTCTGGTCGGTGGGTGGTAGCTATATAGCTAATGTGAAAACCTAATCATTGAATAAAATCAGAGCCACCTAGTGATGGGTAGCCGTCCAGTACATTGTATCACTGGATACTGGGAGAGTCTTGGGCAGTCTGGTGTACATTATAGCTAACACTCTGATGTTCCGATTATAGCCTGTTCATCGAGTTGATATTAAACACCATCATCGAGTTGATATAGCTAACACCATAGGTTATAGCTAAGCACGTATCAACTCTATGTGCTTGTATAATTATCTATGATAATACAAACCATGCTAGCTATATCACTGGATATTGGTAGTCTTGTCTCCCCCACAATCAAGGCTAGTACGCTGGTGAAGACTAGGATTGACCATGCAAGCTATATCACTGGATATTGGTAGTCTTGTCCCCCCCACAATCAAGGCTAGTACGCTGGTGAAGACTAGGATTGACCATGCAAGCTATATCACTGGATATTGGTAGTCCCCCCCACAATCAAGGCTAGTGCGAGACTAGGATTGTTCTCCTTATAGCATGTATACTACACAATGGTACTATATATATATGCAGCTACAATAAAAATTTTAATAATTATGTACTTAAGTTATGATAGTTGTAGATTGTTTTTAGTACAGCTTCCATATTTTTAGCGCACGCTCCGATTGCAATTTGGTTCAGCACTTAATCAGGACGTCATCTGTATACTAATCAAATATGGCAGACAACGACAAGAAGTGGAAGGACAACGAGAATTGGAAAAACGCTGAGGAGCAGGAACAAGAGTCTGGCGAGTCCTCGCCGCTAATACCATCTCTTGATGTCAAGCCCTATGCGCCCGGCTCCCTCGCTGAAAGTCCAAAGTGAGTCCAGCTATCTAATAAAGCCATATTACAAGTCATGTGACTTACTTGCACACATATGATACCTACACCAGTGCATCATCTATTTCACGCCTGCTGTTAAAATAACAATGGAGGGTTGCCTCCAGAAAGCCAGGCATTCACTAGCGGACAAAGTACGTAGCCTTGTACCATTGCTCAGCAGCAAAACCGCCTCGGCTATATGGAGCAGGTTGAGTTTAAGTTGATCGAGTATTTATCAGTGCTCCTAAGCTACCCCTGCGTGTGTATTGCAAGCAATAAATAATGGGGGAGGTCTGGGATCGAGTGCTCCAACCTATAGAGAGCTTTCATTGACATCATCTTACGTCATCTGCAGCTAACAACTGTTGCTAGGGTGCCATCTTGGTGGGCAGCAAATAGCGGCATGATGCGCATAAGGAAAGGAAGTAGCTCTCGTACTCATAATATAGACGGTAGATTCACTCAATTTATCCTGCCTGAAAACTGATTCACGGTAATGGTTGAGACACTGTGAAAGAGTAAGTTCCAAGCAGCTGAGATCGCTGTATAACGTACTATTCTAGCTTCCATTTGTCGCCCACGCTTGGTGGGCAAGAATGGGCATTAACGGAAAGGGACGTGATCTTAACGCAGGATGTGACGTCATGTGAAATCTCTCTATATGGAACTTACAGCGATAGTGCTGACACAGCAATTTCATCGCAGTTCCCGTTAGCAGAGACAACTTTCGTGGTGATGGTTATGTGACAATCACTGCACACGTGATATGTGTAGCTGCTAATATAAACACAAAACCGTAAAGCAATCGCAGCTGATAAAAAACTTAAGTGCTATTGGTGTGCATTAAAAAGGGATTCCCATCTTTGGTACATGTACGTATCTCCATGCAGAAGGTTTGATGTTGCTGTGGAGAGCGTGGGCGTGGGTCTGTTCCACGTGATCCTGATCCTCGTGGCGGGCTGGGCTCTGGCCTCAGACTCGGTGGAAGTGCAATGCATCTCCTTCGTCACTCCGCAGCTGGATGGAATGAACGATCACGACCTTGATCCTTCGTCGGTACAGAAAGGGGCTCTGGACGCCATCATCTTCCTGGGGATGATGGTGGGCGGCTACTTTTGGGGGAGCTGGTCTGACGTGGTTGGTCGGCGCTCCTGTCTCATCACTTCCCTCACCTTCAACGGGGTGTTTGGCCTGGCCTCCGCCTTCTCCCCGAGCTACGCCTGGTTCCTTGCCTTTAGGTTCTTCAGCGGAGTCGGGTACGTTGACAGCTGCATGTAGTAATTAAGGCCCCATCTCTAGTAAGAGCCCACCACGTATTGCTCTTGAAAGTATGGGCTTCAGATACATGTAGGATATTTTTTGCTAGTGAGGAGAAATGGAGACCCATACATTGAAAGGGTGGGGAGGAGGGCAGGTTCCCTCCCCCCCCCCGGAAACTTTCAGTTTTTAGTTTTTCTGAGATCGATTTCCTTGTACTTGAGTCACTGTATTGTATTACATACAAACTGCTAATTACTGTTCCTTGGTCAAAAATTTGCGGGGGGGGGGGGGGGGGGGATTTTCCACTTTCCCTCCCCGTGAAACCCTGTTCATACTTAGCCACACCCCCCAGACCTTCACACCCAGCTCTTGTCTCACGACTATCACCATGGTTACAAGATAAAGGTTGCACGAGAGGGCTGGCTACGAGGCTGGCAAACAGCTCTAATCTTCCTTTCCCTCTCACGTAGCGTCGGTGGCTCCATCCCGGTAGCCTTCTCCTACTTCTGCGAGTTCTTCACCAAGAAGAACCGAGGACCGTTTGTCATCATACTCGCCACATTCTGGGTTTTAGGGTCGGTGAGTGTCCTTCTGGTGGGCTAAGGTACTTGTATTGGGACTAGCCTGAGGTGCTTGTAGCCTGAGGTGCTTGTATTGGGACTAGCCTGAGGTGCTTGTATTGGGACTAGCCTAAGGTGCTTGTATTGGGACTAGCCTGAGGTGCTTGTATTGGGACTAGCCTGAGATGCTTGTATTGGGACTAGCCTGAGATGCTTGTATTGGGACTAGCCTGAGGTGCTTGTATTGGGACTAGCCTGAGGTGCTTGTATTGGGACTAGTCTCGTTCTGGTCTCTGGCGTAGTATAGAGAATATATTTTAGTTATTGTCCCACACAAAATATGCTTATATGCATGGGTCGGGAGCATGAAAAAGTGGTAGGTAGCGATGATACAGTTGTACTACTATTTTGGCAAGTTCTGGTAGCTATAGCCAACTGCACTACGAAATTGCTGAGTCAGCACTTTCACTGGAAGACAAGCTAATCCGTTCCATGGCTGTATTTAGCTTCATCTGACCTGTTACCGAGCATTAAAATCATCATTTGAATAATTTAGATATGACTTTGTTTGAAATAATCCTGTGAATCATGAAATCATTTTGGTGTAGTCTGGTAGGAAGTATTGCTGCCGCTACAGGTGTTTGCCGCCCTGATGGCGTGGGTGGTGATCGGCACCTCGGAGAAGGAGAAACCGGGGGAGGGGCCATTTCACTCCCGGCTTGGATCCATCCACCTGAGTGCCTGGAGGATCTACGTCATGATCTGTACCTTTCCCTGTCTCTCCTCCGCACTCGCTCTTGTCTTTATGCCCGAGAGCCCGAGCTTCTTGTATACCGTGAGTGGACTGGGTGGTGGGATGTACGTGTGTGGAGGTTCTCTTTCAGCTTTTTACCAGCCGGGCGTGCGCGAAGCGTATGCCCAGCTGGTACTAAGATTGCTTTACATTCCCACGTCTGTGTGTGTGTTTGTCTGCAATTATTACGTGTGCGCTAAGTTACGTTGTTCCGTTACTATGCCGCTATAGCCACGAGCGCATTTAAAGCTACTGGAAGTTTGCAGGCTCAATAGGCCAAGGTATGTCAAGCTAGAGTATTTTATGCCTATGTATGTGTTGCCTAGATGGCGAAAGAGTGGTGGTCTGCCCGATCCTAAGGGGTCATTGTCTACCTGTCTGCTCTCACTTTCGTGGTAAATGTCCAATGATAGTTCCCGTTTTTTTCACAGCTACAGCGTACCGATCTAGAGCGTTGTGGGGCTCCCTCTCACACATCAGCACTTCTCCAGCAGCTGCCTCCCATATTTCTTTATACACATGGTAGCCTCGAATGCAGCAGATTCTTTCAAACTCCTCCATGCCAGCTAGCTGCAGCTGAATCTCACGCACGCGCTTCTTTCTGCCACGTGTTAAAAAAATGTCGGCGTTAAAATATTTTCGTAGCTCATCCGTTGGTACGAAAAATTTATAACGCGAAAATTTATCTTATGAAAAATTTTCAACTCGAAAATTTCCCGGATTATGGTATTACGTGTGTGCTAAGTTACATCATTCCGTTACTATGCCACTATAGCATTTAAAGCTACTGGAAGTTTGCAGGCTCAATAGGCCAAGGTATGTCAAGCTAGAGTATTTTATGCCTATGTATGTGTTGCCTAGATGGCGAAAGAGTGGTAGGTAACGATGTTTTGATCGCTAACTGGAAGCACACTACGAAATTGCTGTGTCAGCATTTTCACTGGAAGCTGTACATGATGAGATGAGCCAAGCTGATCCATTCTACAGCTGCATTTAGCTTAGACTAACCTGTTGCTGAGCACAGCCTTCAGTTGGATGATTTATGTAACAAACACTTGCCTGATTTTTAGATATGAAATATCAGTCTTGTTCAAGGGAGTGCTTCCCGGGATGTGGTTGTAACTGCAGTAAAGTGTATGGACCCTTTACCATTATGATGTAATGGGGGGGGGGGGGGGTAAAAGTGAGCACTAATTGGAGAAAACACAAGCAAACATGTGCTTTGATGTGGTTTTCTTGTCCAAAAAAATAAGAACATGCTGCATGGTTTTTCTCCATTTAGTGCTCACTTTAACCCCCATTACATCATAACGGTAAAGGCTCCATTGATGATGAGGAGTTTGAGTATCAGTCCTTTCTTTCTCGTCCCTTTTAGAAAGGTCGAGTATCAAAGACAGTACGAGTGCTGCGCAGGATCAACCGGATCAACCGGTGGTGTCGCCGCTCTGGAGACCCCGCCCATGCTACTCTGAGTGCCCTGGAATCAGAGGAACCAAGTATTCCCACTACGAAGAATGCGTCTTTCTCAGAAAATGTCTTAGCGGTGAGTAGTCAGTTGGTCACTGATTGAGCTAGTAACACTGCCAAAGGGGAATTAGGACTATTTGTTTGTACCCGTAATTTAGAGAAGCTATTCTACATTGTGTGATCAAGAGATAGGGAGATGGTCGCGGTAATGAACTTTAGGTTGCTGTGCTATTGCATGTGCTGTGCTCTCGTTTTTAGGTTATCCATGAACATCATACCTAATATGGTGTCTTGTTCTGCTCCCTTTGTCTCCCTCCCTCTCTCCCCAGATCTTCCGAGCCACTGGAGAGCTGTTCAGGCTCTCTTACCTGCGACCTACCCTCGTCCTGATCATCATATGGTTCACCTTCTCCTTTGGGTGAGCCACTGGGTTCCTTGAATAGTTTCACCAGGAATACACAAAGCGATATTCCAAAGCCTGTTTATTGAATACCATTGAGTGTAGTTCTGAAGAACAGCCATATCATAATTAGTGTTGGACAATAATATTGTCATATCGTGATACTTGGTCACAATAATCAATATCACAAACATTCAATATTATCAAAATATTGAATATTGTTGATATCATCATTATTGCGATTATTGTCAACTTTCAACCTTAGCAGTTTCAACATAGACGTATACCGAAGGTGTAGCCTTATTAATTACTAGGGCTTGTGGGAGCCTGTGGGGATGTCCCTACAGTAATTACTTCTCTCCTCTGCAGCTACTACGGACTGTTGCTATGGTTTCCAGAGTACTTCAAGTGCGTCCACGAAAGAGCCAGTGGCTGCTACATCGACTTTAATAGCACCTGTGCTAACGTCAGTGCCCCCAATGTGACGGCGTGCAGCGATTCTTCCAGTCCCTATACCGACAGTTTGTACATTGCCCTGGCAACAATTCCCGGTAGTGTGCTCGGAGTTTTCACAGTCAATATCATCGGAGGCAAACTCATGCTAGGTGAGACGGTAGCCACCTCTTAGTTGCCTCGATTAGTTGCCGATTGCCTCGATTAGTTGCCTTGCTTCCTGCTTGGCAATCACTTATGTGTATTTCTCCTGCCACCCTCTCTCCCTCCCTCCCTTCCTCCCTCCCTTCCTCCCTCCCTCCCTCCCTCCTCCCTCCTTCCCTCCCTTTCTCCCTCCCTCCCTCCTCCCTCCTTCCCTCCCTTTCTCCCTCCCTCCCTCCCTCCCTCCCTCCCTTCCTCCCTCCCTCCCTCCCTCCCTCCCTCCCTCAAGCGGTCTCCATGTTTGTGTCTGGTCTGAGCACATTTCTCATCTGGCTAGTTCCCAAGAGGGAGAGTTTGATTGTGGTCCTCTCTGCCATCTTCAGTGCGGTCTCAGTCGCTGGCTGGAATGCCCTGGATGTGCTTAGCACTAGTGACCTCTTCCCAGTGCATCTACGGTGTGTGTGTGTGTGTGTGTGTGCTTAATAATGTGTGTAAATGTGTACCGGTATGCACCTACGTACCCAGGCCTTTCTTGCCCGAATTTTGTCTCACAGCCGTGGAGGAGTTGCTTTTCTCTCTGAGTGAGGAAAGTCTGGGTAGAAGGCTATGCCTGTACATTACGTGTGGTGTGTGTGTGTGTGTAATGCATGTATGTGTGGTGTGTTTCTGTATAATTACTTACATGTATTTGTTATCTGAAGAACAAAACTACTTGAAAGTTAAGCAAAATAAGTACACACATGCACACACACATGCACACACACGCACAAATACATCCACAGCTCTACAGCAATTGGCATCCAGGCGGTATTGGGTAGGGTTGGCGCAGTAACCGGCAACCTGGCATTTGGAGCTCTGATATCGGTCTCGAAAGGTGGTAGCGTGTACGTCCCCATCCTTCTGGTGGCTGCCTTTCTGATGTGTAAGGAACTACTCTGTGTACTGGGCAGGGCTTCATTTAGGGGGGGGGGCAGGGGTGCATCCCCCCCTTTGGATTTCAAAATAGAATTTTGCTCACTATATGCATGCTCCCCCCCCCCCCTCAAATATTCTTCCAACGTGTTAGCCCCCCCCTGGGGATTTTCCTAAATAAACCCCAGCTGGGTGTGGGTGTGTTGTATCTCCAGGGCCCTCTCAATTAAAATGATGATGTCACGGCCTGGGTAGCGTATGAGGCTGAGCATTATCCAGAACTGATACAAGAAATTTTGAGCTTATTGTGTGGCTACATCAGCCTACATGTAGGTAATGCAAAACTGACGTACCTTGGCCCATTGAGCCTACAAACTGCTTTCACTGTGCTTATGGCTATAGTAGCACCATAGTAACTTAATGATGTAACTTGGCGCACGTGAGAAGTGCTGATGGACAGACAGACAGACAGATGCGGGAACGTAAAGCAATCTTAGTACCAGCCAAGCGCACACTTTGGGCTACCAGAGGGATCACTTTCAGTAGTTTGTTAGTTTATGCATTGAGAGCCAGAAGTTAGTAATTTTCCTGACTGTTTCAGTTGTACTGTGCACAGACATGTGTACTCACTTGGAAACTTTAACACCAAATCTACATTTGCCAGTGTTCTCACCACAATTATGCAGTAGTGGGGGGTGCATGCCTACCACTAATTACACCATTATTAAAATACCACCACATGCATGCTACTCATCGTTATATCTCACCTCGCCTTTAGCATTCAATCTCTGAAAATAAAAGGCCCATGTACAGTATTTCGGCTGCCTAGTGGGCTGTAAACAGTAGGTGTAGTTTTAAAACCTACAATTAAAAGTGGGTTAAAAGCTGTATAGGGAGGGGGATTACCCAGTCATCAGTACCATCTTGCGGGCAACTGATAAGGTCTCTATATTAGGATGATAACAAAATATCCAAAAACTAGCCAGGTATTTTCACGTAAATCATACAACTGAAAGTCAGTCCAAACTAAATGCAGCCGTGGAATGGATTAGGTCGTCTCATCACAGCTTCCTGCAAATGTGCTGCTCGGCAATTTCATAGTGCGCTTTCAGTAGCTGCCCAAAACAGAAGTATCGTTGATACCTGCTTCTTTGTCACCGTCTAGGTAATGCAAAACTAAGCTTAGCTTGACGTACCTTGGTGCATTGAGCCTGCAAATTTCCAGTAGCTTTCACTGTGCTCGTGGCTATAGTGGCACCATAGCAACTTAATGATGTAACTTGGCGCACATGAGAAGTGCTGACGGACAGATAGACGCGGAAACGTAAAGCAATCTTCTCGTGTCCAGACCTACGCTCGCCCCTTTGCGCCTAGGTCTGGTTAAGAGACTATCTTAAACCGGCCAAGTGCACACTTCGTGCACACAAGCTAGTAAATACATGTACAATGCCATGGCACGTCTCCAGTGTGACTAGCTACCTGGCTCACCTTCTGCACTGCAAGCATAGAGCTGGGTCGGAAGGAAGCCATATCCCAGACCTACCACTGCACTATTTACTAGGAAATGAGGCCAGGATACGAGGCTCAACTCTCTCTCTCTCTCTACAAAGCTTGTTTTACAATTATGTGCACGGAGAAGATAGTGTACTCCAGTATCCAAGTCTTATCTCTGGCTCCCCTCCCCTCCCCCAGTTGGTGGTCTCACTGCCTTCCTCCTGCCCTCCCCACGGGGAGAGAAGTCTCTCAAGTCCTGCTCCCAAGGGTGTCGGGCTCTGCCCTGTCGCTGCTGCAGGGAGAAAGGATCAGACTATCGCAGCATCAATTCGTGAACCCAATCTATTATAATATGATGTGAAAATAATCAATTGTTTTATTATTTTTTAATATGAGCACACTGACAGTTCTTAATAATTGTTTTTTTATTACCCTCGGTGGGCGGAAATCACCAGACTAATTAGTGGCTATCTCCCACACAGTTGCTTCCGACTTTCTGTAGCTGGTATAAGAAGTGGCAGGCTCACTCTAGCAGGAAGATTGCATAGCAACCAGGCTAAGCTATTTGAGAAAAAGCGTCTCCGTAAGATTGATTACTTTGCTGTTGTGAGGTATGGCTGACCCGAAGGCTGCGAGCGAGGTCCCCCTGAGCTCCGACGCTCAGGAGGCGAAAGAACTGATGCAGCAGCAGTTGCTGCGCAAGATGGCCAACAAGATGATGAGCGAGGCCATTGAGGATGAGCGACAGAGGCGGATTAAGCTGCAGGAGCAAGCTAACGAAGACACCGTTAGAAGCAAGGCGTTTGACCAGCTCATTACAGTGCAGGAGGACCTCATACACACACTCAATCTCATTAAGGTATTGAAACGTAGGCAGCGTGTGCGTGTACGTGTGTTAGTACATAAGAAGTTTGCATACAGTGGCTGGCCTTAAAAAAACTTTTTGCAAGAGCCAGGGGCGAATATATTTTTTTACATACCAAGCATTCTTCAGATGATTTGGTGCAGGTCCAACCCTACTACAGTACAGCATTCCATAGACCATTAGCTAGGTAACTAGAAGCAAACTGGGCGATGGCTGTACTGGTTGCTATATTCTACATGTGCTGTGATTTGTTTCGGATCATCTGGCAAGAACAGCAAGTTGTAAACGTGATGACCCTTGAGGAATTATATAGCCTAACTCAGGCCCTACCCCAACCCTAAACCTCATACGGGTATAATTTTTTGTGGTGTTGTTCTTCCCAGATGCTCCTTCGTTTTAGTAACATTGCCTCAGGTATATATCAGGTAAAATTGCATGCAGTGATGGGATAGCTATCGACTAAGGCTTCTCTTTGAAACGCCCCAACTGATTGACGTCTGTGCGTTGCCTCTTCCACTGGGGCTCTGGTTGGATTGGGGTGTGGGCTGTATAGGTACACAAATGACCTGCCCTTTGGTGTGTTAGTTTTGCATATTCACACAGAAGAATGCCGGAGTGACATTTTGCCAACACTTAGTGTCCGCTACTTCTGGCCGTGTGCCAAGTGACGGTGTGTATAGGGTGTATCACATCTCTGTCAATTTAGTGTCAAACACACACTGCCTTATCTTCCTATTTTCCATTGTGGGCTGGCAACAATTGGTGAGGACAGCACCGCGGAAGTATACCCGCACGAGCTTTGGGGTTACGTTATGGCTGGGGGTTATACCTGCACGAGTTTTGGGATTATGTTAGGGCCGGGGGTTGGGCTATGTAATTATTCACGGGTCATAATTTTTGCGGTGCCATTCTTGCCATATGATCTGTGGACTGCATACTTTAATTACCTCCTAAATACACGGCTCACCTCCAGTTACTTCTTAATGATATGCTGGCGTATAGGTCTAGCTTTGTTGTGTATGTGGTGTGCTACCATCCAATAAAGCATGTATGGTTTCGCGTAGCCCAAAGCCAAGTGACAGTCAGTTTCTTGAAGGCCACTCCTCGAGATCCTATTTATAGTTAACTCTCGTGACAGGCTGGTTCGGAGGATCATTGCAGTAATGGACTCTACTTCGCCTAAAGACCTAGCTAGCCTTCTGGAGGGGACTTACAATAGTGTCTCTGTACCTGTGTGCTTCTAGTATAGCATGGCTGAGAAGATGCATGTGTATGCATTCACACACGGCATAAAACTTTTTCAACTCGTCTTTTAAACATTGATTACAGACACTATCTGAGCACCATCACCATGGCTATGGCAGTAATAGATATTCTCCAGTGAATTCCCCCACTGATTGCTACAGGAGAAACCTAGGCTACCTGCATTAGCAGTTTGTTTTTCATGGGATTGCCTGACCCCAAGTTTGAGCGTTTATGCCCAAGGCTTTCTTACCCAGTTTTATCTCAAGATAGAGCTGAGGCTTGGTACTAGTGACAGCATCTTAATTAGATCTCATGAAGACTAATTTTATTGTAACTTCCAATACCAAGCTGACTTTGGAAACCTCTATCACTCTAGTACTTGAAAGGCTTGAAGAACAATTTACCTTTATGTAGCAGCCCTGGGGTCAATTGACAGACAAAAGAATTGTGAATTTGGCTCTCTTTGATGCTATACAAACCTCGTTCCATGTGGGGAGAGCCTGGGAATGAGACTAGAAGCTCAAGCTGACCTGTACTTGCTTGTACCACCTAATACTACCATAAATACATAGCGTCTGCTAACCACTAACAAAACATGACCAAGTACTACCCAGTACCAGGTCCCCTTTTTGATACTCAGTAGTTTATTAGTAGCTAATGTTTAGCCTTTTTGGGGCTCAGAGCACGTAAATTTCAAAACTCTCCTGGGGGAGCATACCCCTACATTCCCCTAGGGGGCGTGGCTCCATATGAAGAGTTTTCCCCACCCCCACCAAAAAATCCTCTATGAAACACTGTTGCTTTGACATTTTCTGAGAACAGAAAGAGAGGGAACTGTATCAGACTGTACAGGGGAGATGTCAGTGGGGCTCTGTGGACCTAGATTTGATGAGTGGACTTCCCTTGAGCATGATTGCCCCAGGCCTGTTGTGCAGATAGTCCATTCTGTTACTGAGACTGGAGACTTGGAATGAGACTGGGCTGCATTCTAGCTATACATGTATATAGATGTATGTAGTCAAATGAAGTAGCCAGCGATGAGACTGGGAATGAGATTAGGCTATGAGACTGGGAATGAGACTAGGCTATATTCTAGCTATACATGTATATAAATAATGGGAATGAGATTAGGCTATGAGACTGGGAATGAGACTAGGCTATATTCTAGCTATACATGTATATAAATAGCCAATTATGAGACTGGAGACAGGGAACGAGACTAGGCTGTATTCTAGTTTTACATGTGTGTAAATAGCCAGTGATCAGACAGGAGACTGGGAACGAGTCTGGGCTGCATTCTAGCTAGACTGGGATCGAGACCAGGCTCTATTCTGGCCATAGATGGCCAAAAGCACTAACAGCCTCTCACTAAGTATCGCTGCCGGCCAAAAAAATATTACAGCTGTTTGCTGCTCCAGTCCTTTTCAGGAGCAAGTGCTCCTCAACGCAGACCATACAGAGCCAGCTTATGAACAGTAATTGGACTGTTAATGGAACCTGCATAGCTACAGAATTGCTCACTACACATCGTGACGTCATAACATACAATACATGTTTGGTGTTAGTCATTGCCTTATAAGGCAGGCCTAGTACCCCGCTGATAGTGTCCTCTAGCTATGCCCATATAAAGCATTACTCTAGAGTGGAATCCACCTGTAGATCGAACATTACCTTCTTTGGCTTTCCTCGACACTGCTGGCATTCAGATTGTGCTATATGCATGATAATGGCATTTGTGACTTGGCTATGTAGGTCAGCAATGCGTTATTACATTAACCTGCTGTGTAGGCCAAAAGGTTGCCATGTTTGCTGCCAAATTTGGCTGTGTCTGCGAGTCTCTCTGTCTTCCTGAACAATGAAACTCGCTGGCCTATGACCTCCTTTGCTGTTGCCAGCCTGTTTCACTGCTCTGGCTACATGCTACATCGGGGGGAATTTCATTCTAACAGAGCGCTATTGTCTTCTGTCTACAGTGGTACTCTGAACTCTAGTTTTCTCCGCTTAGTAATTTGCAAGTGTGTATCGTTTTCTGTTTCGTGATTCTGTACTAGGGATATGCAAGCGCGATATGTCTGACGGAGGTCTATATGCAACAGAGAAGGCCTATTTACATTTGTTGGTATTATACTGTACTGGGTAGGAGACTCTTTGCATCAGCAGAGTGTGCATTATCAAGGATTAGCCATGGCTGCTATGGGAGAGTGGAGAGATGGGCTATGCTGCTTGAAGCTCAAATTTCAATCACTCTACTCTTTAGCTAGAGTCTTTTACATATTAGCCATGCTGGAGGGAATTGGCTAACTGTAAATTTAATAACAATGCACCCTTAAACGCTATTCACCTGCTGTGCGGTAATGAAGTCAACAGCTGTTTATTTATTAACTGATGATGTAACATCTAATGTCAGTTCATGGGCCGTACCCCCTTCCGCCTGTTTTATTGAAGGTACTAATTCCCCTGAGGTTGCTCCTCAGAAGGTTAAAAGTCACGACAGCTAACTTACTATATTCATAGCATCACGACATTCACGGTGATGGTAGTAACTTTCATTACAGTTATCTACTACTATCCTTAGATAACATTCTCACAATTATGCTAGTATAGTACAACTGAGGAGGTGAGACTGAGCAACCTTTAGTACACGAGTGGGAGGGCAGTGCAAGAAAATACTCTGTTCAAGGCTGGCAGTATAGGCCTGAGTGTAGAAGCTGCGAACCGGATGTTCTCTTGTACTGCCCAACCTTTCAAGTGTAATAATAGGTTATTATAAGACTGCACTGGCTATGCATGCTACAGTTGCCGACTCAAACCGAAGCCACGCCCCTGAAGTCCTCACAGCGTGCAGCACAGATAAGTCAAAATGAGCAAACTTAAACCAAAGTTTACTCCTGCAAGACAAGACAAGGGAAGACACCAGAGAGATTGTCAGTGGGACCAAGCTAATGGTAGCTAAAGCGCAGCTTCAGGGACCCTGGGCTAACAGGGCACATTCACAAGGTAGTGGTTGTATGCTTGACAGAGCTAGTTTATAAACACACTGACCACCTACTCCACCGGAGCACCGGTGTTTTCGAGATGTGGTTGTCACTCTGGGAATTGGAGAGGCAGATGTTACTCCTTGAAGCGTGTGGCACTGTAGTCACAGCAAATGCTAGAGGCTGTGAGAATTTTGGTCAAAGCTTTTGATTGCCGAGCAGGAAGCGAGGCAACTAGTCGTGTTGCATGGAGACTCCGCGTTTGTATGTATGTATGTATGTATGTATGTATGTATGTATGTATGTATGTATGTATGTATGTATGTGTGTGTGTGTGTGTGTGTGTGTGTGTGTGTGTGTGTATGTATGTATGTATGTATGTGTATGAGTAATGCTACAGGAATGCAATTGTTGCTAGCATATTTCCTGTGGGTGTGGCAGTGAAAGGTGAGCATGCACTATACGACGGACTTGCCTGCAGAGAGGCAGTGCCGATTAGGGATGCTACGTGTGCAGGAACACGGTCGCATTCCAAGTTCTCTGCCCTGTGCGTTTAGTACGTACTAGTCTCATTCCCACATCTCTGCCCTGTGCGTCTGGTGTGTGCTATAGTTAAGACAGTCTCATTCCCAGATCTCTGCCCTGTGCGTCTGGTGCGTGCTATAGTTAACCGTCATTCCCATATCTCTGCCCTGTGCATCTGGTGCGTGCTATAGTTAAGACAGTCTCATTCCCAGATCTCTGCCCTGTGCGTCTGGTGCGTGCTATAGTTAAGACAGTCTCATTCCCAGATCTCTGCCCTGTGCGTCTGGTGTGTGCTATAGTTAACCGTCATTCCCAGATCTCTGCCCTGTGCATCTGGTGCGTGCTATAGTTAACCGTCATTCCCAGATCTCTGCCCTGTGCGTCTGGTTCGTGCTATAGTTAACCGTCATTCCCAGATCTCTGCCCTGTGGGTGTGTGCTATTGTTAAGACCGTCTCATTCCCAGATCTCTGCCCTGTGCGTCTGGTGTGTGCTATAGTTAAGACAGTCTCATTCCCAGATCTCGGGATATTGGATAGGAAATACGGTCATTGAGGTGCAGCTGTAATTAGAATAGTGAAACGTCGTTGAAGGTCAGCACATCACATGTCCCTCCCTGCCGCAGGTGAAGAAAGCGGTGGAGCTAGAGCAGGGCCAGAGAGTGACAACGGAGAAGAAGGTAGCAGTACACGATGAGCTACTGAGAAAGGTAGCCATCAAACAGGTCAGTTTGCCATCATACCAGTAATTGTGCAGTTGCAGGCCGGGTGGTCTCATGTTCTTCGTGTCTGGGCTGCTGGTGTTTATACATATAGCAATTTTGAATACTTCTTACTGTGAGATACCTTGCGCCACCAGCCTCCTGTTTAGGAAATATGTAATGTCGGTAATGGCAAGTAATCGGTTTAGTGTTAGGTTGGGTTTGTAGACGATGTAAGTTCAGAATGGGATAGGGGATGGAGTGGACTTACTAGGAATTATACCGATACTGTGGTTTCTGCACATGCATGTTTACCCCCACACCAAATGTACCTCCCTCCCTCCCTCCCTCCCTCCCTCCCCTCCCTCCCTCCCTCCCCCCCTCCCTCCCTCCCTCCCTCCCTCCCTCCCCCCCCCCCTCCTGTCCCTCCCTCCCTTTCCTTCTTCACAGGTTAATGAAGACATGGAGGGGGAACGCACTCGTAGAATCGAGGAGAGTAAAGATGAGCATTCATCAGATAACATGGAGCGCCGCAAGACATACGACCGACTTGTAGTAGTGCAGGAGGACCTTCTCAAGACAATTCAGAGTATGAAGGTCAGTAGTGGGCTCTAATTGGAGAATAGACATGTGGACTTTACTTATCCCTGTTTGGTATGTGGGATCGGTATGTAATAGACCTTTTACCATTATGATGTAATGGGGGGGGAAAGATGAGCATTAAATGGAGAAAATACACGCAAATGTGCTTTGATGTAGTTTTCTTGTACGAAAACATAAGAACATGCTTGCATGTTTACATGTTTTCCTGTATTTTCTCTATTTAGTACTCACTTTTACCCCCCATTACATCATAATGATAAAAGGTCTACTGCCCCATATGAGAACATTTAGTGAAATAAACGAAAGTGGTCCTGACATAGTAATCGCTATTTGCCGAATTATAGTTTCATATAAGCCCACCCCTAGGTACAAGCTAGCATATGCTCCCTTGGTTAGTCTATTTACTGAAATGTTTAGTGGACTGATTAGATTCTGGTAGCCATGTTGTGGATGCCTATAACAATTGAGTCCACCCATATATAGTTTCATAGCTAATCTACAGGGCGGACTTTGGTGTGACTAGTAATCAATGACAATTAGCAGAAGCATGTCAGTTGACATCGAGCCAAGGGTATCTGTTGTTATCTGACGGAGCTGCTAATGGCTTCCAACTCCCTTTCAGAAACTGACGCTGATTGCCTGGCAGCTCTCTTAACGTGATCCTACCTGAGATAGGCTGTGATTCTTTTGTCCAAGGAATTTCGATATCCCTTTACTGCTTTGTGCTATTAGAGCATACCTGCAACAGTCCAGCCTTTGGTGCCTTTCATGAAGTGCTTGTGGTGTAACTTACCAGAGGGTAGTTGATGCTTCATTGTGGAAACTGCTTTAAAGTGTGTATACTCCTAAACACTGGGTTGGGAGATTTCACATTCAGTTGGCTATGCCTACCACCAACCACAACAGCTGATTTCCCATTGTTACATCTAGAGCTCCCCTTTTCCACCCCTCCTTCTCCCCTCCCTCCCTCCTTACCACCCTCCCTCCCTCCCCCCTCTTCTCTCCTTCAAATAGGCTGATGAGGAAATGAAGATAGAGCAGCAGGTCAGGATTACTGAGGACAAGAAGAAAACCATGCACGAACAACTGTTTCAGCAGGTATGAAAAACTGGTTCAGCGGGTATGAAAAACTGGTTCAGCGGGTGTGATATTGACGTTTTTAGTATTCAAGGAATGTGCTGGAGTGTTGTATGCTCACTGATATCAAGCTACATCACATCAGTACATACAATCTGTGTTTCCAGAGTGAAAATTTTGGGGATTAAACCTAGGCCCTTGGAGTGGGGTAGGTTGTCCATTGAGTTGCTGGAGGCCGTTAGGCATGGGGTGGGCAAGTTATTTGGGTATGTAGCACTTGTATTTACTAGTAGTCCTAAACAGCCATTTCCAGCTCTTGTCTCGATCATGAATGATGTTTTAATGTCTCCGTTCACGTCCTGATTTTACACAGGTGGGCAAGCGTACTGCAGTGCAAGTGATGGAGTCGGAGAGGAAGAGGAGGATTGACGAGACGGAGCACCTGACGGAGGAGGAACTGCAGCGGAGGGTCAACATCTCTAATAAGATGGTGGACGTGCAAAAGGAGCTCCTGGCCACTCACAAGCCGACCAAGGTAGCCAGCTGCCGTGGGTGTTCTTGGTTACAAAGCTTGGTTGATGCCTGGTTGATGCACACACACACACACACACACACACACACTCAACGCGCTGAAGTACAAAATTAGTATGAGTGCACAAGTACATGTACGCACACACACACAATCATATAATTACATGTATACACACACACACATGCACGCCTATACCCCCCCCCCACACACACACACCTTTGTTATTTAAACTAAAAGCAGCTGAGTTCCACAACTCTCATCATACCACTTGTCTAGTTACTCTCTTCCCAAACTCAACAACCACTCTTCCTTCCTTCCCTCCCTCCCTCTCTCCCTCCCTCCCCCTCTCCCTCCCACCCTCCCTCCCACTCCCTCTCTCCCACTCCATCTCTCCCTCCCCCTCTCTCTCCCTCCCTCCCTCCCTCCCTCCCTCCCTCCCTCCCTCCCTCCAGGCCACAAGTACTTCCCACTCTCATGAGGTCCTCGAGGAAGCCAAGGCATACATGCAGGAACAGCTGGTGAGAAAGGCAGCACAGAGGGAGGCCATTGCTGCCATGAACCAGGAGCAAAAGAGGTGTGTGAATGTGTGTGTGTGTGTGTGTGTGTGTGTGTGTGGGTGGGTGGGTGTGGGTGTGTGTATGATAGTCCTTGAATAATGGGGACCAACATACTCCGCCCTTGATTCAGCAAATCTTAGGCATACATGTATTACAATATTAATGACCGTACTACCATGTGATGTCATGTGTGTGTGAGAGAGACTGACTCCTCCCCCTCCCACAGGCGTGTGGACGAAGCCCCCACAAGTCCGAAGGGTGGAGTCTCCGATGTACAAGCAGAAGTCATGGAACAAGTCGTGCGCAAGGTCAGCATCAAGAAAGCCAAGGAAATGGCAGATGCCACTCAGCAAGAGTACATTCTAGCTGAACAGAAGGCACGTGTTCAGGAGGATACAGTCCGAAAGATCCATCAGAAGCAAGCCGACAGAGCCATGGTAGTAAGTGACGCTCCTTCAGCTCAGCTACTTCTGATTAGTGATGTAGTCACTACTCCTCGAGATGACTGATGAATGCTCCTGTGTTTCACCCCCTTCAGGATGAACAGAAGGAGAGAGTCTCGGAAATGGAAGGCAAGAACCCGCCTGCCATTAACCAGGACATCAAGCAAGGCATCAAGGATCATCCACTGAGTCCCAAATAACTTCTTTTTATTCCCATACAATTTGTAGCTGCAGTCTCTATAATGAACTGAGGTAGCCATAGCAGCTTAGTAACCTGTGTACTAATTTCGTCTTTGAGGATACACTTGTTGATTCCCTTATAGATTACAGTATTCGCACTGTTATTTCCACCCGTAGAAATGCATAATAAACTGTTTAGCACGAGTCTGTGACTCTTCCTTGTATCCTGTTTACCCTGTATGGCAAACTAGAATGACAGGTTTAGCTTCCCAATTACAACAGAGAAAGATTAAGCAGCTTTTCTTCTTCGCACTGTGAAAAAAAAATCGCTACCAATGACAAAAGCTAGGGTATGAGCCTGAGGCTATAATCATGCAAGAACTCCCCCCCCCCCCCTCCCCCTTTCCCAGCTGGCTCAATCCCTCGATCCCTTGTAGAATTGCACAGGCATCCCACAAGACTAACACAGTAACTACACGTCCTTCCCCCCTCCCCCGGCCCCCCAAAGATGCTATCATGCCCAAAATACACATATACATCAGATCATATGCCAAAGCTTGTAAAGGATGTACCGTGCACAGTCACTAGCCTCTTTCCACTTTATCGTTGCACGAATGTAAAGCACTTTACCTTCGAATTCATGCAGCTGAATAAAGCGGGGGCCTGGAAAAGAGGCTACGTATACATGGTCACCGATATTAAAGGGAAATATGTTTTCTTTCCATTATAGGGAAACCGTATAAGGAAACACAATAGAAATATTGACATGTCCTTATTTACACATATAGTTAACTCAGCATAATGAGTTGATAATACAGATTTCCTTCCAGGTTTAATTTCCCTAGATGCAAATCAGGGAAGCTCATGTTTGAGCTACGTATGTAATGCAATCCTAGTGCTGGATTGAGTTTTCAAGACCATTTGTGAATGAAACAACTGTTAAAACACAGGTTGACAAACATCTCACTGGACCAAGTATTATTACTTACGCGTGCATGAAGACACATACCATAAGTATATAAGCACCACAGTAAAAATAATGCTAACTTAGTGTAATAATGATCAAATCTAATGGAGTACTTGTACAAGTGACAAAAAAAATATGAGCTGTACTCCTCTTCGCCAACCATCTGTCTCTTCGCTAGCCACACCTACTAGTATCGAAGTGGCTATACAGGAACTCCGTATCAAAGCTTCCGCTGACACGGTACTGGCGATAATTCCCTTCAATTACGGTGCCATTGGGATTGCGAACTTCATATACCTTGCCAGCTTGGTTTGAGCCGGCGTAGAAACAGGGAATTCTCCTGTTGTCCCAAGTCCGATCTTCTAGCCAGGCCGGGAAGGATCTTTGGTTCCCCGAGGGAGGCGTTACTGTGATGTTGTAGACGTTCGTAGAACCATCTCTTACTGGGCCGGTGAAGCGCTCAACTGATATTGGGATGTTCCAGAACTGACCTGTGTGTAAATGTACGTGTGTGCGTGCACATTATGTATGTCTGGTAGTGCCCACATCAAATGAGTGCCCACTTTTAATAATTGCCCTTCGCTAGTTAGTGTCCACCTCTAATAATTGCCATGCATATGTAACTATACTTAAAGGTCTCAACGTAATCACAAAAAAAACTGCCATGTGTTTTAGTAGCTAGTGGTTGGGTAGACTAGTCGCTTTAAGCATTTGCTTGCCAATTTTCTCATTACATTCTTGGTACTTTGCGGGCCACACCTCCTTGTAACAAGGATTGTATGTCAAGGTAGTAGACCATTTACACTGGTGGCACATCCATCCACACGAACACTAACGTTGACGCAGTTACCACTTACTAATAACTTGTTTGTCCCTTCCCAGTCAACCTCTACAAGTGGAAGACAACACCGTCCTAATGGGAGGAGCACTCAAATGGAATCATACAACCACTCTCCACCCACATGCAATTAAACCCATTGCTCCGCACACACTCATGCCCTTATTTGGAAGTAAGATACATCTACAATCTTTACTCTCATAATTCCTTGCATAACTCAAGTTGGGCCCAGTGGCTACAGGAGGCAAAAGACATGCAGGTCTGCTTCCAGCTGGTCGGCAATGGACAGCTAGAACCCACTGAGTCATTACCTATAAACCCGTGCGCAGTTTCTCTGAGGTTCAGTCCTCGCGTCACCACGAAGCGAATCATGCTGACCCCGTCCACACTGTCACAGAATACCCTCATGACCACATTCGCATCTTCGCAGTTCGGAACAGAGACACGGACCTGACTGTCACTCCTCCGCACCCGGACGCCAAACTGGTTGTATCGAATCATTGGTTGACCATTTACACTGGTGGCACATCCATCCACACGAACACTAACGTTGACGCAGTTACCACTTCGATCGACAGCTCTGACGCCTATCTCACTGAGCACATTCAGATTTTCTGGAATGCTGTCTACGGTAACAGTCCTCTGTGCATACAGGCCATTCACCGATAGACATTCGTCTGAAATGAGATTGAAGTGCTGGCCTGCGTCTCCATGAATTTCGTAACAGAGGTGTCTCTCTCTGTTGTCAAAGAGTGGTACGGTGTAGAGCGGGTCGCCGATGACTGTGTCATTACGAAGAAGACCTATGCATGTTTGCGCGTGTGCGTAGCATTGCGGGTATGTATGTGTGTGTGAGTGAGTGTGTGAGTGAGAGTGTATGTGTGTGTGTGTGTGTGTGTGTGTGCATGTGAGGAGAGTGTAAAATGAGCGTTGATTCTCACCTACATACAAATGAATGACATAATTATGACTACACACGACAGCTCACCGCACTCTGGCCTCTCAATCGACCGCAGAATAGTTTCACCAGGTCTGACAAAATACTCGTAGAAGAACTGCCGGGTCTGATCTGCGTCTGTGACATCCACCACAGTCTGATCTCTAAACACGGGGTGACCGGTGGCATTTCCACATAGCCCACACGTGCCCGGCAGAGTGCCCGCAATATTTGCGACACTTACAGTGACTTCCGCAAGAGAGCCTGACTGTATTGTGAAGAGGACCGACACAGGAATCTCGAGCAGAGTGAACGTTCCTCCAGTAGATGTCGGGTCAAACTCGTACTGGGAGGAATCTCCGCTCACATCAACAGTACCCGATTCTGAAATCACAGCTCTGACATTGTTGTATTGGATCCCGATCCTTCCGGTGGATATCTGCCCGTCCAAGAGGTCCAATCGGATGCTGAAGTTGGTGAGGCTCCCACCAGGAGGCAGGCAGGACGTAACAAGGAGGTGCTCACACCTCTGGTTAAAGCTGTAGGTTGCTTGAGATGCGAAGGTCTGGATGATCGAGGGGCTGCTCACGACACACTGTGCCACATCACCTGGGAGAAATGTGCAACGTTGCCATGGTAACTGGTCGGGCACTTGTTTGCTGAATGTGTAACCCGCATACCTGCAAGAACACAGCGAGGTGCCACTCCACTCCATACACCATTTGCCTGACAAACTCGAGTGTTGGATCCCTGCAAGTTGAAGCCAGCATTGCAGGAGTATGTTGCTATAGATCCAAATGTGGTCCCACCGCTGAGGTCAATAGCTCCATTGGCAGGTGCGGGCAGAGTGCCACAGTCTGGAAAAACAAGAGTATGCAATAAATGTCTGAGTTAGTACCCTACTCAATGTGAAACACGTGTGTGCGTTTCAATAAGATACATTTAGTGAGTGAACATACCCTCAGGGACACAAACAGGCTCTGCTCCACTCCATATGCCATTGGCCTGACAATCTCGAGTGTTGGATCCCTGCAAGTTGAAGCCAGCATTGCAGGAGTATGTTGCTGTAGATCCAAATGTGGTCCCACCGCTGAGGTCAATAGCTCCATTGGCCGGTGCGGGCAGAGTGCCACAGTCTGGAAAAACAAGAGTATGCAATAAATGTCTGAGTTAGTACCCTACTCAATGTGAAACACGTGTGTGCGTTTCAATAAGATACATTTAGTGAGTGAACATACCCTCAGGGACACAAACAGGCTCTGCTCCACTCCATATGCCATTGGCCTGACAATCTCGAGTGTTGGATCCCTGCAAGTTGAAGCCAGCATTGCAGGAGTATGTTGCTGTAGATCCAAATGTGGTCCCACCGCTGAGGTCAATAGCTCCATTGGCCGGCGCGGGCAGAGTGCCACAGTCTGGAAAAACAAGAGTATGCAATAAATATCTGAGTTACTGCTAGAACACAGCCAATTACACAACGTGAACATTCTATAAGCTACTTGCAATGAGTGGACATACCCACGGGGACACAAACAGGCTCTGCTCCACTCCATACACCATTTGCCTGACAATCTCGAGTGTTGGATCCCTGCAAGTTGAAGCCAGCATTGCAGGAGTATGTTGCTGTAGATCCAAATGTGGTCCCACCGCTGAGGTCAATAGCTCCATTGGCCGGCGCGGGCAGAGTGCCACAGTCTGGAAAAACAAGATTATGCAATAAATGTCTGAGTTAGTACCTACACAATGTGAAACACACGTGTGTGCGTTGATACTTTTAGTGAGTGGACATACCCACGGGGACACAAACAGGCTCTGCTCCACTCCATACACTATTTGCCTGACAATCTCGAGTGTTGGATCCCTGCAAGTTGAAGCCAGCATTGCAGGAGTATGTTGCTGTAGATCCAAATGTGGTCCCACCGCTGAGGTCAATAGCTCCATTGGCCGGCGCGGGCAGAGTGCCACAGTCTGGAAAAACAAGATTATGCAATAAATGTCTGAGTTAGTACCTACACAATGTGAAACACACGTGTGTGCGTTGATACTTTTAGTGAGTGGACATACCCACGGGGACACAAACAGGCTCTGCCCCACTCCATACACCATTTGCCTGACAATCTCGAGTGTTGGATCCCTGCAAGTTGAAGCCAGCATTGCAGGAGTATGTTGCTGTAGATCCAAATGTGGTCCCACCGCTGAGGTCAATAGCTCCATTGGCCGGCGCGGGCAGAGTGCCACAGTCTAAGAAAGAAGTCAAAAGTGAATACTGGTATTCAAGTGCAAACTTACAAACAACTCATCGCTCAAGAAATAGACAGCATATCCACTCACCTACAGGGATGCAGAGAGGCTCCGCCCCACTCCACCCACTTTCTTGACAGACTCGAGTGCTGGATCCCTGCAAGTTGAAGCCGGCATTGCAGGTATACGTTGCCGTTGAGCCAAGCACTGTGCCACTGAGTGTAATGTCTCCATTAGCGGGTGGCGGCAGAGAGCCACAATCTACCGTAGCTGAAATGTGAGAGAAGGGAAACATATGCTGCGTGGCACTGTATGTTACTGTGTGCCGACGTAGAAAGGACCTTGTCTCAAGACTTGGCTCTAAAGAGCTGGAGCATAAGCAATGTAAATAGTTATTCTAATTATTCACTCCCTCCTTTAATTTAGCCGTGGAGAAGTGACGCCACTGGCAAGCAGCATGTGCTGGAGAGGTCCCAACAGAGGTGCATAGATATGGAAAGTCACTACTCGTGTTGCTGCTTATGCCATAGCATACAACCATAGCACAGAATGCAGTTGTAGTCGGGGGGTTTCACTTCCCGTGAGGCCCTATGCACTAGTTCTAATCACATGCTCCTTTGCATGAGTGCAGTTACTTCTATGATTATGATACACTTTTTTATTTTTATCAAATAGTACAGTTATAAACTCTACTGCATAACATAAAATAGTTCAGTTATAAACTCTTGTGCCATTAAGCGTAATGGTACCCCTTTACTCATGCAATTACAATATTCACACTTGACCCCATTTAATTAATCACACTGGGCCTATGATAGGCTAGCGTCTTACCGTCCTCAATGGTAACCGTGGCAACGGCTGGGGACACCAGAAGCCCACTCTCTATCTCAGGTGCCACCAGCGTAAGGCTGAGGTCAAAGGTCTCACTGACTTCGACCAGTAAATCTGCAGCCGTACCAATCCATACGACAAGGCACTCAGACGTGTTCTGCGGGCACAGACTCAGGAATGGGCCTTCCTCAAAGTCAGCAGCTGTGAAAGAGACCAGAGGCCAGTTAGGGCTACGGCTTCAAGTAATGCATGCCACAGAAGAAGGTACACAATCTCAAATCTTTGACCATATTACTATTGTTCATTACACTCTCTTGGTAGTACCAGTATCTGACACTTCTGATGATACTGGTATCTGACACTCCTGGTGGTACCGGTATCTGACCCTCCTGGTGGTACCAGTATCTGACACTCCTGGTGGTACCGGTATCTGACACTCACGGTTAGCCCCAACCATACGTTGTACACCATGATCCCTATACAACTACATACAAAACAAGACAAGACTACAAAAGAATTGATGCAGTAGCATTGCCCCAATGTACACAAATAAAATTCTTGTCGGTACGTATTTGTGCAATACCTACTGGCCTGGTGTGGGCACCAAATAAAATACCTCGGTTAAGTGCACAGGCGCTTATTCGAGGTCTTTCCCAGGCAGCACTTTGTTTGCCAGTTGCAGACACCCGTACCAGGACGAGAGCTAAATTAGCCACTCAAATAACCCACTAGGTTGTTCCACGTACTATCAGCTGTCCCAGGAATGGTAGCTATGGCGAAGGAGAGTGGTTGGGCGGTGACATGTGTCCCCACCACCTGTACCATCACATCATTCCCCTCAGTGACTCCGTACCCAACACGATCAAAACCATACATCGCAGCTGAAAATGACAAAAGTGTATCATCATTTCATCATCAGTAATAACCTAGATTCTACATCCTTTGGGTGAAGGAATATCCAGTGAATATTCTTTCGTATAATATCAAACGAAGAATGACTGGTTACTGTAGCTATATACTCTTGCATGGAGGGTGTGGATCTTTGGCCATACTCTAGCACTGTCTGGGTATGAGACCATACTCTAGTGTATGTCTGGGTATGAGACTCTACTCTGGCATAAAGGACATAGATATCTGGGTATGAGGACATGGATATCTGGGTATGAAACCATACTCTAGCATGAAGAACTATGTCTGGGCATGAGACCATACTCTACAAATGGAGGACATGGATATCTGGGTATGAGACCGTATCTGGCATGGAGGACATGGATATCTGGGTATGAGACCATACTCTACAATGGAGGACATGGATATCTGGGTATGAGACCATACTCTGGCATGGAGGACATGGATATCTGGGTATGAGACCATACTCTAACATGCAGGACTACATGTATGTCTGGGTATGAGACCATATTCATCTTCATACCTTCATTATCTGTTATGATGACGGACAGTTCTCTGAAGACAGTAAAAACTTCTATATCTACTCCATCTAGGATTATGTGGCTTCCTCCAATTAGGACACGTGGATCAGAAGTACTTAGTGTTATAGTAAAGTTCTCCGGAGATTCAACCGCGACCAAATCGTCTGTGATATCAAACATCAGTCCAATAAAGGGAACAACGGTCCCACTCCCGAACGTCAGGGTTGTAGAGATCTCAGGGGCTGAGGGAGCCACAAATTCTCCACCACTGGGGCCTGGGGAGTGAAGCAACAGCACAAGTATTATCAGGCCTGACTGGTGTGCATTTTTAGGCCAACACATGTGACTTCGACGGAACCCTGAGTAATAAAATCATCTGTAAAAAGAGTTCTCTCTGTTACTTGAGCACCCTCGGAAGGTTGTCCCTACTGTCTAATTTTCCTCTACCAGTTCTCGTCTTTTAGAAACTATCAGGCAAATTCTTGGCACTTGATGGTGGAAAGCAGTTCAATTTCACCAAAATGTCTGCACGTGACCTGAGAGTCTCGGGGAAAACGTGATCCTCACATGACTACATTAGCAACTACTAATTAATAATTACATACCGACTCTGCCCCTGGCTGATTAAACAACGCTTATCCATGTAGTCCTAGGCATTGAACGTCATCGCTTTTGAGTATCGAATTTCGACGGCAGGCTGTGTACAGCAAAACTGATGAAGTTAAGTAACCATTAATAATTGCATTTTTCTAAAATTTCTCGTTGCTATGTGTACCTGACGTTCGGATATTTTGATGAAACTGAGTTATAATTTGTGACTTTGTGATAGAGCTCATCGGGCACATAGCCCAGCTCAATGCACTCCCAAGTGTCAAGATAAGAAGCGGGTGTAATATAATGTTTGGTATGAAAGAGGAGTCACAGAGGATTGAAACTTATGCCATTGTGATTCTTGGATGAAAACTAAGATTCTCAACCTAGGGTTTCTCCACTTTCAGTTTCTGTATCATGGCTGACTCACTGCTGGTGACTTCTAGGGAGAAGGGTTGGGCAACGACCTGCAGTCTGGACACAGACACTGAGACCGTACCGGCATCCTCGCTAAATGTGACATTCTCCACCGAAAATCCAACCAGTACAACTGTGTGTGTGTGTATGTGTGTGTGTGTGTGTGTATGTGAGTGAGTATGTGTGTGTGTTCATAAGTGTTTGTGTGTGCAAAGCAATGCCATAACTTCTGATGACTCTAAGTGCCCATAATGTGTTTCTAGACAGCAGACTTCACTCCAGTCCACAAAACCACCTGGAGGACCCTGAGGTCTTCTTCCTGGAGATAGTCGACACCAGGAGAGCACGCCCACAGCTTGCATGAGGCCGATTAACTTACATCTTGATCAATGAGACAATAAAGCAAATGTTCCATATATGGTGGTATCTGTCCACCCCCGACTTACCATCATCGTCAATGATGGTAGCATTGGCAGCTGCAAAGAACCCTCCGCCACCAGCAATAATACGAGGGTGCAGTGAACGGATGGAGAGGCCATACAACTCATCATCCTCCAGTGCGATATCATCCTGTTGGATTGGAATTCCGACCGGAATGAAAGTGCCAAGCATTTCGGTCACATTGATGGCAACGCCTGAGGGACGGACCGCACCCCCTACATCAATCGTACCTGAGGCAGAGAAGATGGGATAATATTATAGGGGCAGCTATGAAGCGCTAGGTAGCCCTTTAATCTCTGGAGAGTATGGCATGTAGTTGCTTTCGGCACATCTTGTGATAGTCCAATGCCTGCTGCGGCTAACTAGGTTTAGGTCTCATTAGCAGGTTGTAAATAATTATAGCCTTGTACCCAGACTGCTAGCTCCATTAGTAAAAATTCGTCCCCCTATCTGTGTGTCTGTCTGTCTGTCTGCCACTCACTTCCAGTTATCTCAATTTCCGGTGGTCCACCTGGTAAACTGACGACAGCAGTGCTCACCAATGCGACCATACCCACCACATCACCTTCGCTGAACACAAAAGTGTTTGTAATAAATCCCACTGCCACTGTATGTGAAAGATTACAGTATTATGGTAAGTAAAATGTTATGTTTTCTCCATTCGGCCCTCTCTATTTCAAGGCAGGTGTGCAGTCTAAATAGATGCACGTCTCTAGGGGCTTACAGGCAACTGTGGTTTATAATCATCTGCAACATTGGAGTTGAATTTTCAAGGGAAAGGATGATAAGTGATCCTGTAAACCTGCCAAAAATAATCTCGTGCCGGGACTCACACCCGCAAGGAGTGGTCTGGTTATGCAAGTCCAAATCCTGGGGCTTGATTACGTCATAAATGGCAAGATTTGAATATGGTACAGCCTTTCTATCTTTGCTACGACAGTAGCTGGAAAGGTAAGACACGTCCTGACTCCAATGAAAGTAGTTGCTAGTTAATTATAACATATCCAAGTTTGAAGAAAGTTCATCCAGAAAAGGCAAGTTACACTTGGCTTCAAGGCTTATATTTCAGCTTTCTCCAAGCGGTTTTGTTTCTGACCTGGAAGATACTTGGAAGAATGATCGTTGACTCTGTTGGCAGTTGTCGCGTCTCTGCAGCTGATTTGTGAGTGAAGGCAGAATGCAGCAAAATATCTACGTTGGCAGCTACTCATTGGTGTGTTACACAATATTTTACTTTCATGCAATCTGATTGGCCGCACTAACACAATTAACGCCTTCCTGCAATCCGATTGGCCACATCAAAATCTTGATACTAGTGCCAGGATTTGAACCTGCGTAACCAGACCGCTCCTTCAAGTGTGAGTCTGGGCATGAGACTAGCCAAAAATCCTGGGCACTGACTGCTAGAAAAACCAGATAATCTGTATCAACAGTAGCTAAAATAATTTGTGAGTATAGCACTGGTGTTGTGTATGCTACATACACAGAACTACTGAGTCTGTGAGAACACAGAGCTAGTGAAAATGCTTCCAAATAGGTCATCCTGAAGTGATGGTCATGATAGCAATAGTGATCAACAGCAGTTAATGTCCCTGAGTGCTTGCCTCTCAGCTCTAGGTACTCCATTACAGTAGTAGGCCTGGCTTAATTGGCTGTGGGCATATTTGCAAATAGCTTTGCTGTTTTGACTGTACCCTACTGATGTTTGCCCTGAAGACTGTAGCCCAGCCAGTTCAAACTTCAACATAAATGAAGCTTCCAACCCAAATTTGTTGCTAGGAAGAGAGCACTAGAGTATGGAGTCACAGAACCAAATGACATCACCCCTGAAGAGTTAATGATACGTAGCTAATGATAGCAGCTATAGGGCCTATATTTCAATAGCATTAACAAAGAGCTACAGAGTGGTTGGTATTTATATAGGGAGCATTAAATAAGACATGCACACACACACACACACACAGACACACAAACACACAATAACACACATACATACAGACACACAGACAGACAATTACTGGTGAAAGCTATCCTCTCTTTGTGGTTATCACAATCAGACCTCTAGCAGATGGTACCAGTAGAGCCTTTGTTATTGTGCAGTAGTACCATTTTTATCAGAGCTCACAAGTCAGAGTGTAAACTGATACCTAGATCCAAATTTTGTTGGGCAAACCACTTAGGATGACACAGGGATAACTTAGGATGAAAGCTTCTCAGTCATAGCCACCACCTGCCAGAGCATAATCAGAAGTGATTGTGTCTACTCTGTGCATTACACAGTCCATTTCTGGAGGCTTTGTGCATACCAAGGGTAGGCACACTAACCACTTCAGCTACACACCCACACATAATACATACATACACATACACATACGCACACACACACACACACACACATGCACACACATACATACACACACGCACACACACACACGCACACACATACACACACATGCACACAGATACATACACACGAAACATACACACACACACACACACACACACACACATACACCCACACACACCCACACACACACACACACACACACACACACACAGAGACACACACACACACATACCTGAACACTCGTTGTTCTCATTCGGGAACTGGCCAGAGGGACACTGGATCACGCACTGATCGTCCAAGTCAAAGAAGTTACAGCAGTCAGAACTCATCTTCCCAAAACACAACAGTTGACCAGTACAACTCGAATCACAGGCTGTATCAAGAACCAAATTATGTTTACATAATTGTCTTCAACAATATTAAGTGTCATGGATTGGTGAATAAGTCTCGTCTTGTGCTCGACTCCCACAAGAGGCGAGGCAGCGTGACGAGACTATGATGACGGCACCAAGCGAGGAGCACTTATGGCCATGGATAAAATTTATGG
The DNA here is from genome assembly GCA_963921505.1 of Phakellia ventilabrum. Lineage (NCBI taxonomy): Eukaryota > Metazoa > Porifera > Demospongiae > Axinellida > Axinellidae > Phakellia > Phakellia ventilabrum. The sequence continues at coordinate 6,067,564 of OY997395.1, read as the reverse complement.
GTTCTGTATACCAGTTCACACTACATAATATCTTCGCCTACATCAGGTTTAGTTTACAACTATGAGAGCAGTATGTGTACAATGCTGTTCCAACAACATAAGCTAGCTGTCTTTGCAGACACTACATGTGATGAGCAACAGACCCTCACTTTTCAACGCTGATAGGTTGACAAAACAGGCTTTTGTTGTCTAGGCATCCTACCTTCAGACTTTGCCTGCAGCCATTTACCTGCAGTCATCTAACTACGGCTAACGCTAGTATCAAGGTAGCTACAGCTGCAGCTTGCTAGCTCCTTACTTCCTTCTCCATACTGCCTCACCAGCAAAGCCAAGCCTTTGTCAAAGACCGCCCAAGTAGCTAGCTTCCATTGTGACCTGAGTGCTTACCAGACGGCCATTTTCCGTGTAAAAGGTCTATTTACCCGTTTTCCATTCCATAGAAAAGGTACTAGGGGGTGGGGGAAACTTCTGCCCCCCAGCCCCCAGTAGATTTTCTATGGAAAATTCACATATTTCTCTAAAGCATATCCCCAGGACAGACGATGAAATATTATTTATGCAGCACCTTTTATAACAATTTTAAGTGAATGTTGGCCAAATTCGAATAAGTTGATAAATTATCGTGTACTAATGACATCAGCGAAAAATGGTCTATTCTGAGTATCTCAATCCGCTGATATTCTGTTTCATGAGCCCAGTCCTTCCCAGTGGGCTGACTCATGAGCCCAGTCCTTCACAGTGGGCTGACTCATGAGCCCAGTCCTTCACAGTGGGCTGACTCATGAGCCCAGTCCTTCACAGTGGGCTGACTCATGAGCCCAGTCCTTCACAGTGGGCTGACTCATGAGCCCAGTCCTTCACAGTGGGCTGACTCAAAAACAAACACATTATTTTCTGACTATCGAGTTCCTTTCTCAGCCCGAACTGGGTCTTCATCGGGTTTGTTTCTAGTACACATGGATGGAGTAAGTATGGCTATTACGAAAATGATGCCAGACAGCACACAGAAATAAAATAGAAGCCAGTATCCAGACTATGTTTCCTTGGGCGGAGCCTAACAAGTACACACATGTGTATAGTATTTTCTGATGTTTGGCTCCAAGAATCTGTTGCTTTGCATTTCTACGAAGTCCCTTAGACTATACACACAGCTTTGGAGTCCTGGCCGAATCACTGAAGAACTGTGCCAGCTAGAAGCTATCAGAATGCCACTGAACCACAAGATATAGCTAATAGCTATTACTAGCAGAGGCGTAGGAGCCGGTACGGCTAGTACGGTTTTGGCCGTACTAGATTTCAAGGCAGCAATTTTAATGAGTGGGCGTGGTTTGCACATGCACGCATAAGTTCCTCGAACACGAGCACCACGATGGTGAAGAAATTTAACACCAGCGGTGGTGAGCTAGCTGACATCGGCGACAGAGCTCATCAGCCTCATGGATGTTCGTTTCCAAAGCGTAAGTTTGATAACAAGAGTACTGTTGAGCGTGCTTTGCTTCTAGAAATTTAGCTGGGCTTGTCAGCTATAAATGTGACTCACAATGGCTTTAGAATCGACCTCAGAGAATGTAAAAATCAAAAAAAATTCTGGGGGGGGGGCATGCCCCCAGACCCCCCTAGTGATCCGTGCTTCAAAGAACCACAGCTTGGCCTTACTACTTTTAAAATGCTTCCTACTCCTCTGATTAGCTACAGTGTTATTTTTTGGGTGGAAAACCAATTTGATCTTGCCACGCATTTCCACTCTCTAGCTCTGCCACTGAATATTCTACCTGGTCAAACTCACAAGAACAGTGGGTGATGGGGTCGACGTTTGCTGGGGCATTGTCAGCCCTGGGATTGATGCAGAGCCCACAGTCTGTTTGACTGGCTGTCGAAAAATTTGCATCTGGAGGGGTTTGGTCTGCAGGAGGTCCCAGGGGGGTTTGGAGCCACACGGGGGGGTCGGCCGGAGCCGTTGGGTTCGTGGTGCACTCGATATCAAACTGGGTCTGGAAGATATTACCATTAGTGCTCACAGGTGGACAGGGACCTATGTGTATGTAGAGAAGAGGATATAGACTCATGGACATTGTTTAAGAATTGAAAAAGTTGGTTACTGTATTCATCATCAGCCCACCAGCTGGTGCTCTGGGCTTTAATACAAAATAATGCTTAAGGGACAGCTTTAATAGAGGTCAAAGGTCATATTATTGTATTCATCATCAGCCTAGCTATGCCACCAGCTGGTGCTCTGGGCTTTAATACAAAATAATGCTTAAGGGACAGCTTTAATAGAGGTCAAAGGTCATATTACCGTCGCTGCAGCTATAATTTGCGACCACCGACAGCCCTCGGTACATGTTCCGAGTGGTCCCGGAGTGGAAGCAGACGATGTGGAAGTTGAACAGTTGCACCAAAGGTATCCCGCTCTCGCCGATCCTAAAGAACGAGGAGATAAATCCGACCCGGGAGGCGACGGTGGTGCTGCCGAGCTCCTCTGCGGTGATCAGTGGGCATTCTGGGAGCTGCTGCTGCTGCGTCCGTGCGGCGAGCAGCACACATACCCACAACACCAGAAGTCCGGTCGCGAGGGAGTCCTTCATATTACCACCCAGGCTCGACGCCGCTTCTCTGTGGACACGCACGAATTTAATCACGTCGTCAGCTAGACACCCCGCATATATATTGTATATGCGGAGAGCCAGCGGAAGTATTATAGTGAGTGCTGATTTGCGCAGTGCCACGCGTAAAGTTAAATTATTCATAAGCTAGTATTTCGCCCAGTAAAACGTATCTCCATAATTTTTTTTCCAAATGTAAAGATTGGCATATCTGCTTTCTGGTCAAAGCCATTTAAACCTTTACCGCTGTCACACTGGAGCTGCATCTAAATAGGCGTGTCTTTTCTGCATGCTGTCTAAGGTTCTGACAAAGTATACGGTAACATTATGCAATAGCTACTTGCTCTGCACAAAAAAAATGCAGGCTGTCCTTAATGGCTGATTCCCATTCTTAAACTTGTAACCATGGCACTTGTGACTGTGACCAGTGTGTGTGTGAGGAGGGGTTCGGGGGAGCATTCTATCACATTATCTTAGTGAGCCCCATCCAAAGGTGCCTGTACCTAATTACCTTCTCTGCTCCTTCCACTTGGTCTCCCTTCCCCTCCCACAGAGCGTCACTGACGAGAAGGAAGGAAGGGAAGAGGGAACCACAAATTGAAATGCCCCAATATGCTCAGCTCCAATCTCAAATTTCACAAAATCCAGTTTTGTGAGAGCAGAGAAAGAGGGCTAGCTAAAGTGTTAGTGTTGGATAGTAATTAAGTATCCTTGGCTTTGTAGCCTCTATGGCCTGTGCTCCCCGGCCCCTGCCGCAATCCTGGATTCGCCCCTTGGTTATATTAAGAGAATGGTTCCTGAGTGCAGTAGCTAGCTACAGTGCTCCAGACAAAGAGAGTAAAATGGTGTGATTAATAGTTTTGTTTGCATTTTGCATTACACTTTCGATAAACCCAATTCAATATTACATTACTACTAACGAACTTAGCTGCCACTATTGTAACACGGTAAGGTTTTTAGCCATACACTAAAGCATGAAGCTACCTGACTCAATATACACTCAATCGGTGAACACCTTTTTAGCATTTGAGATATCAGACTTTACACTGAGGTATTATTTTATGCTCCATAGAAAGTCTTTTGAGGGTAGTAACCTACCCCTAAGTCCCTGTACATTTGGCAGTACGGCCTCAAAAGTGTGTTTCAAATGGCGTAATTTTTTCCAATGAATATTGGTCTTCGAGCCTGAAACCTTGAGTATCACTCACAGACATGCTAATCTATATTTGACCTAAATATCATTACCAATCCCAAAATATTGCTCGTACTATAGCCATGTGACTGTTGCATTAGATCAGTCGGCAGCATTATGTTAGTCTGAAACACTAAACATACAGCAGTTTCTCTGCCCTTTCAAGTTCTTGTACAATGCCATTCTCTGTGTTTTCAATTTGTTTGTATGATGCCATTTCACTGCAATGAAAGTTTTAGAGAAGAATCCTTTGTTCGAATGTTCATGAGAGCCTGCTCTATGTATGGCTCAGCTTAATTTCTTTATCAAGACGCTTTGGTATGCATGCATGATGCCTTCATCAAAGTCAGCTGATACTTGCCGGAATCATGCATGTGATGAAGTTGAACACCGGGTCTTGTATGACCTGTAGGTGTATCCAACCTCATGAAACTGGTGAGACATCAGCAAAATCCACTACAGATGCCTACTACCATGGGATATTGTCAGGATGAAGTTATTGAAGTGCTGGGGGGAGATGGAAATACTGCATAGTCAAAAGAGTATGTCGAGGTGGATGATATTACATTATACACAAGGACATTCTATAAATTTAATTATCACCATCAAATTGAGCAACAGGTAGTCTATTATAAATGTACTGTGGCTGCATTTTCATTTCTAGGGGCCTAGCTACTTGAATAATATATAATATTGTGACTCGGTCTCAGGTGTGTCTGCTATTACACTACTGCTTACAGTTAGCTGATACTAACTTAGGTAAGCCTAGGTGACGTGGCCGCAAATGTTTAAAGTATTGACTGCGGACAAAAAAAAATTGCAGGTTCAAATCCCAAAGCCTGCCAGATCACAGTAAGTTCAGAAGGTCTCATCTGCAGCAGTGTCCGGGAGTACATGGTAAAGACAAGGGACCCCTCACGCCCATTCAGAGTTTCCTTCCCAAACAAAAGCTGATCAAGCATGGAGTCACACATCACAGGTAGCTAGCTATGTCTGTCTGCCTATTCCTACGTAGTTATTAAGAATGCTAAAACAGAACTGAAAGACTCAATTTGTCATACGAAGGCCACCATATTGCCTCTCAGGGCACTCAAAATAAAGGGTAGCATGCCCTAGATATCATCAGCTATTGCATTATATAGGCAAGCATGAGGTACGATGCGCTAGCCTCATTCACCCCAACTTATTAGTACTGCATGGATAGCAGGTGCATATATAGCTAGGTATACAGGACTAAAGGATGAACTTTAAGAGGGAGAGCCAAAACCGGTAGCATGAAAACAAAGTGGTAGTGTGGAGCCTGGGAACAAGGCTATGGTGCAATAGCCCATTAATAATTGGTGCTTATAATTATTATTAATGGTGATGTGATTGAGGCAGTACTGTAGTTTGTATGCTGTATGTATTATAATTATTATTTTGACTCCTGACTCTCGATGTACCAACAAAGAATGTAAGTCTGATAATGATGTATGAACCTATTGAGGTTCAACTCTTGAGGCTCAACGCTTTACAGGTATAACCTATTGAGGTTCAACTCTCAGACGGTTGGGGTTTATAATACTGAATTTGACACGCATCTGACGGATTGTCGAAATGGTGCGCTCGTTTGCAGACTGGGGTTCGGAGCGTTATCTCCCCAAGGTGATCAAGTCGGGGATTGGGCCCCCTGTACACATATTGATCTTCGACTTTCTACGACCTAGTAGCAGAACGCCGGTTCTTTCTTCGGATCCCGAAGCTGAATGGACGACTGGGCACGTTGCGGTGCCCACCGTGATTCCCAGTCTCGCCTATCCAACGCTTCTGGGGCAGCCATACCTCTACAAGTATGTCTGACCCTGCAGGAGGGATGGGAAGCTCGCTAGGCGTTTTTTTTCTTCTTTCTCCAACTAGGCCTGGGAAGAATTATATATGTGTTTGGCTATCCAGAAGGGAGAGAGGCTAATTGTTGTTTTTTCCAACTAGGCCTGGGAAGAATTATTTATAAGTTTGACTATCCAGGAGGGAGGGATGCTAGTTTTTTTTTCTCGTTGTTTCTCTTTATAGAAATACCACGAATAGTCATCTCTCTATCAGTACTAAGCCTGGGAAGAATTATTTGACCGTCCAGGAGCTAGCTACAGGCTTCTTTCCCCCCTCCAAGTGAAGTTGAATGTTTCTCTTTATTGAAATACCACAGATAGTAATCTCAATACTAAGCCTGGGAAAATTGTTTAGAAGTTTGACCGTCCAGGAGGGATCAGAGCCAGGCTAATTTTTCCAACTTAAGTTGTTTCTCTTTATAGAAATACCACAATAGTCATCTATCAATCAGTAGTAAGCCTGGGAAGAATTATTTGCCTGTCAAGGGGCTATAGCCTTTTTTTTTCTCTCCAATTAAATTAAGTTGTTTCGAAATGCCACAAATAGCCATCTAGCTACATGTATCTATCAGTGGGTAATTTTTTTGCAAGTCTGACAGGCTGATGGCTACTGAATTATTCATTAGCTACAAGCCGCTTGAATACTAACAAAATAGTTGGAATGGCAAGTCATTAGGAAAAGCACACTAGCACTTGTGGTGGGTTCGATGAGCTCATTTTTTATGTTAAAGCTGAAACAGGCAAAACATGTACAGCAGGATCCCAATTATGGTTGCTAGTGTTAAGGAACCCACGAAAACAAATTAAAGAGCAAAACAAATAAAAACAGAAACAAAGAGTACACAAAACAATACAATTTACAGCAGTTTTAAATGAACTAATGGTAGAATATTACTGGGGTGAACTGTTCCACAGTTTTACAGAACTACTAAAAAGGAGTTCAACTGACGCAACAAATGCAAAGGACACATATTATAGCACTCTAATGGCTAATCTTGCATGTATGCCTAGTTATAAATAGTGATACAGAAAAACAAGGCAAGGGAACATGTGAAGAAAATGTATTCCAGCTACGAATAGTATGAGGTACCGGGAATTATAGGAGTTACTTGTGTGTGCATAGGGACAGACAAAGGACTGTGATCTTGTGACTCTGGGAGCTTGCTCAACAAAAATACCAGTCAGGAAATAAAACAGGCCATGTACTACAGTGCTTAAGTCCAGCTATAGTCTACGTTGTTGTAGAGAAGGCTGAGAAAACAACTGTAACAGATCCTTGTAACTATTGCTCCACTGCTTTGCACACATTCTAAGTGCGAACTTCTGTACATTCTCGAGGGTCTTTATTTCACAGGTTTTGCAAGTGTTCCAGACTTGGCTCGCGGCGTCTCCATCAGATGTTGTAACAAGAGGTTCACAATATGCCTCTCCAGAAGTTTGCTCAATATTGGAATAGTAAAGAGACTGGTCTGTAGTTCGGCAGGCTTGCTTTGTCACCAGATTTTGGAATAGGTACTGTTACTGTAACTGTATTCGATCATTCCATGCATATGTCACTGGGAAACATCCAGTTGAAATTAAACAGCTTAGTGACTGGGGCAGAAAAGCTTGCAGCAATGAACTTCAACATCCTACCAGAAATTTGGTCAAGGCCACTTGCTTTAGAAACATCTTTTGATTGTAGAAGACACTTATATAACCTCCTCCTCTGTACAGATTATCTGGGCCTCCCTCAGGCAATTCCAGGTGTTCAGCAGACTCAAAGGAGCCATATAGGAGTGGCAATGAGGTAGTGAAGCATTTAGAGAAGTACATGTTTGCATTGTCCAGCTCATTGTCTGCACATGTACCATTAGGCTGCTGCATTGATGGTATTGTGGCTGAATCCTTCCTGAAGAGCTTCATTGTTTTCCAAAACCGGTTTTGTTTCCAGTGTTAGCTAATGTTCCTTGAGTTTCTCAATATTGTCACTTTATTACGCATGCCTTTAGATTTTCTCCAGAGCTCAGTAAATCCTGATGACTTTGCCCTTTGGAATAAAGTGTTTCTGCTTTTGCATTTTAAGTTCTTTGATAGCCAAGGGAGATTCATGCGTGTAGGTAGAACACCCTTTGGGATACGGGTTTCCAGGGTAGTCTTGAAAGCATTTCCCCAGCTTTGTAGAACTTGATCAGGGGTATCCAGCAATTGTTCCCAACCGACATCAGCCAGTGGTCTGTTTGCTTTAATTTTCAAAATGAGCTTGACCAAACTGGTCGTGCAGTTGGCTTAATACAGTTAGATAAAAATCTCCTAAGGTATCATGGAGCTCTCCTTCAGCGGTGCAGGGGCAATGTCTAGCAAGTGAAAGTAATTGTTTCCTATGTGACGCTCTAAGATTTGGGTTAGCTACCACAAAGATTAAAATAACCTGATGGACAGTAAACGTATACAAAATCTTCAAATATGAATGCCTTGAAGACAAAGAGGGCAGTTTGTATTGAGCAGAAAGGGTCCAGGGGCAGATCCATGGGTGTATGAATATAATATTATATTAATGGCGATTTGTAGTTGGAGTACCATGACAAGCGCTTCTTGCTTGCTGAAAAAGATAGGGTCAAATAGCATTGCACTAGAGATATATAGCAAGGTTGCATATATGCCAGCTGCTGAATATATCGCCATTGATTCCTGTAAAATTGTCTGGATTTTCGATTGATACCTGCCCCCACCCCTAAGCCTAACAGTGAACCGACACACTTTCTGTTGGAGCACACTTATTATAAGTTGTTAGCCTCGTACCCAGCCGTCCCAGCTTTTTTTCGCTTCCAGTACGAAAAAGTTCCGCTTTTTCTGGCAGGCAGGTTTTAGAGCGAAAAGAAGTTGTGTTGATAATGTCTATACTTTGAACGAGATCATACAAGGCAGAATAAGAGAAGGAAAACACACTTATGCTTTTTTCTTAGACATCCAGAAGGCTTTTGATACGGTTTGGCACGATGGTTTATGGTTTAGGTTGTGGGAATTGGGTGTTAGGGGTAGGATGTGGAGAGTTATTAAGAAGATGTATGACATTACAGAGAGTGCTGTTTTACTGGAGGGGGAAAAATCCAAACCATTTGATATAAGCCAGGGGGTAGCACAGGGTTGTAGTCTATCGCCTATCCTATTTTCCATTTTTATTAATCAGTTACTAGATGAGGTTGAGAAAGCTGGGCTTGGTATAATCATTAAGAATGATGTTAAGGTTGGGGGACTAATGTTTGCAGATGATTTTGTTGGTTTAACTACTAATGCGGAGGATTTACAAAAGTTGATTAATGTAGTACAAGGGTTTTGTAACAAATGGAGGTTGAAATCTAACATAAAAAAGAGTGCTGTTGTGGTATTTTCTAAGGTGGCTATTACAGATATGTGTGCGTGGAAGTGGGGAGATAAAGTAATTCCAAGGGTTGTAAGTTACTGTTACTTGGGGATTGAATTTGCTGAGAATGGGTCATGGGATAGTCATGTACAGAAGGTAATTGATACTGGGAAGAAAAAGCTTAATCGTTTGCACCGGTTTGTAAGTAATAGGAATATCAGTACCGTTGCAAGGAGATTATTGTTAGTTTCAGTACTTCGTCCTACTTTAGAATACGGTAGTGAAGTGTGGGCTTGTAATAAACGGCAGGCAGCTTCCTTAGAATCCATTCAGCTAGGAGCAGCTAAGAAGATACTTGGCTGCTCTTCCAAAACGTGTAATGAAGCGGTAAGGGGAGATATGGGGTTAGAGTCCTTGAAAGGGAGGAGGGATAGAAGCAAACTTAAGTGGTGGTATAAAGTCAATAAGTTTGATAATGAGCGGTATCCTAGAGTACTATTAGATGCTGAGTGGGAAGTGAAACCATGTAGAGGTAGGCAGAGGAAAACTTGGATGAAAGTAATTAATGAATTGCTGCTGCAGTTAGATTTAGATAGCCAAGAGGTATTAGCTGCAGATAATATTAATTTGTTTTTAGATACGGTAGACGAAGCGTTGAGGGATAGAGAATACAAGGACTTTAATGACAGCTTGAATACTAAAGTTAAGTTGAATCTGTACAAGTCTTTCTGTAAGGAAATAGAATTCAAAAATTATTTGCAGGGGGTAGGTGATCCGGGTACAAGATTATTGTTTAAGTTTCGGTCAGGTACGAACGGTCTGAATGAAGAGTTAGGAAGACATAGGGGTAAAAATGATGATAGGCAGTGTAAATTATGCAGGGGTGAATGTGAGAGTGTGGTACATGTTCTCTGGGAGTGTCCAGCATATGACAGCATTAGAAATAATTTCATGGTTGAATTAGAAAATCTATTGGGGGGGAGGTTTGGGGAGTTTAGTACACTTGATAATTTTAATAAGGCAAGTTTTATTTTAGGGTTTGAGAATTGGAACAGGGATGATTTTAAAGCATTATTAAAGCTAGTTAAGAGCTTTGTATTACTGATATGGGAGACTAGGAAGAAGGAATTGTATGGTGATCAGGATTGTGTGGTCTCTGGTTGTTCTTGCTCTTGTCCTCTGACTGGAGGTCTTACAAGCTCCGCCTGCGTCTGTGGGTGCGTGGTCAATGGCGTAAGCGCTACGGCAGCAACATGAGTATATTTCTTACTGGAAGCGAAAAAAAGCTGGGACGGCTGGGTACGAGGCTAATAAGTTGTTATGCATACCCATGAGACAGTACGAATTGTCTGAATCACAAATCATTATTGACCTCCGCTTAGAAAATAGAGCTAGGTTACTAAGTGATCAGGAGATCGCTATCACATTTTGAGTATTATACCTCAATAGCACTAGAGCTAGAATATTCATAAATATAGTATCTACCACTATTTAGTACATATATGACGAGCATAAAGATGAAGCAACAATAATAAACACTGCTACAACTTGCTACTAGCTATACTGAATGCATCAATCCACTGGAAGTGATAATAATAATACAGAATTAGCTACACAATATAATGTCATAGTTACTCCGGATTGGACACATCAAGGCATCTGCCTTCCTCAAATCGGTTAAATGTGAACGCAGTCTCAAACGGGCTTCCAACTCGATAGTCCTCATAGCTACCCTCAATGACAGAGTCGTTCGGCTCCTCCACCTCATAAATGGGACCTCCTTGCTGGTTTCCAATGTAGAAGCAAGGTCCTTCCTGGAACTCCCAGTTTATATCCTGAAGAAGACCAGAGAAGACCCGACTAGGTGCATCAGGGTGGTCAACAGTAATCGTAAAGCGAGAGCTGAGCTCATACTCTGAACCTTCCCTTAGGACTCCATTGAACTCAGAGACCATGATGGGGATGTTCCAGAATTGCCCTGCAGTTTAAAAAGTGTAGCTACAGTAATTGGTAGCTAGTGCTGTAGATTATATTTCGGCCCCTGCATGATAGCTAGCTATAACATTCTGGAATGGAAGCCCAACATTAGCAAGTTATAACATTCAACATTAGTAACGAAACGTGTGAGGTAGGTAGGTATGTATGTATGTATGTATGTATGTATGTATGTATGTATGTATGTATGTATGTATGTATGTATGTATGTATGTATGTATGTATGTATGTATGTACATACGCATGTATGTATGTGTATAATATGTATGTATGATATTGCAGTATTGCAGTATTAGAAATAGAATATGGTGACTTGAATTTGGAGGTTGGCTCTACAAAATTTTCCTGTTATAGCCAATAGCTATAAATACATGTACATGTACATGACATGATAATTTTACAGAGGACACCCACTTACCGAGCAAGCCATGAGAGCTTTCATTGAGGTTGATTCCCCGAGCAATGACAAACTTGATCATCTGTGCACGGAAGGGCACATAGGTAAATGGATCGGTTAAAGTATTGTTCTGGCAAATGGTCCACATAACCAGAGTGATACTGCTGTTGCAGTTTGGTGCACTAATGCGGACTCGCCCTTGGTACGGTCGGACACTGATCCCACTGGACCGATAGGGACTCGACAGGGGCATGTCATCGATGGAGGCAGAGCACCCTTGAAGGTCTACTCTGATGTTTCTGCATCGTCCAACGTCATCAACTACCCGAATAGCGACTGAATCAACCACATTCAAGTAGTCGTTTATGGCCACGTAGTGGGCATTCACAGATACACAGCAATCGCTAACTAAATTGAAGTATTCATCATCTTCTCCATGGATCTCAAAACACAGTGAGGCACTGTCCAGACCAATATTCTGTATTCCAGGAACATAGATGGGTACGGTCAGCAGTGGATCACCAACAACAGTATCGTTTACAGAAGGAACTTCAGGAACTGTGTGTGTGTGTGTGTGTGTGTGTATGTATGTGTGTGTGTGTGTAATGTGAGCATGTTTGTATGTGTGTACGAAAATGTCAATCAGAATATGTACACTTATTACTGCTACTAGGTGAATTCATGCAGTGCAAGGAGACTCCCAACCCTTGACCCTCGCCTTCTCTATCTCACTGCAACCCTGCTCCCTGCTCTATGTTTGTCCTGCGCTCTCACTTTCTCCCTCTATTTTGCCCCATGATGTGACTACGTTTTATTGGATACAAAACATGCAGTATAGAGGGAAAGAAACACATGCTGTGATCGTGAAAAGCCTAGTCATGGCAGCCTCAGACATTTTAACATTATCCGCACTTGGCTCACAGTTGGCCAAATTAGAAAGCAATGGCAAAGAAACTTACGGAGGTCATCAATGAGGACTACTGCCCTTTCGATTCGACCAACTTGGACATTTTCTGCCCCAGGTGGGGGCAAAAGTATCACAAAAAAGTCCTCAACATCCTCAAAGATGATGTCGTCACGCACACCAACACTGACACAGGAGGTTACATCTGCTTCCTCAGGGAAGGACACAGTGAACTCACCACCAATGAAGTCAATATTCTCTGGGGGATGGGACATGTTTGCATGTTTAAAACCTGGAAGGGGTTCATTGAGAACCACAACTAGCAGCATAGCTATTACAGTAAGGGAGGGCCACTCTTAGAAATTTTGTAACCCCCCTGCAAATCGTATAGGCATGCCCCCCAAAGATCATACCGGTATGCATGTGATCCTCACTGGAAGTGGGACAACATTGCAAGGTAGTGTGCTACATGTATATGTATCTGGGTATTTAAGAGTAGCTACACATGCATGCATGTGATCCTCACTGGAAGTGGAACAACATTGCAAGGTAGCTATAGTGTGCTACACGTATATGTATCTGGGTCTTTAAGAGTAGCTACACATGCATGCATGTGATCCTTACTGGAAGTGGGACAACATTGCAAGGTAGTGTGCTACATGTATATGTATCTGGGTCTTTAAGAGTAGCTACACATGCATGCATGTGATCCTTACTGGAAGTGGGACAACATTGCAAGGTAGTGTGCTACATGTATATGTATCTGGGTCTTTAAGAGTAGCTACACATGCATGCATGTGATCCTCACTGGAAGTGGGACAACATTGCAAGGTAGTGTGCTACATGTATAGGTATCTGGGTCTTTAAGAGTAGCTACACATGCACCAGGAAACATGGAGCAGCTACTTCCTTTCATCCTCTTCTACTATACAATTAGCTACCTCTGCCATCATGTGTGTAGCTATATATGAAAAAGTAGTATACTCACATGAAGAGTATATAGAAAAAGGGAATGTGTGCCTGCATGGACCTTCATTACAAGGCTACTCTGCTAGACTATAGCTATATACCTATAGCAGTTCCGCTCTGTGTCTGCACAGTGACATTAAAGCCTGTGGCTGTTTCCAGGTCCTTAGAGACACAGATTTCAACCTGTCCCACATCCTCTAAAACCCTGAACCGTTCTTGCTCAAGGGTGGTCGTCACCACTGCAAAATGAAAGAATAATAATATAATTATTATGCCTTCCAAATCAAATCTAATCCTGAGTCTTTGCTGTATAGCTACAGCTGCCAACTTAGCATGGAAGTACATGGATATAAATACAAGTATGTTTGAGGTGCTACTGATATTTATGACATATCTTGATCAGTTACTTCTTCATGTAAGAATCAATAGCCTTGCTCCTATAGGCTCCACTCCCAGCTGTTATCGTATCATATAGAAACATTATCACACTGCGTAGCCTTTCTATACAACGTGACAAAAGCTGGGAAATGGAGCTCGGGAAAAAGGCTAAGGATACAGAGTATAACAAAGAATAGCGAATGAGTTGTAATCACTATATGTGTCCATGGTGTCTGCGTTGTCCGTGCTGATGTATAGCTAGGGCAATATGAACACCACAGACACTACAGGACAACATCGACATTATGGATACCAATGTTTATGTCTCACCCACCGTCATCATCAATGATTGTGATGGTAGTAGTGTTTCTGCCAATCATCAGTCCATTTGTCATGGGGTCTTGAAGGAGCAGCTGAAACTGCTCGTCTTCCTCAAGGGCTATCCTATCGTTAACTATCCGAACAGTGAAACAGCTCCTGTCATCTAATTGGTTCAATGTCACCGTCAGACCATTCAAGGCTTCATAATCTGGATGGGTTATGTAATAAGTCTTCAGTAAGGGCAAATTCTTACTTCTATACCTTAACAGACTTGAACAGGGGTGGGAAATAGTTAGGGCACAACAGTATGTACTTATAGTTGATATGAAGAATATTTCTGGCTTGTATTCCTATACAAGATATTCAGTCACAACTTATGCACAGAGATGGCTTGCATTCCGATCTTCTATCACAAAAGTATCTCACCAGCAGTCCTAGTTGCAGTGAGAGGACGGTCTCGAATTTGAACCTGCAGTGGTATCACGGTGCTCCTGTCTTTGATGACACAGGTAGAGAGCAGTCCCTCGCTCTCATTTACTGAAATCTCTGACTCTTCCAGGCTCACAGTCACCACTGCAGGGGAGGGGGAGGGGGAGGGGGAGGGGGAGGGGGTTAAGAACAGTGGAATACAGTGTTTATCAAAGCTCATAATCATAGGTGTATAATATTCCAATGCATATTGTTGCCACACATTTTACTAGATGCAACCACAACTTGTAGGATCCTCAGTCCAGAGGGACAGGTCTGGTCATCTCTCAATTGCAGTACAAACTCTTACTATGAGGCATTACTGAAATAAAACCTGCTTGGGCCCGAGCAAAGAGCATTACAATCATCAACACATCACAATGATCAACATATCACGGTGATCAATATAGGTGCAACAAACAATCATACACTGCACAATGACAATTATCAAATGATTAACATACAGTCATCATCCAGAATAGCCACGCTGGTTGAACTGAGAGTGCCAAGTTGTACTCCTGGATTTCCAGGCTGTACTTCAAGCATTGCAATGTATCTTTCAACTGCCTCCAGAGCAATGTCGTCGTCAGTGATGATAAATGATACGTTGATTCTGTTGGGAGCATCAAAACCAGCTCCGAATGTTAGCAGCTCATCTATTCCCTCAGCAGAGATTTCAACGTCAGTTTGTAAACTTGGACCTTTACAGCAATGGGAAAAATAGTGGGCTATCTGATAAGCATAGAATGCAAAATGGAAATACCTCCTGGACCATTATATGTGCCCACAATTTGAGCAATTAGACGGTTTAATTAAGGAGCTGAGGGAAGAATATGACATTTCCTTTTGTTAGCATGAAAGCTCCCAATTATTTCCCCCCACCCCTCTCAGATAGTTCAGTGCAAAAAAGACTGAAACGACATGCAGATGGGAGCCAGTGAGTATCTGTGGTTAGTGGTCACGTAAGTTCAATATTTCTGTGAACTTGGGTAATTAGAGAATAGACACATCATTTTGCTCTCAGACCCTCAATTCTAAACATGCATTTATACTTACACTTTTAGTCACATACGAGTAATAATATTAGTGGGTAGTAAATTAAACCTACACGTAACAGTCACCTTAAGGTAGAAAGTAAGTGAAGCCCGAGAAGAAAAACAACAGCTAGGATCCTTCTAAGCTACTCCAGAGACAGAGGAGTAGTAGGCAAGCTCAGCCATTAAATTGTGCAAATGCATAATCATTGAATTGCTGACAGGAAATAAGTTTGCATTCTTGTAGTGTTACTCCCAAACGTACATACATACATACATACAAACATTTGAGTCTCCACGCCACATTAGTACTTGCCACACTTCCCGCTCGGCATTAATCGCATTTGCAAAGGGTACAACCTTAAACTCAGCCTATTGCAATTGTATACACTCTATCAAGTGATGCCATTTAGTCTTCAAACATTGAACACACATTCAGTTGTACTGGCCCATGCATAACATGCACAACCTACCTCCAGTGACTTGGACTTGAAATTCAGTGGCTGTCACACCATCTTTAACCACAGTAACAAATCCACTCAGTTCATCCTCAAAGAAAGTGTAAGCAGGGAGCTCAAACATCACAATTACCACTAGTGAGGGAAGAGAGACCCCATGAATCAACAATAGCAGAAAATTCCACCATAGTTTAAAGTAAACTATATGCTAATTGTTAATTAGAAGCATACCATCATTGTCGATGATGGTGACAATGCTGGTAGGGGGGTCAGGGATCACATCGGGGTCACCAGTTGTAATGCTGACATTGAACATTTCCATGGGCTCTACAAGAGGATCTTCTGTGATTGGAATCTCTGCACAGGACCTTGATACAGTAGCGTTGAACATCAGCTCCACATTGACCCCATCATAGTCCTGTCCATCTGTATGAAGTACCATAGTCTGAAATACTCGCAGTGGCTCTACCAAATGTTTAACATCAAGAGCCCATGCCAGGTATCAGGGAACTTGTTGAAGGTTACACGCTGAGTGCTCACCTGCGGCTGAGCCTGGAAATGTCTGGAGAGTGATGCTCACAGTCCTCTCTAGAGATCCATCCAACACAACTGCACACACTTCAACAAACCCTCCCTCTTCGGGAACAGTGTAATCCGGCATTTCCAACCCAATAGTTACTCCTGTAAATGCATGTATAAATACACTCAATTAAACATTTAACTACCTGCATGATTTTACTAAATAATTAATAAGACTGTAGTAAAATTTTCATCACCACATAAATGGGTTTAGAACTACCAGACGTACTGTCTTCATCAATGATAACACCCGTAGCCATGTCTCTAATAAATATAGCAGGATCATTTGGGTCGGTAACGAATGCAGAGAGCCCAAAGTCTTCATTCAGTTCAACTATGTCATCCTCAAAAATGGTAATGTTGTCACGCAATATGGTACCAGGCGTGCTTCCCTCAGGGAATATCAGCACTCCAGGAAATGGACTCGGGTCATAGTCAACACCGGCTGAAAGACCAGAAATAATAGGTCACATACGTACAGACAGTATTGGAGATGAGATGGATTAATTATTACTGTTTAAAGGGCAACTCACCTACAGCTGCGGTAGCCGACACACTTTGTATTGTGTTCACTGTCACAGAAATAGGGAAGGTCAACACACCAGACACTAGTTCAATGGCCTCACAGAGGAACTGATCAGCTTCATTGGCTGAGTACACCAACTCAGTGAACTGGAATTCAGCAACTAAGGTGAGAGAAAGGTTAAGACTCCAGCATAATGTTTACTTTGCAAAACAAAACAGCTTCAGTAGCATATGTAGCATAGATAATGGCTTACCGTCATTGTCCACAATGGTTACAACTCCGGTAGGGGGGTCTGGAATGATATCTGGATTATCTGTAGAAATGCTGACATTGAACCTTTCCATTTGTTCAACAAGTGGGTCATCAGTGATTGGGATGTCTACACAGGATCTTGTCACAGTGGCATTGAACATCAGTTGCACAACAGTTCCATTGTAGTCCTCTCCATCTGTTGGGGAGTGGATGGATATGTGGCAGTGCTGGGTAGAAAATGAATACTATTCCGTCGTGCATTTTGATCGAGTTACTGCTTTCAAGGCACTGTATCTCTGAACTTCCATTAAGGGCGTGGCTCATACACGCTGCGTACTGGCGTCAATATGTGAGGCTTCTACCCAGTGCTTATAAGCCCTGCCCTGAATGGAGGTTCAGAGATACGGTACTTTGAATGCAGTAACGCGATCAATATTAGTCTTCGTTTTCTACCCCGGACTGCCACATATGCTCTAATTAGCTTATAGTATTGAAAGTTGCAAACACTCACCTATAGCCGAGTCTTGAACGGTTTCTAAGGTCACCGTCACAGTCTCAGACAGAGTTCCACCAGTCAAAACTACACACACTTCAACAGTCCCTCCGTCTTCAGGAATTGTGTAGTTTGGCCTTTCCAGCCCTATATTAACAACTGTAGGACAAATCAAGCCGTAGATGTAACACAGCGACATCAATGTATAGTCTATGAAATTTCATATACATTCCTTCATACCAGTTACTTAGTACCAATGCTATGATACTGGTTAGTTTTACAGTATTCTGTCACATACTATCTTCATCAATGATAAGACCCGTAGCAGTGTCTCTTGCATCTACAAATGCAGCAGGGTCACTTGGATTGGTTATGAATGCGGTCAGTTCAAAGTCTTCAGTTTCTTCCACTATATCATCATCAAAAATGGTTACGTTGTCTCGCAGTATGGCGCCAGGTTCGCTTCCCTCAGGGAATATCAAAATTCCAGGGAATGGGTTTGGGTCATAGTCAACATCAGCTGCAGGAATAAAAAATATATAGTATCGGTGTGTGTACGTTAAATCTGATATCAGTTGGACAAACACATGGCAGTACAAATGAATATGTGAAATAAACCTACTTACGTGTTGCTGCTGTTTGTGCCAAACTGGGATTCGTGACGACAGTCACAGAAATAGGGAAGGTCAATACACCAGACACTAGTTCAATGGCCTCACAGAGGAACTGGTCAGCTTCATTGGCTGAGTAGACCAACTCCGTGAATTGGAATTCAGCAACTATTAAAAAGAAATGATTACATGTATACTGCTATTTCCAACAATGGTATACTAAATTTGCTATGGTTAAATTCAACGATTATTACTAAACATGCTAGCATGTTCAGCTTACTATCATTGTCGATGATGGTGACAATGCTGGTAGGGGGGTCAGGGGTCACATCGGGGTCACCAGTTGTAATGCTGACATTGAACGTTTCCATGGGCTCTACAAGAGGATCTTCTGTGATTGGAATCTCTGCACAGGACCTTGATACAGTAGCATTGAACATCAGCTCCACATTGACCCCATCATAGTCCTGTCCATCTGTATGAAGTACCATAGTCTGAAATACTCGCAGTGGCTCTACCAAATGTTTAACATCAAGAGCCCATGCCAGATATCAGGGAACTTGTTGAAGGTTAACACGCTGAGTGCTCACCTGCGGCTGAGCCTGTGAATGTCTGGAGAGTGATGCTCACAGTCCTTTCTAGAGATCCATCCAACACAACTGCACACACTTCAACAAACCCTCCCTCTTCGGGAACAGTGTAATCCGGCATTTCCAATCCAATAGTTACTCCTATAAAAGCAAAGACACTGGTCTATCAAAACTTTAAATACATGCAATTAGAAATAACTTTACTGTAGATTTAGAAGTACCAGACGTACTGTCTTCATCAATGATAATACCCGTAGCCATGTCTCTTATAAATATAGCAGGATCATTTGGGTCGGTAACGAATGCAGAGAGCCCAAAGTCTTCGGTCACTTCAACTATGTCATCCTCAAAAATGGTGATGTTGTCACGCAATATGGTACCAGGCATGCTTCCCTCAGGGAATATTAGCACTCCAGGGAATGGACTTGGATCATAGTCAACACCGGCTGGAAGACCAGAAATAATAGGTCACATACGTACAGTCAGTATTGGAGATGAGATGGATTATTTATTACTGTTTAAAGGGCAACTCACCTACAGCTGCTGTAGCTGACACACTTTGCATTGTGTTCACTGTCACAGAAATAGGGAAGGTCAATACACCAGACACTAGTTCAATGGCCTCACAGAGGAACTGGTCAGCTTCATTGGCTGAGTAGACCAACTCCGTGAATTGGAATTCAGCAACTATCAGAAGAGAAACATACATGTTATCCCTAACAGTGATGTACCTGTACCTATTTTTAGCTAAATTTCATCTGCTATTGCTAAACATGCCAGCATGGTCAGCTTACTATCATTGTCGATGATGGTGACAATGCTGGTAGGGGGGCCAGGGATCACATCGGGGTCACCAGTTGTAATGCTGACATTGAACATTTCCATGGGTTCTAGAAGAGGATCTTCTGTGATTGGAATCTCTGCACAGGACCTTGATACAGTAGCGTTGAACATCAGCTCCACATTGACCCCATCATAGTCCTGTCCATCTGTAAGATATATTGTAGTGTGAGATATGTACATATAATGTCAAGTGCCTATGTCAGGTGTCAGGGTCCTTGCTTCATGATTGAGTGCTCACCTGCGGCTGAGCCTGGGAATGTCTGGAGAGTGATGCTCACAGTCCTTTCTAGAGATCCATCCAACACAACTGCACACACTTCAACAAACCCTCCCTCTTCGGGAACAGTGTAATCCGGCATTTCCAACCCAATAGTTACTTCTGTAAATACATATACAAACATACTGTTATATTATATGCATGATTTTACTAAATCAGAAACAATAATTTAGTTGATTTTTCATCACCACATAAATGGGTTTAGGAATACCAGACGTACTGTCTTCATCAATGATAAGACCCGTAGCCATGTCTCTAATAAATGTAGCAGGATCATTTGGGTCGGTAACGAATGCAGAGAGCCCAAAGTCTTCATTCAGTTCAACTATGTCATCCTCAAAAATGGTGATGTTGTCACGCAATATGGTACCAGGCGTGCTTCCCTCAGGGAATATCAGCACTCCAGGGAATGGACTCGGGTCATAGTCAACACCGGCTGGAAGACCAGAAATAATAGGTCACATACGTACAGTCAGTATTGGAGACGAAATGGATTAATTATTACTGTTTAAAGGGCAACTCACCTACAGCTGCTGTAGCCGACACACTTTGCATTGTGTTCACTGTCACAGAAATAGGGAAGGTCAATACACCAGACACTAGTTCAATGGCCTCACAGAGGAACTGGTCAGCTTCATTGGCTGAGTACACCAACTCCGTGAATTGGAATTCAGCAACTAAGGTGAGAGAAAGGTTAAGACTCCAGCATAATGTTTACTTTGCAAAACAAAACAGCTTCAGTAGCATATGTAGCATAGATAATGGCTCACCATCATTGTCCACAATGGTTACAACTCCGGTAGGGGGGTCTGGAATGATATCTGGATTATCTGTAGAAATGCTGACATTGAACCTTTCCATTTGCTCAACAAGTGGGTCATCAGTGATTGGGATGTCTGCACAGGATCTTCTCACAGTGGCATTGAACATCAGCTGCACAACAGTTCCATTGTAGTCCTCTCCATCTGTTGGGGAGTGGATGAATATGCTCTGATTAGCTTATAATAATGGAAGTTGGAGCACTTACCGATAGCCGAGTCTTGGAAGGTTTCTAAGGTCACCGTTACAGTCTCAGACAGAGTTCCACCAGTCACCACTACACACACTTCAACAGTCCCTCCCTCTTCGGGAACGGTGTAGTCTTGCATTTCCAGCCCTATATTAACAACTGTTAGGCAAATGATAGCATTACATAAAGCTATAAACAGGGTACCATTAGTAAAACTGTGGCTAGTCCTTCAGATTTCATCCACATTTTAAAATATAATAATCGCGAATTCTGTATTAGACTGATATTTACAGAATGCAATTACGTACTATCTTCATCAATGATCAGACCCGTAGCAATGTCCCTTGCATCTACAAATGCAGCAGGGTCACTTGGATTGGTTATGAATGCAGACAGTCCAAAGCTTTCAGTTTCTTCCACTATGTCGTCTTCAACAATGGTGATGTTGTCTCGCAGTATGGCGCCAGGTTCGCTTCCCTCAGGGAATATCAGAATTCCAGGGAATGGGTTTGGGTCATAGTCGACATCAGCTGCAGAAATGAACAAAAAAATATGGTGACGGTGTGTGTAGGTTAAATCTTATATCAGTTGGACAAACACATGGCAGTACAAATGAATATGTGAAATAAACCTACTTACGTATTGCTGCTGTTTGTGCTGAACTGGGATTCGTGACAACAGTCACAGAAATAGGGAAGGTCAACACACCAGACACTAGTTCAATAGCCTCACAGAGGAACTGGTCAGCTTCATTGGCTGAGTAGACCAACTCCGTGAATTGGAATTCGGCAACTATCAGAAGAGAAACGATTATACGTATAAGATATGCATGTACCTGCTCAGTTTAATTTCAATTATTATTAATAACATGCCAGCATGTTCAGCTTACTATCATTGTCAATGATAGTGACAATGCTGGTAGGCGGGTCAGGGATCACATCGGGGTCACCAGTTGTAATGCTGACATTGAACATTTCCATGGGCTCTACAAGAGGATCTTCTGTGATTGGAATCTCTGCACAGGACCTTGATACAGTAGCATTGAACATCAGCTCCACATTGACCCCATCATAGTCCTGTCCATCTGTATGAAGTACCATAGTCTGAAATACTCGCAGTGGCTCTACCAAATGTTTAACATCAAGAGCCCATGCCAGATATCAGGGAACTTGTTGAAGGTTAACACGCTGAGTGCTCACCTGCGGCTGAGCCTGTGAATGTCTGGAGAGTGATGCTCACAGTCCTTTCTAGAGATCCATCCAACACAACTGCACACACTTCAACAAACCCTCCCTCTTCGGGAACAGTGTAATCCGGCATTTCCAATCCAATAGTTACTCCTATAAAAGCAAAGACACTGGTCTATCAAAACTTTAAATACATGCAATTAGAAATAACTTTACTGTAGATTTAGAAGTACCAGACGTACTGTCTTCATCAATGATAATACCCGTAGCCATGTCTCTAATAAATATAGCAGGATCATTTGGGTCGGTAACGAATGCAGAGAGCCCAAAGTCTTCGGTCACTTCAACTATGTCATCCTCAAAAATGGTGATGTTGTCACGCAATATGGTACCAGGCATGCTTCCCTCAGGGAATATTAGCACTCCAGGGAATGGACTTGGATCATAGTCAACACCGGCTGGAAGACCAGAAATAATAGGTCACATACGTACAGTCAGTATTGGAGATGAGATGGATTATTTATTACTGTTTAAAGGGCAACTCACCTACAGCTGCTGTAGCCGACACACTTTGCATTGTGTTCACTGTCACAGAAATAGGGAAGGTCAATACACCAGACACTAGTTCAATGGCCTCACAGAGGAACTGGTCAGCTTCATTGGCTGAGTAGACCAACTCCGTGAATTGGAATTCAGCAACTAAGGTGAGAGAAAGGTTAAGACTCCAGCATAATGTTTACTTTCCAAAACAAAACAGCTTCAGAAGCATATGTAGCATAGATAATGGCTCACCATCATTGTCCACAATGGTTACAACTCCGGTAGGGGGGTCTGGAATGATATCTGGATTATCTGTAGAAATGCTGACATTGAACCTTTCCATTTGTTCAACAAGTGGGTCATCAGTGATTGGGATGTCTACACAGGATCTTCTCACAGTGGCATTGAACATCAGTTGCACAACAGTTCCGTCGTAGTCCTCTCCATCTGTTGGGGAGTGGATGAATATGCTCTGAAAAGCTTATAGTATTGGAAGTTGAAAACACTTACCTATAGCCGAGTCTTGGAAGGTTTCTAAGGCCACCATTACAGTTTCAGACAGAGTTCCACCAGTCACCACTACACATACTTCAACAGTCCCTCCCTCTTCGGGAATGGTGTAGTCTTGCATTTCCAGCCCTATATTAATACCTGTGGGACAAATGATAGCATTACCTCAAGGGTCATAATCGCGGTGACATTGGTACAACCATGGGTTGTCCCTCAAATACTCATCTAATTTAATACACCAACCCTATGGCAGTACTCGAGTGATATTTACAGCATGCCATTACGTACTATCTTCATCAATGATAAGACCAATAGCAGTGTCTCTTGCATCTACAAATGCAGCAGGGTCACTTGGATTGGTTATGAATGCGGACAGTCCAAAGTCTTCCGTTCCTTCCACTATGTCGTCTTCAGCAATGGTGATGTTGTCTCGTAATATGGTGCCAGGTTCGCTTCCCTCAGGGAATATCAGAATTCCAGGGAATGGGTTCGGGTTATAGTCGACATCAGCTGCAGGAATGAAAAAAAATATGGTGTCGGCGTGTGTAGGTTAAATCTGATATCAGTTGGACAAACACATGGTAGTACAAATGAATATGTGAAATAAACCTACTTACGTGTTGCTGCTGTTTGTGCCAAACTGGGATTCGTGACAACAGTCACAGAAATAGGGAAGGTCAACACACCAGACACTAGTTCAATGGCCTCACAGAGGAACTGGTCAGCTTCATTGGCTGAGTAGACCAACTCCGTGAATCGGAATTCGGCAACTATCAGAAGAGAAACGATTATACGTATATGATATGCATGTACCTGCTCAGGTTAACTTAAATTATTATTAATAAAATGCCATCATGTTCAGCTTACTATCATTGTCGATGATGGTGACAATGCTGGTAGGGGGGTCAGGGGTCACATCGGGGTCACCAGTTGTAATGCTGACATTGAACATTTCCATGGGCTCTACAAGAGGATCTTCTGTGATTGGAATCTCTGCACAGGACCTTGATACAGTAGCATTGAACATCAGCTCCACATTGACCCCATCATAGTCCTGTCCATCTGTATGAAGTACCATAGTCTGAAATACTCGCAGTGGCTCTACCAAATGTTTAACATCAAGAGCCCATGCCAGGTATCAGAGAACATGTTGAAGGTTACACGCTGAGTGCTCACCTGCGGCTGAGCCCGGGAATGTCTGGAGAGTGATGCTCACAGTCCTTTCTAGAGATCCATCCAACACAACTGCACACACTTCAACAAACCCTCCCTCTTCGGGAACAGTGTAATCCGGCATTTCCAACCCAATAGTTACTCCTATAAATGCATGTATAAATATACTCTATGAAACATTTAACTACCTGTATGATTTTACTAAATTAATAATAAGACTGTAGTAAAATTTTCATCACCACATGAAATTGTTTAGGAATACCAGACGTACTGTCTTCATCAATGATAAGACCCGTAGCCATGTCTCTAATAAATGTAGCAGGATCATTTGGGTCGGTAACGAATGCAGAGAGCTCAAAGTCTTCGGTCACTTCAACTATGTCATCCTCAAAAATGGTGATGTTGTCACGCAATATGGTACCAGGTGTGCTTCCCTCAGGGAATATCAGCACTCCAGGGAATGGACTCGGGTCATAGTCAACACCGGCTGGAAGACCAGAAATAATAGGTCACATACGTACAGTCAGTATTGGAGATGAGATGGATTATTTATTACTGTTTAAAGGGCAACTCACCTACAGCTGCTGTAGCCGACACACTTTGCATTGTGTTCACTGTCACAGAAATAGGGAAGGTCAATACACCAGACACTAGTTCAATGGCCTCACAGAGGAACTGGTCAGCTTCATTGGCTGAGTAGACCAACTCCGTGAATTGGAATTCAGCAACTAAGGTGAGAGAAAGGTTAAGACTCCAGCATAATGTTTACTTTGCAAAACAAAACAGCTTCAGTAGCATATGTAGCATAGATAATGGCTCACCATCATTGTCCACAATGGTTACAACTCCGGTAGGGGGGTCTGGAATGATATCTGGATTATCTGTAGAAATGCTGACATTGAACCTTTCCATTTGTTCAACAAGTGGGTCATCAGTGATTGGGATGTCTGCACAGGATCTTCTCACAGTGGAATTGAACATCAGTTGCACAACAGTTCCATCGTAGTCCTCTCCATCTGTTGGGGAGTGGATGAATATGCTCTGATTAGCTTATAATATTTGAAGTTGGAAGCACTTACCGATAGCCGAGTCTTGGAAGGTTTCTAAGGTCACCGTTACAGTTTCAGACAGAGTTCCACCAGTCACCACTACACACACTTCAACAGTCCCTCCCTCTTCGGGAACGGTGTAGTCTTGCATTTCCAGCCCTATATTAATACCTGTGGAGCAAATAATAGCAAGGGTCATAATCACGGTGACATTGGTACAACCATGGCTAGTCCCTCAAATATTCATCTAATTTAATACACCAACCCTATGGCAGTACTCGAGTGATATTTACAGCATGCCATTACGTACTATCTTCATCAATGATAAGACCCGTAGCAGTGTCTCTTGCATCTACAAATGCAGCAGGGTCACTTGGATTGGTTATGAATGCGGACAGTCCAAAGTCTTCCGTTCCTTCCACTATGTCGTCTTCAGCAATGGTGATGTTGTCTCGTAATATGGTGCCAGGTTCGCTTCCCTCAGGGAATATCAGAATTCCAGGGAATGGGTTCGGGTTATAGTCGACATCAGCTGCAGGAATGAAAAAAAATATGGTGTCGGCGTGTGTAGGTTAAATCTGATATCAGTTGGACAAACACATGGCAGTACAAATGAATATGTGAAATAAACCTACTTACGTGTTGCTGCTGTTTGTGACAAACTGGGATTCGTGACAACAGTCACAGAAATAGGGAAGGTCAACACACCAGACACTAGTTCAATGGCCTCACAGAGGAACTGGTCAGCTTCATTGGCTGAGTAGACCAACTCCGTGAATTGGAATTCGGCAACTATCAGAAGAGAAACGATTATACGTATATGATATGCATGTACCTGCTCAGGTTAACTTAAATTATTATTAATAAAATGCCATCATGTTCAGCTTACTATCATTGTCGATGATGGTGACAATGCTGGTAGGGGGGTCAGGGGTCACATCGGGGTCACCAGTTGTAATGCTGACATTGAACATTTCCATGGGCTCTACAAGAGGATCTTCTGTGATTGGAATCTCTGCACAGGACCTTGATACAGTAGCATTGAACATCAGCTCCACATTGACCCCATCATAGTCCTGTCCATCTGTATGAAGTACCATAGTCTGAAATACTCGCAGTGGCTCTACCAAATGTTTAACATCAAGAGCCCATGCCAGGTATCAGAGAACATGTTGAAGGTTACACGCTGAGTGCTCACCTGCGGCTGAGCCCGGGAATGTCTGGAGAGTGATGCTCACAGTCCTTTCTAGAGATCCATCCAACACAACTGCACACACTTCAACAAACCCTCCCTCTTCGGGAACAGTGTAATCCGGCATTTCCAACCCAATAGTTACTCCTATAAATGCATGTATAAATATACTCTATGAAACATTTAACTACCTGTATGATTTTACTAAATTAATAATAAGACTGTAGTAAAATTTTCATCACCACATGAAATTGTTTAGGAATACCAGACGTACTGTCTTCATCAATGATAAGACCCGTAGCCATGTCTCTAATAAATGTAGCAGGATCATTTGGGTCGGTAACGAATGCAGAGAGCTCAAAGTCTTCGGTCACTTCAACTATGTCATCCTCAAAAATGGTGATGTTGTCACGCAATATGGTACCAGGTGTGCTTCCCTCAGGGAATATCAGCACTCCAGGGAATGGACTCGGGTCATAGTCAACACCGGCTGGAAGACCAGAAATAATAGGTCACATACGTACAGTCAGTATTGGAGATGAGATGGATTATTTATTACTGTTTAAAGGGCAACTCACCTACAGCTGCTGTAGCCGACACACTTTGCATTGTGTTCACTGTCACAGAAATAGGGAAGGTCAATACACCAGACACTAGTTCAATGGCCTCACAGAGGAACTGGTCAGCTTCATTGGCTGAGTACACCAACTCCGTGAATTGGAATTCAGCAACTAAGGTGAGAGAAAGGTTAAGACTCCAGCATAATGTTTACTTTGCAAAACAAAACAGCTTCAGTAGCATATGTAGCATAGATAATGGCTCACCATCATTGTCCACAATGGTTACAACTCCGGTAGGGGGGTCTGGAATGATATCTGGATTATCTGTAGAAATGCTGACATTGAACCTTTCCATTTGTTCAACAAGTGGGTCATCAGTGATTGGGATGTCTGCACAGGATCTTCTCACAGTGGAATTGAACATCAGTTGCACAACAGTTCCATCGTAGTCCTCTCCATCTGTTGGGGAGTGGATGAATATGCTCTGATTAGCTTATAATATTGGAAGTTGGATGCACTTACCGATAGCCGAGTCTTGGAAGGTTTCTAAGGTCACCGTTACAGTCTCAGACAGAGTTCCACCAGTCACCACTACGCATACTTCAACAGTCCCTCCCTCTTCGGGAATGGTGTAGTCTTGCATTTCCAGCCCTATATTAATACCTGTGGAGCAAATGATAGCATTACCTCAAGGGTCATAATCACGGTGACATTGGTACAACCATGGCTAGTCCCTCAAATATTCATCTAATTTAATACACCAACGCCATGACAGTACTCGAGAGATATTTACAGCATGCCATTACGTACTATCTTCATCAATGATAAGACCCGTAGCAGTGTCTCTTGCATCTACAAATGCAGCAGGGTCACTTGGATTGGTTATGAATGCGGACAGTCCAAAGTCTTCCGTTCCTTCCACTATGTCGTCTTCAGCAATGGTGATGTTGTCTCGCAGTATGGTGCCAGGTTCGCTTCCCTCAGGGAATATCAGAATTCCAGGGAATGGGTTTGGGTCATAGTCGACATCAGCTGCAGAAATGAAAAAAATATATGGTGACGGTGTGTGTAGGTTAAATCTTATATCAGTTGGACAAACACATGGTAGTACAAATGAATATGTGAAATAAACCTACTTACGTGTTGCTGCTGTTTGTGCTGAACTGGGATTCGTGACAACAGTCACAGAAATAGGGAAGGTCAACACACCAGACACTAGTTCAATAGCCTCACAGAGGAACTGGTCAGCTTCATTGGCTGAGTAGACCAACTCCGTGAATTGGAATTCAGCAACTATCAGAAGAGAAACGATTATACGTATATGATATGCATGTACCTGCTCAGGTTAACTTAAAATAACATGCCAGCATGTTCAGCTTACTATCATTGTCGATGATGGTAACAATGCTGGTAGGGGGGTCAGGGATCACATCGGGGTCACCAGTTGTAATGCTGATATTGAACATTTCCATGGGTTCTACAAGAGGATCTTCTGTGATAGGAATCTCTGCACAGGATCTTGATACAGTATCATTGAACATCAGCTCCACATTGACCCCATCATAGTCCTGTCCATCTGTAAGATATATTGTAGTGTGAGATATGTATATATAACGTTGAGTGCCTATGTCAGGTGTCAGGGTCCTTGCTTCATGATTGAGTGCTCACCTGTGGCTGAGCCTGGGAATGTCTGGAGAGTGATGCTCACAGTCCTTTCTAGAGATCCATCCAACACAACTGCACACACTTCAACAAACCCTCCCTCTTCTGGAACAGTGTAATCCGGCATTTCCAACCCAATAGTTACTCCTATAAATGCATGTATAAATATACTATTAAACATTTAACTACCTGTATGACTATACTAAATCAATAATAAGACTGTAGTAAAATTTTCATCACCACATAAATGGCTTTAGGAATACCAGACGTACTGTCTTCATCAATGATAAGACCCGTAGCCATGTCTCTAATAAATGTAGCAGGATCATTTGGGTCGGTAACGAATGCAGAGAGCCCAAAGTCTTCATTCAGTTCAACTATGTCATCCTCAAAAATGGTGATGTTGTCACGCAATATGGTACCAGGCGTGCTTCCCTCAGGGAATATCAGCACACCAGGGAATGGACTCGGGTCATAGTCAACACCGGCTGAAAGACCAGAAATAATAGGTCACATACGTACAGTCAGTATTGGAGATGAGATGGATTATTTATTACTGTTTAAAGGGCAACTCACCTACAGCTGCTGTAGCCGACACACTTTGCATTGTGTTCACTGTCACAGAAATAGGGAAGGTCAATACACCAGACACTAGTTCAATGGCCTCACAGAGGAACTGGTCAGCTTCATTGGCTGAGTAGACCAACTCCGTGAATTGGAATTCAGCAACTAAGGTGAGAGAAAGGTTAAGACTCCAGCATAATGTTTACTTTGCAAAACAAAACAGCTTCAGTAGCATATGTAGCATAGATAACGGCTCACCATCATTGTCCACAATGGTTACAACTCCGGTAGGGGGGTCTGGAATGATATCTGGATTATCTGTAGAAATGCTGACATTGAACCTTTCCATTTGTTCAACAAGTGGGTCATCAGTGATTGGGATGTCTGCACAGGATCTTCTCACAGTGGCATTGAACATCAGCTGCACAACCGTTCCATCGTAGTCCTCTCCATCTGTTGGGGAGTGGATGAATATGCTCTGATTAGCTTATAATATTTGAAGTTGGAAGCACTTACCGATAGCCGAGTCTTGGAAGGTTTCTAAGGTCACCGTTACAGTCTCAGACAGAGTTCCACCAGTCACCACTACACACACTTCAACAGTCCCTCCCTCTTCGGGAACGGTGTAGTCTTGCATTTCCAGCCCTATATTAATACCTGTGGAGCAAATGATAGCAAGGGTCATAATCACGGTGACATTGGTACAACCATGGCTAGTCCCTCAAATATTCATCTAATTTAATACACCAACCCTATGGCAGTACTCGAGTGATATTTACAGCATGCCATTACGTACTATCTTCATCAATGATAAGACCCGTAGCAGTGTCTCTTGCATCTACAAATGCAGCAGGGTCACTTGGATTGGTTATGAATGCGGACAGTCCAAAGTCTTCCGTTCCTTCCACTATGTCGTCTTCAACAATGGTGATGTTGTCTCGCAGTATGGCGCCAGGTTCGCTTCCCTCAGGGAATATCAGAATTCCAGGGAATGGGTTTGGGTCATAGTCGACATCAGCTGCAGAAATGAACAAAAAAATATGGTGACGGTGTGTGTAGGTTAAATCTTATATCAGTTGGACAAACACATGGCAGTACAAATGAATATGTGAAATAAACCTACTTACGTATTGCTGCTGTTTGTGCTGAACTGGGATTCGTGACAACAGTCACAGAAATAGGGAAGGTCAACACACCAGACACTAGTTCAATAGCCTCACAGAGGAACTGGTCAGCTTCATTGGCTGAGTAGACCAACTCCGTGAATTGGAATTCAGCAACTATCAGATGAGAAACGATTATACGTAAACGATATGCATGTACCTGCTCAGGTTAACTTAAATTATTATTAATAAAATGCCATCATGTTCAGCTTACTATCATTGTCGATGATGGTGACAATGCTGGTAGGGGGGTCAGGGATCACATCGGGGTCACCAGTTGTAATGCTGACATTGAACATTTCCATGGGCTCTACAAGAGGATCTTCTGTGATTGGAATCTCTGCACAGGACCTTGATACAGTAGCATTGAACATCAGCTCCACATTGACCCCATCATAGTCCTGTCCATCTGTAAGATATATTGTAATGTGAGATATGTATATATAACGTTGAGTGCCTATGTCAGGTGTCAGGGTCCTTGCTTCATGATTGAGTGCTCACCTGCGGCTGAGCCTGGGAATGTCTGGAGAGTGATGCTCACAGTCCTTTCTAGAGATCCATCCAACACAACCGCACACACTTCAACAAACCCTCCCTCTTCGGGAACAGTGTAATCCGGCATTTCCAACCCAATAGTTACTCCTGTAAACAACATACATACATGTATTTACTGAGTTTGATTACTAAATAAACACTTTTCTGCTACGATGTCATTTGGAGAAAAAGTAGGCATTAAATGGAGAAAACACTCATGTATATGTGCTTTCGTATATAAAAGGACGAAAAGAAAGAAAGGACAAAAAGATTTACGTTTTCATGAAGATCTATTTTATCCTTTTAGCGCCTATTTTTCCCCCTTACCGGAAAAGGATATGTCGCGCCAATGTTTATGTAGTCAGAACAATATTGTGGTACACAGATCAGAATATGAAGTTAATTAGCATAATAAATGTAGTGCCCCTCGATTTCATAAAAAAGACAGTATGGTCTATGTTACAGCAATATGTAGGCCCAGGACACATTATTGTAAGGACTGGGATACGTTCCAGCAATGCTAGCTATATTCTACACACCCCACATGGCTCTATAATAGCAGTGTAGAACAGAGATTCAGTGATACCCTCATGGGTAGGCCTTCTTTTTTGTTTTGCAGCCAAAACTACATGTATATGCAACTCACACCCAATATATTAGAATAACTGGTGTGCATGTGAGTATGAATGCTGTAGTCTTGTTTCAGGGAAATTCCATTTAGCGTAAGATAAAAACCATCAGAGTCAATGACGTCAGGGGTGGGCTAGTTATTCTTTTATGCCTCCTTGCAAAAGTCATTATCGCATTACATTGAAGCAGCTTGCCTATGTTACATTATCAGAAACCACAAAATACCATCTATAAATGAAGCAGGTAGTGATGCAAAGGCAGTGGACTAAGGCATCCCACCCATGCAAAATCAGTCATTTATACATTAATTCAACAGATATACTTACTGTCGTCGTCCAGGATAGTGACAGTCGCTCCACTTGGTCCAAGGTTTACTGTTGGATCACCAGTAGTTAAACTCAGCATAAGGTTCTCATCATCTTCCAATCTGTCATCCTCCACTGACGTCACATCTCTGCAGATCCGCATCTCAGTTGCAGAGAATGTCAGATCTTCTGTAATAGCAGTGTAGTCACCAGGAGCTACAAGAACAGACATGACAGTATTGACGTCATACATAGAGAAATTATGCACAGCATCGTGTTTTTGTTACAGACTGTGCTATTACCAACTCACATTCTGCTTCAACATCGGAACTGGAAATGGTTACAATCGCTTCTCTTGAAAGAGTGCTATTAATGACAATGACACACACTTCTACTTCTAGACCTTCTTCCACAGAGTACGTAGTTAGTTCAAAGCCGATTCTTAAACCTGTACGATGTAAAGGTATTCTTAAACATTGCATCCTGATTCTCTATAGTCATTACAACCTACCATCATCATCGAGAATAGTGACAGTAGCTGTATCTGGTTCAAGAGTCACTCCACTTTGGCTTGTGCTCAGACTCAACGGAAAATCTTCGTCATTCTCCGAATTTCCATCCTGCACTGTCGTCACATTTGTGCATCGCCGGGGTTCATTTGGGGTGAAAGTCAGATCCACTGAAACTGCCATAAAATCTGCTGGGGCTAGATACAAAATACCACTGGTTAACTAATCACTTCATGCCTAGGAGGAATAAAATGTCTACCTTCTGCCTCGCCATTAGAACTGGACAGGGTTACAATGGCATCTGTCTCCAGAGTGCCACTGATGATTCGAGCACACACTTCCACAGAAAGTCCCTCATTTACAGAATAGGTCACAGGGTCAAAACCAATTGTCACACCTGGGACAGAACCGCACATACAAGTCTGAACTCCAAATAAGTTAATCGATATGTCACTACTACACACATACCGTCAGTTGGATCCTCAAAGACCAAAATCTCAGCCACATTGGGTTCCAGGATTACATCTGGATCAAGAGTGGTAAGATTTGCAAAAAGATTTTCAGTGCCCTCTAGAATATCGTCATCTTCAATAGGAATGTCTAGGCAGTTCCTGGTAGTGCCAGCGGAAAACGTCAGCTCCACACTGATAGTGCTGTAGTCTGCAGGATCTGTACAGAGGTTGCTGACGTTACAGGAGGAACAGGAGCTAATAAGGTTACAAAGTTTATGCTAACCAACTGATGTGGCTGTGCCATCTGTTGTGAAGAAAGTGACCAATACGTCTCTCTCAAGTGTACCATCCCGCACAGAGGCACACACTTCCACACTGGCATCACTCCCTTCGGTAGCACTGTAAACGGGTTGCTCAAAACCAATGGTCACGGCTGGGAGGAAAAGTAAGTGTCAAAGCACAAATTCTGACTATTCAGCATTGCACTTAACCTACTGTCGTCATCCAAGATAGTAACAGTAGCTTCGCTTGGTCCCAGGACTAAAGATGGATCATCAGTGCTCAGTGTCAACATCAGGTCCTCATCGTTCTCCAATACGTCATCCTCCACTGAGGTCACATCTCTGCAGATCCGCATCTCAGTTGCAGAGAATGTCAGATCTTCTGTAATAGCAGTGTAGTCACCCGGAGCTACAAGAACAGACATGACAGTATTGACGTCATACATAGAGAAATTATGCACAGCATCGTGTTTTTGTTACAGACTGTGCTATTACCAACTCACCTTCTGCTTCTACATCGGAACTGGAAATGGTTACAATCGCTTCTCTTGAAAGAGTGCTATTAATGACAATGACACACACTTCTACTTCTAGACCTTCTTCCACAGAGTACGTAGTTAGTTCAAAGCCGATTCTTAAACCTGTACGATGTAAAGGTATTCTTAAACATTGCATCCTGATTCTCTATAGTCATTACAACCTACCATCATCATCGAGAATAGTGACAGTAGCTGTATCTGGTTCAAGAGTCACTCCACTTTGGCTTGTGCTCAGACCCAACAGAAAATCTTCGTCATTCTCCGAATTTCCATCCTGCACTGTTGTCACATTTGTGCATCGCCGGGGTTCACTTGGGGTGAAAGTCAGATCCACTGAAACTGCCATAAAATCTGCTGGGGCTAGATACAAAATACCACTGGTTAACTAATCACTTCATGCCTAGGAGGAATAAAATGTCTACCTTCTGCCTCGCCATTAGAACTGGACAGGGTTACAATGGCATCTGTCTCCAGAGTGCCACTGATGATTCGAGCACACACTTCCACAGAAAGTCCCTCATTTATAGAATAGGTCACAGGGTCAAAACCAATTGTCACACCTGGGACAGAACCGCACATACAAGTCTGAACTCCTAATAAGTTAATCGATATGTCACTACTACACACATACCGTCAGTTGGATCCTCAAAGACCAAAATCTCAGCCACATTGGGTTCCAGGATTACATCTGGATCAAGAGTGGTAAGATTTGCAAAAAGATTTTCAGTGCCCTCTAGAATATCGTCATCTTCAATAGGAATGTCTAGGCAGTTCCTGGTAGTGCCAGCGGAAAACGTCAGCTCCACACTGATAGTGCTGTAGTCTGCAGGATCTGTACAGAGGTTGCTGACGTTACAGGAGGAACAGGAGCTAATAAGGTTACAAAGTTTATGCTAACCAACTGATGTGGCTGTGCCATCTGTTGTGAAGAAAGTGACCAATACGTCTCTCTCAAGTGTACCATCCCGCACAGAGGCACACACTTCCACACTGGCATCACTCCCTTCGGTAGCACTGTAAACGGGTTGCTCAAAACCAATGGTCACGGCTGGGAGGAAAAGTAAGTGTCAAAGCACAAATTCTGACTATTCAACATTGCACTTGACCTACTGTCGTCATCCAAGATAGTAACAGTAGCTTCGCTTGGTCCCAGGACTAAAGATGGATCATCAGTGCTCAGTGTCAACATCAGGTCCTCATCGTTCTCCAATACGTCATCCTCCACTGAGGTCACATCTCTGCAGATCCGCATCTCAGTTGCAGAGAATGTCAGATCTTCTGTAATAGCAATGTAGTCACCAGGAGCTACAAGAACAGACACGACAGTATTGACGTCATACATAGAGAAATTATGCACAGCATCGTGTTTTTGTTACAGACTGTGCTATTACCAACTCACCTTCTGCTTCAACATCGGAACTGGAAATGGTTACAATCGCTTCTCTTGAAAGAGTGCTATTAATGACAATGACACACACTTCTACTTCTAGACCTTCTTCCACAGAGTACGTAGTTTGTTCAAAGCCGATTCTTAAACCTGCACGATGTAAAGGTATTCTTAAACATTGCATCCTGATTCTCTATAGTCATTACAACCTACCATCATCATCGAGAATAGTGACAGTAGCTGTATCTGGTTCAAGAGTCACTCCACTTTGGCTTGTGCTCAGACCCAACAGAAAATCTTCGTCATTCTCCGAATTTCCATCCTGCACTGTCGTCACATTTGTGCATCGCCGGGGTTCATTTGGGGTGAAAGTCAGATCCACTGAAACTGCCACGAAATCTGCTGGGGCTAGATACAAAAAAACACTGGTTAATAATCACTTCAAGCCTAGGAGGAATAAAATGTCTACCTTCTGCCTCGCCATTAGAACTGGACAGGGTTACAATGGCATCTGTCTCCAGAGTGCCACTGATGATTCGAGCACACACTTCCACAGAAAGTCCCTCATTTACAGAATAGGTCACAGGGTCAAAACCAATTGTCACACCTGGGACAGAACCGCACATACAAGTCTGAACTCCTAATAAGTTAATCGATATGTCACTACTACACACATACCGTCAGTTGGATCCTCAAAGACCAAAATCTCAGCCACATTGGGTTCCAGGATTACATCTGGATCAAGAGTGGTAAGATTTGCAAAAAGATTTTCAGTGCCCTCTAGAATATCGTCATCTTCAATAGGAATGTCTAGGCAGTTCCTGGTAGTGCCAGCGGAAAACGTCAGCTCCACACTGATAGTGCTGTAGTCTGCAGGATCTGTACAGAGGTTGCTGACGTTACAGGAGGAACAGGAGCTAATAAGGTTACAAAGTTTATGCTAACCAACTGATGTGGCTGTGCCATCTGTTGTGAAGAAAGTGACCAATACGTCTCTCTCAAGTGTACCATCCCGCACAGAGGCACACACTTCCACACTGGCATCACTCCCTTCGGTAGCACTGTAAACGGGTTGCTCAAAACCAATGGTCACGGCTGGGAGGAAAAGTAAGTGTCAAAGCACAAATTCTGACAATTCAGCATTGCACTTGACCTACTGTCGTCATCCAAGATAGTAACAGTAGCTTCGCTTGGTCCCAGGACTAAAGATGGATCATCAGTGCTCAGTGTCAACATCAGGTCCTCATCGTTCTCCAATACGTCATCCTCCACTGAGGTCACATCTCTGCAGATCCGCATCTCAGTTGCAGAGAATGTCAGATCTTCTGTAATAGCAGTGTAGTCACCAGGAGCTACAAGAACAGACATGACAGTATTGACGTCATACATAGAGAAATTATGCACAGCATCGTGTTTTTGTTACAGACTGTGCTATTACCAACTCACCTTCTGCTTCTACATCGGAACTGGAAATGGTTACAATCGCTTCTCTTGAAAGAGTGCTATTAATGACAATGACACACACTTCTACTTCTAGACCTTCTTCCACAGAGTACGTAGTTAGTTCAAAGCCGATTCTTAAACCTGCACGATGTAAAGGTATTCTTAAACATTGCATCCTGATTCTCTATAGTCATTACAACCTACCATCATCATCGAGAATAGTGACAGTAGCTGTATCTGGTTCAAGAGTCACTCCACTTTGGCTTGTGCT
The DNA here is from genome assembly GCA_963921505.1 of Phakellia ventilabrum. Taxonomy (NCBI): domain Eukaryota; kingdom Metazoa; phylum Porifera; class Demospongiae; order Axinellida; family Axinellidae; genus Phakellia; species Phakellia ventilabrum. The sequence continues at coordinate 6,030,506 of OY997395.1, read as the reverse complement.
CAGACTCAACGGAAAATCTTCGTCATTCTCCGAATTTCCATCCTGCACTGTCGTCACATTTGTGCATCGCCGGGGTTCATTTGGGGTGAAAGTCAGATCCACTGAAACTGCCATAAAATCTGCTGGGGCTAGATACAAAATACCACTGGTTAACTAATCACTTCATGCCTAGGAGGAATAAAATGTCTACCTTCTGCCTCGCCATTAGAACTGGACAGGGTTACAATGGCATCTGTCTCCAGAGTGCCACTGATGATTCGAGCACACACTTCCACAGAAAGTCCCTCATTTACAGAATAGGTCACAGGGTCAAAACCAATTGTCACACCTGGGACAGAACCGCACATACAAGTCTGAACTCCAAATAAGTTAATCGATATGTCACTACTACACACATACCGTCAGTTGGATCCTCAAAGACCAAAATCTCAGCCACATTGGGTTCCAGGATTACATCTGGATCAAGAGTGGTAAGATTTGCAAAAAGATTTTCAGTGCCCTCTAGAATATCGTCATCTTCAATAGGAATGTCTTGGCAGTTCCTGGTAGTGCCAGCGGAAAACGTCAGCTCCACACTGATAGTGCTGTAGTCTGCAGGATCTGTACAGAGGTTGCTGACGTTACAGGAGGAACAGGAGCTAATAAGGTTACAAAGTTTATGCTAACCAACTGATGTGGCTGTGCCATCTGTTGTGAAGAAAGTGACCAATACGTCTCTCTCAAGTGTACCATCCCGCACAGAGGCACACACTTCCACACTGGCATCACTCCCTTCGGTAGCACTGTAAACGGGTTGCTCAAAACCAATGGTCACGGCTGGGAGGAAAAGTAAGTGTCAAAGCACAAATTCTGACTATTCAGCATTGCACTTGACCTACTGTCGTCATCCAAGATAGTAACAGTAGCTTCGCTTGGTCCCAGGACTAAAGATGGATCATCAGTGCTCAGTGTCAACATCAGGTCCTCATCGTTCTCCAATACGTCATCCTCCACTGAGGTCACATCTCTGCAGATCCGCATCTCAGTTGCAGAGAATGTCAGATCTTCTGTAATAGCAGTGTAGTCACCAGGAGCTACAAGAACAGACATGACAGTATTGACGTCATACATAGAGAAAATATGCACAGCATCGTGTTTTTGCTACAGACTGTGCTATCACAACCCACCTTCTGCTTCAACATCGGAACTGGAAATGGTTACAATCGCTTCTCTTGAAAGAGTGCTATTAATGACAATGACACACACTTCTACTTCTAGACCTTCTTCCACAGAGTACGTAGTTTGTTCAAAGCCGATTCTTAAACCTGAACGATGTAAAGGTTATCTTAAACATTGCATCCTGATTCTCTATAGTCATTACAACCTACCATCATCATCGAGAATAGTGACAGTAGCTGTATCTGGTTCAAGAGTCACTCCACTTTGGCTTGTGCTCAGACTCAACGGAAAATCTTCGTCATTCTCCGAATTTCCATCCTGCACTGTCGTCACATTTGTGCATCGCCGGGGTTCATTTGGGGTGAAAGTCAGATCCACTGAAACTGCCATAAAATCTGCTGGGGCTAGATACAAAATACCACTGGTTAACTAATCACTTCATGCCTAGGAGGAATAAAATGTCTACCTTCTGCCTCGCCATTAGAACTGGACAGGGTTACAATGGCATCTGTCTCCAGAGTGCCACTGATGATTCGAGCACACACTTCCACAGAAAGTCCCTCATTTACAGAATAGGTCACAGGGTCAAAACCAATTGTCACACCTGGGACAGAACCGCACATACAAGTCTGAACTCCAAATAAGTTAATCGATATGTCACTACTACACACATACCGTCAGTTGGATCCTCAAAGACCAAAATCTCAGCCACATTGGGTTCCAGGATTACATCTGGATCAAGAGTGGTAAGATTTGCAAAAAGATTTTCAGTGCCCTCTAGAATATCGTCATCTTCAATAGGAATGTCTTGGCAGTTCCTGGTAGTGCCAGCGGAAAACGTCAGCTCCACACTGATAGTGCTGTAGTCTGCAGGATCTGTACAGAGGTTGCTGACGTTACAGGAGGAACAGGAGCTAATAAGGTTACAAAGTTTATGCTAACCAACTGATGTGGCTGTGCCATCTGTTGTGAAGAAAGTGACCAATACGTCTCTCTCAAGTGTGCCATCCCGCACAGAGGCACACACTTCCACACTGGCATCACTCCCTTCGGTAGCACTGTAAACGGGTTGCTCAAAACCAATGGTCACGGCTGGGAGGAAAAGTAAGTGTCAAAGTACAAATTCTGACAATTCAGCATTGCACTTGACCTACTGTCGTCATCCAAGATAGTAACAGTAGCTTCGCTTGGTCCCAGGACTAAAGATGGATCATCAGTGCTCAGTGTCAACATCAGGTCCTCATCGTTCTCCAATACGTCATCCTCCACTGACGTCACATCTCTGCAGATCCGCATCTCAGTTGCAGAGAATGTCAGATCTTCTGAAATAGCAGTGTAGTCGTCCGGAGCTATGAGAACAAACATGACAGTATTGACGTCATACATAGAGAAATTATGCACAGCATCGTGTTTTTGTTACAGACTGTGCTATTACCAACTCACCTTCTGCTTCAACATCGGAACTGGAAATGGTTACAATCGCTTCTCTTGAAAGAGTGCTATTAATGACAATGACACACACTTCTACTTCTAGACCTTCTTCCACAGAGTACGTAGTTTGTTCAAAGCCGATTCTTAAACCTGAACGATGTAAAGGTTATCTTAAACATTGCATCCTGATTCTCTATAGTCATTACAACCTACCATCATCATCGAGAATAGTGACAGTAGCTGTATCTGGTTCAAGAGTCACTCCACTTTGGCTTGTGCTCAGACCCAACAGAAAATCTTCGTCATTCTCCGAATTTCCATCCTGCACTGTCGTCACATTTGTGCATCGCCGGGGTTCATTTGGGGTGAAAGTCAGATCCACTGAAACTGCCACGAAATCTGCTGGGGCTAGATACAAAAAAACACTGGTTAATCACTTCATGCCATTGAGGAATAAAATGTCTACCTTCTGCCTCGCCATTAGAACTGGACAGGGTTACAATGGCATCTGTCTCCAGAGTGCCACTGATGATGCGAGCACACACTTCCACAGAAAGTCCCTCATTTACAGAATAGGTCACAGGGTCAAAACCAATTGTCACACCTGGGACAGAACCACACATACAAGTCTGAACTCCAAATAAGTTAATCGATATGTCACTACTACACACATACCGTCATTTGGATCCTCAAAGACTAAAATCTCAGCCACATCGGGTTCCAGGATTACATCTGGATCAAGAGTGGTAAGATTTGCAAAAAGATTTTCAGTGCCCTCTAGAATATCGTCATCTTCAATAGGAATGTCTTGGCAGTTCCTGGTAGTGCCAGCAGAAAACGTCAGCTCCACACTGATAGTGCTGTAGTCTGCAGGATCTGTACAGAGGTTGCTGACATTACAGTAGGAACAGGAGCTAATAAGGTTACAAAATTTATGCTAACCAACTGATGTGGCTGTGCCATCTGTTGTGAAGAAAGTGACCAATACGTCTCTCTCAAGTGTGCCATCCCGCACAGAGGCACACACTTCCACACTGGCATCACTCCCTTCGGTAGCACTGTAAACGGGTTGCTCAAAGCCAATGGTCACGGCTGGGAGGAAAAGTAAGTGTAAAAGCACAAATTCTGACAATTCAGCATTGCACTTGACCTACTGTCGTCATCCAAGATAGTAACAGCAGCTTCGCTTGGTCCCAGGACTAAAGATGGATCATCAGTGCTCAGTGTCAGCATCAGATCCTCATCATCCTCCAATATGTCATCCTCCACTGACGTCACATCTCTGCAGATCCGCATCTCAGTTGCAGAGAATGTCAGATCTTCTGAAATAGCAGTGTAGTCATCCGGAGCTACAAGAACAGGCATGACAGTATTGACGTCATACATAGAGAAACTATACACAGCATTGTGTTTTTGCTATAGACTGTGCTATCACCAACTCACCTTCTGCTTCAACATCGGAACTGGAAATGGTTACAATTGCTTCTCTTGAAAGAGTGCTATTAATGACAATGACACACACTTCTACTTCTAGACCTTCTTCCACAGAGTACGTAGTTTGTTCAAAGCCGATTCTTAAACCTGCACGATGTAAAGGTATTCTTAAACATTGCATCCTGATTCTCTATAGTCATTACAACCTACCATCATCATCGAGAATAGTGACAGTAGCTGTATCTGGTTCAAGAGTCACTCCACTTTGGCTTGTGCTCAGACCCAACGGAAAATCTTCGTCATTCTCTGAATTACCATCCTGCACTGTCATTACATCTGTGCATCGCCGGGGTTCACTTGTGGTGAAAGTCAGATCCACTGAAACTGCCACGAAATCTGCTGGGGCTAGATACAAAATACCACTGGTTAATCACTTCATGCCATTGAGGAATAAAATGTCTACCTTCTGCCTCGCCATTAGAACTGGACAGGGTTACAATGACATCTGTCTCCAGAGTACCACTGATGATGCGAGCACACACTTCCACAGAAAGTCCCTCATTTACAGAATAGGTCACAGGGTCAAAACCAATTGTCACACCTGGGACAGAACCACACATACAAGTCTGAACTCCAAATAAGTTAATCGATATGTCACTACTACACACATACCGTCATTTGGATCCTCAAAGACTAAAATCTCAGCCACATCGGGTTCCAGGATTACATCTGGATCAAGAGTGGTAAGATTTGCAAAAAGATTTTCAGTGCCCTCTAGAATATCGTCATCTTCAATAGGAATGTCTTGGCAGTTCCTGGTAGTGTCAGCAGAAAATGTCAGCTCCACACTGATAGTGCTGTAGTCTGCAGGATCTGTACAGAGGTTGCTGACATTACAGTAGGAACAGGAGCTAATAAGGTTACAAAATTTATGCTAACCAACTGATGTGGCTGTGCCATCTGTTGTGAAGAAAGTGACCAATACGCCTCTCTCAAGTGTGCCATCCCGCACAGAGGCACACACTTCCACACTGGCATCACTCCCTTCGGTAGCACTGTAAACGGGTTGCTCAAAGCCAATGGTCACGGCTGGGAGGAAAAGTAAGTGTAAAAGCACAAATTCTGACAATTCAGCATTGCACTTGACCTACTGTCGTCATCCAAGATAGTAACAGCAGCTTCGCTTGGTCCCAGGACTATAGATGGATCATCAGTGCTCAGTGTCAGCATCAGATCCTCATCATCCTCCAATATGTCATCCTCCACTGACGTCACATCTCTGCAGATCCGCATCTCAGTTGCAGAGAATGTCAGATCTTCTGAAATAGCAGTGTAGTCATCCGGAGCTACAAGAACAGGCATGACAGTATTGACGTCATACATAGAGAAACTATACACAGCATTGTGTTTTTGCTATAGACTGTGCTATCACCAACTCACCTTCTGCTTCAACATCGGAACTGGAAATGGTTACAATTGCTTCTCTTGAAAGAGTGCTATTAATGACAATGACACACACTTCTACTTCTAGACCTTCTTCCACAGAGTACGTAGTCCGTTCAAAGCCGATTCTTAAACCTGCACGATGTAAAGGTATTCTTAAACATTGCATCCTGATTCTCTACAGCTATTACAACCTACCATCATCATCGAGAATAGTGACAGTAGCTGTATCTGGTTCAAGAGTCACTCCACTTTGGCTTGTGCTCAGACCCAACGGAAAATCTTCGTCATTCTCTGAATTACCATCCTGCACTGTCGTCACATTTGTGCATCGCCGGGGTTCACTTGGGGTGAAAGTCAGATCCACTGAAACTGCCATAAAATCTGCTGGGGCTAGATACAAAAAAACACTGGTTAACTAATCACTTCATGCCTAGGAGGAATAAAATGTCTACCTTCTGCCTCGCCATTAGAACTGGACAGGGTTACAATGGCATCTGTCTCCAGAGTGCCACTGATGATTCGAGCACACACTTCCACAGAAAGTCCCTCATTTACAGAATAGGTCACAGGGTCAAAACCAATTGTCACACCTGGGACAGAACCACACATACAAGTCTGAACTCCAAATAAGTTAATCGATATGTCACTACTACACACATACCGTCATTTGGATCCTCAAAGACTAAAATCTCAGCCACATCGGGTTCCAGGATTACATCTGGATCAAGAGTGGTAAGATTTGCAAAAAGATTTTCAGTGCCCTCTAGAATATCGTCATCTTCAATAGGAATGTCTTGGCAGTTCCTGGTAGTGTCAGCAGAAAACGTCAGCTCCACACTGATAGTGCTGTAGTCTGCAGGATCTGTACAGAGGTTGCTGACATTACAGTAGGAACAGGAGCTAATAAGGTTACAAAATTTATGCTAACCAACTGATGTGGCTGTGCCATCTGTTGTGAAGAAAGTGACCAATACGTCTCTCTCAAGTGTGCCATCCCGCACAGAGGCACACACTTCCACACTGGCATCACTCCCTTCGGTAGCACTGTAAACGGGTTGCTCAAAGCCAATGGTCACGGCTGGGAGGAAAAGTAAGTGTAAAAGCACAAATTCTGACAATTCAGCATTGCACTTGACCTACTGTCGTCATCCAAGATAGTAACAGCAGCTTCGCTTGGTCCCAGGACTATAGATGGATCATCAGTGCTCAGTGTCAACATCAGGTCTTCATCGTTCTCCAATACGTCATCCTCCACTGACGTCACATCTCTGCAGATCCGCATCTCAGTTGCAGAGAATGTCAGATCTTCTGAAATAGCAGTGTAGTCATCCGGAGCTACGACAACAAACATGACAGTATTGATGTCATACATAGAGAAAATATGCACAGCATCGTGTTTTTGCTACAGACTGTGCTATCACAACCCACCTTCTGCTTCAACATCGGAACTGGAAATGGTTACAATCGCTTCTCTTGAAAGAGTGCTATTAATGACAATGACACACACTTCTACTTCTAGACCTTCTTCCACAGAGTACGTAGTTTGTTCAAAGCCGATTCTTAAACCTGCACGATGTAAAGGTATTCTTAAACATTGCATCCTGATTCTCTATAGTCATTACAACCTACCATCATCATCGAGAATAGTGACAGTAGCTGTATCTGGTTCAAGAGTCACTCCACTTTGGCTTGTGCTCAGACCCAACGGAAAATCTTCGTCATTCTCCGAATTTCCATCCTGCACTGTCGTCACATTTGTGCATCGCCGGGGTTCATTTGGGGTGAAAGTCAGATCCACTGAAACTGCCATAAAATCTGCTGGGGCTAGATACAAAATACCACTGGTTAACTAATCACTTCATGCCTAGGAGGAATAAAATGTCTACCTTCTGCCTCGCCATTAGAACTGGACAGGGTTACAATGGCATCTGTCTCCAGAGTGCCACTGATGATTCGAGCACACACTTCCACAGAAAGTCCCTCATTTACAGAATAGGTCACAGGGTCAAAACCAATTGTCACACCTGGGACAGAACCGCACATACAAGTCTGAACTCCAAATAAGTTAATCGATATGTCACTACTACACACATACCGTCAGTTGGATCCTCAAAGACCAAAATCTCAGCCACATCGGGTTCCAGGATTACATCTGGATCAAGAGTGGTAAGATTTGCAAAAAGATTTTCAGTGCCCTCTAGAATATCGTCATCTTCAATAGGAATGTCTTGGCAGTTCCTGGTAGTGCCAGCGGAAAACGTCAGCTCCACACTGATAGTGCTGTAGTCTGCAGGATCTGTACAGAGGTTGCTGACATTACAGGAGGAACAGGAGCTAATAAGGTTACAAAATTTATGCTAACCAACTGATGTGGCTGTGCCATCTGTTGTGAAGAAAGTGACCAATACGTCTCTCTCAAGTGTGCCATCCCGCACAGAGGCACACACTTCCACACTGGCATCACTCCCTTCGGTAGCACTGTAAACGGGTTGCTCAAAGCCAATGGTCACGGCTGGGAGGAAAAGTAAGTGTAAAAGCACAAATTCTGACAATTCAGCATTGCACTTGACCTACTGTCGTCATCCAAGATAGTAACAGCAGCTTCGCTTGGTCCCAGGACTATAGATGGATCATCAGTGCTCAGTGTCAGCATCAGATCCTCATCGTCCTCCAATATGTCATCCTCCACTGACGTCACATCTCTGCAGATCCGCATCTCAGTTGCAGAGAATGTCAGATCTTCTGAAATAGCAGTGTAGTCAGCTGGAGCTACAAAAACAGACATGACAGTATTGACGTCATACATAGAGAAACTATACACAGCATTGTGTTTTTGCTATAGACTGTGCTATCACCAACTCACCTTCTGCTTCAACATCGGAACTGGAAATGGTTACAATTGCTTCTCTTGAAAGAGTGCTATTAATGACAATGACACACACTTCTACTTCTAGACCTTCTTCCACAGAGTACGTAGTCCGTTCAAAGCCGATTCTTAAACCTGCACGATGTAAAGGTTATCTTAAACATTGCATCCTGATTCTCTACAGCTATTACAACCTACCATCATCATCGAGAATAGTGACAGTAGCTGTATCTGGTTCAAGAGTCACTCCACTTTGGCTTGTGCTCAGACCCAACGGAAAATCTTCGTCATTCTCTGAATTACCATCCTGCACTGTCATTACATCTGTGCATCGCCGGGGTTCACTTGGGGTGAAAGTCAGATCCACTGAAACTGCCACGAAATCTGCTGGGGCTAGATACAAAAAACCACTGGTTAATCACTTCATGCCATTGAGGAATAAAATGTCTACCTTCTGCCTCGCCATTAGAACTGGACAGGGTTACAATGGCATCTGTCTCCAGAGTACCACTGATGATGCGAGCACACACTTCCACAGAAAGTCCCTCATTTACAGAATAGGTCACAGGGTCAAAACCAATTGTCACACCTGGGACAGAACCATACATAAAAGTCTGAACTCCAAATAAGTTATTAGATATGTCACTACCACACACATACCGTCATTTGGATCCTCAAAGACTAAAATCTCAGTCACATCGGGTTCCAGGATTACATCTGGATCAAGAGTGGTAAGATTTGCAAAAAGATTTTCAGTGCCCTCTAGAATATCGTCATCTTCAATAGGAATGTCTTGGCAGTTCCTGGTAGTTCCAGCGGAAAACGTCAGCTCCACACTGACAGCAGTGTAGTCTGCAGGATCTGTACAGAGGTCGCTGACGTTACTGGAGGAACAGGAGCTAATAAGGTTACAAAATTTATGCTAACCAACTGATGTGGCTGTGCCATCTGTTGTGAAGAAAGTGACCAATACGTCTCTCTCAAGTGTGCCATCCCGCACAGAGGCACACACTTCCACACTGGCATCACTCCCTTCGGTAGCACTGTAAACGGGTTGCTCAAAGCCAATGGTCACGGCTGGGAGGAAAAGTCTGTGTAAAAGTACAAATTCTGACAATTCAGCATTGCACTTGACCTACTGTCGTCATCCAAGATAGTAACAGTAGCTTCGCTTGGTCCCAGGACTATAGATGGATCATCAGTGCTCAGTGTCAATATAAGGTCCTCATCGTCCTCCAATATGTCATCCTCCACTGACGTCACATCTCTGCAGATCCGCATCTCAGTTGCAGAGAATGTCAGATCTTCTGAAATAGCAGTGTAGTCATCTGGAGCTATAAGAACAGACATGACAGTGTTGACATTGTACATAAAGAAATTATGCACAGCATCGTGTTTTTGCTACAGACTGTGCTATCACCAACTCACCTTCTGCTTCAACATCGGAACTGGAAATGGTTACAATCGCTTCTCTTGAAAGAGTGCTATTAATGACAATGACACACACTTCTACTTCTAGACCTTCTTCCACAGAGTACGTAGTTCGTTCAAAGCCGATTCTTAAACCTGCACGGTGTAAAGGTTATCTTAAATATTGCATCCTGACACGATGTAAAGGTTATCTTAAACATTGCACCCTCAGTACACAAAATGTAGTATTTCTGTTGCCAGTAAAAATTCCAAAAATTTAAGTGTAGGTAAACGTACTATCGTTATCTAGAATGATGATCTGTGCCATTGGAGGATTGACTGTGAGAATGCTGTCGTCTTCTGGATTGCTCGTCAACACAGCAGAGAACTCTTCGTTTCCTTCCAGTAGCCGGTCATCATTTATGGTCAGTGGTATAATTCTTGTAGTCACCGAGGAGTCAAACAGCAGTGAAATACTTGACACTCCATCATAGTCATTGGGTGCTGGGGAGGCAGTGGATACTAATTCTCTAAAGAGAACTTTCAATTGGCCTACAACACTTTAGATAGATGAAGCAAGACCTCACATATGGCAGTTCCATCTCCAGTGGACAGCATAACCGTTACACTGGTGCCCTGGATGTCACCCTCCAGTATTCCCACAATAACTTCCACAGAACCAGCAGATTCATCAGCACTGTACTGAGTCATAACAAAGCCAATCCGAATTCCTGCAGTTAAGGTGGCGCCTTAGTTTGTTAATAGGAAAAATACTCTTTTCCTGTAACCCAGCTATAACGTGCGTAACCACCTATGCTATTTCATATACATGCAGAATTACAGTACTATCACTGAAATGGTGATTATACTCACTTGACAGGTAGCTAATAGCTAACAGTGGCCAAAACCACATCTAGTTCTGGCTGTATGTATATCTGTACAATCTACGTAAGTACCCGATACCTAAACAACACGAGCTCTACACATGCAATAGCAATGGCTTCACGTGCTACTCACTGTCATCATCCAAAATGGTAACCGTAGTAGCGGGTGGGTCTATATCAACTCTAGTGGGGTCCCCATTTTGTACATTCTCTAGGGAAAGCCTGGCAAGAAAGGTCTCATCAAACTCCAGGATGAAATCATCAAGGATGTCCAGTGTCATTTCACGCCTGGAATTGTTTGAATCAAATTCAAGCAAAATTGATGACACTGAGGTGTAGTCCTCTCCAGCTACAAGCAAAGGTGTGTGTGTATGTGTGTGTGTGTGTGTGTGTGTGTGTGTGTGTGTGTGTGTTCATGGATGTATGTGTGTGTGTGTATGTGTGTGTGTTCATGGATGTATGTGTGCGTGTGTGTGTGTACAGTAATTAGGGTATACATGGTATTGAAGAATCATTATGGAAATTACCTTACTTACATGTATGTAACTGTGTGTGTATATGTGTGCCCAGACATGCATGTATCACTGTACCTGTAGCTGAAATTGGATCAGAAAAACTGGTAGAAAGTGCAAGGCTGATGCTAGTGCCCTGAGCAATGATACCTCCCTGCATAATGATCACAGCCACTGTGACATCCTGAAGTTCTGGAGTATTGTACTGCAGTTGCTCAAATCCAATCACGATTCCTTGCAAAAGAGAGCATTGTCAGACAACTAATATATATGTACAGGAACACAAGGCAATAGGTCAGTTCCCCATGTAAGAATCACGAAATATATAATAAGCAAATAATACATTCAAATATCCCAATACTTTATTGCAGACTAACTTACGATCATTATCTATGATCTCAACAGTGGCAAGCTCAGGGTCAATGCGGAGTTGTTCTATGTCTTGGCCAGAAGGCATGCTAAGAGAGACAGTAAACATTTCCGTATCTTCGAAAAGACTGTCTTCACTTATAGACACAAAAAAGCATCTCCTTCGCATTGTATCACTGAATTCCTCCAAAACGTCGCTGTTCACAAGTGTAATAAAGTCAGATGTTCCTGTGCAATTGTTGAGCAATGACATATCAGTGTGTGAGCACAAACAACATTTCAGTAACTTAAGGTGCATTATTATAATATAATAGTGGATTAGAGTCCACAATACAGGTTAGTAGGGTAGAGTAAATAATTATATGCAGGAAACATCAGCCTCATCCTCAGGAACTCATACAGTGCATGTTTCACTCTGCAGCGAGTGGAAAGTACATAAACGAATGGCAGTTACAAAAGTACACAGTATTGCTATTGGCTGCTGTGTCACAAAACAGCGCATACTAATTATGCATTCAAGTAGATAAGCTTGACTTAGAGCGTTCAGTGCAATCTCAGAGTTTCTACTTAGCAGGCTGTAGGGGTACACAAAATAAGCATACAAACTGCGATGTGAATCATTTCCGCGTTTCAACCCTTCAAAATTGAATACTGCCCACTATCCGCACTATCCGCATGCCCGCCCTCCCCCCAAAATGACTTTCGACGTGCTTTTGCCCCCCCTTGGGGATTTTTTACAATGAACCCCTGATCTATGATATAAGGAAGTTCCTATGCTCACATCATAATATACCTGCAGTGCCTATTTGAGTGTTGACAATCAGAGAGAAGGAGAAGGGAACAGCAATGTTTGCCTCAGGAGAAGAGATCGCGACACACAGTTCTACTTCTCCATCGCCTTCTCCAACGGTCCGTGAGGTCTGCTCAAAACCAACCACAACATCTGTGGGAGAAAGTCTTTTTCATGAACCAACTGTCAGTAGCTAAACAATATCTTCCTCCTTACCATCATCATCCCTAATGGCTATGGTTGTCTCTGGAATCATCGGGCTGAGGAGGTTAGGACCACTGTTTCTTGCAACTGACAGAGCAAATGCTTCAGCTCCCTCTGCAATATTGTCACCAATGATGCGGAATGTCACATTCCGGAATTGATCCTCCACTGGAAACGTGATCGTCTGTGTACTAAACTCAAAGTCTACGTTTTCTGTTGCTAGCTGGAATCCAGTAGCACTACTGGGGAGTCCAGAAAGTAAGGAGACATCGACTATATAGACTAACTCCGAAAGAACGTTGTTCTCTTTCTGGATACGGATGCTGAGGTCACTGACTGTGTCACCTTCTGGAAACTCATAGAAGTCGAACTCAAATCCAATTCCAAGTGCTAAAAAACGAGAATTAATCATCACCATGAATTGCAGTACAGTCTACACACTCTATTACTGGGGACCTAAAGATGAAGTATTATTTACAGCTGTCAGTAGCCTGCAATTGCACAAACTGGTATAGTATAAGGATACAAATTTAAGTCACTACTAGCTATACTGGGTAACATGGTTAGTTAATAATATGCATAGAAAATATAAATACTTGTATGCAGCAAATTTGCTGAACGACATAGTTTTGAGTACTAATTGGCTTCATAGCCGTTTAATTGTCTGTCATATTGCTCAGTAGCGGGCAGATATTGTAGAAATAGCACTTAACTATATCACTGTAATACATGTATGTCTCTGGTATCACTTACAATCATCATCACCAATATTGCACTGTGTTACTCTTCTCTGGGTGATGTCAATCAATGATTGGTCTATTGCGTCAATAACTTCCAGAATTGCTACAAAACCCTCGCGATTCTCATCAATTAGATCATTTACCACATTAATTGGTGCGTTAACAGTTGTTTGTCCAGGCTGTAGCAAAACTTCAATTGCTGCGGTGTTAAAGTCAATTACTGCAAGGGATATATAGAGAGCAATGTAAGTAATACAACTCTACGGCCTATTGCAGTTAACCACTGATTGTCGGCTAATTATAACACTAGTGACTATGACAATACCTTCGGCAGGGTCATCTGGTCTTTGTGGAGGTTCGCTCGGAAAACCAGGTGGGAGTGGTATATTCCTGGCCTCAAACTGGGCGTAGGTCAGTGGAATGACACGAATCAGAACTGGGTTTGCCACTGTAATGGAACTACTGTCAGGACGAACTGCTTTAACGGCAACGGGAAGAGTTATTTGTGGTTCCTGGATAGCGTAATCAATCTCCGTAAACTGCAGTGAGAGGACTGTGGTGATGCGTGTACATGAGAGAGAGAGAGAGAGAGAGTGTTGCGAAATAGATACACATTATTTGTACTTGTTCGATTATTTGGTGCATGAACAATAATAATATACATCAATATTCCTGAGTTAGACTTTATTGCGTGATGGTATCACCTAACACTAGTATGGCATAAGTCTATAGTTCACCCCAGCCCTCTTATTTACACATACATACATACATGCATACATACATACATATAATATTATATATATATATACATACATACATACATACATACATACATACGATAAGATTATTGCTATAACAACACAAGTGGTACTGACTATTGGTATCAGCGATGGTGATGGTCACAGTGTCTCTGAGAAAGTGATCTGGAGGTGGTGGAGCCAGAGTAAGCACTCCTATTTGTAGTTGAAAGGTCTCGCTTCCCTCCTGCGCTATTCCATCTCCCATCACCACATATTGTAATGATTGTGGTGTCGCTGAAACTGGCAATTGGGTGGCTGGTATATCTGTAAATATATAGTCTCTGTCCATCTCACCTATTTTGAGAAAGAAAACATTTCCATTATAAAATAGTGACTGACTCTCAGATTTTTTTGAGCTTATATACAGGGTTTCATACAGAGGGGGACCTCCAGCAAGACTCCCCCCCCCCCCCCCCAGCTGATATGATTTCAATACTCGGTAGTTTAGTAGCTAGTTTCCAACCTTTTGGGACGCTGAAGCCATCAAGAGAAACCACAGAGTATATATATTTCTTGGGGGGCATGACTCCACATGCGATATCTTTCCCACCCCAAGAAAAAAATCCTGTATGAAAGCCTGATATATGCACCATGCTAAATAATGTATAGACATACTGATACTATCTACAATCACACGTTATGTATACCACAAGCATGTATGTGTACTGAATGATTTGCATACTGGCTGTGCCAGGAATGTCCCTCGCAGAGGTGATAAAGAATATGCCAGATGGCAGAGGGTTTCCCTTGACACCGATCCTGACAAAGATGTCGGAGGGTTCGCCCGTCTCGCTCACAGTTACAGAGGCTGCTTCAAAGCCGTACACTAAAGAGAAGAATGTAAATGTACAGATTACAACATGGAGACCTAGTTGGCTACAGGGCCGCTGCAGTAGACCATATTCGGCTATAGAGGGCCGCTGTAGTAGACCATATTTGGCTACAGAGGGCTGCTGTAGTAGACCATATTTGGCTACAGAGGGCCGCTGCAGTAGACCATATTCGGCTATAGAGGGCCGCTGTAGTAGACCATATTTGGCTACAGAGGGCCGCTGTAGTAGACCATATTCGGCTACAGAGGGCCGCTGTAGTAGGCTATATTTGGCTACAGAGGGCCGCTGTAGTAGACCATATTTGGCTACAGAGGGCCGCTATAGTAGACCATATTAGGCTACAGAGGGCCACTGTAGTAGACCATATTTGGCTACAGAGGGCCGCTGTAGTAGACCATATTAGGCTACAGAGGGCCACTGTAGTAGCAATGTACACTGTAAATAAGCTACCACAATTAATTTGTTACAATCGTAATGTGCCATACCATTGCATATTGCACAGCCAGCGCCAGACCGTAAGTATGAGATTCCATCACCAATACAGCACGTCCTAGCATTCGAGACACTCGCATCGACAATGGGAGGTCCAGAACAGTCAGTGCTGACAAAGCAGTTGTCAATATTGATTTGTGAGTTACCTGGTATGAGAAGAGGAGGGAAGACCTTGGTAAAAGTGTTGATTACCCCCTAAGAATGAGCAGCAGATGTTCCTGTACCACAGAAGCTTGACAATCCCATATGGCCTGACCAACAAAAAAGCATGACAGACCATATTTACTGTGTACTGAAGAGAGTGCCTATTAACTCAATTTAGGTACCCATTTCAAGTAATTTGAGCCTAGACAACAAAGACCACTGGTGAGGCAAGGACAGATGGCCACCCCACAGACTCACCACACACCATACTCTACACACATGGAGATACCTTTGATCTCTCTCAATTAAAGAGCACACATGATATTTGTAAGGGTGCTCCATATCCCACAGTAAAGAGAACCAATTGCCCTGAAAGCCATACCACAGCACCTCCCAGAGACAGTAGCCTGCCCAGTGGAGGGTTTTCCTGTTCCTTCATTACATCATACAGACTTTTGCAAGATGGTTGTCCAGTGCAATAGGCAATGTGAGTTGCCAGTTGTAACTGTTAGCCTTTGTGCCTAAGCACTTGAGAGCCACTCCCCATTTGCTCTTTTTAGTGGACAGCCAACTTGCACACACTTGAGACTGTTAGTTTGTGTTCCACTCCCTCTCTCTCCCCCCCCCCCCCCCCCCATCACCATCACCACCACCACATTACATTTTGGTCCTGTGACATGGAGGTCTGGTATGTAGGATGATCAATCAGCGAAAAGCTAATAAAAGATTACTTTCATAGTGCGGTAGGATAATAACTGGCTGATGCTAACAATTGCTTGCTAATAGTGACTGAGACTGTCACTTTAAAGAGTATCATTTGACAGATCGGTTGTAGAAGCAGTGCAGAACCTCCGCTACAGCAAAACAACAGAACAGCTATCGACGTGGCTACAGTGTACTATGTCATTTTGGCCACGCCCCTCGAAGGTTGGGCAGCATGCATGTCCTTGACCATTCTTCGTCAACAGCCAAGTAAACGTCCAGGCATATAAGACTAGAGACACTGCTACAAAACAAACACAGAATCACAAACAGCATGTGGATGAAATGGCATGGATAATGTAAATAATGTCAGCACAAACAGCATGTGGATGAAATGGCATGGATAATGCAAATAATGTCAGCACAAACAGCATGTGGATGAAATGGCATGGATAATGCAAATAATTTCTGATTAATGTCAGTGCAAACAGCATGTGGATGAAATGGCATGGATAATGCAAAGAGCAACACTCAAGGACTCCTGACATCTCCGTTTAATAATGTACAAGAATAACAACATTGCAGTTAATAGTGCAACATTCGCATACTGTTACCCAATTGCGATGTGCCTCGCACTATTATGCCACTCAGTACAAGAACACATTTTTCTTACAGTGAAAACGTACCTTGCCTGAACACAGCCGCTAGGAGGAGCAGCAGAACCGCAAATACAGACTTTCCCATCGCTGGATACAGCAGAATTAGGCAGTCCTGCAGCGGACTTTTTTAGATTCTCTCCAACTGTTTCTTGCCTTGGTCTTCTTTTCTTTTAGGCTTTTCCACGACCTTCTGAGCGGGCTAGAAGGCGATAAGCGTGCCTACCAACTCCAGCTCAGTCTGAATAATAGTGCAGAATGACGCCATGTGGTCTCATTAAGAGCACATGAAGCCATGTTGTTGCGCGCATGGCAGCAGCCCCTCCCACCGTTCCTGCAGTCGCCTAAAATGCAAGACCCTACTGCCAATGTCAGGCTGCAGCTACGCGAAGTTTAACTCGAGCATATTTGTAGGCTTTAGTTTCAGTTAAAGCATTTGGTGTGTTCTGCTAGAGTTCTGAAGCTAGTAATTTCATTGACCAGCTAGACTCTCAAGAAAAAAAATCCAGCCCGCTTTTTAAAGCTTGAGCTATTAATAGCCTTGTTTTATGGTTGCTGCTTCGTCGTATACAGACATGTATTAGAGCTGGAGGATAAAAGCGGCCGAAGAAGAGTCGCCGGCCCTGCTTTTCTATTTAAGCAAACGCGTTAATTAATTTACGTAATTTTGCAGTGACAGAGTAAGATGGCCGACGGGCATGCCTGTGCGAGTTCTAGAGACGCAGGAGGAGCACCATTGCTATTTTAGGTGAGGGTAACAGCCTTACAGTGCAATTTAGTAAATAAATTTATTGCAGACCCCTACTGGACCTTGTTTGGTGGTGTGGGTAGTACCCGATTAGATGACCCCGCCCTGGTTTAGTTTCACGGACCATACTCGCGAGGCCAGAAGCCTTGGGCGTGGGTGAGGAGCGTAAGGAAATGGTAATTCAGTCAGATGTGCCAAGCAGACTGACTGGAGTTATACCCCTGTTTAATTGGAGGTTATTTGTTATGGTCCTGTGTAAACACCTTATTTAGCTAGGGTTTTGAGCGTTTGCATCATGCGTCGTTGATGACATCATCACAAGCCATTAGCTGGCATAAGGTGAATGTTTCTTGGTTGTAGCTACAGATGGTGACTTCCCCAAGCCTGGCATTTTAGTTCAGCGAGGAATGTGCTCACTCCTGTACTGAGCATCTATCCACTTGTCCTCCATAACCAGTGTGCTGTATGTTATGTCGTCATAATATATACAATGCACCTGGGGTTAACCTCGTGCCCAGACCTTCCACGCCCAGATTTCATCTTGTAGCCGTGGAGAAAGATCGGGGAGTTAACCCTAATTCCCCGATTTTTCTCCACGGCTTTGAGATAAAATCTGGGCAGGCCTGGGTACGAGGTTACCTGGGGTAATGATACATGTCTCTTCCAGCCTCCTGTCTCCGTGTTTTCATTTTAAGTAGGAAAAGGGAGGGTAGCTTTAGTGTTTGGTTGTTTTGGCCCGGTAAAGGCTGTAGCTAGGCTGAAAGGATTGATTCAGGGCATTCGTTTTGTTGGGAATGCTACGCAGTTCCAAATCCTTACATGAGTGTATCCTTACAGCATTCCATTGTGGTTCTCTTTTGTCTGTGTTTGCATGTGATGTACATGTACATACACACATGCAGGACAAACTGGGATTCCCCCCCCCCCCCACCCCCTCCCCCCTCAGGCCCCCCTTCCCAAGTTCGTATTTTTTGATACCCAGTAGTTTATTAGTAGCTCATTTCTAGCTTTTTTTGTCTGTGTTTGCATGTGATGTACATGTACATATACACTGTACATGTATATGTACATACACACATGCAGGACAAACTGGGATTCCCCCCCACCCCCTCCCCCCTCAGGCCCCCCTTCCCAAGTTCGTATTTTTTGATACCCAGTAGTTTATTAGTAGCTCATTTCTAGCTTTTTTTGTCTGTGTTTGCATGTGATGTACATGTACATATACACTGTACATGTATATGTACATACACACATGCAGGACAAACTGGGATTCCCCCCCCCCCCCACCCCCTCCCCCCTCAGGCCCCCCTTCCCAAGTTCGTATTTTTTGATACCCAGTAGTTTATTAGTAGCTCATTTCTAGCTTTTTTTTGGCCCCAGAAGCAACCTCAGAGTATTCAAATTTCCTAGGGGGCATGACTCTACATACAATATCTTTCCCTCCCCCACTAAAAAAACAAACTGTATGAAATCCTGGTGCATGTATAGTATGTGTGGCATGTTGGTAGTGATGAGGCTACTGTACATGTACATGTACATGTACTTTGTACATGTAATACTATAGTATGTGTCATTATTGCTTTTCAGGTTTCATCTGGTTTATTGGACAGCTGGACTGTTCTGTGTGTTGTAATATCATCTCTCACTTCTGACCGACTATTACCATGGCAACCGTAGACGTGGGCCCCGCCTCCACCATTCATGAGCTTGGCTCCAAGCCAAAGTCTTCTGTCAGCCCGATTAGTGTAAGTTGAGTGTGCACCCCATGCTGCCAGGACAGGTCCTGTGCTCTAAATATAGCAAGGTGGTCTTGCAGGCTATATAGACAAACGTCCTTATACGGCAATATCCTTGTTTCGGTGTATCCGTATAGCAGGTTTGAATTATGATGGCCTGACTATAGGTTTTATTCCTGGTTTTCGAGGTCATCAGGACACCTCACTAATAAGGTCATTGTTCTTCCAACTGTACATGTACGTCAGGGTCTATTGCTCCAGTAGTCGGGACACTGGGAGCTGGTCCCTAGGACATGCACGTGTCTTTATTGGAGTGGCTCTGCTATCACTGGTTTCAACATTGCAACAGGCGATAGCTTGTGGAGCCTGGCTATGTTGTGTATACCCTTCAATCTTAACTGGAGATACATGCATGATTGTAAGGTTGGACTGTAACTAAGGAGGACTCTTTGCATGGCAACAGAAGCCAAACACATGCAATCAGCCTGTAACATGCACAATTAATCACTCATACACTTACACGCCACACACACACACACACTCATGTGTACCACACATTGTCACACACACACAAACACACACACACACACACACACACACACACTCATGTGTACCACACATTGTCACACACACACACACACACACACACACACACACACATACATGCACACACACACATACATACACACACACACACACACACACACAGACCTCTATGGGTCATAGAAAAGGATCGGTTGCTGCCCCATCCTACAGGCAGACTGGTCGGCTCACAGTAGATGAACAGGGAGAGTTTGCCTACAAGAAGGTGAGACTCCATCACGCCTGCAACCAGTAGTGTCACTTGTATTGTGTAGTGGGCAGTGGCCTTAGTGAGAGATGTCAGCTCAACTGCCTTGTGAGTGCCACAGATATGGACTGGAATCAGATATATCTCTGCATCATACAGGAGTTTTAATTTGCAGGCAACCTCACTAAACTAAACTCGTTCCCAGGCTCCACTCCCCAGCTTTGAGTGTGAGAGAAGCTGGGGAGAGGAGCCGGGGAACGGGGCTTGCTCAGGTAGTTACTGATGTAGTCCAATATTCTGAAGCAGTCTAATTACATGTATATCGGGCAATAATAATTATTAATTTGACGTAAACTCCATTTGTTTTTCTTCAGACGCCGTCGAGCACTTTGGTGGCTTCACTCCAGCTCGGGCTACAGCATTCAGTGAGTCACAGTGCATGCACACTTGTTTGTAAGCGTTCAGTGTATCGTGTATCAGCTTAGCTGTTTATTAGGAATCAGCTTATCAACAACTGATGGGAAAAGTGTTACAGTACATGTATTGCGCCAAAAGCTCTTAAGGGCTGTTTCTGAAAGTGTGTGTGCATGTGTGTATGCTCTTAGGCACGAATACAGTTGTGGAGTGTAGCACTTACAGTGGAGCTGGTTTGTATATCACACACACACTCACACTTACTCACACACCCACACACACACACACACACACACACACACACTCACATTCGCCCCCACAAACACTCTCTCTCTCTTTCACACACACACACAGATTGGCAGCATAGAGCCAAAGCCTCGTAGGGACATCCTGATGACTGATTTTGAGGTGGTGGAGACGGTCGACTTCCCAATGTGAGTTGCAAAACACTTCTCCCAAATTTGCATGGGAGTAACAAAACCAAACCATTGTACCTGTACTTACTCCTGGGAGATTGCTTATGGTAGAGCTTTCATTCAGTCTCTGAGCTACATGCCATACCCATATGACTTTTGTAACCTTATCTGTCTGTTGCTAAGAAACTACCGGCTCATACATTGAGCAATGGGATCTAAAGAACCTTTAAGTTCTCACTCGTACTGATGAAGAGTGATTAGCCGCTACTATCTAATGATACACACACACACACACACACACACACACACACATACAGTACCGGCAGTGTATCCACTCCAGCCCACAAATACAAGGACTTCACTTTCAAGACCTATTCCCCAGTGGCATTCAGGTACACACACACACTACTGCAAGGCAATAACACAGTAGCAATTATCAGCTATTACATGTAGCTTCGAATATCGGGTGGAAATCCCCTTAATCACAAAGATTAATGATAACAGCTTCAACGATACACGATGTATGGACACATATAAATTTACTGCAGGATAAGGGATTGAAGTACTGTACAGTGTCTTAATACTTGTTACCACGGAAACGGATTTTTCTGAGCTTTACTTTACATCTCAGCTGAGCATAGGCTACATGTACACTTGCACCGTCAGAGTTAGTCCACATCCTCTACTGTTCACCCTTTAGGATTTGCCTTCAGGGCTCCCCTAGAGCTTGCCACCCACACATGTAGTTGTATGGTTGCATGTGTGTCATGTGGTTTGTGTTTCATATTACAGGTTTTTCAGAGAAGCCTTTGGAATATTAGCTGAGGACTACTTGGTGAGTATCTCATACATGACTGTAGTGGTGTTATCCACCCATCCACCTCTGGGTACATTGTACCAACCACTCGAGTTTAAGCCCACTCCAGAATAGAACAGCGACCCTTATAAGTCTCATTCCTACACTCCATACCCCATTCCACTCTCCAGATAGCGCTGTGTGACCGTCCACTGCGGGAGGTAGGTAATCCCGGCGCCAGTGGGTCTCTGTTCTACCTGTCGGCCGACGATGCCTTCATCATCAAAACCGTTCAGAAGAAGGAGGCACACTTCCTGCAGAAGCTGTTGCCAGGATACTACCTGGTAGGCGGGGTCTTGTTGCTGGAGTGCTCGTTTCCAGACCCTATTTCCAGCTCCAATACACCTTTTATGTAATGGGAGGGAGCACTAAATGGAGAAAATACAGGAAAACATTTGTAAACAGGCATAATTAGTATGTTTTCATACAACAAATTAAACTACATCAAAGTACATGTTTGCTTGTATTTTCTCCATTTAGTGCTCACTTTTACCCCCCATTACATCAAAGGTCTGTTATGTGGCCACGCCAGCTAAAGCTGCTATAGGGCCGGCTAAATTTATTTTCTCATCACCATCCGTGCACAGTTTCAGCTTTTGTCTGTGATTTCTTTATGGACATAACTGTTGTATGACATCATAGTAATTCTCGTCGTCCCACTGTCTCTGAAGTCCTAGACGTTTGCCAATGTCTGGAACAACCACAATAGACCTTTATCCATACAGGGGGGAGGGGGGGGGGGGGGTAAAGTAGGCACTAAATGGAGAAAATAACGTGTTTTGATGTATCTTTT